>LR999891.1:1257500-1882500 GCA_905220335.1 Noctua pronuba | reverse complement strand
GGTAATGCTGATTCTTTGGCCAAGAAATAAGCCAGTATGCGTATGTACCAGTATAATAAGGATAATGTACTTGCGTCGTTTATTTAAACCGAGCAACTTGTATTAGATTCCTTACAAAATCTATTGAGACTACGTCATTATTACGGCTATTGAAAAAAAAAGTACTTTTAAGAAAACGTAGCAGCAGAAAGTTTTTTAAGAATCAAATGATTTTTGTATTACAGCCATCAACGTCAAGAGGAAGCTCTACGGCGAAGGCGAAGTCTCCAGACCCTCGCTCGCCTCGCGTACTGCCTCCCATACAAGGAGATATCGCCAGCTGTTCAGGTAACCTCAAGTCAGCTATATCCTTCTTCTTCGTGTCTCAGGGTCGACATTATCTTATACGTCTACCCTGATACCAATGTATAAGGAGTAAGGAAAAGATTTTGCGAGAAATGGAAAGAGTGGAGGGAGGTCTTTGCCCAGGAGTGGGACAGAGAAGATAAGCCTGTCTGCCATTTCATCTTTTACATAATATCTCACTTCTGTCATCTTCCTTTACTGCTATAACCGACCACATTCACACTCACACGCATACCTACAAGCAACCGCAAGTTGCCGTCGGTGGTAGCACTTTACTTTTTAATTTCAATAGAATAAGATCTCAACTGCCTCGTTGGTCTAGTGGTTGCAAGCGCGACTGCTGAGCATGAAGTGTCCTGGGTCCGATTCCTGGGTCTGGCAATGTGTTATTGGGTTTTTCCATCAGGAATTTTCTCAATAACAGCCACGAAGTCTGAATTTGTGCCCGGTTGATGGCAGGCTCGGTCTTAATACATGGGATTTAAACGAGTAGGTTACAAATGTAGGTGTATTATGAGGTTCACCTCTGCCTCACCCTTCGAAGACTACATGCGTGATAATATGTTACGAGTAGAATAAGATCTACCAATAACGTGCTGTTCAAGTTCATTTATCTCAGAAAACCAGACAATCAAAATCTGCAAAAGTAACTAACTCAAATTATTCTTGTCTTGATAGGACACAAATTGTCCATCTACCAACCTCCTAAGGAAGAGAGAACCTGGTCTCGCTTCCACAGTGGATGTCACCAGAGGAAGTCCATGTATCTGGACTGGTCAGCTGTCAGGATTGATAAGAAAAGCGCGGGTAAGTTTATATGTAAACGTAAGCATGCGAGACAACATCATCAACCTTTTCCTGCCCTTGTCCCATGTTACTTCATCCATTCTTCCTGAAGTAACATGTTGAGGAAGACGCAATAATTCGATAGCGACGCACTTGGCAAAAAATATGCAATTATTACAATGGCTAAAATTGTCGCGTAGTTTGCGACCAATCGGAGTTTTGCGTCATTTTTGGCAGGTGTGTCGATTCGCAGAATAAAATGATCCCTTATCTACTCCCACTTTTATTTCTGGACTATTCCGAACCTGACCCAAATTCCTAACCCGGTCGCGGGTTAGGTTAGGAATAAGAAAAAAAAAAAATTGTTCCGAACGTAACCCTCTTCCTACCATAACCCGAATTGCGATATGGTAGGTTTCTCTCTCCTCTTTCTCAGAATAAAAGGTACCTTTATGTTAAATCAGAGTTTAATATTTACAATACGTTATCCATATGATTCGATTAGTCAAGTTAAAAAAAAAAAAAATTTAGTCCGAATCATATGGGTTACGTTCGGAACAAATGTTTTTTTTTTTTTCATATTCCTAACCTAACCCGCGACCGGGTTAGGAATTCGGGTCAGGTTCGGAATAATCCTTATTTCTTAGGTACTCGCTCCTTGCGGTAATTAAAGGGTTAAAAACTCGTTACGGTTTGAAAACTATTGTTCCGTTCAATAACAACGTCAGTCGGAAATAAACAATTAACAAACGCCTTTGAATAATACAGATTGCAATATCCGTGGCTTACGAAATGCATTTTTTTTTTCAGTTTTAATATTTTGCTTCAGTTTCAGATGTCATTGAGTGTTCGCTTTTTATCACTTATTTTATTTTAACGATTATAGTCAAGATTGAGCCATTCCTGATTAATTATGACTTGAAGATTTTAAGTAGCAAGTTTAGTAAGGATCTAATTTGTTAGCACTTGGGGGTAGAATGATTTTTAAATATTACGTAATAAAATTATTTTTTTATGAATTTATTGGTACTTTAAAGCATAAAATAGATTAAATGACCGGACCTTACCCGCTAGTGTGCAGTGGCGCCATCTGGTGAGCTCAAAAACGACAGCCGTCATTTGTCTCAATCAAAATTGAAAATAGAACCCTATGATTATTTTTCATGATTGTGGTTTTATTAAATTTTGAATTTAAATATATGTAGAAAAATTTTCAAACAATTTTGGTGAATATTATATTTTTCAGGAAATTTCCCGAAGTCGAGCAAGGCCCGATCTATGAGTTCATTCAAAGGTATGATTGATTAAAATCCTGTAAATAGATTAAGATTGAATAAGAACCTTATTAACTTCCAGTTGCAGAGCTTTTTTTTGAATGCATCCTTTTTCTTGCGGTCTCCAAACGGATTTACCTTATAAAATATTTAAAAAAAAACCTGCCCGATCCGTGAGGGTATTATTGGGTATCGAGATTAAATTCTATTTAAGTAATCCTTTTTGAGAACTAGTAAAAAAAATACCCCGATGAAAATTAAATAAAATGTACAGTGAGTTACAGCAATTAGCCGACCCACCTTTGCATAAATGGTTGAGATTTTTTAGAATACGAATGGATAGAATTTTTTTTTTAACCTTAAAAACGTTAGAGAGGATGTCGATTCTTTTTTGTATTGAGTCGCTAGTCACACACATTTATAATCGCCTTGCGCACGATCATGTTATCCACAGCATCTAATAATGTTCTCTAACAGACGCAGAAGAACAAGACGTCGCTAACTATCTGGAAAGCAACAAAGATTTCCTGGATACCTACGTATCCGAGCGAGTACCTGCCGACGTACTTGAGAAATGGCTGCAGACGAAGACCAAGGGACATCTCGTGAGTATAGTGCCGTCTTTTAATGAAGAGTTGAAAAATGCCTGACGCATACTTCACCATTCAGGGATACGGCTTGGTTATGTGGGGAACCCATGACATTTCAAGTGGGGACATTACTACTGGGCTACCACTGCTAACACAGCTCCAACAGTGCGTTGTGATATTGGTTCAAGTTAAATTCTCTAGGACCTGTCTAGGAATTTATGATTTTTATCTTTCAAACTCTTTGCAGGCTCCTCTAACGACAATCCATAGGCAAACGATGAGCGGCAGGAAGACTGCAGAGTTGAGTAAAAGGACAATTTTGACGGTAAGCGTAGCATAAACACACAAGCCTCCTCTCTGTAAGGGGGATTGCCCCAACCAGTATTGGACACGCGTGGTGCTCATTTTCTCTGTTACACCATCAAAGGCTGATTGTGATACTGTAAAGCCTAGAAATTATATCTTCGGATGTAACTAGGAATTTCTTCCAGCGCAATGAATATTTATATCTGGGTTTAGCGCAAGAGCACTGTAAAAAAATGGAAAAACCGTTTGTACGAAAGTGAGATAAGTTTTTGACTTTGCAGAGTCAAAGTCAATACATTTATTTCATTTAAGACTTTAAGCCATTAATATGCATTTTTAAATGTCAATCTATACAAGTTGAAAAGGTAGTGTTGCCTTCCAGGACCTGCTCCGAGTTCTGAAAGACGACCCCAACGAGCACGCCGTGCTGTGGGAGCTGGCTAGCTACATCAGCAGCTCAGTGGGGGTGGACGCTCACCGAGTGTACAAGCTGTACTCTGACCATCCCAGCTATATGCAGTTCTTTGTCGTGGAAGTTAAGGTCTGATGTCTTAACAGTAAATAATGATTTAACTTGACACTTTTGTAAAAGTGCAGAAACTTAGGGAACTTAGAGCAATTTAAATTATTCTTTTTCTGGTTCTACTTAGTCTAACAAATTCTGTATCCTAGCCGTCTGGAGACAAAGTCAGGAAACTTACACTTGCCCACGCCGACCAAGAGCACGTGGTAATGGAAGTGGCCAAGAATGGGTCGTGTCGACGCCTGTCCCGAGCTGATGATGCTGCCGGGTTCCCGAAGACGCCGCTGGCACTGCTCAAGTCGTTGGGAAAGAACGTGGTAAGTGTCCCATTATTATTTATTATCACTGCTCACTGGCACCAGGAGGAGCTTGTGGCTAAACAATAACAGCCGCTCGGGTCGACCTTTAGGATAAGCAGTTAGGTCTAGGCTTTAGTTAGGTCTGTGGATGGGTGACCACCCATTACATACCGGGTTTCCTCCGTGCTTCGGAAAGCACGTTAAGCTGTTGGTCCCGGTTGTCATTTGTAGATCTTTGACAGTCGTTAGGTAGTCAGTAGCCCAAAAAGTCTGACAACCAGTCTTACCAAGGGGTATCGTATTACCCAGTAATAACTGGGTTGTCGAGTAATATGTAAAATACTGGTGTTCAGCTGCATCCGATTAGGCTGGAAACCGACCCCAATATAGTTGGGAAAAGGCTAGGCAGATGATGCTCACGTGCACCAGCACTGTCCTCTGTAAACAAGCTGTAGGTAATATTTAAAGCCACTTGTGACATCATAACTTTTGTATAACCTGTGTACCTGCTTATATAATAATTATGATATTTAAAAAAAAAAATATTTTGTTCATCCACTGTATAGGTTTTTCTCTAAGAATCACCACATCAACTGGTCCATTGTAATAATTTTGTAGACCTGTATTATCTCAATTCTGTGCAAAAGAATTCTCCATAGCTCTTAAACTAAAAGTGACCGAATCTCACAGCAGTCAACCACACCGGGAACCAGCCAACCAGGCTATTATGTAAATATTTCTTAAATCAATAACAATCAAACAATGATTGACAAATAAATAGGTTATAGTACACAACACAAACATATCCAGAATTGTTACGTTGGAGTTCAATAGATGGCATTACCTGTACCTATTAGAGGAGCGGTGTGTTTCATTCTTTTCCAAGTTACTTTTGAGTTTATAAACTAATCAGTAAAGTGTAGGCTTGCTATACATTTTATATTTCCAGCATACGGGCCTGATACTATATTAACTTCTTTGATATTGCAAAACAGCATTATTTTCAGAAGGTCACTTTATTTACACGACACCAAATAAAAAGCGTTAGTTATGCTTTAGTTTTTTAATAGTTATTTATCTTTTATCTTATTTTTAACCCCTGACGCAAAAAGATGGGTGTTAAAAGCTTGACCGCAATGTGTGTGTGTGTAACGAGTGAACCGATTTGGATGCATTTTTTTAAATTGATAGCTAGGTTCTTGGCGATGGTTCTTAGATACGTTTTATCAAAATCGGTGCAGCCATTTACTTGATATGGGGGATGAAAGTGGGTATTTATCTTTCATCTTTTATTTTTTCGTTGGGGGTTTTATAATTTAAATTCAATTTTAATTATAAACACTAAACTAGGCGCAATGGTGTCTACATCCCAAAGCCGGAATGTCAGTGACTTTTCTTAATTAATTTCAGTGACAGTGCATTCAGTTAACTAGCCGCAGACATGCCGCCGGCTTCAATGTGTAGGCTCCATAAAGACATTTATCTTTAATTATTCAGAAACAAGCAAACCACGTCATGTACCAGCCAATCCTCTCGAAGAACGGCAGGACAGTCTACGTGATCGAGATGTGGCGAGTCAGGGAGAGGTTCAAAGACGTGGATGAGAAGATCAGCTCCAACTTCCTGGTCCTCGGGAGTCTGGCGCTGCATTACTGCAACCTTTACTTAGATAAGAAGAGGGAGAGGAATATGTCAGATTTTCTGCTGGATGTTGTTAAGTATGTATTCATGAAGTATTTGATTAAGGAAGTGACTTATCGATGTGGAATCGACTCGAGCAGATCGGGAACTGCTTTTTGTGAAAAGATTCATTCGCTTAGTTTCGGTTCAGGCATCGCTATTCGACACCGTGCCTAACTAAGTAATACACTTGTGGTTATGGGTGTGACCAGATGATCGGTTTTGTCACTCCTTAAAATCGACTTGTGCTTCCACAAGTGAACACAAATGAAAACCGCAGCAGTAAAACGACAAACAAACGTTTATTTTGTGTGACCTGCATTACGCTCGTTTGTTAATAGGTACCCCTTATTACTTCTAATGACTTCGAAAAGTGGTGGAATCATAGGGATCTTTTTCGCTAATTGGGCATAAATGAAGTGTGAAGCACATCTGTCAAATATAACATTGTGCACTGTGGAGATAAGGCAGTGCCTTTTTCAAGGGCCTCTAGTTTGAATAACAAACACAAAGAGATAATACTAGGATTCTTGAGAGGAGCGAGGAGACAGCTCTGTAAAAACTCGTACCATCCATTTATATAATCGGTCAAAGCATTTTGTACAGACGCCAGCACATCAAGCTACTACAATCTGTCAAATTTCTTTAATAGATTTTCAACTTAATCGCTAAAGCATTAGGTTCAAGGTTGATTGGGAAAATATGACAGTTTCGGGTAGCTTGTGTGGTTTGTACCATTTAGATAAAGAACCGTGTGGAAATCATTTCATTTAGGCTCTTCTTTTCTCAAATTATTGAACAGTATAATCATCCTCCTGATCATCATAACACAGACACTTCAATCCTGGTGAATTTCGGGAAACTTCAGCTGCATTTACATCTTCACCTGAACATTTCAGAGCCATATTTGAAGAGATGGTGTCCCTTGACCAATTAATCAAGAGGATCCTGGAGTTTGCCCAGCGCCTGGTCAACGCTGACCGTGCTTCCCTGTTCCTGGTTGACTACAGGAACTTCGAGCTGGTCTCCACAGTTTTCGACCTGAAGTTCGACCCAGGAAATAACAGGGATATGGAGAAAAAAGAGATCAGGATGCCTATCAATAGAGGGATAGCTGGGCATGTGGCCTTGTCTGGAGAAACTATGAACATTCCTGATGCGTATTCTGATCCCCGGTTTAACAGGTAAGATCTTATTTTATTTTAGCCTTTATTCTGGCTCTTGAAGATACTTTTTTCTGACTGATTTTGACTTGTGAATGTATAGAAACCCTGTATTGTTTCCTAAAGACGTAGCAAGAACTGAGTAACACAATTATCTTTTACTCTTTATCAAATATTTTTTGTTTTTACATCTCATGATTAAAAGTTCTCAGCAACAAACAAATTGTCATTTCTATAAAATGTTTCAACTTTAATCCCAAAAACCTACTTAGTTGCTTGTGTATCAGGAGCCGCACCATTGGTAGGCCTGCCACAAGGTGGACTGATGACTTGATAAAGATCGCATCTCGGACCAGCCGATTTGGCGACGCCTTCAGCTCACAAGTTCAGCTGCAATGATGATGATGATCATGAAATTAAACTTTTTATAGGGAAGTGGATGAAGCCACGGGCTACAAGACCGTTAGCATCCTCTGCATGCCGGTCAAGGTCGAAGGTCGAGTGATTGGAGTCGTTCAAATGGTGAACAAACGGGATGACGTTTGTTTTGTTCATGAAGATGAAGTACACTTTGAAATGTTCTCCACATTCTTCGGTCTCGCACTCCACCACGCCAGGCTGTACGATAGGATTATGAGAAAGGAACAAAAGTACAGAGTGGCTTTAGAAGTCCTCAGCTACCATAACACTTGCAGAGAGCACGAGGTTACTGCCATCATGAGCGACCAAGAACCAGTCATGGCCGACCTCAATGATTACTACCTGGATCCCTACAATTTTGATGAGTTTAAAAAGTGCAAGTGTGTCATAGACATGTTCAGCAACCTGTTTGTCCTGGACAGCTTCGACATGAGCACGCTGACAAGGTTCGTGTTGACTGTAAAGAAAAACTACCGGACTGTGCCTTATCATAACTTTGACCATGGATGGACGGTCGCTCATTCCATGTACGTTATGCTGATGAATGATCATCGGCAGCATTTCAATTACAAAATGGTAAGTTTTTTTTAAAATCTTATTTTCTTAATGTGTTCCACGATTGTTAATTTATTTTATCCCTACAACTAGCTCAAAAGCAACAAGATCAGTTACAGTCCTGCCTGTCGTTTAAACGGTTGACGAAGATCTTCTTCCATCCTATTTTTGCTCATTGAAAGAAAACTACTATACTACTACACTTGTAACAATTTACTGCACCGCACACAGACCTGATCGAAACGTATATACTAATATTTTATGTGAAAGTAACTCTAGATCTGTGTTTCCGTCTATTACAATAAAATTAGGCAAAGGCTAATTTTATCCCAGCAGAAAATTCCCCTTGGATAATTTCCGACCTTCTTGACTAAGCCGGGCAAAAGCTAGTCGTTTTCTAAAGGACATTCACCTTCCAGCGCCTGGCCCTCTTCGTGGCCTGTCTCTGCCACGACCTGGACCATCGTGGCTACACCAACAAGTACATGAGTGAGATCGCCTCCCCCCTCGCGGCGATGTACACCACCTCCACTCTAGAGCATCACCATTTTAACATCACTGTCACCATTCTGCAACAGGTAACTAGTATCTTCATTTTTTTCTGCATTTTTTTGTTTTGCTTCGGGAATGGGCATTAAATCATTTCATCACCTTTATGTGAGTCAATCTTGACAACGACACAGGAAACTAGAGACTATAATCACTGACCTGCAGTATACCGCAATGATCAATTTGAGTATGAAGTAACAGCAACCATAAAACAGATTCCAGTATTCAATGCAGCGAAGGAAAACCCCCTGCGATGCCTTGGGGTCGATCTGTAAACATTGGAATTTGTATCTTGTTCCCACTAGCTACGTATGAATTGACGTCGGGTAAAGATAAAACGCCATGACACCGGTTTGCGCTGTCCTATCATTCCAAATTGTGTGGTATGCTAAAAGAAACCCTTCGCATTATTTGTATACTAGCTATTGCCCGCGACCTTCGTTCGCGTGAAATTATTATAAAAAATATTACTTCCCTTTTTGAATAGGATTTTGTTAACAATTTCAAAGGTTTTAATTTTTTGCACGAAACTCTAATTCTTATTCTTAAATAAAAGTAGCCTAAGTAAGACCGTTAACATCAGATATCTGCCAGTAAAAGTACCGTTAAAATTAGCCGGAACAAACAGACAGACAGACAAAAATTTCAAAAAATGTGTTTTTGTTATAAGTGCCGTATATATTTTCATTATATGCATTCAGTAAAAAGCTATTATTTTGATGTTACGGACAGACACTTCAATTTTATTTATTTGTAAGTATGTATAGATCGGGCTGTACACAACTCCACGTCCTAATCGTAAGACAGTATGTTGAGTACGGACGTACGTTAAGCACCCTTTACAAAGGTCCCTCTGTAGATGCATATCATCGACACACTCTCACTGATAACAAAATCGGCAGTCAACATGTCAAAGCTAATTGGTACAAAGGTAATCGATGGCATAGGCACCAATGCCTGCACAGAGGCGGCTTACTGCAGCGACTATATTGAAAGGACTGCGAACGTAGGTGTAGTCT
This sequence comes from Noctua pronuba, assembly GCA_905220335.1. Lineage (NCBI taxonomy): Eukaryota > Metazoa > Arthropoda > Insecta > Lepidoptera > Noctuidae > Noctua > Noctua pronuba. The sequence continues at coordinate 1,872,991 of LR999891.1, read as the reverse complement.
GTTTCAAAAATAGCTGATGAAAGTGTAAACACACCCTGTTCAGGTAAAAATACCTTCATCTGCATTAAGAAGGTTTAAATTTAAATCTGACTACTATTTCCAACAATAAATTATTGTTCATTACATTTAATTATTGATTTTTTAATTATTGATAATTTTCTTTGAATAACATTATGAAATTGTAATTGAGGTTGAAGTAATAAAATAACTTCAGTTGCCAAATGAAAACTATCTTTTAAAGGATTTAAAATTAGAATTTTCAGTTACAAAGAATCAATTCAAAGCACCCAATTTGTAGGTTTCTGATCCATTTTTATTTACCATTTCTTCAGACGCTTTTCAACAGACTACAGCTGACTACTGTTTCACGACTATTTCATACATATGCTCATTCATAAACGACATACGTTACCTACGTTGCCGTTGGTATGCAGGCTAAAGCCGGCGTGGAAGTGCTTCAGCCTTGCTTTGTGAATCAAACGTGCATCTGCTGCAATTCAGAGATGAACCGGTTCGATTACGGTTTTGAGAGGGTCTGCGAGGACTTAGAAAAATAGGTATTTGAAGAAACTATTACTGATGTGCTGTTAATATTTCGTAATTAATCTAAACCCGTATTGCTGGTCAACAAGAATGTCGTGTTTCATAAGAAATTTCATCTCTCGCCTGTACATAATTTTTTCATTTTTTTTTTATATAATGGGTGTGAGAGCAATAGGTTGTCGATATGTAGAATGTTAAAACAGCGAACATTTATGCTGAAAATTCTTGCAGCCAATATAAATTAATGCCAGTTAAAAAAAATCGGACTGTTCACAGCAAAATACAAAAGCTTCGTTTAAAACAAACTTTGTTCTGTAATTTAATTAGGGATTACATAATTAGTGAAACTTATTGGAAGTAAAAGTGAATGTCTAATATATTTCAACTACACCTAACAATTTTGTAACTACAATTAACTTTCAAATTAATTCTTTGTCGTTTTAATTAATAAAATTCAATACTCGCTCAAAAGTACGGTTCTTGATAGAGACTGCAGTCGGTTTACGATAAAACTACCCTTTAACGCGAATTTGCAAAACCGTAATTACATAGTAAGTTGTGTGTTGTGTGGGATGGAGAAAAGTGGCGGTTTATCGAAGGAAAGTGTGGGAAGAACCGCAGCTGTTGGCGCATTATAAATAAAGCTGTATAACACCTTCGTCGGCGCCCTAATGTCGGGTTATTGAATTAATACACTGAAATTGACTAGGTTGCGCCACTTCGGTTTCCTGGCTAGGAAATAATAGACGCGATAATAGTAGGGCGTTGTAATTTTGACAGCAAAAATTTCCCGATAGTAACCCCGGTCGTGTGGATGTATTTGTATTTTTGGTGCTAGACAATGTGCATTTTCTCATTAAATTTTTCTTCACCGTTTACTAGCAGTGGACACAAGTAAGTCTGTATGATTTATAACAACATCACTGTTTTTAAAACGACGAAGGAAATATAGTGAACATTCATGTACATGTTCTAAAATCAAACGACATATCACTTCCACCATCTCGCTGGAGCTGTGTGCCTGTGTGGTGGAAACCACCACCAGCGCTAGCGGGATGACATACAGATTACCTCTCACAGAAAGGCTCCCGGTGTCCCAGAAGTGGAAATGTTATAAGTGGACTTACGTCTATTTATTTCTCCAGGACGGTCACAATATATTCGCGCACATTTCGGGCGAAGACTACAAGGAGATCCTGGGCTACATCAGGCACTGCATTCTAGCCACAGATCTGGCTGTCTTCTTCCCGAACCTGGCGAAGATCAAACAGCTGCATGAAGGCGGCACCGCCCAGTTCAACTGGGACCTGCACAGTCATACGTGAGTCATCGTGGTCGTATATTGATGTTGGATACCTAAAGTAACACACCTCATAACGCTTGTTTTTTCGAAGAGTCAGGCAAAGGAAGACATATTTATTTTTTGAGTCTTACTTGATTAGATAACCTTGAGGTTACAAAGAAAAGCTTTTAATTGAGACAGTTGTATCTTATTTTTCAAGTACTCATCCCTCAGTCATCATCTTCCTGCCCTTATCTCATGTTACTTGGGGTCGGCGCAACAAATTTTTTTCTTCCATTCTCCTCTGTCAACCGTCACGCTATCATTTACTCCTTTATCTTTCATATCATTCCTTACACAATCCATCCATCGTTTCCTCACTCATCCCTCAGTATCAATCAGTATTTTAAGGTCAAAACATTTTCACCCATAGGGAACTTGCCATGGCCATATCCATGACAGCAGCAGACCTGTCAGCATCAGCCAAGCCCTGGGACATTCAGATCAAGACTGTGAAGGTCATCTTCGAGGAGTTCTACGACCAGGGGGATAAGGAGAGGGCGGCAGGCAGGGAGCCGATACCAATGATGGACAGGAATAAGCCTGATGAGCAGCCTTCTTGCCAGGTAAACGTTATTAGTTCAACCTCAAAAATGTTTGTTCATAAAACCATTTACAGGCATTTTTGAATTGTCAAGACAACTTGCCTGATGTGAAGCGATAATGCTGACTAACGGACCTGCAACATTGTGGAGTCTATGCGCTGGGCAGGGCTATGTTTAAATGGCTATAACTCTTAAAATAATTTGAGTTGAGTCAATATTGTGATATTATTTTGTACTTTTATTAAGGCGATAGTCTTCTTAATACATACTTCAATTATTTGAGATGATGCTAAAGCTGCTCTACCTACATATTAACCGATTTAAAAAAGGAGGTTATCAATTCGACGCTTATATTTATTATTGTTTCTAGGAACCATCAAATAAAGACTAAAAAAAAAGATTTTCGATTTTTTCGGTATTTTGAAATTCATGATCACAAGTTTTCGAACATTTTTTTTTTGGCTTTCTTATAATGGAACATGACGCCTAGCCACTGCAAAATTGTTACTATAACTAATAAATTATTTTTTTAAGATCTAGGACATTTGCCCGAATGGACCTATCCGTGAATAGTCATTTGTGCGATACTGATTCTTACACGACAGGCACTTGCGCCACAGACACTTGCGCAACTAACGAAAATGACGTTAAAATGGAAATTCAAGATGGCGCCGACGAAAATTGTCAGTTTTTTCGTCATGGGTGTCATTTTCGTCGTTTTCGAGGTCGCCATGTTGAATTTGTCATTTTAAAGACATTTTTGTTATCAGTTTTTGTTTTTGTTGTTGTTGTTTTGTTGTCAATTTATGTTTACAAAATGGTATATTCTTATTTATTTTTTTGTACTCCTGTCCTATTTGACCCAAAGGTTGTCTGGTAGAGGATGCCTTGTGGCATTAAGTCCGCCTATGTACCACATTTGTACATGAAGTTTAAATAAATAAATAAATAAAATGACACCCATGACGAAAAAACCAAATATTTTCGTCGGCGCTATGTTGAATTCTCATTTTGACGTCATTTTTGTTATCAGCGACCCCGAAAACAACGAAAATGACACTCATGACGAAAAAACCGAATATTTTCGTCGGCGCTATGTTGAATTCTCATTTTGACGTCATTTTTGTTATCAGCGACCCCGAAAACAACGAAAATGACACTCATGACGAAAAAACCGAATATTTTCGTCGGCGCCATGTTGAATTCTCATTTTGACGTCATTTTCGTTATGAGCGACCCCAAAAACCAAGAAAATGATACCGATGACGAAAAAACCGAATACGTGGTGAATCCGCGCATGTGTAAAAAAAATTGAAATCAAGATGAAAACGTAATCCTTCTTTTCGTTGCAGTCGGTTAAAATAATTAAGTAGAGCAGCCTGCATGACATAACATGAGCGCAACAGCATGATTGTGCGAGTGAGAAGTCCGGAAAACAATTGACAATATTCCGACGTCCGTCTACCTCGACCGCTCGGCGGTCACTAAGGAAATATGGCAAACGTTTTTGTATATAATATGGGTGTTTTGGTATACTTATAATTTTCAGTTTACGTTAATTTTAGTGATTTTTTTTATTTTGTCGTGTCATTCAACAGTGGCCCTACCATAAAATCGAATAATAACACAAATCCAATGTCAGAAACTACGAATTTTTTGAGAGCAAAAACCGAGAAATTTGACAATATTAGCGACATCAAATTAAGAAAATAAAAGATTTTTTACAAAAAGTAACGAACTGACTTTGAAGACAAGGATGTAAAGATATTTATTGGTTCGATAGATTTTGCGATTTTGCCTCTGTTGCCTCAGAAAGAGTGCGGAAACTGTCCTCGGACTCACATTGGGCGTGAGAGACCGCTTTTCAACGCCAGATTTACGCAACAAGAGCGAGTTTAATGAACTTTACAAAAATACTTAGTTATTAAGCATATAACCAATATTATGTTGCACTAAAAATAATTTCAATTCCTTTAGGACTTTAGTCAAAAAAACATTGTAAACCTACGCGAATATTTCGACGGGCTGTCAATGTTCCCAGACTGGAGCCTTAAAGTTCAAAATTCGAATACTTCACTCAGCTCGTGCCTAGAAACCTGAAATGATGCTTTTTTGCCCCCTGTGAGGGAGCGGCGACCAACATATAGAAATAACCATCTCTGCTCCACGTAGGTCTTATGGAAACTAGAACTAAAAATGCTTGGTTTTATACCAATCAAGTTTTACATAGAGATCAGAAGACTTCTAACAAAAAAGCATATTGCAACCACCCTAGGTGGGTGGTTACAATATTGCTTTTTTGATCCATGAAATGGAAAAAATCTGGAGCGCAGAATAATTATCTACGAGAATCTAATTGGACTGCACGCAGAAAACCTAATAAACATGTTTTTTTTAAATCTGGCTACAAAATAATAATTTAACTGCGAAGGGTTTTTTTAGATTTTCCATTTACGGAGTTTCACCAATGAAACTGAACGCGATCAGCACAATGCCTAAACGTTGTTCAAGAACATACAGTTTTTTTTGACAGTTTCTGTCTCACGGCTGGGCAAAGGCCTCCCCCAATTCCTTCCAAGTAATCTGTGTGTGCTCCAGGAATGCCACTATTCACTCACCCTTGAACGTAGTTTAGGTTTGCTGATCGCGTTCAATTCCATTTGTGAACTTTGCTTTAAATGGAGTTAACTTACAAATAGGATCAAAAACATTACTAAGATCAATCTAAAGCGATGCAACTTAAATTTTAATGCCCTTTGAACTGCGAGCACCTTTTTTCTTAACACGTGTACATGTGTACATTATCTTATTAGTTTTATAAAAACTTTTATTTAAACATTCCTAATAAATGTAAACATTCAGGACCAAAAAAGATATTCCGTTGTAGTCCCTCCCCCAGTTTGCTCTCGGCTTACATCGTAATTAAGCTGCCGTGTGCAACTGCCATAGTGACGCTCACTTGTATTGACACGATGATTGGCCATCCTGTATCGGTAACATGGAATGTATCTTCCGAGGCCATATTGCTTGGCGCTGACGGGCCCATCGATCGATCTGATTGAATTTTAGCTCGAGGCATCATCTGTGATACAATGTTCTGTAAGATAGGTGTAGGAGAGGTAGTGAGGTAACGTTCAATAATCTATTCGTTAGGTAGCATTAACGAAAATAAATCATGTACTGATGCACTGGTACGGCCACAAAAAAAAATGAAAAAAATATGGAACCTTTATAATTAAAGTTTCTTGTTTTTTTCGAGATCAAGTTCAATATTCCAGTGACAGTAGACTACTTATTTCCTGATTACCAAACTGTTTACATAATTATGCATATCTGCTCGCTTGCCATTATTGACAGCCAATTTACAGGTAGGCACTACCAGATACTAGAGTTACCTTAAATCATTACAGTTCACTTTTCTTCTTGCGTATTTTATATTGTTCTATAGAATATTTTAAAACACTTAATATAAAATAAATGATGTATAAAAAAATAAATCATGTGTACCACATTGTTTTTAAGGTTAATTTTTTTCTTTTTTTTAAATGCATTGTTTTTAGCATTAAAAAAAAAAGAAAAAAGATTTATACTTATTACTTGCATATTCCCTATTGTTTGAAACGTTACTTCCGCAAATACCGTACTCAATAAATTATTATTTCAATCGTAAAATTTTTCTGAATTCTGCAAATAAGAAGCGATGAATTGCATCGCTTCTAGACATATCTCTTATGTAAAAGCATAAATCTCGAATGTAGATCTTTTGAGTACGGGTTCTGCGAAAGTAACGTTTCGCGTAAAGTAATGTGAAAAGATTTTTAACATTTTAAAAACGTTTTCATTGCAGGTCGGGTTCCTTAGTCAAATCTGTATATCGTGCTACGGCATGCTATATCGCATCCTTCCAAACACTAGACCTATGTATGCCATGGCCTTGAAGAACCTGGAGAGATGGAAGGCCAGAGCCGACAAGATCGAAAGGAGGCTAACCCATCCTGATATCGAAATAGATACCCCCACTGATTCCGAAGATAAGGATTCAGAAGCAACTGGTGTTATGGATGAACTAGAAGACCAAGCCTCTAAAATAAAGATAAGAGAAGAACCAACCCAGGTCGTGGACGTGGTACACGAGACTGTATCTTGGGAAGAAGATGCAGAAGAGATAACAGATTGCCTATTATCCGGAGATAGAAGTGGGATCTGGAAAGACATCGGTGGAGAGATAGATGAAGAAACAGAGTTGGGTAGCGGAAGTGGTTTGCCAGCTTTTGTTACAAAAGAGAAAGAAGAAAAAGAATAATACCAATGAACCTCCGGAGTATATTTATGTTACCAGATACAAATACCGTTACTGTAATACTATTGCTCACTGTGAACTTACACACTGACTTACTACTTCTTACTTGCACGTCAAGCAAATGCTTCTCCTCATGAATTCTACTTCTTTCTTCTTTCTTCCAATTCGTAATACATTGTGCGAGATTGTCAACTGCTGAAACAATGTAAACTAGCATATCACTTGGAGTACATAATAAAAGTTACTAAAATTTTCTAACGTATTTGGGATTAATCAGGTTTTGCTTGTGTTTCTTTTCTTGCTATTTCATAACAAAATATTCTAAGTAACTATGATGTCGGGTTTTTCAATAACTCCGTGTGAACTAAGTAGTTCAGTAATCTAAGGCAGTGTAGTTAATAAGATGTAGATCATCTCCCAAACCAGCTATATGATAATTTAAATATAATTATGTCTTTCTATCGAAACCTAACCCGGGATATGAACCATTTTTTACATTTTCTACTCTAGTGCAAAATTAACCATTGAATGTTGCATATATTTTTATGTTTAATTAAAAGTATTTGAGTCAACCCACAAAAAGATTTCAAAATATTGACTCAAAATCAATTATTTCAAGAGTTATTGTCATTTGAATATAGCCCTGCCCCAGCACATAGACTCCACAATGTCACAGGTATCCCAGCAGTAGACAGATAAGGCAGGTCTTGTTCAATGAATTTGGGCAATATTCAGAATCCAAAGCGAGGCTTTGTACTCGTGGAAAAAAGGGGCCCAATAGTTCTACACAGACCTCAAATCTCCCAAAATTTAATCCCACACGTACTAAAATGGCAAAAGGCACGTTGCTGTAACTTTGCTCGAAACATTAACAAAGGAAACTTGACTGGACGCTGCGCGCCGGTTCGGGTATAAAATTTTTCATATTTCTTATATATCTGTGGTGTTAAGGTAAAAGGGGATAAGTCAGTAATATTGAAAAACGAGTTAGTTGCGTAATTCGATACTAAACATTAATATCTATTAAGGTAAAAAGGAGATGAATCGGTATTTGTGTCACAATTTCGTAAAACTCAAATTGCAAATCGAGTCTAGTCAGAAACAACAAAATAAAAAAAGGGTACAAAGAGTTAAGTGTACTCATCTCATTATGCGTTCGTATTATTTTTTTATTACGTTATGCATATTGAGATAAGTCGAGTCATCCCTAAATGCGTATCATCGTAATCCATCAGTTGCATTACGCGCGCGAAGTTGACGTGTTGCGACCTGCGTAAAAAAATTAAAAAGTTGTGTTTCTAGTGTTTTATGAGTGTTGAAATGCTTAGAAATGAAACGAATTAATAAGATATACCGACTTGAGGAGTGAGGAGGGAAACGAAGGAGAAGAGATGATGATGAGCGACAAGGTTTACCTTTAGGAACAAGACACTCAAATCGTTCCCGAAGATACGAAGGAGCTTTAGAATTATGAAGAATGGAAAAGAGAAAAGAAAGAGTGTGACATCTCGACGCTGCCGAATAGGTAACCTCTTCAGCTGCTTCCGAAATTCCGACACATGGTCGTACTTACGAAGCCCGAAAATGAAGCGAACCGATAAGGATCAAGCGCGGTATATTCCAGGGTGATAGTCTGAGTCCATTGTGGTTTTGTCTAGCCTTGAACCCTCAGCACACTGCTGGAGGGTTCAGGTCTAGGCTATCGGTTGAGGAGAGGTGGTCAGGTCATATCTCACCTTCTTTACATGAATGATCTGAAACTCTTTGCCCCCAACAATTTGCAACTGATGAAGCTACTGAAGGTAACGAAACTTTCAGTAGCGCCATCAGGATAGAATTTGGTGTGGACAAGTGTGCAGTCATGCATGTGAAGCGAGGGGAGATTATGGAATCGTGGGAACGCAACTCTCGGATTCCATACACCTTAGATCCCTCTCGTCAACAGAAACCTACAAGTATTTGGGTATGTCGGAAGCATTAGGTATCAATACTGCCGACATGAAACAATCGTTGAGGGAGCGCTTCTTTGGCCGCCTGAATAAGGTGCTAGGCAGTCTTTTATCAGGCGGAAACAAGGTACGCGCCTTTAACGGTTGGGTCATGCTGGTTTTGATGTATTCTTTCGGCATACTCAAATGGACTCAGACGGAACTTGATGCCCTGGATAGGAGGGTCCGTGCCCTGCTGACCGCAAATCGGATGCATCACCCACGGTTGTCGGTGATGAGACTGTATATCCCACGGAAGTGCGGGGGTCGTGGCTTCTTAAATACTAAGACTCTGCACAACCGTGAGGTATGCAGTCTCAGGGAATACTTCCTAGAAGCCGACGTGGATATGCACCGAGATGTGGTCTCAGTGGACAAGGGCCTCAACCAGCTCTCCCTGGCTAACGAGAACTGGCGCAAGCCTAGAGTATTAGATACTAATGATCGCAAGGAGGTATGGCAGAGCAAGGAGCTTCACGGACGCTTTTACCGGGCCCTACATGGACCCGATGTAGATTTCTTAGCGTCTATATCTTGGTTGCGCTTCGGTAACCTATTCGGGGAAACCGAATGTTTTGTCTGTGCAATAATGGACGAAGTTATGATGACGAATAACTACCGGAAATACATTGTAAAGGATGGCACGGTTGACATATGTTGGGCATGCCACCGTCCGGGAGAATCGATCCGACACATTATTTCTGGGTGTTCTCGTCTGGGTAACGGAGAGTACTTGCATAGACACAACCTTGCCAGGATTATCCACCAGCAACTTTCTTTGAAGTACAACCTTGTGGTATCAGAAGTGCCATACTAAAGTATGCGCCCGACCCAGTTCTTGATGATGGTAATATCACGTTGCATTGGGATCGACCTATCGTCACTGACAAGACTATTGTTGTCAATAAGTCTGACATTGTGGTGATAGATCGATTGGAGCGTCGCGCAATGATTGTTGATATAACGGTTCCGCATGACGAGAACCTTGTGAAAGCAGAGAAAGATAAACAATTCAAATATCTAGATCTGGCTCGCGAGGTTGTCGACATGAGACATGAGGGACGTGAGTACAGCAGTCATTGTGCCGATAGTCGTGTCGGCCAATGGCTTAATAGCCAATAACCTCGACCAACATCTGAGGAGGTTCTCGCTTGGCAGCTGGACCAAGGGCTTGATTCAGAAAGCAGTATTTCTGGACACGGCGCGTATCGTTAGGAGGTTTCCTCTCTCAAGAGACCTGACCACCGGTAGCTCGGAACCTGTTCCCGATGCTGGTGGGCTACTATTTTTTATATTTTTAAATGTTTTTATATTACTTTGTACACAAATATTTAAAAATGTAAATTATATGTTTGAAAATGAATAAAGGAATAATAATATTACCAAATTATATTAAAAAAATTAAGAACTCTGATTATTAAACAAACAAGAAAATTAAATAAATATTGCATAACGAGACAAGTCAATAATATCTCATATAATATCTATTTTTCTTGTTAAGGAAAAACGAGACATGTCAATTATTTTAATTAATAATAAATAAGAATATGTTTTCAAATTATGATAAACAAGAGACGGCATTGTTAAATGAAAATAATAATAAATTTCAGTTTGTACATTTTATATTCTTAATTAAAATACATTTATCTTATGAAACCAAAGAGCGTTTTCTTTATTCGTTCCTGGTGAAAAGTTGTGTTTATTGACTCATCCCCTTTTACTTTGACACCACAGATATATTTTCAATATTTTAAGGAAATGGCTACATTTTAGTCACAGTATAAAGCTTAGTGGTCTAGTTATACTGTTTGAAACGGGTTTCCTCTGGCAGAATCTTGATGCTCCGAAATTAATTAGCATAATCTTCTTTAAACGAATATTTTTAAGGCATAAAAATGATTTAATATAATAATTTTTGGTCGAATGTTTATACACCGTGATCTTTTAGTCGTCTTACAAAGGTGGTCCAGTAATGGTCAGTAAATCATTCTGAACCCTCCAGATATAAATTTTTCATCGGTAATTTAAAAAAATCAGCCGTTCCATACATTTTGACGGTGTAGGTATTGCACATCCCTTCCACCCTGTATACGTGTACAGCGCGTGTATTGCGGCAAATATATGAACGTGGAAGGAGCTACAGGAATATGTGACGATCGTGCAACCTGCCTGTCTACCGGAGCCTGAACGCCACCGTGTCCTGTAGTTTGCGCCTATCTGTGTGTGGGTTATAGTATAGCGGCCTGGTACGAGTACGACTGGGTTAGCGCTTTACTTTGTGTTTATTTTATCATCACTGCTCTCAAAATGGACAACATCTTCAGCCAAAAGCCTCCCAATTCCCTCTGAGAGAAGAGCCCTGTGTCCTAGCTGTGGTCTCATTATAGGCTGGTTGTGCTAAGGTGGGGTAAAGAAAATGAAACGCATGTCATTATTATGTTAGTTATGTAATACTATTTATCATTGTTGTGTTGTACTGATGACTGTTCAGTTACAATCTTTCAAGTAGTAATGTGCCTATTTTAATACATGGTTAGGTAATACAAGTTTCAATATTCTGAAAGTTATGTAACGATATTTTTGTAGAATTTAAGCCATTGTTTCTCCTCCCTTTGAAATGTCTTGTCCCTTGATGTCGTAGAAGGATAAGAAGAAGCTGGAACAAAGATAATGCATGGAATTATTCAAATGAACATAACATCACGCCTGTAATCCCCGAAGAGTTAGGCAGACGTGGACTCAATAGTACGTACACCCACATTTCGTCAGTTATGTTTAAGTCCAAGTTATAAGAGCGAGCCGATTACCATCAACTGGGCACAGATCCAGACTTTGTGGCTGCTACTGAGAAATTCCTGATGGAAAAACCCAATAAAACTTTGCTTTACTGAATTGTCGAAACAAAGACAACAATAAAAGGAAGTTAAAATCCCAGTCACAAGGCATAATATAACTGTGAGAGTACTGTAGATGCCTATTTCAAAGCGTAGATCTCTATGGAGAAGAACGGGCAAGAATGGAGGCACTCAAGGCGCCAAACTAGTGGCTCAGTTCTGGGTCGACACAATTTGGATTGCTATCGATACGCTATTAAAATAATGTATAATTATAGCAGAAGTACGTCCACTTCATCTAATTATATTTACATAAGATCAAGTATGCCTACACTACAAACTGGTGTAGTGCAATAATGCACGTGGGCAAACAAACATGCACTTACCCGCCGATCGATAGTTAGATAACAAACTTATCAAGCGCACTCACAGTACAAAAGGTTGAGTAATGTTGTTAAACGTCATTATTGAACAGGAAGCTAGTAGAAGGGCCAACAGGCCGACGGCTAACATCAGCAGGTATGGAAGGAGGAAGGAGAGGCCTTTGCCCAGCAATGGGACACCATGTAGGCTAGGAAAAAAAAAACTTTAGGGAGCCCAGTGAAAACGGCGACTTACAAGCCAGCTTACAACCTTTTGGGTTCGAACCCCAGCAGCTGCATTACTTTGTCAATTATATCATCATCATGCTCTCTACACGGTAAAACATCGTGAGCACACACACCACACTCGCACACGTGTTTTAGTACCAAAACTTCGAAGATATGTGGATCAACTAAAATGCTGGCACGCGTTGATGATTACAGCCCATTCCCTCTCAAATAGAGAAGGCGTGTGTTACAGCCGTGGGGACAGCACAGGTTTACACTAAATAAAAGACCGCTGTAGGATTTTCAACTCTCAACTCAGCACCTGAAGTTGTGAATTCCAACAGTGCAATAAAATTAAGGCATTCCTTTAGGTGTTAAGTAGCGATAGAAAACGGGTCACAAAGGCATTCCTGTTCGAATGTCCGTTGTAAGGCACTCAACTGTCAAAAAGATTCTTGAATTCGATACGAATGGCTCAAAGCTTAGGTTTAGGCTGCTCCGTTTGTTGCTTTCCCCTTTTGAAGTAAGGTCGCAGATTGGGATCAGAGGAGCGAGGACGAGCTTTTTTTAGAGTACTATGCTGTATAAGTCAATTTGCAGTCAAGATCTAGAACCAGAAATTCCGACAGATGACTATAGTAATTGTAGCTCACAGAATTAGCAAGCTGAAAGTGGCAATGGGCCATAAATATTAGCCCTAGAACCAATGACAGTAGGGGCCATAAGGGGACTTGATCGAGAGTGTTATTGGCCACGATTAATCAAAATCGATTCAAATCATCTGGAAAAAGCAGGATCAGGGTTTGAAGTGATAATTATCTTGATAATTATCCGGAAATAAAAACCTAATTTTGGTGCCCTTATCTCAATTTATTTGGTAGTCTTAACTCTTAAGGATGACCCTCTTCCTAGCCATGGTGCAAATAAAAAACATTTCAGCAACAAGTAGACGAGACTATACGGTACATCGATTTAGGAGTTGCCTAACAATGGATTTGTAACCATATTGTCGTAGCCTAAACTTGCCTTCTTGCTCTTAGCGTGTCGATGGCCATCTTAATTAAATTGGCTTATTTGGCGACATGTTGGCACTTTTAGTAGCGTCATCAGCTAAACTTGCCTTAAAAATCATTGACTGTTTTGAAACTTAACGAGTTGCTTACTGAAAAATTAATGGTGAACCGGGAGCACTTGCTAACCTGGTTATTTTTGGCGTTGGGTACTTAATTACCCGTAGCCGTTGCTTGCATGACGATACTGAAAACTGGCATAAGTGATGAGGCCTTATCGGTTGCCTAGGCTTAACTAGATTTAATAAGTATTCAACCAGTAATATCTAGTATTTCTAAAATATCCAGTTCGCAATCAATCTCTATCGAATTCTGTGATAAGGGACCAATACCGCCACCTAAGTTTCCATCTGCAAGTCATCACTCGAAGACTGTGTGTGCCAACCAAGGCCATCTTATCTCAGAGCTGAACAAGATGAAGGATAAGACAAGCGATAACTTATTACTTGCGTTACTAATCGCGCTCGCGCCCCTTCTGATTTGCTAAAAATAAAATATGTATAATATAAAAATGTTGGTATCCTAAAAATACAAAATAGCAAAGTAATTGAGACCAACTTGGATGTAGCGCTCACCGGCCCGGGCCGCTTCGCACCGCTCATCCCGCTTGCTCGGCTCGCACACTGCAGTTCTAACCTAACCCACTTGGTCGGGAAGCCCAAGCTTAGTTACTGCAACTAACTAAGAAAAAGGCGTTCTGTATGTGAATATTATTTCGGCGGTGCGTTACATTCAACCCTGGATCTGGTTTCTGGCCGAATTCAAGCTAAATTAAATTAATGTGACATTTTATTTTTTGCGAGGCAAACATGGCCAGAGATCCCATAATATAGAGAAATTGGACGGAGAAAGGGAAGGCCTTTGCGCAGCAGATACACTTAAAAGGATAAGTAAATAATATATATACATACAGTGTGTTGGATTTCGGCAAAGTATAGAGTTCAGTTAAAATACTCACAATTCTGGTTTGATGCCAAGTTCCCTCTCAACAAAACTGGAGACTTCCTTGGCGATGATCCTGTTTTCTTCCACCCCCAGGTGTCCTATGGACTCCAGGGTGGCCACCGCGCCGGGAGAGGTTGACTGGCCTCCGAACGACAGGGTGCAGTCGCCTGACACCACGCAGACGAATTTCTGGCGAAATAATGTTGGATGATGAGATATAAAGGATGTAAAAAGACCCTTAACGAAGCCGAAAGGCACTTGTTCTCCCCGTCATTGCGTTATTTTTTTTGTTCTGGACCATACCTGGGAACCTTATAGTTACGGAGATATTGAAAGTCAAAGTTCCAATTTTTTCACAAGTTTTTTTTTAATACTTCTTTTTAAGGTTTTTACTTTACTTTAATTAACTCAATAACCCGTTTACTAGTTAAAGTATCCATCAGCACTAAGTTTTCAGTGCGTTACATTGAGTTTTACCGTAAAAAGTGATTTTTCACCACAGAATAAAGTTATTTCCCAGCAAAAATTTTTGCTTTGGGTTACTTAGTTTGATGTACATAATGCTAGGTTGACGGCTTCCCGAAGGGTCCGTTTACACCCTGTAGTTCTGGTCGGACACAGGTTTTCGCTCAGTGGGATCGAGTGGGCCATAACTTGAATTCTAACAGATTTGTTTTTCTGGACTATTGATACATTTTGCAACAGCGGGATTATTACGTAACACTCATAATCTCAATGCCAATAATATTGACAACAGAATATTTATTGCGTCATGTAACTCAACAATAACGTTGATCAGATGAATTTTACAAACATATGTAGCAATTGATTAGGGATTTCATTCAAAATTCTTCGAATTAATTGTGATTAAAAGCGTGTTAAGTAATCGGGGTGCACCCAAATGTAAACTCGAAATTAAATTCGCAAAAAATAATAAAATCGCAATAAACGGGAAATATTATAAATTACTCAATGGCTGCACAATTACTTTAAAATAACGGCACCAATCACAAATATGACAAAGTGGTTTTCTGTACTAGAAGACTAAGCGACAAATGGGGAGTGAACTAATTAAATTATGACTAGACTAAGGTATGTACATTGACTGTTAAAGTGTAACCACAGAAAATAAAAATAAAAACTTCTTTAACGTCGAGAAATACATTGTCTATTTTTCCCGATGTATCGTTTTTATTTTCTGTAACTGTTACATTTTTCTTTACAAGTTAAATATCAACAATTTTTGCTAAACATGAACATGAATTGTGTAAATCCTTTTAAATCGCCCATTGAAAATAAAAGAATGAAATTTTAATTGTCTTCATTTCAAACTAAACTGGTTTAAATCATATGTGTACCTTGAATGCAGCACATAATGCTGGACCTAAGCGGATATTTTCTGCGGTTATTAAAAACAGTTAAAATGAATGGAACAGTAGATTTTTGTTAAAAACTGAAATATTATTTAGTCTATTTACACAAAAAGAAGTAAATATAAATCATAAACAATTATAATACTCACATTTTCTGGCTTCCTCACAACTTCAGCCAACAGGGGAAGAATTTTATTAACAAAATTGTCGGGAATTTTCGCCCGAGGCAAATTAGTCAAAATTCTTAAACAAGGCATTTTAAACAAGTGTCTGGCTTGCTCGTAAGGAGGTTACTGATACCACCAGAGAGTGATAAGTGTCATTATTATGTTATCAATGTTATTTCAAGTGCACACCTTATCTGTTATTTTATTCGTATTCAGTTTTAGGGATGGGCAGCTGTTGTTTATCATTTTTTAGACGTTGCTATGTTATTTGGTTTTCTCCGGTATTTTCCGGCCTTTATCACCGTATCAGCAGGTTTATTGTTCACGTGTTTCCAATCCATAGGTATAAATAAAAATTAAAAAAATCTTTTTCCCGGGATAAACTATTCTATCTCGAACATGCTACTTGATGTAATCAATAATATATCATCATTCTTGCCGTATTTTTGGGGTATTCCTCAAAGCGCAACTATTTTTAAGCGCAACTAATATATTCCTCGAAGCGCAACAATGATGAAAAATATCGTTAATGAATCCATCATACCCATCTCTATTTTTTATCATGGTTCAAAATAGTTACGCTTTGAGGAATACCCCATATTTTGAAACGAATGTAAAAGAATTGAATACTCAGCTCACTTACAAAAGCGTTTTAGAGTAGTTGCAAGTTTATCTACCTGTGAAATGTTAGTATTGAGCAGTGATGTGTACATATCACAAGAATCATTCATTTTAGCGGTCATTTCTACCCGGCAACAAATAGTCCCTTGTAATAATAATAGGAACATGAGTACAGCCATTGTACTGATAGTCTCCTCGACCAACATCTGAGTAGGCTCTCGCTTGGGAGCTGTAACTCGGACCCTGTTCCCGATAACGGCGGGCTTCTATTTTTAAATGTTTTTTATTATTTTTTGTTAATAAGCATGTAAATAATATGTAATAAAATGAATAAATAAATAGGTTTCACCTTTATAAGTTACACTTGAGTTTTTTTTTAAACTTAATGTACGCACGGCTTAGTGTATGTTCATGTACCACTAGGCGCTACGTATTATATTTTGAGCCATACACTTAGATAATTTATGTGTTTTAGAAATGAATCGTTTATAATCTGATAATTTCGCATTTAAAATGGGTCAAACATAGAATATATGACGATTTCGTGAAATTCGGCCACATTGGTCATATATTATTATTTTCAGCAACAATAACGTGACAATAGATGTAATGATCGATGTCACGTTATTTTCACTGAAAATACCGCCATACCATTAAAATCTGAAGCAGTTTGACAAACTAGGCAATACAAATTGTGGCAATTTTTAGAAGCTCAACCAATTACTGCCAAAAATGCCCGGAAACGCTGCAGCTTGCCCGCCAGATATCGACACAGCCAGCAGCCACGCAGTTCACCCTAAATGTCGGCGGTCACCCCTAAAGCTAACTAATAACGTTACGTCTGCGAGTTTACCGGGAATTTGCACATCCCGGCTTCAGGTTATTATATGTTTGAGTTGTATCGGAAAACTTTGGCGTGTCGTTTTGGATGCGGAGGACTTCAAGTTGAAATAAAACACAGAAAATGGGTTTATTAACCGTGACACTATCTTTATTTGATTAAAAGTTGTAAGCCATTTATTTTGAAATAAGATATGTACCAGTAGCGAAGGGTCAATTTTTGTAAGAGGTAAGCCGGAGTACATAGAATACTGACTGTGCCATTTTTCAAAGGGAATCCGGTAGGAATCGAGTTGTATTGAACATTCGCCACTGATATGTACATGAATTGAACATGAAGGGAACAAAACTGGGCTGCGGGTCTGACAATCCCTTCCACTCCGCTCAGAGCGGGGGGGGGGGGGGGGGCATTTGATGATTTCCCATCCAAAAAAAAAAAGGTATCAAAACTGACGGCGCAAAGTGTTTGAACCACCATTACACACGCGCGTTGCAAGTTGCATCGCCGGTGGCCGTGAACAAGGCCTTATTATTTGTACTACGCATCAAAGGTAATTCCTTATCGCTGTAGCAGAGGACCCTTAGTCTTCGCCAAGGCAATTTCCTCTATTACGGGCCTGACAGTTGCATATTGTATCCCTGCCTCCCTAGTGAGGTCAGACACCCACTTGATTAAGATCCACCACCCACCACCCACCAATCACGTGAAACGTTGATAATTATCTCATCATCATTGTACACTGTCAATACAATGGCTTTGGAGTATCTGTTGCAAAGCCTTTGTTTTGACAGTCTACAAATGTATTACGTGTTGTATCGTGTTTCTCTATAGGAAACTAGAGCACAAAGTTAAAAACTTTATTTTGAACTAGCTTCTGCCCGCGACTTCGTACGCGGATCCTGTTGATTATGCCAGCGACAACGGGGTCGTCAAAATCGAAGATCTGAAACGTCTCATGTCGAATTCTAAGAGCCCGGGGACGGGAAAACAACGGGATGCGCGAGACGATTCGAGACGTTCCATATCTTTCATTTTTGTAAGTCAGAAGTCTATGCGTAGATACGCTTGGAACTCAAGCGTAATTCTCTATCCGTGAACGTCTCCGATTCGCGAGACAATGCATGACGTTCACGATCAGCCGCGCATCATATTCTTCACAGTTCTCTAGAGATCTGGATGAAAATACGCTGAGAACGCAGGCGTGCTTCGTTATCCAAGAGGAAGAGAAGAGAAGAGAGGAAGAGGTTTCCACCGAGCGAGTTGCAGCCTGATGTTCTCGAACAGCATCAAGTCTCTCCTGACGTTCTTCGGTAGATTCTTGGGATCTTATGATCCTCAATCTTTTAGCTCCTTTGGAACATTGGGAAAGATTTGACCTCTTTTTAGGCATGGTTATAGTTTTATTGTGAAGATACCTGATCAATTTAAATCTAAGTGACTGCTCCCCTGCGTTATCGGGTAGGCTACCGTGTCACGAAGATAAGTGGAAAAAGTCTAAAACACTCAAATAACATAAGCCCGAAGGCATATTTATTCGATAAAATAAAAAAATAAATAGGAGTTTTGTCCAGTAGAGTCAAATTTTGAATAATATACCGTCGTCATCGAATATCAGTCCTAAACTGTTACCGCCTTCACCGCGTGGAGATACTCCCAGCTTATGTTATTTTATAATTATACAGTGAAATTAGTGATAGCTTTGATTTCCACGTCAGATGTTTCTGATCTTCGATTTTTATAAGTCAACAGGAAATGCCCATCAGACCGAACAACTTTTGCTAAGACGTCATTCCTATATATGTTATGGTGTAGCTGGGCTCTTGGAGTTCCACAACAGGTGTTCCAGATCTTCGATTTTTATAAGTCAACAGAGAGTGCTCATCAGATTGAACAATTTTTGCTAAGACGTCATTCCTATATGTGTTATGGTGTAGCTGGGCTCTTGGAGTTCCACAATAAGTGTTCCAGAACTTCGATTTTTATAAATCAACGGAGAGTGCCCATCAGATTGAACAATTTTTGCTAAGACGTAATTCCTATATGTGTTATGGTGTAGCTGGGCTCTTGGAGTTCCACAACAGGTGTTCCAGATCTTCGATTTTATAAGTCAACAGAGAGTGCTCATCAGATTGAACAATGTTTGCTAAGACGTCATTCCTATATGTGTAATGGTGTAGCTGGGCTCTTGGAGTTCCACAACAGGTGTTCCAGATCTTCGATTTTATAAGTCAACAGAGAGTGCTCATCAGATTGAACAATGTTTGCTAAGACGTCATTCCTATATATGTTATAGTGTAGCTGGACTCTTGGAGTTCCACATCAGGTGTTCCAGATCTTCAAATTTATTCTCTCAGCAGAAAATTGTCATCACGTGGAACAATTTTTGCTATGGTACCATTTTTGTATCTCTTATAGTTTAGCTATTCTATTGCGGTTCTGCATCAGGTGTTCAAGTTTCCAAGATAAATTATAGCCTATATGTTGCCCAGACTTAATACCTATACAACAAAAAAAAAAAACTTTCAAATCCGTCTAGTAGTTCCGAAGATTAGCGTGTACAAACAAACAGACAAACAGACAAACAGATAAACAGACAAACAGACAGAATTTTTTTTTTGGATTCGTGCTCTATTACTGTTTCTAAACCCCCCTCAATTTTTTTTTTTTAAATATATTCAATGTACAGACACAGTTTTTTTACTGTCTTATTATATGTATAGATGATTAAATACCCATTCCTTATAACAATAATTATTTTCAATGCAGTAGAGATTTCGTTTTGGGTTGGAAATGATAAGTATCATTGAATCAACGTTTGTTATTTTGTTGGAAAAAACACTATTTCATATCAAAAATAAATTAGGATTTGAAACTAGAATCAGATGGATCGGTGTTTCTCCGACTACTGTGAGAAAAAGCACCGAAAAAAAACTTAGACGGCACAGTCACTTTTCAAAACTTGTTCGTTCATATTGGGCTGAGAATCAGCACAAGCAACAGTTTGAAGTTACCCCATTATCATTCTATGCTCCTAGTAAATCCGTATCACAACTGCAATCTAATTTTCATGTCCGAATAGAATAGAATAGAGAGCGTGGTAGATATTGTCATATCTACCACGCTCTCTATTCACTGACCCCCTAAAACCGTTTCAACAAAAATTAAATTCCACCCTCTTATTTAAAGCCGGGGTTTTTATTCCAACAATACTCTGTGACGTCAGTGAAATGGTCCTCCGCGGACAAAGGACTGCGCTCACAAAAAAATCCCGCTTCACTCGCAGTATATTCATTTAGGAGCTATTACGCTCGGCTGTATTGAAAACTACCCTTTGACGCTTTGACACGTACTACACTATCGAAAGTCCCCTTTTTGACTAGCACCGAGTTTATTAATTTTCCCTAAATACGTTTCGTTGCCTAGCAACAGTAGGGGACGCGAGGGTACTGGTCGCCACGCACCTGGACTGCGAGTGCCATACACTTCATAAGTGACAAGTTCACTATACCTAAAATAGTTTGTGATTTATGTTTATGTATGTTTTACAGCCAGTTTCTTCATCGACAACTAAAGTTAACAGTAAAAGTATTAACCTTTACTTGACCATTGCTGATATTATAAGAAATGTGTTTCTTCATCCAAGTAAAAGCAAAACTAAAAGTCAATAGAGTTGCCACAACGCAAACGTCGTAATTTCCCCAAATACTCGTGGGGAGGTTTTTTTACACATGACAGCACCGCAACAGCATTGTCAAGTAGTGTCAAAAGACAAGTATAAGTTCTTTAAAAATAGGTAAAATGAATAAGGATTTATTGTAACATTCGTAAAAACTCACTTTCACTCGTAAAAATACTCTCAAAAGATAGACCTCGATCAAACTAAGATAAAAGCCAATCACAGCATATGTTTTTATGTTTGGGTTTGGCTGGAATAACATGATTTATAACCACACATATAGCGTGGGCAAATTCAGAACTAAAGCTGCTATTTTATTTTTTCAATATATTTCACAAATGTCTACTAATAGCGCTGTCCTGTCAACATCTATGAAGCGCCAAAAGATCTTTATAGCACTCAGACCATATCCTGGATTAACACATAGGATACTGTTTGTCCTGGGTAATTAAGTAGTTGCAGAGCAGGTTGGCAATAAATATTACCTACCAGGTGATTTACTTTTGGTGTACGGTCTCATCAAACGTACATTTACGTAAGAAGTTTTAGTAAGAAAACGGAATAATGGTTTTATAAAGTTTTATTTTTATAAAATTTCATGTTAAAAAAAACACATTCGGGCACCATCTGTGCATATCATCCAGGGTCGATGGTACTGCATGCTGGGATGCATACAGCGAGAAAGACGTAAGAGCGCCCGAATAATGTAAATACACATATTGTTTGCACGTTGTATGAAAATACACCTTTCCTATTTCTGTACAGCTCTGCCCTTTCACCTCCTGGAACAGATATTATTTGTAATAATGCATATTTTGTGAAATGTGAATGTTAGTAGAGATGTTAGGACATTTTGTATTTTGTTAGGATTTTGTTTTGAAACACACACAGACCATGTCCTGGATTAACACATAGGATACTATTTGTCCTGGGAAATTTTTGCAGTGTAGGTTAGCAAAAAATATCGCCTACCAGGTGATATAATTACTATATGGGTACAGTCAATAGCTCCAATTACTTTTGGAAATCTGGCTATGTCGTAAAATTGACAAGATATGCTTTCTAGTTCTTCATTTCTTGGCATTTGTACAAACATCCCTGCTAAAGAAGCTATAGCGTGTGATACTCTGAAAACGCATTTACATACTGTACTTTTATGTACGCCAGCTATATCGCCCACAACTTGTTGCATTGATCCAGTTGCATAAAATCGTAAAGCCAGCAGTAATTGTTCTTTCACAGATAGAGCTTTATTCCTGTAATTATCAAAAGGTAATGAATTTAGACTATTCTTGACATTTCCAAGGAGAGATTTTTTGTGGAAATAGGACCTGCGGGTAGCTGTTTACATAATAAGTGCTGGTAGTAATACAAAATACAAACTGAAGATGAACTTACTTTTCTGTGGTTGGCGTCAGTTTATCTTGTAACATCATGCTGAGGTAAGCAACGGTTTCCTTTGAAATTCTGTATCGGAACAGAAAATCAGCCTCGTCCCATAGGAAATGATCTTTGCGAACATTAAACTTTTTACGCCTATACGTTAAATAACTTACGATAGATTCATCGTCTGATGAACTTGAACTTTCACTGGACGAAGATTGTGATAACATTTTAATATTACAATAAAATCTAGGAAATAAATGCAGTGATATCTATATGACTTATGTCAAAATAACAGTGACTTTTGCTTTAGCAGCTCCCTATTGAGCAGCAAAAGTTAAAGGCAAAAGTAACAGTTAAACCAACGGCTAAAATTGTGAAGAAACGTATTTAACCGTTACTTTTACTTTATGACATTGCTTTGACTGTTACTTTTGATGAAGAAACTGGCCGTTAGTGAGTAACAGCCAGTTTCTTCATCGACAACTAAAGTTAACAGTAAAAGTATTAACCTTTACTTGACCATTGCTGATATTATAGGAAATGTGTTTCTTCATCCAAGTAAAAGCAAAACTAAAAGTCAATAGAGTTGCCACAACACAAACGTCGTAATTTCCCCAAATACTCGTGGGGAGATTTTTTTACACATGACAGCACCGCAATAGCATTGTCAAGTAGTGTCAAAAGACAAGTATAAGTTCTTTAAAAATAGGTAAAATGAATAAGGATTTATTGTAACATTCGTAAAAACTCACTTTCACTCGTAAAAATACTCTCAAAAGATAGATCTCGATCAAACTAAGATAAAAGCCAATCACAGCATATGTTTTTATGTTTGGGTTTGGCTGGAATAACATGATTTATAACCACACAAATAGCGTGGGCAAATTCAGAACTAAAGCTGCTATTTTATTTTTTCAATACATTTCACAAATGTCTACTAATAGCGCTGTCCTGTCAACCTCTATGAAGCGCCAAAAGTTCTTTATAGCACTCAGACCATATCCTGGATTAACACATAGGATACTGTTTGTCCTGGGTAATTAAGTTGTTGCAGAGCAGGTTGGCAATAAATATTACCTACCAGGTGATTTACTTTTGGTGTACGATCTCATCAAACGTACATTTACGTAAAAAGTTTAAGTAAGAAAACGGAATAATGGTTTTATGAAGTTTTATTTTTATAAAATTTCATGTTAAAAAAAACACATTCGGGCACCATCTGTGCATATCATCCAGGGTCGATGGTACTGCATGCTGGGATGCATACAGCGAGAAAGACGTAAGAGCGCCCGAATAATGTAAATACACATATTGTTTGCACGTTGTATGAAAATACACCTTTCCTATTTCTGTACAGCTCTGCCCTTTCACCTCCTGGAACAGATATTATTTGTAATAATGCATATTTTGTGAAATGTGAATGTTAGTAGAGATGTTAGGACATTTTGTATTTTGTTAGGATTTTGTTTTGAAACACACACAGACCATGTCCTGGATTAACACATAGGATACTATTTGTCCTGGGAAATTTTTGCAGTGTAGGTTAGCAAAAAATATCGCCTACCAGGTGATATAATTACTATATGGGTACAGTCAATAGCTCCAATTACTTTTGGAAATCTGGCTATGTCGTAAAATTGACAAGATATGCTTTCTAGTTCTTCATTTCTTGGCATTTGTACAAACATCCCTGCTAAAGAAGCTATAGCGTGTGATACTCTGAAAACGCATTTACATACTGTACTTTTATGTACGCCAGCTATATCGCCCACAACTTGTTGCATTGATCCAGTTGCATAAAATCGTAAAGCCAGCAGTAATTGTTCTTTCACAGATAGAGCTTTATTCCTGTAATTATCAAAAGGTAATGAATTTAGACTATTCTTGACATTTCCAAGGAGAGATTTTTTGTGGAAATAGGACCTGCGGGTAGCTGTTTACATAATAAGTGCTGGTAGTAATACAAAATACAAACTGAAGATGAACTTACTTTTCTGTGGTTGGCGTCAGTTTATCTTGTAACATCATGCTGAGGTAAGCAACGGTTTCCTTTGAAATTCTGTATCGGAACAGAAAATCAGCCTCGTCCCATAGGAAATGATCTTTGCGAACATTAAACTTTTTACGCCTATACGTTAAATAACTTACGATAGATTCATCGTCTGATGAACTTGAACTTTCACTGGACGAAGATTGTGATAACATTTTAATATTACAATAAAATCTAGGAAATAAATGCAGTGATATCTATATGACTTATGTCAAAATAACAGTGACTTTTGCTTTAGCAGCTCCCTATTGAGCAGCAAAAGTTAAAGGCAAAAGTAACAGTTAAACCAACGGCTAAAATTGTGAAGAAACGTATTTAACCGTTACTTTTACTTTATGACATTGCTTTGACTGTTACTTTTGATGAAGAAACTGGCCGTTAGTGAGTAACAGCCAGTTTCTTCATCGACAACTAAAGTTAACAGTAAAAGTATTAACCTTTACTTGACCATTGCTGATATTATAGGAAATGTGTTTCTTCATCCAAGTAAAAGCAAAACTAAAAGTCAATAGAGTTGCCACAACACAAACGTCGTAATTTCCCCAAATACTCGTGGGGAGATTTTTTTACACATGACAGCACCGCAATAGCATTGTCAAGTAGTGTCAAAAGACAAGTATAAGTTCTTTAAAAATAGGTAAAATGAATAAGGATTTATTGTAACATTCGTAAAAACTCACTTTCACTCGTAAAAATACTCTCAAAAGATAGATCTCGATCAAACTAAGATAAAAGCCAATCACAGCATATGTTTTTATGTTTGGGTTTGGCTGGAATAACATGATTTATAACCACACAAATAGCGTGGGCAAATTCAGAACTAAAGCTGCTATTTTATTTTTTCAATACATTTCACAAATGTCTACTAATAGCGCTGTCCTGTCAACCTCTATGAAGCGCCAAAAGTTCTTTATAGCACTCAGACCATATCCTGGATTAACACATAGGATACTGTTTGTCCTGGGTAATTAAGTTGTTGCAGAGCAGGTTGGCAATAAATATTACCTACCAGGTGATTTACTTTTGGTGTACGATCTCATCAAACGTACATTTACGTAAAAAGTTTAAGTAAGAAAACGGAATAATGGTTTTATGAAGTTTTATTTTTATAAAATTTCATGTTAAAAAAAACACATTCGGGCACCATCTGTGCATATCATCCAGGGTCGATGGTACTGCATGCTGGGATGCATACAGCGAGAAAGACGTAAGAGCGCCCGAATAATGTAAATACACATATTGTTTGCACGTTGTATGAAAATACACCTTTCCTATTTCTGTACAGCTCTGCCCTTTCACCTCCTGGAACAGATATTATTTGTAATAATGCATATTTTGTGAAATGTGAATGTTAGTAGAGATGTTAGGACATTTTGTATTTTGTTAGGATTTTGTTTTGAAACACACACAGACCATGTCCTGGATTAACACATAGGATACTATTTGTCCTGGGAAATTTTTGCAGTGTAGGTTAGCAAAAAATATCGCCTACCAGGTGATATAATTACTATATGGGTACAGTCAATAGCTCCAATTACTTTTGGAAATCTGGCTATGTCGTAAAATTGACAAGATATGCTTTCTAGTTCTTCATTTCTTGGCATTTGTACAAACATCCCTGCTAAAGAAGCTATAGCGTGTGATACTCTGAAAACGCATTTACATACTGTACTTTTATGTACGCCAGCTATATCGCCCACAACTTGTTGCATTGATCCAGTTGCATAAAATCGTAAAGCCAGCAGTAATTGTTCTTTCACAGATAGAGCTTTATTCCTGTAATTATCAAAAGGTAATGAATTTAGACTATTCTTGACATTTCCAAGGAGAGATTTTTTGTGGAAATAGGACCTGCGGGTAGCTGTTTACATAATAAGTGCTGGTAGTAATACAAAATACAAACTGAAGATGAACTTACTTTTCTGTGGTTGGCGTCAGTTTATCTTGTAACATCATGCTGAGGTAAGCAACGGTTTCCTTTGAAATTCTGTATCGGAACAGAAAATCAGCCTCGTCCCATAGGAAATGATCTTTGCGAACATTAAACTTTTTACGCCTATACGTTAAATAACTTACGATAGATTCATCGTCTGATGAACTTGAACTTTCACTGGACGAAGATTGTGATAACATTTTTTAATATTACAATAAAATCTAGGAAATAAATGCAGTGATATCTATATGACTTATGTCAAAATAACAGTGACTTTTGCTTTAGCAGCTCCCTTTTGAGCAGCAAAAGTTAAAGGCAAAAGTAACAGTCAAACCAACGGCTAAAATTGTGAAGAAACGTATTTAACCGTTACTTTTACTTTATGACATTGCTTTGACTGTTACTTTTGATGAAGAAACTGGCCGTAAGTCGTTGATGTCAAATGTCATTTTTATTCTGTGTTTTCGAATGATTATGCAGCCAAAATAGTTCCTATCCGAGCCGATAATCTATCAGTGTCATACTGCAGTTAGCAGGTGTAGATTACGTCTTAAAACATTGGAGAATATCAACGACGTTGTTGTTTAGTTGCAGGAACAAAATAAATTATATTGTGAATTGCGATACCTCTTCCCTGAAAAACTCTCTTTTTATATGATAGGCATTCCGTAGTTTATGCCTATCATATAAAAAGAGAGCATAAAGTACGGAATGCCTCTTTTTGCTTCATCCACGTTCATACATCTAGTCATATACGCACGCTGGTTGTGAATACTCCATTTAGTGCTCAAGACAGTAAATCTTTTAAAATAGCCTCTGAGGGCGTTAGGTGAAACTGCGGGTTTAACCCTTTATAGGGATTAATTGCACATTGTCCGCAGTGCCCAAGCTAGCCTCTGACATTGACATATACCATGGTTGGCTTAAGGGATGCTATCACGGTCAAATTCACTGTGATTTTTATTGTTTTAGCAAGCTTTGATGTTGCGTTGCTGAGGTAAAGTGCCCTTAATAAAGACTGTAGGCGGGCCGTGGGAGCGTCAGATAATAATATTTGCCTTTTAAAGACAGGAGCCACCCCTTCTTGGTATCGATGACCACGTGTATGAGATGTTCTCATACAATTGGTGCAGCCCACCAATTACCAAACAAACTTTCTATCACAATACAATACAAAGAATTATGAATTCATAGCTTCAATAATTATGTTTAAAAACAGTTAAATGTTGTTGATTGTCAAACGAAGGTGCCACTGAAAGAGTTACGTGATAACCCCGCAGATTTTAATTGTTTTATATACATCACTAGCTGACCCGCGACCCCAACTTCGTCTGCGTCGGTTAGGGGTATGGAAAATACCTCAGACCTACTGAATATGCATATAAAATTTCATAAAAATCGGTCAAGCCGTTTCGGAGGAGTATGGCAACTAACATTGTGACACGAGAATTTTATATACATATAAGATGTTAAAAAAAAACCCTGCCTGATCCGTGAGGGTATTATTAGGGTATTATTATTATTAGTTATCGAGATGAGATTCTTTTCTGATAACAAAAAGTACTTTGAGTAAACTGACATGAACGCGGGCGAGGACAGTCCAGTCGTTTCTCGGTTAGCGAAGTCATGAACAAAGAATTGACGATCGAAAATACTAATACCGAAGATGGTGCTGTCACGTTTTAAAAGTTTGTTAGATTTTAGGGAAATGGTGGTCATTTGGCCACAAAAATCATGCATTTTTAAATTCATTAGTATTACCAGTTATAGTACAACTAAAAATATTCATGAAAGTAAACACTTTCATGAATATTTTTAGTTGTACAGTTATTTGGTATTGTAATTGGTTGCCCTTTCGGAGCAGACAGGGTTTTTTTAACATATTGTATAAACATGTTATGCAGGTTAATTTTATTTCTTGTACCATATTATTTTTCGGGTACGTCATTGCCCGCATTTTCAAATTAATTGGCAGTTTGATAAGGTGTCATGCATCCGCTATGTTGGAAAAGGAAGCGGTTCAAGATTATGGCTTCTTGAATATGGTACCTACCTGTATATTGTGTATGTGTGAGTGCTTTAAAAACTACATGAGGTTTTGATACCTACGTTGCATAATCCTGGGATTAAGAGACGGAATAGGGGTACAGTTAATCAGAGCACGAATAATATTCGTTCCCCTCTAACTAGCTGTCACAGGGTCTCGTTAGAGTTGTCACGGGCCGTCATCGTCTACAACATTTAGGGTTCCCATCACCTATGAACCGACAATGCCGGACAAAATCTTAAAATAGCCAATTGAATTGAATTGAAATTGATTTTTTTTCTCCCTCAGCAAAAAAAACTTCGCGAAATGAATAGTAAGATGATAGTGACTGCGTGACGTGCGTGTGCTTTGTCTATCACTTTCTGTTGTACCTCATCTGCGTGAACTAAGACAAAACGACGCTTGTGGTACAAGTTCGGTAATTTTGTGATGTCAAAGCTGCAATAGTTCTATTATTATATTATATAGCTAGATCACATTGTCCCACTGCTGGGCAAAGGCCTCCCTCCATTCCTTCCAAAGGTCACACTTCTGGGCTACTTATTTCCAATTCTCAAGGAAGACATCCAGTTCGTCCCGCCTTCGTGGTCATCTCCTTCGTGGTCTGCCGCGACCCCGTGTCCCTATTGCAGGGCACTTGAACTTTATGGGCGCACAGTTCGTTAGGCATGCGACAGACATGTCCTGCCCAGTCACGTTTTAAGTTGGGCAGCCTTTTGAGCGACGTCAACGATTTGCGTTTTGGAGCGCAATGTAGTGTTTCATACATCATCTGTTAATTTTACACTTAAGATACTGCGATAATAGGTCTATGATTTCACAAAGTCACTGGGCTTTTGATAAGAAAATTAGTCCCAGTCATCTTTACCAAGTTTATTGAAATATGATTTGTCAGTGGATTAGCATATGTAGTTATGCATGACAACTACTAATATTACACAAACAATGATGTGCGATATAAAAAGCAGATCATACTATTTCTGTAAACTGTTCAGAGTTGCCAAACACACAGTGATAATTATTTATTTAAATAAATAAAGTATGACTTTTAAAATTAGATAACGTGCATCACTTGTGCAAGTCACCCTTCTTAAAAGTGGTAATAAAGTGATTAGTTTAAAGAATTTAATTTATCAGTTATGTTACCTCTGACTGCCTCGTTGGTCTAGTGGTTGCAAGCGCGACTGCTGAACACGAGGTCCCGGGTTCGATTCCCAGGTCGGGCAAATGGTGTTTTCGGGTTTTTATATCAGGAATTTCTCAGTAGCAGCCACGGAGTCTGGATATGTGCCCGGTTAGCAATAGGCTCGCACCCTATAACATGGGACTTAAGCATAACTGGCGAAATGTGGATGTACTTTCAAGTCCATTTCTGATTTTCCCTTCGGGGAGGCGTGATGTTATGTATGTATAAACTATAAAGGGTGTAAAAAGACCCTTAACGAAGCCGAAAGGCACTTATTCTCCCCGTCAATGCGATAATTTTTTTGTTCTAGACCATACCTGGGAACCTTCTAGTTACGGAGATATTGGGGGTCAAAGTTCCGACTTTTTCACAAGTTTTTTTTTAAACACATGTTTTTAAAGTAAGATTTTTACTTTAATCACCTCCACGACGCCCCTACTATTCAATCCATCTATCAGCACAATGTTCTGAGTGATATACATCGAGCCCTACCGTAACACGTGATTTTTCACCCCAAAAAAAAAAGTAGTTTCCCAGCAAAATTTTTTGCGTAAAGCTACTTAGTTTGATGTACAGAATGCTTGGTTGACGGCTTCGTGAAGGGTCCGTTTACACCCCGTATAAGAACGAGAATATCTGCAAAAACAAGTCAGGCAAAATTCCAACCTGTCTGCATTCTTGTTGAGCGGAAAGTGTTATCACACCATTACACTTAACGATTAATTAGTGATACAGTGACGAGTTTTGCCTCGCTGGTTCTGGATTCCCATATCAGACAAAAAGAAGAAAGAAAGAAAAAATATTTATTTGTCGCAGGGACATGACGTGCATCACGCATAAACATACCACGCATAACAAAGGTTTATAAATTCATCAGGACGGAACAAAAAAAAAGAAAAAAAAATAACAGCTTGCACGTCGTGACTGCGACAAACAGGTTACCGCTCAGCATGATGCTGTGCTATGGGGGGCCCACAGCACAGCGCTGGTTTTCAGTGGTCACCCGTGAAGAAACGTACGGAAGCCAAGACAGCAAAGCGTTATTGGGTTTTCCATAAGGAACATCTCAGTCGCAGCTACGGAGCCTTGATTTGTGGCCGGTTGATGGCAATAGGCCAGTCATCATGAAAAACAATTAAACATAACTGGTTAATTGTGGATTTACTACTGGAACACCTCTGTCTTACCCTTCGGGGATTAAAGGCGTGATTTTAGTTTAGATTTTTAAAACAAAAATTTATAGCCTACATTGTGACCCACTGCTGGGCAAAGGCCTCCTCTTTCTCCCTCCAAAACTCTCTGTTCTGAGCAATTTCTGCCCACGTTTGCCCCGCGAACATTATCAGATCGTCACACCACCTTCGCCGCGGGCGACCTCCTCAGCTATGTCCACCTTACGGCGTCCAGTGAGTGAAGAATGAATCAATCATTGTAATGCTTACTAGCTTACGTATTATCGTTATTTAATGTTAAGCCAATTAAAAAGTACCCTACTTAAAAGTCAAGTTCATCGTGATTTTCAGCAAAACATCAAAACACAGACGACATTTCAGACTAGGGGTGGAATGGTGTGTCCCGTCGAATCGGGACGTACACAAAAGGGTCCCTCCCTAAAAGTCAATTGACATTGACATCCGAAGTGTGCCAAGGTTACCTTTTCAATGTTGGGGGGCCCCGTTTAAGGGTACAGTCACGAGCATCATCTTCCTGCCCTTGTCCCATGTTACTTGGGGTCGGCGCAACACGTTTTTTTCTTCCGTTCTATTCTGTCAACCATCACGCTATCATTTACTCTTTTATCTTTCACTAGCTTCTGCCCGCGACTTCGTACGCGGATCCTGTTGCTTATGCCAGCGACAACGGGGTCGTCAAAATCGAAGATCTGAAACGTCTGATATCAAATTCTAAGAGCCTGGGGACGGGAAAACAACGGGATGCGCGATACGATTCGAGACGTTCCATATCTTTCATTTTTGTAAGTCAGAAGTCGATGCGTAGATACGCTTGGAACTCAAGCGCAATTCTCTATCCGTGAACGTCTCCGACTCGCGAGACAATGCGTGACGTTCACGATCATCAGTCAGTCGCGCATCATATTCTTCACAGTTCTCTAGAGACCTGAATGTAGATGCGTAAATACGCTGAGAACGCAGGCGTGCTTCACGATCCGAAGAGGTTTCCACGGAGCGAGTTGCAGCCTGATGTTCTCGAACAGCATCAAGTCTCTCCTGACGTTCTTCGGTAGATTCTTGGGATCTTGTGATCCTCAAACTTTTAGCTCCTTTGGAACATTGGGAAAGATTTGACCTCTTTCCAGGCATGGTTATAGTTTTATTGTGAAGATAACTGATCAATTAAAATCTAAGTGACTGTCTATCGACTGTGTATCTAAGTGAGTGTAGGCTACCGTGTCACGAAGATAAGTGGAAAAGGAAATTAAACACTCAAATAACATAAGCCCGAAGGCATATTTATTCGATAAAATAAAAAAATAAATGGGAGTTTAGTCCAGTAGAGTCAAATTTTCAATGATATACCGTATACCGTCATCGAAAATCAGTCCTAAACTGTTACCGCCTTCACCTCGTGGAGGTACTCCCTAGCTTATGTTATTTTATAATCATACAGTGAAATTAGTGTTAGCTTTGATTTCCACATCAGATGTTTCTGATCTTCGATTTTTATAAGTCAACAGGAAATGCCCAGCAGACCGAACAATTTTTGCTAAGACGTCATTCCTATATGTGTTATGGTGTAGCTGGGCTCTTGGAGTTCCACAATAGGTGTTCCAGAACTTCGATTTTTATAAGTCAACAGAGAGTGCTCATCAGATTGAACAATTTTTGCTAAGACGTCATTTGTATATGTGTTATGGTGTATCTGGGCTCTTGGAGTTCTACAACAGGTGTTCCAGATCTTCGATTTATATAAATCAACAGACTGCTCATCAGATTGAACAATTTTTGCTAAGACGTCATTCCTATATGTGTTATGGTGTAGTTGGGCTCTTGGAGTTCCACAACAGGTGTTCCAGATCTTCGATTTTTATAAGTCAACAGAGAGTGCTCATTAGATTGAACAACTTTTGCTAAAACGTCATTCCTTTATATGTTATAGTGTAGCTGGCCTCTTGGAGTTCCACATCAGATGTTCCAGATCTTCAAATTTATTCTCTCAGCAGAAAATGCTCATCACGTGAAACAATTTTTGCTATGGTCCCATTTTTGTATCTCTTATAGTTTAGCTGGTCTTTTGCGGTTCTGCATCAGGTGTTCAAGTTTCCAAGATAAATTATAGCCTATATGTTGACCAGACTTAATACCTATACAACAACAAAAAAATCTTTCAAAT
Organism: Noctua pronuba; assembly: GCA_905220335.1. NCBI lineage: Eukaryota > Metazoa > Arthropoda > Insecta > Lepidoptera > Noctuidae > Noctua > Noctua pronuba. The sequence goes on along the minus strand of LR999891.1, from coordinate 1,840,203 downwards.
CCGTCCAGTAGTTCCGAAGATTAGCGTGTACAAACAAACAGACAAACAGACAAACAGATAAACAGACAAACAGACAGAATTTTTATTTTTGATTCGTGCTCTATTACTGTTTCTAAACCCCCCTCAATTTTTTTTTTTTAAATATATTCAATGTACAGACACAGTTTTTTTACTGTCTTATTATATGTATAGATGTATAGATATCGTTCCTCACACAAACCATCCATCGTTTCTTTGGTCTTCTTCTCCCTCTCCATCCATCAACGTTTATTCATCATTGTTTTAGTTTTAGTATTGTCTAGTTTGTCTACGACGTCGGGGACCGGGCGGTGCGCCTCAAGTGGACCTGGGCAGGACACCTGGCTAGACGCGGAGATGGCCGATGGAGCAAGGCTTTGACCGAGTGGTGGCCAAGGTTTGGCTAAAGAAATCGGGGCCGTCCTAAAGCTCGTTGGGTTGACGACATCGTCAAAGTCGTGGGAAACACCTGGATACGGGACGCACAGAACCGGGAAGTGTGCCAGTAAAAAGGGGAGGCCTATACCCAGCAGTGGGTGATTCCGGGCTGATATGATGATGATGATGATTGTTTTAGTCACATGCGATTCGTAACAGACAGTCACAAATACTTAACAACTTTTAAAAGTGTTTTTCTTCTACTGTTAGTATTAAAATTTCATGTTGTTACGAACATAATGTTTTGGAACTCAAATTTTTATGAAAAAGATCCTATCTCCAAGTTACAATCGTTATTTCTCGCGAAAATTGCATTTGAATTTAGGAAAGTATATACATATTGGTGCTTGTGACTGCACCTGTTTGAGACGAACAATTCAATTATGCCTGTTTGGTAGGTCTTGTCTGTTGTTGTTTTGATTTGTAAGATACTAGCTTTTGCTTGAGTTATGGTCGAACAATCACATGGGTTTTAAATACAGCCTAGAGAGAAGGCACTCTGGGAATATGTAGTTTCCCATTAGTAAAAGAATTCTCACAATTTCCGAAGATACTACAACCACTTACAAACGTTACCTATTTGTTATATTATTAGTTTATACTTACGGTAATTTCTAATTCTTCTTCGCAGTCGTGTCGATGACTCCTGCTTCGGCCAGAACTCTGCTACCTCGAAGCGTTGTTAGTGGCCTCGGGCAGGTCTCTCAGGCTGCAGGTGCAGGTGCTCAGGGAGCAGGACAGGAGGTGGGTCACATCGCGTCGCGTTACCATCGGACTAATTTGTATTTTTTGTGTAGGTGTTATGATGATTTTAAAATTTCACTACAGGTCATATTGTGTATTTTTTTAAAAATAAAATTCTAGTTTTGTAGCGTCTACTGCTGTTTTTTAAGAGACAAGATTTTATACAAACATATTGTTGCTTTTTGTTCATCTTTGGATCGAGTAAGGTTTTACCTCAATGGTAAGACGTCAATTAATATTAATGAACATATTATAATGAGAAAACTTTTGCCCTTGGTATTGCCCTGTTTTGATCCAATTTTTCGCAAGGTATTATTGAGTTCCTAGGTCGGTAATTATTCAGTAGCAGCTATGGAGTCTGGATTGGTGCCCGGTTGATGGCAATAGACTCGCCCCTGTCTCATAGGACTTAAACATAACTGACACAATGTGGGTGTACTATTAGATACACTATTGCCTAATCCTTCGGGGATTACAGGCGTGATATTATTTTATGCTATTTGAAAAAAACAACATATTTTAGTTTTAAGAATTAATTTTATTTGGCTTAATGACTAGATTTGATCATGAACACATAAATATAAAAATGAGTACGAATTCAGTTCATTTACATAAAGAAAGGTAATACAGCTAGCTGTAGCTTTATCCCTTCGGTGAAAATAAAAAGTAGAAGATGAACACTCAATCAAGTGAATAATCTACTTTTTGATGAGAAATTGTACAAATGTTTTTGACCATGCACTTATAATAACAATGACTCTCATAAATTGACGAGTAGATAAAGATCATATATTTACTTTGTAAACCATGAGTTTGTATACACTATACAGGTCTTATAAATAAATGTAAGTAGCTACATATTTTGCCCTATAGGAAATTTTGCCCTATAAAAAATAGAAGAAATGTTTGGCTTAGAAAATAGTGTATACTTAATTAAAGAAACAAAAAATGTTAAATTTACAAGAAATGGCTTAGACAATAGGGTAAATTTAATTAATATAAAATTTAATCGATTTTACATTTTTTAGGATCTACATGATATAAAAAGAATCATCAACAAATCTACGAATTCTGAACATCAAACGTTGTAACCTACTTAAACGACATTATTGGTAAAAACGATTTTTATTTTCCACACAAAATGTGTTTAAGGGTTCATCCAACATTACGAGTAGTGGACTATTCACAACGAGCAGCCATTGTTTTTTTTAATCTCTGGCAATATTGACGACGTCAGTGATCATTATTATTAATTAACACAGTGTGACGAATTAATTTGGAATCAATAAGATGTCATTTTTATTAAATTACTAGCGACCTGCCCCGACTTCGCACGCGTGTCACTTAGGTACTTATAAAGAAAATGACGAAATTTTCATTCTTTCAAACCGTGTTCTGAAAATTACGAACACAAAAAAACAAACACTGTTTTAAGCTTTCACGGTTTACAACTAAACTTATACTGTCACTTACGGGATAATCACGGAAGATATCCCGTAAGTGACAGTATGTATAATTTTATTAAAAAAAACCAGCCAAATTGGTCGCTTTAAATGTTGTTTCTCTTTTCAGTTAAGATTAATTATACCTTGTTTTAAGTTCTTAAGTGTGTAATGTTAAATGTTGAAGGCATAGTAATTAATAAAAAAATCTCTTTTCAGAGCAACTCTATAATTTCACCATTAGAAAGCTACATTATCCCTGCGTAACATAGGCTATATTTTATCCCAAAATGTTTAAAAAATAAATGTCCACCCGTGCAAAGCCGGGATGGGCCGCTAGTAGTTTATATTTAAAAATCCTAAAGTCATTATAAAATCACATTATACATTTTTGGGTATTACATTTAGACAGCGCTAGAGAGTTTTTGACACTATTTAATACAAACAAAAAGAAAGCTCACCGCTCTGTGGTCTTTGGTCGGTCGTCTAACGCGCCCGCCAAGAACATAGGCGTTAAATATAACCAACACTTTCAAATCACTGTCACTATTCGTCACAGAAAATTTAGGAAATTACAACACTTTCGAAATTTTAATTATTGGTCACTGAACTGCACAATATCGATCCAAATCGAGCTCTGCTCAACAAAAATACGTACGTCTTCACGTCAAGGCCATTGTAATCGAACTGGCACCCTTTTGTGCTACCCCTCTGTTGTAGGGACGGATGGGTAGGGACTTTATGAAAATGTCTACCGAATTGGGACTTTATTTTATTTAACATTCTTTATTTCCGAAGCCACCAGGCTCGGATGGAAACTTTTCTGGAAATAAATTGTTGCAGTGCAATTAGGCAAAAATACTGTAGAGGCGAAACGAAGTTTATAGTGGTTGGATTTTTTTCATGGGACTTTTTTTTATTGCATTCCTAGAGGTGTGGAAAAAAATTTCGACGCTCGCGATTTTTTCTTTTTTTAAATTTTCCTTTTGCATTTTTTTGTTTCGTTTATTAATAACTTGAAATTCGACGAATTTATATTGTGCCGTAATAGTGTGACCTATGTGCATCCATTAAACGCCAATTTGGTCTGTTTATTTGTTCATTACTGTCGCTGAAAAGCCAATTTCAAGTATTTTTTAAACTTTTCTATTTTCTTCAATTATTTTTAAAATGAATTTAAGACTAATACTCATTTTGTAATAATTGGTAACTGATACTTTTTCGAGGATAACTAGACATAAGAATGTTTTTTTTAACTGCTAATTATGGACTGGTCCCACATATGGAGCACACTTTAAATATTCGACTTGGCCTAATTGTCGAACTATCGATGTGAAGACTAATTATTCTCATTGTTCGACAAACAGAAACTTCACTTCATTGTCTTCATGATTTGGTTCTCGATACTGATGTCCGATATCTTGTTACAGCACTATAAACTCGTGCCCCGATTACATATTTGAGTAATCGCCATTACGAACTCATAAAGTCGTGACACTCTACAAACGACGTATCGTTTTCGATGTGACAATACAAAATGCATCTAGATTATTATCTCACCGTTGCACAACAGTACGCAAATGGTGTGTTGTGGTCAGTGTGGCAACTGACTTATTACTCTATATGGTGACACCTTGCTGAGCGATTTGTTGCCGGTGCTGGGTTTCGGAAGACAGGATCGATGCGCTGCTAGGCCGTTACCTCAACTAACAAGAAGTTGTGATAGGACAGTGGTCGGTTACCCAAAACCAATTTATGGAAAATTTCACCAAAGTGACCGCGATTGGCACATCTACACCGCGTAACAATGATGACACTGATAGGCAGCTGGATCAAGGGCTTGATTCAGAAAGCGGTACTCCCGGACACGGTTCGTATCGTTAGGAGGTTCCTCTCTCTGGAGCCCTGACCGCCGGTAGCTTGGACCCTGTTCCCGATACCGGTGGGCTACTATTTTTTATATTTTAAATGTTTTTATATAATTTTTGTTGATTAAAATATTTGAAAATGTAATTAGTAAGTAAGAAATATGAATAAAGGAAAATAATAATGACACTGACAGTTTTTGAGCGTGATTTAAATACAGGTTGAACATTGAAATAATCGGTTTAAACAAAAAAAGAAAAAAAAAGCGGAAAAGTTATCAAACACGGTCGGGAATCATAAAGTTTTGGTGCGTCTCTTCATCTGTTAAATCAGTGATGACAACAGTAATTCCTTTTAGTGCCATCATTTGGGATGGTCCTCTACTTGCAACCCAAACAAATGCTCCGTTAATCTGCAAATTTATCAGATACTACAGCAATATTAATCCCCTTCGACTGCACGGTTGTATGTTCAAATCCTGCGTTTAAAGGGATGATGTAATGAGAGGGTGGTAAATAGGAACGTTCCCTCAAGCTGAGCCCGAGGGCGAGGGTGTAGTATATTAATTGAAAAACATTCTGCAATATGTCCCCGTTGTGATAATTGCTATAAGCTTTATTGCAGGCGTTGTTTATGTTTTTGAAATGGGTATTTAGCTTGTGCCTGTTTGAGATCGACTTATATTTTGTAGGGCATGGGTTCAAACGGAATTAGGTCCTTTACTTTGTTTCATTTCTAAAAGGTGAAAGAAAACATTATAAGGAACCAGCATGTAGCGTCGAATTATTGGGAGCTCAAAATAATGAACAATTACGGAAGATATCCCGTAAGTGACAGTATAAGTTTAGTTATAAACCGTGAAAGCTTAAAACAGAATTATCTTATTTCCTGAAATACTCATATCAACTTATTTTTAACATGCAAACATAAACACACACGCCATTTTCCTAAGGGGGTAAGAAGAATACACAGAACGCCTTCTGCTACGATCCTTACACACTGCTGTCGCCTCGACCATGTTCACACACACACGCCTATTGTCGAACATTGCTAATGAAACCAGGTCCGTGTTTGAAAACTCAAATGATGAAAGAACTTTGCACTTTGCGCTTTACTACTGGCACAGTTATTAATTACTAGCTGCGCCCTGCAGTTTCGCCCGCGTAAGTTGAAGATAAATTACAGCTTATATTACTTCCTGATAATTAAGCTTTTATTGGTGAGTTAAAATCGGTCCAATAATTTCGAAGCTTATTCGGTACAAATAAACAAACAAAAAAATCTTTCCTCTTTATAATATTAATTAGTATAGACAAAACTGAAAACATTTATCATCTCCATGTCCAAAGGTTATAATTTACTAAAGCAGTTGTAGTTTTATTTGTTTACTAGCTTATGCCCGCGGCTTCGCCCGCGTGGAGTTCGGGAATTGTCCACGATAATAAGTAATCTATGTATGTATAGTAGATACATGGTTTTTATATAGTTGCTTATAACTTGCAAATATTAGTTCATAGTAATATCAATTAGGTACTTTACATATTGTTATGTGAAATATTGATACCTTGGTTTGGGATTGGACACCGGTGACGAAAATCAAATGATTAATTAGGATTCTATTTATAGACATAAAACTTTTACATAATATTTAATATCAATGTCGCGTATCACGAGCCAACGCGAAAATCGGTGGAATAAACCATATTTACAGACGTCTACCTCAGAAAAATCCTACCTACTTACTTAATAGGTAAATAATCCCGCGCCCCGCACGCCCCGCGCAACAGTGCGCGCCATGCGCCGGTCTACGTGAGCTTCGAAACCATATTTGACTCTGTTGGGGGATGATTTTGATTTTTGAAAAAACTGTGATACACGTATCTCATAATTTTAACTGAAAAGTAATGTATACAAATTTTCAAGTCAATCGACTCAGAGAATAAAAAGTTTCACAGAATATTAAACACCCCATTTCACCCTCTTAGGGGTGGAATTAAAAAAAACTGTTTCTTAGCAGATACTTACTCTTCACAAAGACCGCACCCTCCAAATTTTATGTCTCTAGAACCAGCCGATTGGGCTGTGCGTTGATGTGTCAGTCAGCCAGTCGATATTGAATTCTTAAATTGGAGGATGATTTTGGAAAAACTGTGATACACGTATCTTATAATTTTATTTGAAGAGTATGTACACAAATTGTCAAGTCAATCGACTGCGAGAATAAAAAAAATCATAGAAAATTCAACACCCCATTTCACTCTTAGGGGTGGAATTTTTACTCTTTACAAAGAATACACGCTCCAAATTTCATGTCTCTAGAACCAGCGGATTGGGCTGTGCGTTGATATATCAGTCAGCCAATCAAGACATTAAATTTTTAAATTGGGGGATGATTTTGGAAAAACTGTGATACACGTATCTCATAATTTTATCTGAATAGTATGTACACAAATTTTCAAGTCAATCGACTGCGAGAATAAAAAGTTTCATAGAAAATTCAACACCCCATTTCACCCTCTTAGGGGTAGAATTTCGAAAAACCCTTTCTTAGTGGATACTTACCCTTCACAAAAAATACACCCTCCAAATTTCATGTCTCTAGGACCAGCGGTTTGGGCTGTGCGTTGATATCTCAGTCAGTCAGTCAGTCAGTCAGGACTTTGAATTTTATATATATAGATGACAAAACGGGGGAAATTAATGAATATGTGGGTGTTCTATTTCCGTGGTACCGTACCCAAGGGGAACCAACGGGACCCTATTACTAAGCCTCCGCTGTCCGTCTCTCCGTCCGTATGTCTGTCTCCGGGCTGTATCTCATGATCTGTACCTAATAAGTAGACAGTTGAAATTTTCATACAATGTTTATATCTGTTGCCGCTATCACTCCAAAAAAATAAAAAATAAAAGGGGGCTACGATGGTACGGAACCCTTCATGCGCGAGTCGGACTCGCACTTGGCTGATTTTTTTTTACGGACCCCTTTGTATGTGAATCCGACTCGTACTTTTCCGGTTATTTCAAACACACATTAAAAAAATCCTGTTTATTTTAATAGCGTTAAAGCTAACCCTCATTTTAACCGGCTTTAAACTAAAATAGACACACGTAACTACAAGAAACCACAGACAATAATTTATCTCCATAGATAATATCATTTATTTAACACGAGAACAATAGGCAATGACTACCGTTTTAATTACATAAACACTAAGATGATTTGTGACTATTTTTAGGTAACATATGACGACAGGTCGTTTAGCCTTCCTTTTGTGTTGTGTTTATTTGCTTAGTTTTAGGGTTCCGCACGTAAGAATTAAAAACGGAACCCATATTTCGTTGTCCTATGTAGTTACCTAAATATCTTAAGTGTAAAAACTTGTACTATTGCATGCTATATATTGGCCAAATGCGTGTTATTAAATATTTCATATAAGAACTTCATGTTTGATGCAATAAATGAATTGAATTGAATTATTTTTGGCAAAATAAATGAATTTTTCATCCCGACTACGTAAGCGTAACCTAAATTCCATTTAGAGCGCAATTACGACTATTGTACTGCCTTCTGTGTGTATGTTTTTTTTTTGCGGCTAGCAGATGTGTTTAAAGTACTAAAACTAAGTTACAAATCGCGTGCAAAAAAAGTAGTTTCAATTTTAAATTCGTTCGAATTTACGTTATGTTTGTTATGCTGTAGTTTAATATATCAACGAAACCAAAAGGAACTTGTGCTCCCCGTCATTGCGATCATTTTTTTATTGTCTTAGTTAGACCATACCTGGGAACCTTCTAGTTACAGGAGACATTGGGGGTCCAAGTTCCAACTTTCTCACAAGATCTATCAGCGCAATGTTTTGAGTGCGTTACATTGAGTTCTACCGTAAAACGTAATATTTCACCCCAAAAGTGGTTTCTCAGCAATAATTTTTGCGTAGAGTTATTTAGTTTGATGTACAGAATGCTTGGTTGACGGCTTCGTGAAGGGTCCGTTTACATCCTGTATTTCGTACAGGGCGCAATGCTCTCTTTTGTTTCAGAAATACCGGAATCTGTCTGGAGTGTCAGGCGGGACATTAGGCAGTTTGCGCGCGTGTGTGTGTGTGTGAGTATGTATGTCCATGTGTGTTGTGTGTATGTGGGAATTAAAATTGAAATAAATGCTTTGAATTTGAGTTAGAGAGGTATTTTGGGGAATTAAAGAAATAATAATAAGCCAAACAACCAGCCTTTATTAACAATCTTAAAATCTAGTTACAAATATTATTTAATTAATAAGAAAAATTTAAGTCCAGACATGATCTTGGACAAATAAATGTACACTTATTATTGAGTGGTTTGAGTATGAGTTTAGGTATTACATGACCGAACAAAATATACATATTATGCTACCGGCAACTTATCTGCAAATTAATGACCAAATATCACTCAACAAAAAGCGGCAAATATATTATGCGATCGTAGATAAATATGAAATATAGCGGAATCCTTTCCAAATCACTTAAAGATTGCATTATAATAAACAATTATGTCAATTCACATAATAGACGGAATCTAGAAAACTACTTCACCGATATCGACGGAACTTTCACTTGAAGATGACTCCTTCCTGGTTGAACATCACGCTTGCATATAAAGGGGGTCAGTGGTTGTGTAAAAGCAGGATTTCCTGTGGAAACCAGTCAGCAACATGTCTAGGCTGACCTATGATCCTAAAGTTTATGTGAAAGGTGAATATTTAATGGAGGTAGGAATTGTTCACCCCGTGAGATAAGAGGATTATACTCGTGTCGTAATTTCCGTCACAGGTGTATTTGTTGGTTGAGGGGCTTCTGGCTACCGGATAAAATCTTCGGCTTGTTGAGTAGCTGCCTCAACTCAGTGTATAAAGGGTGTAGACCCTTAACGAAGCCGAAAGGCACATGTTCTCCCCGCTATTGCGATTCATTTTTTTGTTCTAGACCATACCTGGTAACCTTCTAGTTACGGAGTTATTGGGGGTCAAAGTTCCAACTTTTTCACAAGTTTTTTTTTTAATACAAATTTTTGAATTTAAAACTTTACTTTAAATACCTCCATGACCCGTTTACTATTCAACGCATCCATAAGCACAATGTTTCGAATGCGTTACATTGAGTTTTACCGTAAAAGGTTATTTTTCACCCCAAAAAAAAAGTCGTTTCCCAGCAATTATTTTGTGTAGAGTTACTTAGTTTGATGTACTGAATGCTTGGTTAACGGCTTCGTGAAGGGTTTTTACACCCTGTATTGATGCTGCCGTGTCTGCGGGGCTGTCATGGCCTCCAACGTATATGACACAATTTCTGTTGGTTCTTTAGAAAACTTTTAGTATTAATATTCGATTCAAAAATCTTTTCTTGTTGATTTTAAAATACCTACCTTACGTCCAAAGGGCAACGCTCAGTACTTATTGATAACGCACGCTTTAAGAGTGAGTTGAGGTAATGTCGATCTAGTGCCGTGCTTATTAAGTGTGCCATCAGGTTAATGGTCGAAATGCAATAAACGATCTAATTTAAATGAATTGCGCAGCTGAGAAAGTGTCAATAGCTAGACAATAAAATGAAAAAAAAAACTGTATTATGGAACCTAATAAACCATGTTAATTATCACACACAGTTTGATTGTATTTATTCAAAGGGATCTTCTCTTTATGTTCGGTCTAGACCATAAGATTTTTTATGGTATTTCGCGGCAAATAAACTTATGGTTAGTGAATGATATTTTTTTTTCGCGCGAACGTAGTATATACCTATACAATGTCGCCCATGCGCATGTGACCGCCCGTAATTTTCTGAATATTCATGAAGAAATGTCGAAAATAAACTTTAAAAGGGGGGGTCTATCTACAACATTTTTCATGTTATTCCATTTTTAATTTTTTAAGTATAGTTTGTAGATTTGCTTTCTATTTTTTGACACATCTCCGAAGTTTATGGCTCGATTTGGATCCTGTTTATTATTTCTAAAAGCTTATGAGTTATTTTAACAGGTTAATTAACATTTTTACTAAAAATTATCGACGACGAAAAAAAAAAACGGAATCGAAGTCATTTTTTCGGTGAAAAATTGTGTATTTATTTTTAAAAAACTAGTGTAACTCCATAAATTATCCCGATAGGACGACTTTTTTAATCATTATTTGTAATCTACTACATAACAGCTACAAATTCACAGAACATTGTTGATACCTATCTCTAAAGAAAAAACAAGGGCGGGTATAACAAATCATCGCAATCTTCATGTGTGGGCCACTGAAAATCCACACGTCATTAGGGAAACAACTTTCCAGACTCAATTTTCCATAAATGAATGGGCTGGAATGATTGACGGTGAACTTATTGGCCCTTTCGTGTTACCAAACAGACTAGATCAACACGCGTTTTTAGATTTCATAGTCAATACGTTGCCGTTGCTATTGGAGGAAGTACCGCTGGAAACAAGAAGGCGGATCTGCAATTAGATGGAGCTCCAGCACACTTCGCACGACTAGTTCGTGATTATTTAAATCAAAATTATCCGTGGTGGATTGGCAGAGGAGGTGCCGTTGCTTGGCCGCCGAGATCTCCCGACCTTACACCCTTAGATTTTTATCTTTGGGGCTACATGAAACAAAAAGTGTATGCCGTGCCGTTCGAAAGCCGCGAGCAATTAACGGCTAGGATTTTTGCTGCTGCTGCGGAAATAAAAGAAAACCGTGAAGAATTACGTCGTACAATCAAAAGTGTTGCCATGAGGGCTTTGGTTTGTTTACAGGAGGGTGGGGGCCATTTCGAAAATCTAATTAATTAAAATTCATGTATTTTTATTTTTTTTAGTAAAAATCTGGCTATTGCTTGTTTGTTTTTAATTTAATTATCATCCTCATTATTAGTTTAACCTTTTAGTACTCACTGCTAAGAGCAACATTCAATTGACTTTCACATTATCTTTTCCTAAATTTGACTCATCAGAGTTTTTAGAGTTTTACCTTGGATTTAGTTACAGTTAGGTATCAATAATGTTCTGTGAATTTGTAGCTGTTATGTAGTAGATTACAAATAATGATTAAAAAAGTCATCCTATCGGGATAATTTATGGAGTTACACTAGTTTTTTAAAAATAAATACACAATTTTTCACCGAAAAAATGACTTCGATTCCGTTTTTTTTTTCGTCGTCGATAATTTTTAGTAAAAATGTTAATTAACCTGTTAAAATAACTCATAAGCTTTTAGAAATAATAAATAGGATCCAAATCGAGCCATAAACTTCGGAGATGTGTCAAAAAATAGAAAGCAAATCTACAAACTATACTTAAAAAATTAAAAATGGAATAACATGAAAAATGTTGTAGATAGACCCCCCCTTTTAAAGTTTATTTTCGACATTTCTTCATGAATATTCAGAAAATTACGGGCGGTCACATGCGCATGGGCGACATTGTATATGGGTGAATATCACAGCAGCAAATTTTACGTGTCCACGTTGAGAATCGAGGTGTAAAATGATAGGATGTTTCTTATTTTTTTTTATAGTGAACTACGTAACTTGGTTCAATTAGGGCCACATTTTTTGTTTTTATAAGTATATATAAATAATCAGGAAAAAAAAAATCACCTTAAAATTCAAGTTTGGTGGCTTGTCCCAGTTCCATTTTTTTATATAATTGCATTCACCAAAGTAACAATTTGGGGTAAAATAGCAAATAAACAATTTCCTTCGTATATGCATAAGACACACTATCTAAAAACAATTAAACCATATTAGGAAATCTAATTTAAAAGCACAGGACACTCGATCAAAGTTTGTCCAAGCAAAAACCAAAATTTTCGTGGCACTTTTTCAATTTACTATAACATGATGTTTCGGGCATGTGTGATCAATCGTGTTTTATTATTTCGCATCTCTAAGTCTTGAACCAGCACTTTCGCGTAACAGGTATGTGATTAGTGCTGTGATTACCCCCAAAAACGTAAGTACTCACCTGGGGTGGGAAGGGGGACAAGAATTGTTCAATTTTGGTGGATCGATTTGCTGTCGATTTTAAAGTGTTTTAATAGTAAGCTTCACGTTGTAGCTAGTGATTAGGGATTCGTATAAATCAGTAACAACAATTTAATCGGAACTTAAAACCCCTATTTTTAAAGATTTTTTTTATGCCTGGTCCCAATTTTGGTGGCTCAATTTTGGTGGCTTTGGTGGCGTTTTCCCGCCACCAAAATTGAAAACGATCCACCAAATTTTAAGTTTGTACTGTATATGTATGGTTTGTACCTATATAGCCAGTTTTTACGTTGCAGGACAGTTTGATTAGCAAACAAATAAATGTTATGTACTTGGCAGTAAGTAAGACCAATTATTATAAGGGTGGCATACGATGAGAGAAGATTTATATTTGAAAACTACAAATTCCTTTCTTAGATTAAAAGACTGATTGTGGAAACCATTAATCTAGTCTGGTGATTAGCATCCAAATATTGAGTTAAGGTTTTTTAGCTTAACTGAAATCTGCAGAGCTTAGTCACTAGAGCGTTGGTGAAATGGTAATGATCTGTTTGCTGTTTCACTGTGTCTTTCCTTGGATTTAATATTTTTTATTTTGTTTGAAACAACAAAAAATTACATCATAAAGCATTGAGCCCAAGCATAGCCCTTTCCATAGTTCGCTGGGCGACCTCGAATTTATGGACCAGCCGTACCGAGAGTGACCACGTTTCAACCCTATAAGTCATAACAGGCAGGACGTACTGGTTGAAGACCTTAGTCTTTAGGCTCTGTGCAATACGCGACGAGAAGACCCGACGAAGTTTCCCAAAAGTTGCCCAGCGCAGCTGAATTCTTCTGTCAGTCTCCCTCTTAATGTTGTTCTTACCAAACTGCAGAGTTTGCCCGAGATAAACATATTCTCGAACAACCTCGAGAGAACCGCCATTGACAATAGGTCTTGGTTCCGGGTGACGTGTTCGTTAAACATAACCTGGGTTTTGTCCAAGTTCACCCTGAGATCAATTCGTATTGATGAATCAATTAGGCCATCCAGCATGTGCTGCAAAGTCGAGCATCGCTTCAGCCAGTTTGACGATTTCAACTGCAATGCAAATCTCAAGTGTGAGATGTACTCGCGTTGATGTTAATGCCAGGTGGGTTGGTGAGGGGCTGCGGGACTGTAAGGAACATGGACACAAGTCTGACACTCCCTTCCAATCCGCTCAGAGCGGGGGGGGGGTCATTTGATGATTTCCCATCCAAAAAAAAAGGTGCGTTGGTGAACCATTTTGGCTTAATTACGTCCCCTTGGCTCACCCCCTGACGCAATTGGATATGTTCTGTTTGCTGGTTCTGAGTTTGAATGGTTATTATGGTGTTTTCATAAAGAGTTCTCAGCACTTGGATATATCGCCAGTCGACTTGGCATCGCTGCAGAGACTCCAGAACTGACCAGGTCACGACAGAGTCAAAAGTCTACTCGTAGTCCACGAATGTAACACACAGCGGCCGATTTTACTCTTCGAACTTCTGTATGATCTGCCGCACTGTGTGGATGTGGTCTATGGTGCTGAATCCTCCTCGAAACCCGACCTGCTCCGGTGGCTGGAAGTCGTCGAGTCTTCGCGCTAGACGATTTGTGATGACTTTTGAAAACAGCTAATACACGTGGCTAAGGAGCGAAATGGGTCAGTTATTCTTGAATAGGGTCTTGTACCCCTTTTTAAAGAAAAGAACGATCACGGTCTTTCACCATGCTTCTGAAGTTCTCCCAGAGAACAGGACCGAGTTGAAAAGCTCCCGTAGCTATCTTAATACAGGACTTCCTCCCGCTTTCAGGAGCTCAGTCGTTATCCCATCCTCACCAGGCGCTTTTCCATTTTTAAGCTATCTAAGTGACGCCCCGATTTTAAGGTGGATCTGGAATCCTTATTTTCGGGATTACGTCGAGATGCATGCGATGCGTACAACTTGCCGTAGAAGTTTTCGACTTCCGAAAGAATCTCCGGCTTCGAAACGACCTTATCACCACTAGATTTGGTCTTTATTACCACTTGGTCTTTATTATTAATTCTGTTTACAATGAAAATATTTATGTTTTTTTGTTTCCATTTTTTTTTGTTTCTATAAAATCATAATGATAGATCAGATAAATAATAATAAATATTTTTTAACAACTGAGAATTTTATTAACCGATGAAGTTATTGATGTGAATGGGAATTTGTGAAATTAGAGATTAGATTTCGATTGATAGATGATTTAGATCAGATGACGTTGAGCTTTATTAGTGAGATTGAGGTTTGTGACGGAGAAATTAAATTTTGGTGCCACTGATTTTCAATTTTGGTGGGCACTTTCGATTTTGGTGGGCGATTTTCAATTTTGGTGGCCACACTAGACTTTGAACTAAAATATCTCAAAAAGTTATCGAGATTTTATGAGACCTCTTGAAGATCCTTCTAGCTTGGAGTTTCTATTCTTATACCAGCCCCTTATTTTTCACGAATAATGAAGAAAAAATTTCGCCACCAAAATTGAATAAAAATGCACGTTGTTGATATTCACCCATATGTAAGTCCGATTCATTGTGACCTAGTAACTCCTAAGCGGATGAACTGATTTGGATAAATTATATGTGGTTAGATTCGTCGCGACTGTCACTGACTAAATATAAATTTAAAAAACAAAAAATGGATTTTGGGCGCCATATTGTTATTTTTTTTCTTGCGACCCGTCTAGTAACGGTAACTTAATGTTTAAAATTAATTCGAAACGACAAATCGTATACAAAATGAAAAAATCGTCTGATAAGAAATGCTCTCTTCGACATGAACAGATCGCAGGGGCGCGCAGTAAGGCGATTAGAAGGTATACCGAAGTATAATGTAGACACCCTTGTTAATATCTGTGTACGTTCCAAGCAAGAGCAGACCCCTCTGCCTACCTCAATCCGAGACGAGGGGGCACAATTTTCGAAATTAGATATTATTACAAATTGTAGGTGCGTTGAAACTAAAGGTAACGTTACATGGGCACATCTGAACTGTCGAATTTGATTCAGTCGGTCTGACCGGACTGGTGAACCTTCAATCCGGAGTCAACAATGACATTTTGACATCCAAGAATCTCACAGGTAGGAGGCCTGCCAGTCAGCAGAGGGACCTGTATATGCTTGATAAGCTAGTCTGATCGAATGGAGGCAACATGAGGCTATCAAATTATTCAGATTTTACTATTTGATTTTAATATGTAGGTGTTTTTTCGGCCTGGGTACATCGCACAAGAGGACTAAACAAGTTACATTCTATGGGAGATAATGATCATGAAAATAGATAAAATATTTCAGTACGAAGGCAGAACTGACCGTGTAGACCAGCCTTAATATAGGCAGCCTGACACCGTGTGATGAGCTTTATTTAATAAGCCCTGAGCTTTTCAATAAAACATGCTTCGCCGTACTAAACTGCGAAGATGCGGTCTGCATTCGTGGGTAGGTGAGGTGGGGCGGGTAGGTATACGGGGTGTAAACAGACCCTTCACGAAGCCGTCAACCAAGCATTCTGTACATCAAACTAAGTAACTTTACGCAAAAATTATTGCTGGGAAACGACTTTTTTTTTTGGGGTGATATATCACGTTTTGCGGTAAAACTCAATGTAACGCACTCAAAACATTGTGCTGATGGATGGATTGAATAGTACGAGAATCGTGAAGGTATTTAAAGTAAAAATCTTACATTAAAAACATGTCTTTAAAAAAAAACTTGTGAAAAAGTTGGAAGTTTGGCCCCCAATATCTCCGTAACTAGAAGGTTCCCAGGTATGGTCTAGAACAAAAAAATGATCGTAATGACGGGGACAACAAGTACCTTTTGGCTTCGTTAAGGGTCTTTTTACACCCTTTATATGGCGCGGGAATAACTGACTAATGTTCGCATATTAATTGATGCCTTATAAAGTTTTAAATAACTCGCGGGCAGGAAGAAAGACTTAAGCGGGCCGCTAGGTGACCCGGGGGCCGTATGTTGGTCAGGCCTGATCTAGACCAATTAGAACGCTCCGTAAGGGAGTAAGTTGCGAGACGGAATAACATTCTGAAGATGATGTACGCAGTAAGGATCCTGTCTTATGATGACTGTTTTGTTACTGGCATATTGCGGGGAGAATGTCGGTTTATTTGAATATTGATATGCGTGGTGATTAGATCTATTGCTAAATTAATTATGAGTTCCAGTTCCTTATGGATAAGCACATTACAGAAATTCAGAATGGCGCCCAACCTAAACAGTGAGTGTCGCTCATGTACACCACTATTTTTTAATTAGTACAAAAAAATGGGGCTCTATCTGTACCCGTTACTGATCATATTTGTGTAGTCAAAACTAAAAAAAAAACAAAATTTGAATTGAATTTATTTTACTTTATCGTAAAGCATAAAGATGCATTTTAGTTAACTACAATTAAGAATATGATTAATGAATACTACTATGAATAGCCTGTATAATATTTCCATAAATTGAGTGACATTTTGGGATATAAACAAACGCTAATAACTTTGCTGTTTATGAATATTATTTATTGAAACTTTACATATATAATAACAAGACCTTCTACAAGAAGCTCTCTAAGTATTTGTACTAATTAAAAAATAGTGGTGTATACTTTTTTCAAGAACTATAAATGTGAGAATACCGATGTCCACCACCCTACACAGGGCCAGCATAGTGAAATATTCCACTACTTCTTCTTACAAAGGGGAGACCAGTGTCCCCGCAATGTGAAGACTAAGGACTTTTGATACTATGTGTTATGCTAACAACATTACTTGGAGGTAGGAATCACTTACCTACAACTTAAACACCATTGTCCTCTTTCCCAACTTCTAATTAATTCAATCAATGTTTTCGCCTTCAAAGTGACTCAATAATCGTCCTAAGTAAATACAACGAAGACAGGTCTAAAAGCAAGTTAATCATATAATTGTGAAAGCCTGTTTGTCATTAGTTACTCAACCACTGAGCAATGTTTTGCAAAGAATTAAGTGCTTGCAAGGACGTTTGATATCCTTACGATAACTAGTTATTGATGTATGCAGATTTAGAGATATTAGACCGTTTTGTGTACGATGACTCAATTTGTCAACGTTTTTTTTTTGCAGCATCATGCTTTAGAAATGTTAATGACCCCTCATTATGAATTTGTCTAGTATTGTAGGTTCTTTCTCTACGTATTTCTATCTAGATGTTCTCACTGCTGGGACAAAGCCACCTGTTTGTAAGGGGGGGGGGGGGGCTGCAAAACATCACTCGGGGCCTGTGCAATGTGCATGTCAAAGGGCGTCACATATCTTCGATGTTTTGGTTCTAAGACATGCCCACAGTTTTTTCAGGAGGTTTTCCTTCACCGTTTTGTGAGCAGTGAAAATGACATTTCACAAACAAATGCACCGGCTTGAGTTCGAACCTACAGCCCGTTATAATAAGGGACGCACCTGTGCTGCAAGCAATTATGTTCAATGACAAATAACTTATTGCCAGACCTACCGCAGTGACAATTTCCCCTTAGCCAATCCGACTTAGCTATAATTATGTGTGTTTTGTAGTGTGAAAACGAAAATTTGATGTATTATTTATTTGTATAGATATAAAAATATTTTTTTAATTTATAACCATATTATTTACGTAACTAGCTTAACAATAAACTAAAAAATGGCGTTTAAAAACTCATCCTCAACGCTATCAACTGGTAATGTCCCCTATAGACTGGCGGCGCTGCCACGTTGTATGGCAACACTTAGCTTCTGGCCAAGGTAAAAACCAGCCCTTGGGTCACGAGAAATTAAACCTTTTGAAATGTCCTTGAAAAGGCTGTGAACACTCAAACCAGTAAGGTTACTATATTTACGCCACTTGCAGTTCTCCGCAGCCAGCACAGCACGATGAGCTAGGAAGATGCGTATTTATAATCTTTAAAAGGGCAAAGTTTTACTGCGGGTTTACACAGTATTAAAGGTAACATGGTCTGAAGGCAAGTTTATAACTTACCTCTTCACCATTAATATGATAATAAAGGGTGTAAAAAGACCCTTAACGAAGCCGAAAGGTTACGAAGATATTGGAGGTCAAAGTTCCAATTTTTTCACAAGTTTTTTTAAATACTTCTTTTTAAGGTTTTAACTTTACTTTAATTACCTCCATGACCCGTTTACTATTCAAACCATCCATCAGCACCAAGTTTTGAGTGTACCGTAGTACAACATTGAGTTGTACCGTAAAAGGTGATTTATCACCCCAAAAAAAAAAAAACGTTTCCCAGCAATAATTTTTGCGTAGGGTGACTTAGTTTGATGTACATAATGCTTGGTTGACGGCTTCGTGAAGGGTCCGTTTACACCCTGTATATGGAACGACAGACGCCACTAATCCGCTTTCAAGACAGAAAACGCTAATAATTGGAAATAAGAAATAAAAGCTTAGAGTTGCCGAGATGCCGAGCGGTTACTGTCAGTCTCGACGTAACACCTTGGAAAAACGAGTCGTCTGCAGGATCTTTACATTATTCAGGACGTACTTATTACCGACAAAAACAGCTTCCACTTTTGTAATAGCAATCTTAAGGGTGAGGAGCTTCTTTTTGTCCGTCATTAGTGTCGTAATACGAGTCGACTGTGAGATGATTGGCTTGTCAAGTAAGAAACATGTTGACAATGCCGTTTGTTGCAGCCTGTGATCCACGCATTCTAGAAGACATACCTATTACAGAGGCTCATATTGATGTCAATATTTTTAACATTTTTAAATTGATTAGACAAGACAAGACTGCCTCGTTGGTCTACTGGTCGAAATCACGACTGCGGAGCATGAGGTTCTGGGTTCGATTCCCGGGTCGGTCAAAGTGTTATTGGGTTTTTCCATCAGGAATTTCACAGTAGCAGCCACGGAGTCTAGATTTATGCCTAGTTGATGGCAATAGGCTCGCCTCCTATTACATGGGACTAAAACATAAATGTGGGTGTACTATTAGATACACCTCTGCCTAACCCTTCGGGGATTACGGGCGTGATGATCTGTTATGTTATTTTGTTAGTTATCCGGATTGTTAGTAACGATTTCAGTCAGTTTCTTCAGGATGTTTTGTTTCAGCTCACCCATATTACCGCATGTATTCTTGGCTCAACCCAGAGATAACTTCGAAAATGTAACAATATATTGCTGTATTGTATAAAGGGCCAGTTTCATAACAATTACATTATCCGAACCGGAGTTTACACGTAATAACTTCCCCAGTTTACGAGACAGCAATGATATTTATATAAAAATATATCACATTTTAACTGCATATTGATTTCGTTAAAGTTTTGCCCAATTTATAGTTCCGTGGGTTACTTTTTATTACCTTGCTGACTGTAACTTTATATTTCGCAGATTTGCACTTGCTAAAGATAAGATTTTTTAACTTTTGTCCAAGTTTGGAGCCGTTGCGTTAAAATACTGACATCTCGGAACCTAATTTACATTCACGGCTTTAGTTTCATTTAACACTTGTTGTGATGTAAGCCCTTGTAATATTGAAACAATACAGCGTGTACAAGTAGCTTCAATGCCTAGTCGGCCCAAATGTATGGGACAGTTGATTTCGATGGTGGTCCCATTGAGAAAGTCGTTCAGTTCGATGGATTCAATCACACCCTGAAATATGATCACACCTTTCTGGTGCACGCTGTATATTAACTTCTGTTACCTATCCCATGCAAAGATTAAATCGAAGCACAATAAGTTTATTATTATCAGCCATTTGTGTTGCACTTCAGGGTGAGGGCCTTCCTTCCCTCATTCTACTTACCTTATCCATAGCTGAGGCTAATCCTTGAGAAAACACTTCAGTTTGTCCCGCCATCTCCTTCTGGGACTGCCACAATGCCTTTAAATCACCAATAAAATACTGAAAACACTATCGACTACAAACAGTGTTAATAACAAGGTACAATTTATAGCCATGTTTTGTTGTTATTGTGAGGTGACTCTCCATCTTATGGTGGTGGCTCCGCAGTCTACACACATCTGCTATCCCAGAAACAGTATCATTACTCACAGGCTTCCATTTTGCCACAGTAACGCTGATTGGCAGCTGAGGTGGAAGTACGCCGACTAGATTCTCCACAAGGAGGTTTAAATTATAATAAAATTACTTGCCAGCGTCGTAATAAATTGTTTATTAACTACTAAAAGGAATTCCTACCAAAATTGTCAGCCTTTAAAGTATTTCAATCACGAGAGGGGAAGCTTGTTTACTTTTTAATAAACAATTTTCTCCCCTCGCAGACTGCCTAGGCGGAAAGAGGACTGGCCGGGGGGGGGGGTAGGGGGACGGATCCCCGGATTGCTCTTGTAAGGCCCTAATTAAATTTACTGCGTCTACAGTACACAATGCTTGTATTGTTTGTTTTAAGCAAAGTTTATTTTTTATGGGACAAGCCCGCCACACAGTTCCCAAATCACTTTAACTCCTGAAAGCCAGAATCAACAGTTGCGACCACCAGTAAAGCGCTGAGACAATGAAGCTCGACGGAGTCCCAGAGAAACAATTTAACTTTCTTGGATCCCGCAACGAAATTAATCAGAAAAGTATAGCGGAGGAGTAGGACAACCATAATTTCCATTTTAAGCAAGGTTGTTATAAACTTGTAGTATGGAGTTTCTGTATTCTGCACCTTCCAGGGTTTAAACGAAGCCAACGACAGAGCTGTGCAGGTGGCAATATACTGTTCGGGTATTATTTGAGTCTATCGACACGCAAAGAATAAGAAGATATATTCTATGTTATTAATTTTCGTCATTTACTACCACCTGTATCCAATCCAGTCCAAGAGCCAGTCGTCAGTAAAAGTACTAACGTGGAAACTTCGCCTGGTAAAAGCTCGAGATGTCACATAACATCACGCTTGTAAATTCCTTAGGGTTACGCAGAGATGTATTTAAGTGCACCCACATTTCGCCACTCAAATTCCATGTAGCCTCCCTATGACCGCTCTGGGTGGAGTGGGAGGGAGTGTCAGACTTTTACTGACTAAAACCCATACATGTTCCCTCTTTGCCCTTTGTGTTCCAGGGCCGTGGTATCTCTTTCGAACAGTCCCACAGCCCCGGCAGGCCATCAACGGGGCTTAAATCCATAATCCATGGCAGCTACACTACTGGAATTCCTGATGAAAAAAACTCATACCGTAATTATCGTCAACAGCTAATCTTTTTACAACAGGCGGGTCCAGCAGGCAGAATACAGTACTGCGAGTATTATTCCACCAGTACCTACTGTTAACATACGTCAAAGTTAACAAACCGCTCGAACTCAACACTAACCAATCAAAGTGTATCGGGTAGCAGACAAGTTTAACAAGCTCCCGACTCCCGGCTTTTCCCAGCAGGTAGGGAATAACACAATTAAAGTAATAACACTATAATTACTGCTGGTTAACTTACCCGGTCGCTAATTATACCGTCGGTTGTTAATTGCAACAAACTTGGTTTTATTTACAGAAAATTCCGTTGTGAGCTGCTCATGCATCCGCGAATAGCCCGGAGTCAAATTAACTCTGGCTATCCAGAGCTAATTAGACACTAAAAGAGGTTTAAATGCAGTTACATGTAAACGTTTGACGAGATATATACAGGGTGTAAACGGACCCTTCACGAAGCCGTCAACCAAGCATTCTGCACAACAAACTAAGTAACTTTACGCAAAAATTATTGCTGGGAAACCCTTTATAAAGGGTGTAAAAAGACACTTAACGAAGCCGAAAGGCACTTGTTCTCTCCGTTATTGCATTATTTTTTTGTTTTAGACCATACCTTGGAACCTTACAGTTACGGAAATATTGGGGGTCAAAGTTCCAACTTTTAAATACATGTTTTTAATGTAAGATTTTTACTTTGAACATCTCCACGACCGATTTCGGTAACAGCGATCCTTTAGCTATTTCCTTATGACCGTACAACGAGATACTTCGGGAGCAGTCGTAAATACTCGGTAATAAAGCTTTTCGGAAACTAACTTCAAAACAAATACCCCTCGTCCCTGTTCAGGACCTCGGGCAATGCAACTTGCGTCATATGATTTATTTTTATTAGTTTTCTTCGCAGTGGCGGAGAGAGAGAACCGCGGGCAGACACGGCGGTCCATTTCGTCGTTTGGAGATTGACCTATAAAGTTTTTCACGGCAAGCCTGTTGCAATTTTCTCACTCGAGACGGTCCCTAAGTGCAATTTGAAGGTAATCTAAGACGTTTGACTCCGTGGCTACTAGTGAGGTTGGACTTGGTTTGAGGGTACGATTGAAATCATAGACTGAAATGCACGTTTACTTACGAATTTGTCTGATGAAGTTAAGTGGCTGTTTGATTTTACTGCTACTGTATTTTATTAATTAAAGGTTTTAATCTGTTTGAGAGTACAAGATTTCGCCAATGTTCCGTCATACACATGAATGTCCTATTTCGAATGCATCCGTTTTCTAGGTTTGTCTAACTTGTTCCGGACCGTCACGCGGTAAAAAGCTAGTCTGTTATTATTTTTTTTTTAGATTGTATACTTACATGTTGGTTTCCTTACCTATAGAAATGTTTTATTATTCCTCGAAGCGCAACCATGATGAAAAATAGAGATGGGTATGATGGATTCATTATCGATATTTTTCATCATGGTTGCGCTTTGAGGAATAATTTAGTTGCGCTTAAAAATAGTTGGGCGTTGAGGAATACCCCGAAATGTTTGCGAGTCTTAAAATCCTTATTTATTGTGTGGAACTAAGGCACAGCTGGTAGACTTTAGTTTTCAGGCCTTTTATAATTTGAGAGCACAACCATCCAAGTAACGTGGACGCAGGAAAAACTTACCATTCCAATGCTTTTGAAAGGAAACTAAACATAAATAATGTTTTAAGTTGTTTATTTGCTTACACACCAACTTACTGTCATTCCACCACTATGTTTATAGTTGTATTAAAAAAAAAGCTCTCTTTACGTGTTGCAATGTGTAAACTAGTAGGTAAAGTCTTTTTACATTTATTTACCTCTACCCTTGCATCGCTGTCAAAATCACAACGAGCTTTATGTTGATAGCAATAAGGTTGCAAAGTTATATCACTGACTGGTCTGTCAGAATTAAAATAATCTCAATTATAATGACTATAAGGTTCTTATTGGTTTGCAACTGTCATAGGTAAACTAACTGTGATCGGAGTAGGTAGTAGTAGGTAGGTGGTACCTACCATGTCTCGGACAATAGGATTGACCATCAATCTATTGGACAGCTGTCATGTTAATGAGACTCTTGTGTTACGAGCATTTAACTGTTTTACATAATGTTCTATGTCATAATAATGTGGAGATGATTCGATTAGGTGAGCTTGACTTCTACCTACATAGGCAGAGAAAAGAAGAGAGAAAGGGAAAGTCTTTTGCCCAGCGGTGGGACTGGGATAATAAAAGTTAGATACTTTTATTTATTTATACTTATCAAATGTACAGATCTATACATTTGATAAGTATAAATAAAAAAAGTATGTCACCTTTCTGGTGTCTTAACTTTTAGTAACTTGAACTGGTACGATGTTAATGACGTATTTTTAATTTACAAAAGTTACATAGAATTAGCCTTCAGGTATATAACTGGCATTACCGACCTTCATCCCCCTTCGTCATCCACCCCTACCTTTTACGGTGTTTTTTAAATATTGAAAAGTGCTTTTAAACCTTATTTCAGTGAAGATATTCCTTAAAATTACATTTCCTTAATTTTGTTTAGGTAACATTGTAGTGCGTAACATTAGCAATCCTAACAACGAGCATATCACGTAACACTTGGCTCTAGGAGTCCGTCCACGTCTGGTGCGGTGGTGGGGCCCGAACCCACGACCTCGAGACCGCCTGGGTCATGTAGCCAATGTCTATATATAGCCTTCGAGCTACGACTTGAATGATGTATAATGTTCCTGTTTTCACTTTTTGAACGGTAAATAACCGTGCTAGACTTTCAGGTGGTGCTAAAACCATGGTTTTATAGCAAATAATTTATCTATTAAGTTCAACAATATAATGGTTAAATATTTTATAGGGTGATGGTATAATTTTTTTTGAATTTCATATTCAAATTGGAAATGGAATGGCCCAATCTCAGCAGAAACTAGCCCGAGGCATAACAGATATTCAATTATAGTGCACAAGTGAATGAGACAGGGTGCGCTCTCTCTAACCCTTGTAATGTCGGCCTGTCCATCTGTCCATCCGTCTGTAGGATATTATTTTTTTACATGGAGACCATGTGTGACATTGTGAAGAAACTTCTGATGCGTTCAGTTAAAGTGTCATTTTTGTGAATCTTTGGTAATTTGTATTGTGTGTATATAGATAGTCTTTCTATTTCAGTTTTAATGTTCTATTAAACAGATAATTAGGTGAAATAAAATCAAACTAATGTTCATTATTTATAACTTGTGTATTTCTAAAACTTAAAACAAAACAAAGTTGTACTTTACATCAGCCGAGAACTTGCGACTGAACTTACAACCCGGGCTTCCTCTTTTGGCTCATTGAGCTAACATTACTATGTCCACAAAACTATGTCAATTTCGATAATTTTTCACTGTAGAAAAATGTTTTGATAATATTTTTTGTGTTCAAAAAGACATCTAATGTTAGTCCAATTTATAAATTTCTGCTGATAAAAATTGCATAATTTGTGAGGTATATTTGAATTTCCAATTATTTAGTTTAAATATTTTTCGAAGCAAAAATTATTAACAATTTAAATCAGCAAAAAAGTCAGTCGAATAAAAACATGTCTTTCAACAGACATAACATAACAAATAATATAAAGCCTCTTTTACCACTTTTGAAAGAATATAAACGGACAAAAAGTTCGTGTAAAAGTGTACGTTATTTAAGTTAACGCAGTTTATATTGTTTCGAGAGAGTAAAACTTAGATGTATACATGAGTGAATCGGCCATGGGATCGAGCCCATTGTCGGTCCACAAACAATAGACTTTGAGAAGGAAGTGAACTGCGTTAAAATGTATGAAACTATTACGTAAAATCACTTCCTAAGGCGCACGCTAAGCTAAACACATTTCGCATTCGCAATTTTGGAAAAGAAAAAATTTTTGGACACTCGCTTGAGGAAAGCATTTACCTTCGCGTACGCCTGGCACTTATCGACATAATAATATTTACAAAAATTGGTATATGACGGTAACAAATAGTTAACAAATGACTAAGAAATATGTACAAGGAAGGTTTCTTTACCTAAGCTTAGTCCCATCCGTGGTGTTCTTCGTGGTGTTCGTGGTGTTCGTGGTGGATCGGTACCCAGACCTTCTGCCAGACTGGTTTCCATACCTTTTTCCATGCTGGCACTTCGATGGTCTTCCAGTCAGGTACCTGGATCTGCTTCCATTTCTCTACCCAGATCTTCTTCTGGACAGGTACCCAGACTTCTTTCTTAACTGTTTTCCAGATCTGTACCTTCTCTTCTACCCACTCTTGTTTCTTCTCGGTGACCCACGCTTGTTTCTTCTCTGTTCTCCAGATCTGTTTCCACTCTTCTTTCCATTCGAGCTTCTTCTCGGTAACCCAGACTTGCTTGTGCTCGGTCTTCCAGATTTTCTTCCATACTGGCTTCCAGATCATCTTCTTCCTCCACAGGTCGTGGCTGGTGTACTCCCAACCGTGGTGGTCCTTGCCGAGGTACTTCTCTCCGGGTACGCCTTCCTTCACCCACTCTGGGACGTGGATTTGTTTCCATGCTGGTACTTGAACTTCCTTGGTGTGGGGGACTTGGATTTCTTTCCAAACTGGTTTCCATACTTTTTTCGAGTCCGGAACCTGAATTTCCTTCCAGATGGGCACCTGCACTTCTTTCCAGATTGGCTTCTGAACTATTTTCCATGCAGGCACTTGTTCTTCTTTCCACTGTTGGATCTTTTCAGTTTTCCATGCTGGAACCTTTTCTTTTTTCCATTCAGTTCTCCAGACCAGTTTCTTTTCGGTTTTCCAGATTTGTTTCCACTCCTCCTTCCATACGAGTTTCTTCTTCCACACTCCCTCAGGTGGAGAGTGCCATCCTCCAGGGGAGCGTTTATCCCGAGATAACTCGGTGTCCTTGGCCGTCTCCTGGATAGGCACGGCCAACGACGCGGCACAAGCCAGCACTAGCCATATCTGCAACAAACAAACGAGTTTTAATGTCCGCAATGATCTTACTTTCCAACAATTAAGATTTAAGCCTCGTATTAAATGGTCGATGTATTTTTACTAGTTTCACTTTTACGGAATTAATTTGGAGTCTCTATTGTGTTGCACGTCTTATGTAAGGTATCTAAATGTAATTATTTAGTATGGATTCATTAATTATAATTCACGTCATGAATATAATATTTGATGCAAATCTTCAAAGTATAAAAAAAAATTGTGCACACAAAGAATATTATTAATTAATTAATAATAATAGAGTTTTTATGTTAATGTTGTTTTTATGCATGTTATCGGTAACTTTAGAAATCGGTATTGAGCTTTCATAAGTTGAAGTTGCGCCCGCGTCGAACATGAATGATATGCTGTTACGTATGAACGAAAATGTTATTTAACGAGGCTCGGGTCAATTATTCGGATTATTGCAATTATTATCGGATCACATAACGTTTAAAGAAATATTTGTTTACGAATGTTTTAACCCGATTTTAAACATCGCAGATCGATCACTAAAATATTTTTGTTTAGATTTATTTTCGTGATCGATACATTTATTGGATTGCAACGATAAACCCAATTAGATATTGATATTAAAAAACCGATCTTTTAAAACATAAAATCACCAAATTTTAAAATAAAACGAGAATTAATTTTTATTTTTCCGAAACTTTTTTCGCGAATTTAAAATCAAACACGTTTAATCAATATATCGAAAATAACACTTGTATATTTATTTTTTTAAAGAACACGATATACACTGTCACACACTGCACCCACCGTAATAGTCAGCGTCCTCATTTTGGTATGATGTCCGCCGCGACTGACGATGCTGCGTTTGCGCACGTTTTTATTAACGGACCCCTCTCCTGCTCCTGCGACCGTGATGAGAATGCTGCCAAAAGTGTCGCAGGGGGGGTTCAGTTTCTAACGCAGGCGCAGGTCGCGGCATCTGCGATAATTATCATTGTTTTGGTTATCTTATCATGCGAATAACGGCTCTTGCGGGTTTTATTTGTGTTTGCTTTGCGAATTTTGTTTTTTTTTTGTCGACTTCTTAAGTTTGAGTTTTGTGTTGATTCTTCACAGATGGACTTTGTTGTTATATGAGTAGAGGGTTTTTAGGAGTTATACTTAGAATTAATGGTGTTTCTACTTTTGTATGTATTTTACATTACAGATTTACAGCACCTACTTACTTATTAAAAGCATTTCTTGTGAAACAAACCGGTGTTAGGTCTACTTATTTTCTTTACACTGTGTCAAATTACACAAAGTTTTTTTATTCCTATACACGAATGTTTGAAAAATATTCTAATATTTACGCAGCAGAGAGAACAGAGTGCTCGAATTCATGAAAAAGCACGTTTAGCAGAAATACGAATCCAGAACAGTGATTCCAGGCACGTCTCGTATAATCGTTTGACCCATTGATCAAATAACAACTGTAACACTTTTCAAGTACAGTTTGTTATTGTACTTATCTATCTACCAATGGTGTCTACGGACTGAACACGTTTAAATTCGAAAAAAAAACTTCGTTACCAGACAGTCCTATTTCAGATTAAAAAATCGTTCTTATTTATTAGGTACGCGTTCGTGCGGTCGTTCTTTAAGGATTTTAACTGTTTCAAGTAAACTGTTTTGTTTGGTTTGATTGTTATTGAAACGAACATAAATGTATACTAGTTTTATGAAGTTCACTTGTGTTTATGTGATAACTTAATAGATGTTCGTGTGTGTGTTTTGGGACTTAAACATAACTGGCAAAATGTGATAGTATTACAGGTAAATAGGTATGATTTTTTAATTTGATGTTCATGTTTTATGGTGACCATGATGACTGTTTACATTAATAAATAACAGCTGTAATTTAGAACGTTTACTTGAAGTAGTCACTGTAAGTTTAAGTATCTTGACTTGGCTCGCGAGGTTGTCGACATGTGGGATGTGGACTCAGCGATCATTGTGCCGATAGTCGTATCAGCCTATGGCTTAATTGCCAAGAGCCTCGACCAATACCTGAGTTCGTTGAGTACCTCGTTTGGCAGCTGGATCAAGGTCTTGATTCAGGAAGCGGTACTCCTAGATATGGCTCGTATTGTTAGGAGGTTCTTCTCTGTGGAGCCCTGACCCGGTAGCTTGGACCCTAATCCCGATACCGGTGGGCTACAATTTTTTATATTTTTATATAGTTCTTTCCAAGGTTTCTTTAAAAATGTAATTGATTTGTAAATATATAAATAAAGGAATAGTTTTAAAATATATAAGTTTACTCGAATAAGTTACAATATTTTAAGAAATATGTAAGTTATTTAGAATAGAAGACTTGACTTGATGATTTCATCGACATCGAACAGGTATTGTGTAGAAAGTCAGTTGTTAGATATGAATCTTAATTTCTGCACCTGTATTATTCATTTTTGTGAAAATAAGCTTTATATTTTATTTCTGATTGAGAAACATCATTGATGCTTTTATATGATAGTATTGCGCTGGTAAATGAAAAAGGTATTAATAAAACAAGTTTAAATATAAAAAATATTTCCAGAGACTGCTTCGTTGGTCTAGTGGTCGCAAGCGCGACTGTTAAGTATGACGTCCTGGGTTCGATTCCCGGGTCGGGCAAATGGTTATTTGGTTTGTCTAAAGGATTACTCTGTAGCAGTGCTCAGTGCTGCACGGCAATAGGCTCGCCCCCTATTACATGGGACTTAACATACCAACATAGTTGGGAAAAGGCTAGGCAGATGATGATGAGTCTCCTCTGGTAGGTAAGTAATGTGTCGCGTAGTCTCTGGTTGATTCCAAACAATTTGGCTTAGATGAGACGTACATAATAACTTGATCACCACTAAGAATGTGAATAATAACATGTTGATGTTAATAACGTTACGTGAACTTGTAATGCTATGGAAGGTGTTAGCGTTCATGGTGACATGGAGAGAGCGACTGTCGCAACCCCGTGCAGGACACGCCACAATAGTGGCGATAAGTCCCTTGTTTGAGGAGTAGCTAGAAAAGCGCCACGGCGCCCTCACTTCACCGTTGATTCGGGAGGTTCCTTCACCGAATCATGCGGGAGGAAACGTCCGGGTGTTACCACTGTGGGGATCGTCCGGAGGACACGGTGGAACACACCGTGGAGGTCTGCTCCGCTTGAGCGGAGCACTGCCGTATCCTCGTAGTGGCGATTGGCGGCGGCGACCTCTCGCGTCTAGCGAGAGGGAATAGGAAGCCGTCACCTCCTTCTGCGAAGCAGTCACGCTAGCGAAGGACGGTGGCGGAGCGTGAGAGGGAAATAACCTCACGTCCCAGCCGCCGCGGGAGACACCCCAGGCGTCAGGGGCCACCGTAGGCGCGGGCATGTGGACGGTGAGTAATGGGCTAGCTCGCCGTCCGTCCGTCTTATGACGACAGGACGTGTCGATGGCGATATCGTGTTCCACGCGCGCCTCAGAGATGTCAGCACACAGGACGGGGTCCGCAAGGGCCGATGCTTGCTGGGGCTGCGGGACTGTTCGAATGAGATACCGCGGCCCTGGAACACAAAGGGCAAAGAAAGAACAGGGATGAGATTTAATCAGTACAAGTCCGACAGTCCCTTCCACTCCGCCCAGAGCTGAGGGGTCATTTGATGATTCCCCATCCGAAAAAAAAGAGGTGTTAGCGTTAGAACATAGGCAAAACTAGTCATAAAAACAAAAACCTTTATTCAAAGGAAAATAAGAAAATTAGGTTTATCTTTCAAGATTAAACGCATACACAATGTTCCGTGTCCGTGCTATTAACCGTTGAGGAGTTCTGTCGAGAGGAGCGGATCCTGGCTGAAGGATCAAGTCATATCTATCAAATAATGTATTGTCACCAGAACCGAAGGTGTGTGCAAAATTTCTGTTTTACCAACACGTACTCACTAGCAAACCAACTAACAAGGCAAGTTGAAGAAAGCTTCTAATTATAATAAAAAAGTGAAGTGACAATAGTAAACTCTGTGAATATTTATGAGTAATTAGTAAGTAGTTAGCAAAGAACAGTAATAGTTAACTTTCACCCCCTGGAAAGCTGCCAAAGATTTCGGTTACGTACCTGTAGAATGCTTCAAATCGATTTCAATAAATATCAACTTTATTTTTTTTGTGTTAAATAAGTTTATTTCAGAATGACCCTGACCTTTCAAAATATATTAGATGTTGGTAGAGTAACGGTAACTGAACTTTATTACTAGGTCTCAAAATACATATTTGTTTACATTTTAGAGAAATTAATTAAAAACCTTATATCAGAGACTGCCTACTCTATGTACTATCCTATACATGGATGCGAGGGGTCAGTAGCATGGTAGCTAATCTAACTGCATTGTGTGGAGATCAAAGATCATTGTTGCAAGCTGTGGGGCAGTGTGGTATACATGCGTGCTACTCACATTGTTTGAAGAGAATGCACTGATCAGCTATACATTTACTGCGTAGCTGATCTGACTACACAATCGTTTGTGTTATACTAACATCTTTACTTGTACATGGGAAGGTTTTGTTAATCAGTTCACAGATCACCGTGTTAGTTAACCCTTTGTAAGGCAGAGAAAACCGGAAGTGGTAGGAAAATTAAATTGATGTATGTTAATAAGAATATTTTTATATGATTTTTAAGTTTTTTTTTTTAATATATGCTAAACAAGTACACACGGCGGCACATGAAGCTGTACATGTCCAGTATAAATTGGCCTCGCTTTGTATGGAATTCCTATACAATGAGAGATCCGTATAAAATGGTTTTGTAAAGCTTGATCGGCCGTCGTGCGTACCTACTTCATTTTTTTTTTTTAAATTGCCTTAGGATATGTGGAAAATTTGATCTGAAACAGTATCTGTGCCACTGTCCATACCAAAGAGGTGATATTTCTGTATATAAAATAATTTTGGCACTTATACTGCCTCTACCTTAAAAAGGGTTAACTACCTACAAGTAAGTTGAATCGGCATTTGGGGCCGCGTTTGGCACTTTTAGTAGCGTCCATTAGCTCCTGTTCTGCGCAAAAAAAACAGGCTAAGCAGGACGCTCACTTGTGGAACAATACCACATTTCCTAGTTATTGTGTTCTTGTGTTTGTGTCTTATTCTTTTTCTTTTTACGTATTGCTATATCTTTTAACTAGCGGCCCGTCCCGGCTTCGCACGGGAGAACATTTATTTTCTCCTAATTCCCCCCCCCTATTTTTTCTTGTAATAAATATAGCCTATGTTACTCAGGGATAATGTAGTTTTCTAATGGTGAAAAAATTTTTGAAATCGGCAGACGTTTTTGAGTTTATTCATTACAAACATACACATTCACACAAAAATGGGTGAATATCACGGCAGCAAATTTTACGTGTCCACGTTGAGAATCGAGGTGTAAAATGATAGGATGTTTCGTATTTTTTTTTATAGTGAACTACGTAACTTGGTTGAATTAGGGCCACATTTTTTGTTTTTATAAGTATATATAAATAATCAGGAAAAAAAAAATCACCTTAAAATTCAAGTTTGGTGGCTTGTCCCAGTTCCATTTTTTGATATAATTGCATTCACCAAAGTAACAATTTGGGGTAAAATAGCAAATAAACGATTTCCTTAGTATATGCATAAGACACATTATCTAAAAACAATTAAACCATATTAGAAATCTAATTTAAAAGCACTGGACACTCGATCAAAGTTTGTCCAAGCAAAATTCAAAATTTTGTTCGCACTTTTTCAATTTACAATAACACGAAGCTTCAGGCGTGTGTGATCAATATTGTTTTATTATTTCGCAACTCTAAGTCTTTGGCCAGCACTTGCGCGTAATAGATATGTGATTAGTGCTTTGATTACCCCCCAAAAACGTAAGTACTCACCTTGAGTGGGACGGGGGACAAGAATTGTTCAATTTTTGGTGGATCGATTTGCTGTCGATTTTAAAGTGTTTAAATAGTAAGCTACACGTTATAGCTAGTGATTAGGGTTTCGTATAAATCAGTAACATCAATTTAATTGGAACATAAAACCCCTATTTTTAAAGATTTTTTTCATGCCTGGTCCCAATTTTGGTGGCTCAATTTTGGTGGCTTTGGTGGCGTTTTCCCACCACCAAAATTTAAAACGAGCCACCAAATTTTAAGTATGTACTGTATATGTATGGTTTGTACCTATATAGCCAGTTTTTACATTTCAGGACAGTTTGATTAGCAAACAAATAATGGTTAAAAAGAGAATGGCAGAAAGAAGAAGAAAAGCAAAAATAAAGAGCTATCCCAAACAGGCTGAAACACTGCGAAAAAGAGTTATGCGGAAAAAAGAAAACGAGTGTTTTCTTGTTTTTAAGTTTTTTTAGTAAAGATGAGAGAAGATTAATTATATTTGAAAACTAAACATTTCTTTCTTAGATTTAAAGACTGATTGTAGAAACCATTGATCTGGTCTGGTGATTAGCATCCAAATATTGAGTTAAGGTTTTTTAGTTTGACTGAAATCTGCAGAGCGTTGGTGAAATGGTAATGATCTGTTTGCTGTTTCACTGTGTCTCTCCTTGGATTTAATATTTTTTATTTTGTTTGAAACAACAAAAAATTACATAATAAAGCATTGAGTCCAAGAATAGCCCTTTCCGTAGCTCGCTGATCAACCTCGAATTTATGGACCAGCCATACCGAGAGCCTTGTTGTAGTTTCAGCCCTGTAAGTCATAACAGGCAGGACGTACTGGTTGAAGACCGTAGTCTTTAGGCTCTGTGCAATACGCGACGAGAAGACTGTACGAAGTTTCCCAAAAGTTGCCCAGCCCAGCTGAATTCTTCTGTCAGTCTCCCTCTTAAAGTTGTTCTTACCAAACTGCAGAGTTTGCCCTAGATAAACATATTCTCGAACAACCTCGAGAGGACCGCCATTGACAACAATAGGTCCTGGTTCCGGGTGACGTAATCTTTGAACATCACCTGGGTTTTGTCCAAGTTCACCCTGAGATCAATGCGTATTGATGAATCAACCAGGCCATCCAGCATCTGCTGCATGACGATTTCATCTGAAATGGAAATCTCAAGTGTGAGATGTACTCGCCGTTGAAGTTAATGCCAGGTGCGTTGGTGAGGGGCTGCGGGACTGTTCGAAAGAGATACCGCGGCCCTGGAACACAAAGGGCTATGAAGAAACACGGACACAAGTCTGACGCTCCCTTTCAATCCGCCCAGAGCGGGGGAAATCATCAAATGACCCCCCCGGTCAATTGATGATAGTGCACGAATGTAAGACACAGCGGCCGATTATACTCTTCGAACTTCTGTATGATCTGCCGCACTGATGGAGGATGTGGTCTATGGTGCTGAATCCTCTTCGAAACCCGTCCTGCTCCGGTGGCTGGAAATCGTCGAGTCTTCGCGCTAGACGATTCGTGATGACTTTTGAAAACAGCTAATACACTTGGCTAAGGAGCGAAATGGGTCAGTAATTCTTGAAAAAAAAGAACGACCACGCTCCTTCACCACGCTTCTTGAGTTCTCCCAGAGAACAGGACCGAGTTGAAAAACTCCCGTAGCTCTCTTAATACAGGACTTCCTCCCGCTTTCAGGAGCTCAGTTGTTACCCCATCCTCACCAGGCGCTTTTCCATTTTTAAGCTGTCTAAGTGACGCCCCGATTTTGTTTTGGCTGAATTCTGGTAGGTCTTCTGTGAAATGGCGGGTTAAGGTGGCTCTGGAATCCTTATTTTCGGGATCAGGTCGAGATGCATGCGATGCGTACAACTTGCCGTAGAAGTTTTCTACTTCCGAAAGAATCTCCGGCTTCGAAACGACCTCCACTAGATTTGGACTTTATTACCACTTGGTCTTTATTATTAATTTTGTTTACAATAAAAATATTAATGTTTTTTTGTTTTCGTTTTTTTTTGTGTCATAAACTCATAATGATAGATCAGATAAATAATAATAAATATTTTTTAACAACCGATGAAGTTATTGATGAGAATGAGAATTTGTGAGAGTAGTTACATTGAGCTTTATTAGTGAGATTGAGGTTTGTGACGGAGAAATTAAATTTTGGTGCCACTGATTTTCAATTTTGGTGGGCACTGTCGATTTTGGTGGGCGATTTTCAATTTTGGTGGCCACACTAGACTTTGAACTAAAATATCTCAAAAAGTTATCGAAATTTTCTCAGACCTCTTGAAGATCCTTCCAGCTTGGAGTTTCTATTCTTATACCAGCCCCTTATTTTACAAAAATAATGAAGAAAAAATTTCGCCACCAAAATTGAATAAAAATGCACGTTGTTGATATTCACCCAAATACAAATCTTTCCTCTTTATAACATTAGTGTAGATTAGGAAAGGTAGAAGGTGTAACTTCGTCATCTTTATTTTTATAAGTAACGGTTTGACCCCAACATAGTTGGGAAAAGGCTAGGCAGATGATGATGATGGGGAGGTTCCACAAGCACACTCTACACTTGCACCCCACAGACACGCACTACACTCACATACAACACTCCCACATGCACAACATTACTTTTTTTTTTTTACTTTGTTATTTTTTATTATTTATGGGTATCGACTATCTTGGTATGGACATATGATGAGGAGGGACGAATCGCATGTGACTAAAAGAGTGATGAATATAAAAGTTGATGGATGGAGAGGGAGAGGAAGACCAAAGAAACGTGTGAGAAATGATATGAAAGATAAAGGAGTAAATGATAGCGTGACGGTTGACAGAGGAGAATGGAAGAAAAAAACGTGTAACGCCGACCCCAAGTAACACGGGACAAGGGCAGGCAGATGATGAATTTTTTACAATTTATTTTTTTTGTATCTGGAACGCTGTCGTCTTCCTCTTGGAGGTAGGCTTTAATAGCTGCGACACAGTTTTAAACTAATGCAGCTATTTACGTACGCTATTATTTTGTGAAATGTGTTTTTGTTCCAATAAAGATATTTGATTTGAAAGATTTGGTTTGATGATGATGGTTTGTTAATTTTTAGTTTGGCACAGACATAAACGTTGAACAACATTACAGTAAAATCACGCAAATGAATACAAGCAGTATTCATTTAATTACCATTTTACGACTACAGTCCTACAACCTACCTTTACATAACACATACCAGGCTAACATAACATTAACAGGGACTTCTGAAGCAACATCTAACTCAAAACATTCAAATAAACTTTAAGGAGGTAAGTTCAAGACGTCGCGTTGCTTTGTATAAAACAGAGCCGACGCTTCAAGTTATTAGCTTAAAACTTGAGAGGTCAGTAAATAACTATCTTAACTAAGTTGAAAGCATCTGTGGCTTGGAGTTCACTTCAAACAGACGGTATCTTAGAACTAGCCATGAAAGTTAAGATTAAAAAATCGTTCCAATCTACGAAGTTCAATCTATGTCCTTTGGTAAATGTAACTACCTTTTTCAAGCTATTCCTTGTTATTAACATGTTTCTAGTCAGTCAAAGGAAATTCCTGCAAGTCAGAAAATAGTATTTTCTTTGAATCAAGTCAGAATTTATATTTAGCAAGGTCTGCATTCACGATGCCAGCGAGAAAATATTCCTAAGAATTTTTAATATTGCAAATTGTATTGCATCTGAAAGGGTCTGTAATTGGTTCACGGTTATGGCTTCGGAAGGAAGATTGGTGTTATAAAAATCGATAGCTATGCGAACCAGCTATCTGTACAAATACGTACAGTCTATTAAGCTTGCATTGAGGAGTTTAAGAGAAATAACAGCCGCGTGTCTGTTGTGTCTGATTATAGTTACCCTGTATACATGTCGCTACACGTTTGCGATTGGGCGCTCCTTGTGGGGCTCCACATCGCTGTCAATGTGGTGAAGCAGTCAACTACCTGGGACACCATGGCCTTTCTGGCAGTAAGAGTGCAGATCGGATTGCGCGGCACGATAGCATTAACGATCTCATCCGTCGTGTTCTTGCCACCGCAGGGGTGCCAGCTGACATGATGGTCATGGTGGTCATGGTTATGGTCATAGAACCCAATGGCTAGGCAATCGTCAATGGGAAGAGGCCAGATGGTATGACCATAATGCCATGGAAGTTGCGTAGACCTTTGGTGTGGAACACAACTTGCCCTTGGATAAAAGTGACTTGACAATTAAAAGTTCTTATACCTGTATATTACATTGCTCCTGAAATCATTTCGGCTACATTACGTTTGGTAAGTGTTCCGATTCGCCAAATAAACAATACCTTAAAACCACCCCAAAGTCCCGTAAACATAATTAAGTATATTTAATGAAAGTTATTACGGCCAGTTTTAAAAAAATCATCCCAAATGTATCCCCCTTCGGGCTTGTTGTGTATCAAATATACAAAATCGCAATGTAACAAGAAACATCCACTTACTATTGCATTTAAAGAAAAAAGAATCTTAATTTGCATTTAAAAAGAATTCGGTTCTTATTAACAAACTACCACAAAGTCGTAAAATTGAACTACATACGTAAATCGTATAATTACATAAATGAGTAAGAAAACAAGTCAACGAAAGCGCCGCGGCACGGTTAATAAATCTCATGAATTTACATTTATTTTAAACTTACATTAAAAAAATGTTTAAAACAAAAACTTGTGAAAAAGTTGGAATTTTGACCGTCAGTATATCTCCGGAACTAGAAGGTTCCCAGGTTAGACTAGAACAAAAAAATTATCGCAATGTCTGGGAGAACACGTGCCTTTCGGCTTCGTTTCATCATCATCATCATCATCAGCCCATAGCAGTCCACTGCTGGACATAGGCCTCCTCAATCGCACGCCACTCAACTCGATTCTCAGCAACTCTCATCCAGTTGCTACCAGCCACCCTGCGAAGATCGTCACTCCACCGAGCCTGAGGGCGTCCCACCTTACGTTTGCCGATTCGCGGTCTCCACTCAAGAACACGTCTACCCCAACGGTCATCGGTTCTACGGCTAATATGACCGGCCCATTGCCACTTCAGTTTGCTGATTCTGTGAGCTATGTCGACAACTCTGGTTCTCTGCCGGATCACCTCGTTTCGGATGCGATCCCTCAGAGAGACTCCAAGCATAGCGCGTTCCATAGCTCGCTGAGCGACCTTGAATTTATGCACCAGCCGTACCGTGAGTGTCCACGTTTCGGCCCCGTAAGTCATAACAGGCAGGACGCACTGGTTGAAGACTTTAGTCTTTAGACTCTGTGGAATACGCGACGAGAAGACCCGACGAAGCTTCCCAAACGCTGCCCAGCCCAGCTGGATTATTCTGTTAGCCTCCCTCTCAAAGTTGTTCTTACCAGACTGCAGAGTTTGCCCGAGGTAAACATATTCTCGAACAACTTCGAGAGGACCGCCATTGACAACAACAGGTCCTGGGGTGACGTGTTCGTTGAACATAACCTGGGTTTTGTCCAAGTTCACCCTGAGACCAATGCGTATTGAAGAATCAACTAGGCCATCCAGCATCTGCTGCAAGTCGTGCAGCGATTCAGCCAGTATGACGATGTCGTCTGCAAATCTCAAGTGTGAGATGTACTCGCCGTAGATGTTTATCCCACGTCCCTCCCATTTTAGCGTCTTAAACACATCCTCCAGTGCATTGGTGAACAATTTCGGGGAAATACATCCCCTTGCCTCACCCCCCGACGCAATGGAATATGTTCTGTTTGCTGGTTCTGAGTTCGGACGGTCATTTTGGCGTTTTCATAGAGATTTCTCAGCACTTGGATATATCGCCAGTCCACTTGGCATCGCTGCAGAGACTCTAGAACTGACCAGGTCTCGACAGAGTCAAAAGCCTTCTCATAGTCCACAAATGCAAGACACAGCGGCCGATTATACTCTTCGGACTTCTGTATAATCTGCCGCACTGTGTGGATGTGATCTATGGTGCTATATCCTCCTCGAAACCCAGCCTGCTCCGGTGGCTGAAAGTCATCGAGTCTTCGCGCTAGACGATTTGTGACGACTCTTGAAAACAGCTTATACACGTGGCTAAGGAGCGAAATGGGTCTGTAGTTCTTTAATAGGGTTTTGTTCCCCTTTTTAAAGAAAAGAACTACCACGCTCCTTTTCCACGCTTCTGGAGCGGGCTTCGTTTAGCGTCTTGGAATTAATGTACTTACAATTCAATAGATTGTTCTTTTTTTTCAGTTGGCTACGACTCTATCAGTATCTAGAACTTCTGATGACAACCCTAGTTGAGCGCAATGTAAACTTACGTCTAGCAATAACTTTGTTTAACATGAGTATTAGTATAACTAAAAACTGCATCCATCATATATCTTGGCATAATTATAGACTAACGACTCAGCTTCCAACAAATCTAACCGCAAATTTATATCTACGTATTTAAAAATATAATAAAAAAAAAAAAAATATAATAAAATTTTAAAACCATAATATACCTAATATCTGATATTTCTGTTATTAAATCAGTTTACTTCGCAATATGCCAGTCTTTGCTAACCTACTGTATCAGCACCTGGGGCGTACCTCTAAGTCATGTTTTGTAATTTAGAGAGAGCCCAAAGAGCTATATTATAGGTCAGTTGTTTTTCCCCAATTTAATATTCGACCTTGAATCTTTATCAACCCTGCAATGTTCTAACAGTGAGTTGTTCATACTCATGACTGTAATAAAAAAATACTCTGAACTTCCTATAGATCACGATTTTCTTACTCAAAATAGAAGATCAGGAAACGCTTGTTCAATCTTCCGTTTTAACACTAGTTTCCCCACTGTTAACACTGGTTTTCGCTTTTCTTTACAATTAAATTGATGATAAAGTATCTACATATTTGCAAACATACTTACTAAAACTTTTTGTAACATGTATTTGTGTAGCTATTAAGTCTTGACTACGCTTCCACAGTAAACTAAAAGTTTTTATTAAAGCAATAGAAGCCAAAACAACAGGTTTTAGAATTTTTGACTGTGTGTCTTTCTGTGTTTTGCCGTGATTTAGTGTCCAGTTCAAGTTGTGAGCGCAGCAAAAACAAAGAAAGAGGGTAGGCAGATTTGTCTGCTATTAACAATTTATT
This sequence comes from Noctua pronuba, assembly GCA_905220335.1. Lineage (NCBI taxonomy): Eukaryota > Metazoa > Arthropoda > Insecta > Lepidoptera > Noctuidae > Noctua > Noctua pronuba. Next base: position 1,800,433 of record LR999891.1, on the reverse strand, counting down.
TTCCATCCGCCCGCATTCTCCAGTCAACCCGCGATCATGGCGCTTGCAACAGCGTTGAAATATCGGGAGCTCAAAATAACGAACGTGTAAGTGACAGTATAAATTTAGCTAATTATTAGTCTCGATTATTTTGTGCATTTTCGTTTGATTTTTGATTGCAATAGGGCTGAGCCCTATTGCAATCAAAATAGGGTGGGTGTAATGACGGTGTATAATCAACATTGGTGTAACAGTTAGGCAAATACATATATTTTGTTTGTCACTTAAGAGGCGTGATGATATGATATCTTATCGTGGCCACTGGATACTGACAGTTACTTAAGTAAAGACAGTGTCCGGAACTGTGTCCGCAATTTGTCTGAACCGGTTTGACCAAAATTGTTTAATATTACTTACCTACAAGAAACCGCAATCCAATCTAACTAAACGTTTCTAATAACAAACCAATTTACCCATTGTATAACATCATACAACAATTAAATTATTCCATACATTTCACCATTCACACCATTGTCCAAGGCGAGTGTTACTCAAAAATGAATAATGCAAGCCAAGCGCGCGGCATCTCTTATGTTCTAAGTAGTCCTATTACAAAACAATATACTTTGATTGGAATGCTTGACAATTCGTCCGTTTGAACTTGGCCCACATTGTGCACGTGGTCCCTTGTAGTGGTCGGAATTTTGAATGAGGTTGCGTTTTTTCCGGTGTGCCCAAAACAGGATAATAATCTATAAGGATTAATTAATCTTTCACCCGGACGAGTTGAAACTTGTCAAACTCTACTTTTTACTTAAAACTTAGTTATAAAACGTAAGAAAATAGCCGGATTACGTTGAAGAATTCACCATAAAGTAATGCTAAAGTGCAGACTTTGAATGTGAGAACTTGTTAGTTCTCTCAATCAAATTTTCTATTCAGAAACCATTTAGTTGTAGATGTTATGTCTAAAAAGAGGGTGTGTACGGAGACAGCGACTGGTCGATATCTATGCAAGGAACAGTTCGGCGCTGACTGAATAGGGCAGGAGGATGGAGATGTGATGGACTTATACATGCTGATCCCCGCGACCCTCATCCGCTTGAAATTATTATTACCCTATTTGAATCGGATTTTCATGGGTTTTAATTTTTTTGCAACGAACTCTTATCTTTTTTCTAAAACAAAAGTAGTTTAAATTACCTCTTATAACATCAGCTATTAGCCAGTAAAATTTCCATCAAAATCGGTACATACGTTTTGGAGATTAGCCGGAACAAACAGTAGACAGACCAAATTTAAAAAAAAAAGTTTTTTTTTTTAGAATTCCCGTATACACTTTCATTGCATTCAGTAAAGAACTGTTATTTTTAAATTACAAACAGACACTTCAATTTTATATATTTGTATGTACATGTGTATGAATGATGAGTCGTCAGTATTACCTACGCATGTGTCTTCACTAGCGTGTGACTTTTAATTTATTCATGTAGCGTACTCTCATTCATGCATGTTACTGTTCGTCATATTAACTGTGATGTAATTCGACGCTAATAGTCCGGTTTAATGCCTTTAGGTTATTGCTCATTGGCATTTGTAGTCACGTACTACGTAGGATGCCTGTCTTTTAATATATTAGTTTTTTTTTTTTTATAGCCTGTCCCACTGCTAGGCAAAGGCCTCCCCCAATTCCTTCCATGTGCTCTTTTCTCGCACCTAGAACCAGCCCTCGTGGTAAGCGTCCAGATCGTCTCGCCACCTCTTTCTGGGCCGGCCTCGGCGGCGCCGTCCGTATTCCGGCAACCATCGCGTGGAGACTTTTGCCCAGCGGTCATTGTGCATGCGGCTAACGTGAGCCGCCCAATCCTATTTTAGCCTAGCAGCCTTCTTGCCGACCTTTATTGAATACCTTAGTTACTTGAAAATAAAACCTTTCTTTAAATTACAATGAATTCTATGTAAAAGCTTTATATGACTGTAATCGATAATCAAATGTACTTAGATGGAACAAACTCAATAGATGCAATTACTTTTCAAAACGCACATCTAAATAAAGCAAAAAGGGCACGGGAAGCCTCATCCGTCATCGAAGCCGTGACATAAGCACAAATATGAGTTTATTTGGACATGCGTTGCATCCACAACAACGCTGTCTGCCTCCCCTGGGCCCCTCCGGACCCCATAGCAACACCCACACAACGGAGTACAAAAAAGTACCTGTAAAATAAATTTATTGGTTTTTTGTACTTGAAGCACATCAACCATTTGTGGAATATTCGCTAGTGTTTGAAGTACAATTTCGATATCGTATACGAACTGCATGTAAAACATTTTGTAGCAGAGCATTTCACGAGTATGTTTCGAACTAAACCGCATTCGAGATAATAATGAAGTTTCAGGCAACGTTTTAATCATTTCATTTTCGAACGTCATACCGCATGGTTGAATTCACCCATTCTGCTTAGCCAGTTAGGGTCAGCCTTCGGACTCATAGATGCATTCAATTTCAGTGTTTTTTTTCTAATTTCATATCTAGACTGTAGTGACCATGCGATGATAACCTGGCGTACTATGAAGTTTAAATATAATAAGAAGCCAGCTTATACTGGATTTGTTACTGACCTGAATTAAATATTGATCCAGACATATTTACTTCTATTAAATGCGGTAAGAAATGATAATACTACGGGCTCCAAGTCAGCTATTATCGCCTTTAACATTGTTCCAAAAGTATAACATTCGACACTTGTTGATAGTTTTCTCTGCAAAGTAAAAAATCTAATAAATGCATATCAGTCAGTGGTCATAAGAAATGTTTTAATTGTAACATAATTTTATCAAGACACCATTTATTCCTATGACCAATGACTTATCACTGGCACGCAATCGGAAAACCATCATGATGAGAAGATTACCAAGTCTGTCAAAATCAAACATTTCGGTGCCTACCGTGACCGGCAGTTTCGGCACAATTTCGTCAGCCCCCGGGGCGCCGCATAAGCCCCTGGAGCGCTACAGTTGAAATCAGTCGCCAGAGGGCGCCCTATGATCTCAAACAAACACACCGCCTGCACGTAACAGACTTGGGGAGTCCATCCCTCTAATAGACTGCGCACAGCTGACGGTTTTGGATTTTCAACGTTCACCCCAGCACGGAAACTTGAAACTCCAACAGCGTGTTCCGTGTCTCTTACGATATTTTAAACCACTGTCGACACAATTATTTAATACGCACATACACAGATGCAAATATCTGGATACGACACAAACATCTACGGTAATACCAAGAGTAGGGCCAGCATGTAACCGCAGCCTACCTACTGATAATTCACAATTACGTATGCATCGGATATTAGTTCATTTGCGAGAGGAAGCCGTGACCTACCGTATTGCGTCGCGAGGGATGGTGTGCGTAGAGAGGGATGCTGTGGAATTTGCGGTGGCAAATTGTGTTTGCGCAGGTTTATCATTTGGGTTGGGTAGGGCCGAGCTCTACAAGTAACCCAATGAGAGGACATTGCTTATTGTGAAGCAATTAGACAAGCTCTATAGCTTTCTCTTTAGCGTAAAAGTGGCAATCTAAACTAAGTCTAGCTGGAAGCTAAAAAGTATGACATCATCATCTGCCTAGCCTTTTCCCAACTATGTTGGGGTCGGCTTCCAGTCTAACCGGATGCAGCTGCATACCAGTATTTTACATGGAGCGACTGCTTATCGGACCTCCATAACCCAGTTAGTACTGGGTAATACGATACCCCTTGGTAAGACTGGTTGTCAGACTTTTTGGGTCACTGACTACCTAACGTATGTCAAAGATCTACAAATGACAGCCGGGACCAACTGCTTAATGTGCTTTCTGAGGCACGAAGGAAACACGACATGTAATGGGTGATCACCCATCTACGGACCAACCAAGGCAAGCACGGCTTAACCTAAAGATCGACCCGAGCGGCTGTTATTATTAAGCACAAGCTCCCCGATTATTAAAAATTTACAAAGAATAAAAGTTTTGTATGAAATTAGAAACTCTCTGATTATAAGATCAGACAGAGCTTTATTGTCTGATGCCTAAATTCCAATAAACCTGTTTGTGTGTCTTGGAATATATGAATTAATAATGGATATTAATTAAATACTAATTTGATTGCTCACAGATACGCTCTATTACGCACACTATAGGTTCATTAAATGAGATGAGACATAATTATTTAGGTACTAATGTGAGCTTTATTAGTATGACATTTCTCACACACTGGAATATGTATATTACTGGATAAGATTAAGGTTTATATTCGTATAAACGAACTTAAAAGTTCAAAGTGAATTCCAAGTGCTTATTCTCACAGAGAACATTGGAAGCTGAGGTTTTGACAGCTGCTTTATTTATTTATAGAACTTGTACTGCTTGTTAAAATGGGTACTTTGATTGAATCTTTGAAATTAGCGCCTATAATGACACTAATTATCATTGTAGGCGCTAAATTTCAAAGATTTTTGGACAGCGCCGTTGCCGCAGTGGCTGAGCGATTGACTGCTGCGCTGCGTGTCGCAGGTTCGATTCCCGCACGAAACAAATATTTGTATGGCCTACAAGTAGTTGTTCCGGGTCTGGCTGTTTATGTATGTGAGTTTAAATGTTTCTAAAAGCACACACGATACAGAATTTCTTAGAGTGGGGCAACGTTATTTAAAAAAAGAGAAAAGAAAGTAAGAGTTACCCTCCAGGGGAACAATTGGAATACAATGCTGTATTTTTTGGGGCTGTAAGGGTGGTTTACGTTGTTTGTGTCACCGTACGGACGTGGATGACTGTACCTACTTAGCTTACTACCACTACCACATATAATACAAATTAATTCAACTTAGATATAATTTAAAAAGAAGTGTTCCTAAGTCAAGTTTAAATGCATTCTATACCAGTAATACTTAAGTTATTTAGTTTAGGCAGAAGCAGGCAGTTTTAGCAAAGCTAGACTCGCACATCTAAAACAATAGGGATGCCCTCAATTACATGAGACTTTTTCACAACTGGCTACAAGTGAGTTTATCCCCAATAACGTTTGAAATTATAAATAATCAATGCAGGCACATTTTATGTAATTTTTATAAAACAAAATGCATGTTTGTGTCAAACATGCCTTTTTTCGCATCTTACGACATTTCAATTCGCCACTGACTCCGAAACACTACCGTGTCTTATCAGTAATAGCCGTAGAACTAACAAGTATCGGACAAGTAGGTACGGCGATGTTCACGCAATCAAGTAACGCATGTAAAACAATGGGATGCTCATTGCTCAGCTATTCAAGAGAAAGTCAGTAATTACGTTTATTTTGACGGCTGGTCGCGAACGCGAGCGGCCAAACGAATAGTTTGTGGAACGCAGGGAGAGGGGCTGCGGTGCGACACCGCGTACCGGAGCGGCACGCAGGGCAGCATAGTATTGATTGGTTGTAGAAGGGTCGTTATTAACCGACTTCCAAAAGGAGGAGGTTATCAAATCGTCTGTTTTTTCCTTCGGAGACAGACAATGGCACTCTTCGTGTTAGACAGCTAATCTGTCGTAATTGCTGCAATTGCTTGTGTATGTATTGTTTACACAATTTTATAACACAACATACACTACACACACTCACATTTTGCCAGTTATGTTTATTTTATTGGGGATAAGCTTATAACCACGATATTATAATATTGTCTATCTATACTCTAAAGGGTGTAATAAGACTAACTAACGAAGCCGAAAGGCACTTGTTCACCCCGTCATTGCGATATTTTTTTGTTCTACACCATACCTGGGAACCTCCTAGTTACGGAGATCTTGGGGGTCAATGTTACAACATTTTCATAAGTTTATTTTTTAAATACTTGTTTTAAAGTAATAATTTTTAAACACCTCCACAACCTCCGTTCTATTCAATCCACCCATCAGCTCTCCCAGCAATAATTTTTGTGGTTTGCTTAGTTTGGTGTAGGTAATGCTTGGTTGACGGCTTCGTGGGTTCCATTTACACCCTGTATACAAATAAATAAAATTGAAGTGTCTCTTCCTAATATTGTCACGCGATCCGCATGGCATTCACCTCAGTGTGATCATTCGAATCAGGGATGTTGCAGATGCCGATTTTTTCACATCCGCGGATGCGGATGCGGATGCGGAGTTTTGTAGGCTCACATCCGCGGATGCAGATGCGGATGCGGATGTTTAAGATATTATCTAAATAAAGTCTATTAATGAAGAATTAAAACAATGATATTTTTGCATATTTTAGAATTAGCTTTATCCTGGTCTTCTTTATTTGGTTCAAAATAATCCCATACATTACTTTTGGTCGGTGGTGACATTGTTAACTAACTAGTTAGATAAAATATCAATAACGGGAATCACACTGGAAAAATAATAAATTTCGTCATAAAACGATAATTTTTCCAACAATAAAACGTATTACCGGTGTAATATAATAGAATTTACCTTGCGATCTTATGGATATTATTCTAAGTAATATAAAGTTTTCTTGTAAACTCTTCTTATTTACACACAATGACCACTGAATCACAACAACATTCAAAATACCTATCTATCTTTATGATACGATAAGTAGTTCACTTTCACTTCACAGCGCAAACAAACACGTAACATTTATTTACTTGCAAGAAACAAATGATGCACTAGCTAGAACAAACAAACGTGTCGAATCTTGTCACCAATTTCTTCGCTCCCATTGGTCATTGTCACGTGCGACCGGCACGCGTCAATCACCGGCCCCGCCCAATTTCTTTCTTGTCGCTACTTGTATAATATTCGCATCCGCATGAACATCCGCATTGATTAATGCGGATGCGGATGCAGATGCAGATGTCCAAATCAATGCGGATGTTCCGCATTTGCGAATGCGGATGCGAATGTTCGCAACATCCCTGATTCGAATGCTTAATTAATGTTATACCTATATGTGTATAGGCCCGTTGTCCACTGGTACCTACTAACTCCCTTTTAGTGTTCCTAAGGCGGAATCGATAGCTCTCCACCCCATGATTGACCTCGCCCCCATGTTACGCATGAAGTAATCCTTAAGGGGTTTTCAACGAAACATATGAGAATGTGATGGTGAGTGCGGAGTAAGGAAGAATGGAGTCTTAAGTCCTTTGTAACTGTTATGTAGATTGAATGTCATCTGAGGTATTTTAGTCTGGATCACAGCAGTTTGAGTTTTACTATAAGACTTACCTATATGTTTTTCTGTCTTATAACACAATATTTACATCAATATAGACAGATTGCAAAAAAGCACACCTTGTGCTGAACTGGCGTCTTTTATAATAGGATATGAATCACTTGGAAACACAAGGGGTTCGGTTTTCTCAGCTCTGAACAAAGCAGGCTAGCAGGTTTTGATCCAGAGGGATCAAATGAATGCTCTCAATATATGCATCTTAAGTTTTGTGCGATATTTTTGTGTTGTTTGTGATTCTCTTGTGTGACCACCATCTCACCTGCGGGCTTCGGTGTATGAGGTAAGTACGGAGATAGCTAAAATGAGTTTTGTTTGATCAGAAGCTCTTTTGTTGCAATGTCTAATCAATATCAAGAGAGTGAAATAATCAAAATTACATATTACAGTCCCCCAAAAAGATTTAGCCCAAACAATCCACAACTTCTCCGTGTTTTAGCAAAGAAGTGTTATAGGAAAGAAGAACTTTCTCAGGAAATTCCTTGATTTGAACTTCATCTGATCTTCAATAAATCTTACCTGACCTGAGCCGTGTGTGGCACAGCGAAAAATGTGTGCCGCAATTATTGATCAGATGCTTAATTATAGCAGTTTCGCACATGTTAGCACTCCATTTCTACTTACTTCTGGGCGTATAGAATCAACAAGCTATAGAAGGTCGAAGGTGCTGATGCCCATTATCATCACTCACCTATCTATTTAATGGAGTGACTTAAAAGCCGATGCATCTCTGTCAAACTCCTAATTAAATGAAAAATGGAACTTTTAGTTTGTTACTGTGTTTTACTTTTAGTTTACGCATATCGGATGACCGACAAACAAAGAGCTTTGCGAGATACTGTACAGACAATATCATAGAACAAATATGTCCTCCCATTTCTCAGAGTCCGCATATTATTATAGCAAATATATACAAGGTGTAGTTTTGAATCCTCGTCAAAATCCAGGAGGTTGTCATAAAATAATCTATTTAAATTACGGGATCGGTCAATAATTATTAAACGTTCCTTTTTTAGTTCTTTAAATTTGACAGAATTTCAGAATAATCGCCTTCATAACAGAAAAAAAACAGAATAGGCGGGGGAAAGTGGTTTAGGGAATAAAAAATCATCGAATAAACGATTGCGTTTGTTTATGTGTGTGAAAGCGCGGTTATAGGGCAAAGATCAGACACTGGTGGGGTGGTTCACACTTATGGATTTCAGTTAAAAAAAAACTTTATAAATTTTAATATTAATTCGGGTCGAGAATCATTACCATAGTTACCTCCTTGAATTTGACGAGGATGCAAAACGACAGCTTGTATTATAGCAAAGTGACATAATTGCCAAGTTTGTCACGTTAACCTTGTAGCGACAGCAACTTATTGCCTCCTGGTGGTAGACACGGATTTTCCTCACGTTATCCCGTCTAACATAAGGCTATTTAAACGTCTTTGACATCAGACCCTCACAGTGCACTTATCTCCAGTCGCTGTCGAGAAATCTCATTAGTGTCTGCAAAGCACTGACATTGTTATCATAGATGCTTCAAAGGCAGAGAAACCATTACCTTGCAGTCTGTTTTCTTGGAAGATCAGCTGCATCGCAGAGATAATTTTCTCCGTGGATACTCTCACTCATGTCAAAGGAAATTTCTATGTCCTACTTAGTACTTATTAGTTACATACAAAAGCAGCACTTTGATAGCTCAAAAAAGATTTAAATTGTTAGATTCATTGTTTATTCTACCGTGCGAGAATTTATCCAGTTTTTCTTTTGACAATGGCGATTGTCAAAAGTTCACTCGTCACTCGTCACTGGTCACTCGTCCTGAAAATCGTATCAATCGATCTTTGCTGGATGTGCGTATGTGCGCGCTCAATCTTGTTAAACGCGCGACTAAAATACGGGTATATCTTAAGATTCAAATCTTTGTAAACCGGCGGAAAAATACATTTAATACTATTTAGTATTAAATGAAGTTTTCCGTTTACCCCAGGTGAACTAAGTTAATAGAAATCTTGACAAAGAATCTCCATGAACTTAGTTTGTCCGGGCTCTTTCACAAGGTATGAGTTCTAGATAGTGCTGCTTTTACTGAAATTAACTTAGGTTGTAGTAGGCAAATAGATTTACGGGTAAAATGTAAAATAATATGAAAGCTTTTATGAATTTATTTTCCAGGAAATTTTCTTCAGAGAGTCATGATAAAAGGTTTATTTTGAAAGAGCTTTCTAACAATTCTGGCCGATGTAAAATGGACGATATATTTTAGAAGATTTTGATCAAAATTTAATTATAACCTTTTGAATCCTGAGACCCAAGATGGCCAAGGGACACTCTGTAGCGTTATCGACGTTGAAAAAGTAAAAACTATATTGGATTGTCTTGATAAGCGTAATATATGACAAACATGCGAAACGTATTGAAAGCAATTTTCACTTACGACGACGACGCGGCCCAGAAAGGGATGGCGTGATGAAATGGACTTCTACAAAGACTGGGCTGAAACAGCTCTAGAGAGAGAAGAATGGAGAAAGGAAGGGAGGCCTTTGCCCTGCAGTGGGAAACAACAGGCTTATAATAATAATATAAAGAAGTATTTTAAATAATACCCTTTTCATGTTACCAGTCTCTATCACCTTTAAGCAGAAGGCGCCCATTTTCAAAAATGGAGCGCAACTGTCACTTGCTTGTCATAGTCTTCTTCAAACACCATCAAGCACCTTGCTTCGATGCTGTGTGTTTTTCACACACAAAATAATAAAATAAGATGTTTGAAAACGTCATTGCATACTGCTATAAGAACACGTATACTGCGTCGATACGGGTCAGATGTCTGTGCAATTTAACCCAGAGTATAGTCGCACTCGTCACTTAGGTATCACCCTAAAGTTGAATGTCACTTGTTAGTTGTTGTCAAAAGTGGCAAAGTAACAACAATGTCGACTGACTACACATGTCACCCGCCATTGATGGACGCATTTCTTCATTTCTCTGAATCAATCAGTGTGCGGGAGTATGTTGATGATATAATGTCCATGCTGTTGTACGCAGGCATACATTAATGGAAGAGTCGGCAGGCTAGGTGAAAGTTCAGCTCAGACTAATACTAAAACTCCTTCCTGTATGTTAGTTAGGTATCTGTTACGCAGCCATCTCGCAAACTATGCCTAAATAGATATATAAATAATATTTTATGGCTTCAAACAGCCTTTTAAGGAAACAAAACCTTCTTGTGTGTTTATGCCTGGTGTTTTGAAACATAATATTCAGGGATCAAGTGTTTGGCCTTTATTTGCTGAGGCAAACTGGTACTTAAAGTTTTCTAATAAATATGGCGCGTGGAATTTTATAGAGGTACTGTCAACGTGACACTTTATCAGCGGTAACGATGATGATTAGGTCAAACTCTTCCAATAACTTAGGAGTTAAACTCTACAAAGCGGAGATGAGAGGCAAGATCAAAGAGTTTTAATAAAGTAGCAGTCACACCACACGCACATATGCTTAGGCGCTGGGGTGCATCCATGCCGAAGCCGCAACCGAAGCAGCTCACAGCATACCGCTCACCGCACGCCGCTCATAGCACACAACTCACCCCACGCCCCTCAAAGCACACCGCTCACCGCACACCTCTCACGCCTCTTCTCGTTTCCGCTGTGCGCTTGACCGCCAAGTGCGGAGGCTGGGGTTAACAATTACAAGACATCTCTTCTCCTTCCTGCTCAACCGTTTCCACGGTAGAAGAAGATAAGCGGAGACGAGAGGTACAAATAACGAAATTATATTGATGGTTTACAACACATCTCCTCTCCTGTCGTCTCGTCTCTCGGTGCAGTCCGGGCCTGTTTATGATAATCAAAAAAATATTGAGTAAAATTTTGCTTCTGAAAAGTTTACTTCAATCCCGAAGAAAAGTCGTTGAAAAAGAAAGTAGACTTCGGAAACCTTGCCCTTGTGCCGTAGTATCATATACTTGGAGTTCTAGCAACATATTCTTTTTCTGATACAACTGTCATTTACTCTTTTTTCTACTCTATATCCAAAGAGATTTAAAATACATATACAGCGGAAATTGGGAATATTGTTATACAATAATTTTTATCCAGAATATTTTCGATTTTGACACTGGACAGATCAACTTGTTAATAAGTAGTGACAAGTTATAGATTACAATTTTTTTCGTCTTGTCCTGTCTATCGGTCGGAAATATTTGAATGGCTTTGATAATATAATTCCTCCCACATCGATCCATCTGCTTTTTAGTCTTTCTCTTTTCTTTCCTACCATAGAGATTTATATTCACTCTTTTATAGTTACATCCCACCTATTCACCTGTTGATCACCAAGGCAGAAGATTCCCTTTCAACTATATTCTGTAACAAACTCAAATAAAGTACTAACTCTTACATAACAATGCCTTAGCTTGATAAACTTCTTGCTAATTAAAATACTGTAGTTTATTTTTAACTTTACAACTTTGGTTTTCACTTTTGTAACACATAGTAGGTGCCTTTGACGAGTACTTAGTGCTAATCGATACATGTCCACAGCGCTAATTGAACGACCACTACGTGTTTTATAGGATAATATTGACATTTGTATTCACCGCAATGGAGCAGGCCATGAGCCTCTGTGTGAGGTCTTGATCCCCGCAAATGTTGCATGTACCTTTTAGGTAACCCTTTGCTGTTTTTTTTTTCTTTTAAAAACGTCGCCTCACACTAGGTTAGACACACATTTCTCCTGTACCGTGGGTGCGTTTATAAACATTTAAACTCACATACACAAACAGCCAGACCCGGAACAACTACCTCTAGGTCATACAAATATTTGTTCCGTGCGGGAATCGAACCACTGCGCCAACCGCGCCGTCGCCACTTTGGTAGCGAGGTTCATTTAAGTTTTCAACAACCTCCTGAATGTTCCCGGTTACACATAATATGTAGGTAGTTAGTTACATAAGTTCAAGCAAATGCCGCTCGGATTAGCTAGTATTATGACAAGCCGTTCTGAACATTTCGAAATTTCCTCCCCGGCCATGTATCCCGCATCCAAAGGGCTCCTGCGAATTAAATTCTGTCATATCAATTTATTGTGTAATGTCCTTATTTTAACGATTCAACTGCCAAGAAGCTTGGCCACTTGAACTAAACTGATGGTCTTCCTACTGTTGGCCGGAATACACACAGCTCAAATTCCAATTACTGACAGGCATAGGGCGTGAAAATGAGTAATGGTAGATTTAGTAGTCAAATTAGGTACTTAGATATAAGCTGAGTCGTCCTGTGCGAAATTTCGAATAATATAATTAGTGGCACTTTCACAACTCTAAAAGAAACGTGGACCGAAGGACGCGCAACACCGAGAAAGTATTCAGTCAAATTCAAATTTCTGTTTTCGAAATAATACAGGGTGTAAACGGCCCCTCGACGAAGCCGTCAACCAAGCGTTCTGTCCATCAAACTAAGTAACTCTAACCAAAAAAATTGCTGGGAAACGACTATTTTTTAAGTGAAGAATTACATTTTACGGTAGGACTCAGTTTAACGCATTCAAAACATTGTGCTGATGATGCATTGAATATTACGGGGGTTGTGGAGGTATTTAAATTGAAGTTATAACATTTAAAATTTCTATTTTTTTTTAAACTTGTCATAAAGTTGGAACTTTGACCCCCAATAACTCCGTAACTTGAAGGTTCCCAGGTATGGTCTAGAACAAAAAAAATATCGCAATGACGGACGTGGAGAACAAGTGCCTTTCGGCTTCGTTAAGGGTAGTTTCACTACCATTTATACAACTCTGAACGCAGTCACATAGACCAACAAGAAAAGGAACTTTTTATTACAGAGATGTTGATTTTGCCGTTCACGAGTATTTAGCAATTACTTAAGTAAGAAAACAGAAAAGTAACTGCAATATCCACAACTTAGGGGCACAAGTGAGTTCACTCGCCATTACATTCATCAAGTAGTAGTCACCTGACCTGTATGTCATTGTTTTAATTATCGTGCGCTAGCGCAGCGTCGTCACAGTACGTGGCAGTGATTCATATCAGTGACAAGTTAGCACGCAGGGTGACGTGACACGCATCAAGTGCTTAGGGTTACTTCACCATATTAAAAGAAACATCCTTCACCCGTGGTTTTTCTCATGATTGTGTTTTCCGGGACGAAAAGTACCCAAATATCTCAAGTCAACCTGGACACAATTTCGGCAATATCAGCCAATTTTAAGTATTTAACCTTTTGTATGGCAGAGCATAAAGACACGCGCGTGCCTCCACGCCAAGCCAGAATTTCACTGCAAATACCTACAAAAATAATAGGGATTCCAAAACTATTGAATTGTTTATTTCGTTATTGTGCACCGCATTTTTTGTCACATATTTGTGTCGCTGGCGTACAGGGCACGTGCTTGCTTGTCACGTATATGTGAAAATGGCGTTCAAATGGTTAATTATAATTATTAATCTATTTTACTGTGCACAAACTTGAGGGAAGAAGAGCGAACACTTGAGTCTGGGTGGCGCTGGTCAATTCTCACAGTAGTCTCATAGATTAATAGGGTAGCAATTCGACTTGACAAAATATAGATCAGGTGTAGGACCAACGGTCAATCTCCATTATTGAATACTCTCAGAACATTACAGATTTATCGAAGCAATTCGTTTTTTTTAGACACGTTGACACTAGGAATTCACACATTTCTGTATCGTAGGTGCGTTTACAAACATTTAAACTTACCTACATATACAGTTAGACCCGGAACAACTACCTGTAGGCCATACAAATATTTGTTCCGTGCGGGAATCGAACCCGCGACACGAAGTGCAGCAGCCAATCTCTCAGCCACGCGCCAAACGTGCCGTCAAAAAAAACTCACACACTCTACGTTGCTGTCACAACGTTTTCTCTATTTGAATCATACCTTGATACAAATGAAAGATCCATCATCCAGTGCGTCGCCGATTATTCGCTGTTAGGGCAAATTTTTTATGTTGTATGTTTTCCCCTCTAATACTCTTGTCTAGATCTGCCTGATTCCTTGAAGCCTGTCTTTGATGAATCGTCCGAACACGTACATGTACATGTGTGTAGGACTCCTAAAGCAAAACCACGACACTCTCATGATGCCTTAACAAAACTTGAGTCATTTAAATCGTTTCATGACTGACTAAAATCCGGCGACACTCGTCACGCTAGCTCAAGCTAATCCTGCTGATATATCTGTCCACTGCCTCCCGGAAAACACTTAAGCAGGTGCCGCTTATCTTCACACCTCACCATCACGTCATCAGCAGTAAGTAAGGTATGTTGCACAAGAGCATTATGCGCTTGTCAGTTTCAACGATGTTATTTGCACACACATCACAGGTTGTGGTCAATACTATCGGGTAAATGACGCGATCGTGGATTTCATTTGAATTGTTTTAGCTCTAAGTTCGGAAATGAGGGGAAAGTAAATGCAGAATGTTGGTGATGTTCTAAACGTTTATATCAGCAACTATTCTCTTTAAACATAAAAACTACTCATCATCTGCCTAGCCTTTTCCCAATTATGTTGGGGTCGGCTTCTAATCTAACCGTATGCAGCTGAATGAATACCAGTATTTTACATGGGGAGACTGCCTATCTGACCTCTACAACCCTGTTAGTATTAGGTAATATGATGCCGCTTGGTAAGACTGGTTACCAAAGTTTCGGGCCACGGATTACCTGTAACGACTGTCAGATAACTATAATTGATAGCCGGGACTAACGGCTTAACATGCTTTCCGTGGCACGGAGGAAACTCGGTATGTAATGGGTGGTCATCCATCCACGGCTATGTAGCCAAAGTGAGATTCTATCAGTGAGCCCAAAATGTATCGGATTGATTAATCTTATTGATACTCGTTGTAGAAAAACAAAATGCTTTGAAAGCGATTGCCGCTTGACTACGCCTAAGATGTTATTTCCGAAGGGTTAAGCAGAGGTGAACCTAATTGTACACGTACACCCATATCACGCCAGGTAAAGCCTATTGCCATCAACCGGACACAAATTCAGCCTCCGTGACTGCTACTGAGAAATTCCTGATGGAAAAACCCAAAAAACTTTGCCCGACCTAGGAATCGAACCCAGGACCACACACTCAACAGTCGCGCTTCCGACCACTAGACCAACGAGGCAGCTAGGAGGCTTTGTTGCAATCTACAGTTAAAAAAGTTAGGGTAACTTAATCTCTTGAGGTGTTGCATTTTGTCAATTCCTTCCACAAACCGCATCAAAACCATTTTTTTCTTTTCGTTGAATTCTTTCAAAAAGAAAGAAAGAAACAAAACATGTGTATTTGGCACTTGCCACAAAAACACTAGCACAATATGCAATAAAAAAAAATAAAAAAAAAATATTAACCCTTAACCACCTGACCCCTATATCAGTTACGTAACCACCTGCACGCGGTCACAGTGACCGCATCGGATCCACATGAGTTTTCTTAGGATGTTAAGGTTTTATTATAAGAATAAATTAATAATAGTCTTTAATATATATAAAATTATTTATTTAAGTGAAAAAAGAAACAATAACAAAACATTTTCTTCTCATAAATGTGAACAATTAAATTGCTGGCACATTTCAACTAAAAATATAATTATGCTTACATTATGAGATCTATCAACATAGGAACAAAATATTATATCAAATTTGGTATTTCTTTAAAGAATCTAATAATATTCTAATGACATAAAAAAAATAAAGTATTAAAAAAATCAAAACTTCGAGAAAATTGCAGGGGGTAAAGTTTTACAATTTTTCACGACAATTTTTGCACATTTTGTTAGAACATTCCACACAGATTGTTTTTTTTTACAAATAAAACACAGATGAAGTGTTTTTCGTTTCTTCTTTTGATCGCAAGTTGAACACGTTTCACGTGTTTCAAGATGATCTCGTTGTTTACCTCCATTTTTACGCTAAAACAATAAACACGAATGTAATACACAATAATCACATAACTACCTGCACGCGGTCACCATGACCGCTAGCAAAATATTTTTACTCACCCAAGCCAAACGCGCGCACGTGTATCCTTGCCGAGCGCACACGCGACACTAAACCGCCAACAGAAAAGGTACACAGACGCACACTAACACGCGATAACGGATTTCGACGAAATTCAAATTCAAAAAGTCGTTGCGGTCACCATGACCGCTGGCAGGTGGTTAAGGGTTAATCTAAACAACAACAAAAAAAAAATCTAAAAAAGAAGATAATATTGTGTGTCTCACGGCTGCGCCAGATAGGCCCAGTTCATCAAACTGCCGGGCAACAAGTGCCCGACGCTGCAGTCAAGACGCCACCACCACCTACATTTTCCGCAAATCTTTTTACTTTTTACCTGAACAGATAAAGCCACAAACTCTCAATTAAAAACCCGTGACAATATGTTTTCTTTTAACTCTAAGACCTTGACAAACAAAGTCATTGACCCGCAGATAATCTGTCATTCCACTCACAATCACAACATTATAAATAACACCATCAACAGACATGTATTTTTCATTAAGAATTATGTAAAGTATCACTTTAATAACACCATCAATTTGTCTGGACACCGTAACGGCTTAATATCAAGCGAAGGTTAGAAGTTCAACGCCCACCATATTTATGGTGACAGTCACGGTGGAACATTTGAATACAGCACCACTTCGTGTGGGTTTCTATGGGTTTTGACCGATCGAAGCCAGAACAGTGACCATTCCGAAATGGTAACTGTTTTGATCGATATGTCGAAATTTTTGATAATAAGTTCGTACAACAATATTATTCTTGTTCATCATTGCCATCGTTATCCTACTTAGAAGATACCAATGTGAAGTTACTGTTAATTCATAGAAGGTAGAAGGTACACTCTGTTTAAACCGCGTAACACTCATAAACTTTTATAAGTTATGCAAGACCAGCCATTGATGGGCTCAGCAGCACCACGCCATGCGAGATTCCGCAGCCCTGGAACACAAAGGGAACATGGAGAAAAAAAAGAAGGAACATGGATGGGTTTTAGTCAGTAAAACTCTGACACTCCCTTCCACTGCGCCCAGAGCGGGAGGGGTCATTTGATGACTTCGCACCCCAAAAAAAAAAGCAGCGCACGTTATCAGCATAACTAATATTATTAAATGCCATCTAAGTAACAGCCAGCATGCAAACTGCTGAGCTCGACAATCAGCCACTACATGAAATTTATTCATTGGTAAAAAAATCTATTAACCAGCGAGTTAAAAGAAGTCTTAGAAAATAACTTAACGTCAAACAGTAACTAAAGAGGTCACGCATGCCTCCCACTGCAACACAATACGATCGCATCGCTCACGCTTTTGCCTTAAATGGGTAAGCAGATGTCCCACTGTGTTATTAGGGGACATAAAATAAGAAAGATCAAGTCATATATTATGTATCGAAATAATGGGTTTTTGTTGTAGTCGATGATAAGATTGCCATGGTCATCATACAGTGGGTGCCTGAAGATTAGTGAAGATATAAAAACGTGGTGCGAAGAAACTGCCAACAAAATATTACGAACGATAGACGGTACTCGAAAAAAATCTTAATCTAATTGCAAGAGCCAACTAGTGCTGTCTATAAATTTTATAAGTGTCACTAATATGGAATCACGTTTTTCTATGACATTTCTTCTGATAGCCACTCTTTAATTAGGTTTCTTAGCTATCTCTAGGGTACGAAGATAGTTTAAAACTTAATAATCCCACTTATTTACGATACTTGTGCAAAGTGCTACGCTTCTAGATTCCAGTGGATCTAGGCCCCTCGTACCAATCAATCAATCAATCAATCGTATCAATTAATTCATTTATTTGTTTTTTTGCCGTATCAAGCTGACAATCTTAATTATAATTCTTCATGTATCTCGACCGACATCATATCATCGGCACAGGAAAAGATAATTCGCAATCTTAAATAGAAAAAGGTGTCAGGGATAGAAGGGTGCTGAATTGCAGATCATCGTTGACAAAGATGGGTAAACCCATGATGCTGTTTGTAAAAATTCGAACCCATTTTCAAAAACAAATAAATAAAATCCATTTGGGGCGTTCCCACGTTAGTGCAGCGGGGTGGTACAGGCAGCTCATTCGACGAGAGCCGAGCTGTACCCCGGTAGGAGGATGAAATGGTAGGAGGTGGGGTAGCTCCCTGTTCATCTGATAGATACGCCCATTTCTGCGTAAACTCGACAGAATATGTTGTGTTACACAAAGAAAAATCCTGCACGTACACTAAAAGACCTGCTTTCATCGGAAGCCAAAATTTTGAAAAAAAAATCTTCACTGCTATGACCAGTGTCCTGTTATCTTTGAAACAGCATTAACTAACAATTGCCAAAAATAGAGATATACATTTAAGTTTGAAAATTAATCACCTTGACACAACTTAGAAGTTGCATCGGATACCTGATTTCACTCGTTCTCGTGACGAGATCATCATCTGCCTAGCCTTTTCCCAACTATGTTAGGGTCGGCTCCCAGTCTTATCGGATGCAGCTGAATACCAGAATTTACACGGAGCGACTGCCTATCTGATAACCACAACACAGTTAGTACTGGGTAACATAGTACCTACCACTTGGTATGACTGATTGTCACACTTTCGGGCCACAGACTACCTGTAATGACTGTCAAATCTACAAATGACAGCCGGGACCAACGGTTCAAAGTGCTTTCCGAGGCACTGAAGAAACTTGGTATGTAATAATGGTCACCCATCCACAGACCGACCTCGACCCGCGCTTCTGTTATTATTTAGCCACGTGACGAGATATTAAACATTAAACCTCACATCAATGCGAGTCTGGGTCTGTTTAAGACTAAAGTCGCATAAAGCAAGTTCAAATGGAATGTCAAGCTCCGACCTGCTATTGAATTAATATCTATCATGGACAAACACAAACGCAATCTTCAAAGGGCAAAGGATAGACTGCGCTTTGTTTTGTAGGTTGCACAGGGGTGTGGGGGTGTTCCCCCCTCGCCCCGAACGTATCGGATTTTGCTAAGTAATTGATTGACAAGCATTAATGGGGATGGTTTGTATGCAGCGACGAATTAAAAAACGTCCAACTTCGAGTCGCATGCTCTAAGGGTTCCGTATCATTTACTTTTATTATTTTCCAAGTTAAATACTCATTCTTAGACTAGACTAGATTTATCCTGAGAACAACCTTACTTTTATATCCTTCTTAAGATCTATAGAAATTATAATGGATGTAAAAGTACCCTTAACGAAGCCGAAAGGCACCTGTTCTCCCCACGTTGCGTCATTGCGATAATTTTTTTGTTCTACACCATACCAGGGAACCTTCTAGTTAAGGAGTTATTGAGAGTCAAAGTTCCAACTTTTTCTACACGACCTCCGTACTATTCAAACTCAAAGAAAAAAGTCGTCTCCCAGCATAAATTAAATTTTTTAATCGTAGATTTATTTAGTTTGATATACGGAATGCTTGGTTGACGGCTTCGCGAAGGGTCCGTTTACATCCTGTATTTGTGTAGGGTGTACCTACAAATAATCTAATAAAAGACAGCCCTGTGATGCACGGACGTGCAGACGAGGCGTAGGGTTGGTAATCAAATAGGGTTCGGTGTTCGGTGTCTACTGCATGGAACCCTAAAAATGTTTCATACGTTCGATTATAGGCAGAGAGATGTTCGTACTAATTGATATTGCGTTTCTGTGTTTGCCACCATTTTAATTATTTTCCCAGCTTTCATTGGAAATGGATCACGAAGCTTTACATTTTAGGCTAGCCGTGGAAATATTTACTTACACAATAAATAAATTGAAATCCGGGAGAAATTGAATGCAAACAAAACACTGCATTAAATTGAATTGGCACCTAGACTTTTATGTTTTTTAATCAAAACATATGAATTCTCTATTTACAAAAAGTTCAGTATTTCAATATTTGCTGTACCGAACTTTGCGCTTAAATATCAGGACTATTTACATTGCCAGGGTCAAAATGTTTAAATAGCAAATAAGTTCAATATCAACCATTTAACGAAATTCACCCAATCATCCTGTACATTTTCTCTACTTACGTTAAAATTGAAACAAATAAGTGTCCAGAAATGTTATGTGATTAAAACAATGCATCATCTGCCTAGCCTTTTCCCAACTATATTGGGGTCGGCTTCCAAAGTAACCGGATGCAGCTGAATATCAGTATTTTACATGGAGCGACTGCCTATCTGACCTCCACAACCCAGTTAGTATGTACTGGGTAATGCGATACCCCTTGGTAAGACTGGTTGTCAGACTTCTTAGGCCTCTGACTACCTAACAACTGTCAAAGATCTACAAATGATACCCGGGACCAACGGCTTAACGTGCTTTCCGAGGCACGGAGGAAACTCGGTATGAAATGGTTGGTCACCCATCCAAATAAAAACAATACAATATGATTAAAAAGAAGGTTCCTTCATCATCGAATAATTTTCAAACGAAATTAATTCTCTTATCTTACCCGCACAGGAGTAAAGCTGATCTGCCTACCTTCAGATAAAGTCTACGTGACGTTCGTTGGGGTGACTGAACTCGTGTGTTTGTTGTCTAGTGCTAGCGTCTTATGAATGGACTGGTGCGAGGCA
This sequence comes from Noctua pronuba, assembly GCA_905220335.1. Classification (NCBI taxonomy): domain Eukaryota; kingdom Metazoa; phylum Arthropoda; class Insecta; order Lepidoptera; family Noctuidae; genus Noctua; species Noctua pronuba. The sequence goes on along the minus strand of LR999891.1, from coordinate 1,779,587 downwards.
CTTAATGACGTGTAGTACTTGTACAGTAACGACATAACTCGTATCGCGAGGTTGTTGAGCTCTAGGTATATTGTAGTCTTTGACAGGTCATATCTAAGATGCTGTTGATGGCTTTCTCCTTAATGGACTTGGATAGATTAAGATATGGTTAAACTAGAACCAAAACCAACTTAATGGAGATAGGGATGTCGTAGTTACCTATATTTTAAGGGTTCCGTACTAGAAGGGTAACCAACAGAACCTATTACTAAGCCTCAGCTGTCCGTCCGTCCGTCTGTCTGTCAACGGGCTGTATCTCATGAGTCGTAATAGGTAGACAGTTGAAATTTTCACATAATGTGTATTTCTGTTGCCGCTATAACAACACATAATACAAGTAAATTACAAATTAAAGAGGGCTCCCCCTACTACGATGGTACGGACCCCTTCATGCGCTAGTCCGAATCGCACTGGGCCAGTTTTTATAGAATTATTTTATCCCGCTAGCCGTCTGTTAAGAAAAACCACTTTGACATAATTATTCCAATCAAAACCCAAAGGTATATACAAGTAAGAATCTTTACACAAAACATACCTTTCGCCTACTTAAGAAAGTTCAAAGTTCACTTACAAAATTAATTCAAATAAATCAACTGGCCTATAAACACCTACACCCACAGAACATCAAAGCTGTACATCATAAAAATCTTAAATTCATCGAAAATTTTATTACTAAAGTTCTTCATTTTTGCTGATAAGAAACCTCTTCGGGCACACGGTTTACATCACAACATAACATCACGCTATTCCACTGTAAAGGCAGAAGTGTCCCCTATAGTACCCACAGTTAGTAAGTTTTATGCCCACAGCCTCCATCTCCGTCGTCCGTCGTACCGTATAGATTTTCTTCGCACAAACGAAAATAAAAGTGAAACGATGTATACGTACCTACCTGTTACGTCCTACATAGCTGTGAACTACACTGTCATTACTGGTGACCTTACGACTCGTAATGGTGAGGTGATTCCAATCGTTAGGCAGTTTTTTGATTTACTGCGTACACGCCGCTTTCTCTGAGATGATACGTTTTAGAATTGTGCGTGTTTTAAATGTGGTACCGAAGTAATCTTTACATTTTTACAAATAAATAAAATTGAAGCCTCTGTTTGTAATTTCAAACTTATAGCTGTTTACTGAATGCAAATAAAAGTATATTCCGTATTTATAATAAAAACACTTTAATTTTTTATTTTGTATGTCTGTTTCGGCTAAACTTCGAAATGGATGGTCCGTTTTGACGGAAATTTTACTGGCAAATAGCTGATTTTTAAGGAGTAACTTTGTTTATTTAGAAAAAAAAGGATTAGGGCTCCGTGCAAAAAATCCATGAAATTATTTACAAAATCAAATAGGGAAGTAATATGTTTTATAATAATTTCACAGGCAACAGCTAGTAGATATAATCATGAATGCGTTCTTACTGTTATGTTTTCAAAATTATGAGCTTTATAATTAGTAAAACCTACTTATCAGTCATTGTCTAACTGAGGAATAGTCAGGGAAAATAATTGTAAATCAAATTGACACACTGCGCCAATTAGCCATGACAGCCATTTCATACAACTGTCGAATAAGACAGTTATGATTTGAATACACTGGCATTTAAATTAGTAGTTAATTGCCTAAACTATTACGTAATGCACCTGATTTCGCATCGATACATGAGGTTATTTATTTTGTCCCATCAACTTGTGAATGAAAATAATTTTGTTTGTTTATGTGTGGTCTTTTTAAAACATACCTAATTTTTATTTTTTTGTTCGATATAATTACATAATTATAATTTAATCGTAATACTCCTTGTGTCTTCTTTTATTTGTATTACGTTTCTTTTAACAACAAGTGCTTCCTAAAAAAATTCAAGATCCTCAGGGTAGCAGTCTCTCGTCGGTAGAAAAAAATCTGCTGTTTTATTCGAAAGTGCAATACCTACACGGCAGTAGCGAAGGGTTAATTTTGTAAGAGGCAAGCCGCAGTACATATCTTTAATGTGATTATTTTATTTGTCTACAGGGTGTAAACATACCCTTCACGAAGCCGTTAACCAAGCATTCTGTACATCAAACTAAGTAAGTTTATGCATTTTTTTTTGCTGGGTAACAACTTTTTTTTTTGGGGTGAGAAATCACGTTTTACGGTAGGACTCAATGTAGCCCCCTCAGAACATTGTGCTGGTGAATGAATTGAATAATACGGAGGTCGTGGAGGTGTTTAAAGTAAAAATCTTACTTTAAAAACATGTATTTAAAAAAAAACTTGTGAAAAAGTTGGAACTTTGACCCCCAATATCTCCGTAACTAGAAGGTCCCCAGGTATGGTCTAGAACAAAAAAAATATCGCATTGACGGGGAGAACAAGTGGCTTTCAGCTTCGTTAAGGGTCTTTTTACACCCTTTATAATACTGACTGTGCCAGTTTTCAAAGGGAAGCCGGTAGGAATCGACTTGTATGGAACCTTCGCCACTGCTACACGGTCAAAATGCATGGAAGTTCCTTGAATAGACAATTGATAAAGTCACCAAATACAGAGTACATAAGTACTAGTTACTTCACAGAGTATATAAGTAGAGGTACAAAGCCTTTTCACCTATTCACGTTGTGCAATATCTTCTTCACAATACGTACAGCCTTGAATAATGCGTTTATTTTCTAGACATAATATTTATTCAGACTCAGAACTACTTAGGTAATGATGACATTAGAAATTGTTCTCCAATGATAAATGCTGGTACTTATATTACGTTAGCCTTTTTATGAAAGCAAGAGTGCTTGTAAACTAGTTTTTTGTCATTTCGGGTCGCGAAGATTTTTTAAGCCCAGTTTACGTTGGACTTCCATCGCGGCCAATTTTAATGTAGCTTGTTTGACCCGAATGTGCCACTTAATACTGGTCGTATCGTGTGCATAGCAAGAATTGTGAGCATATCAGATACTGGTTTTATTGTCAGATGAACTGATGATAAGGCACTGATGTATTGCCTGTGTTTTTGACCTAGATTTTTGGATCGATATTATATATTTTATTGTGATAAGTCCAGAGAGAAGGATGGTGGTCTGTTGAGAGACTAATAGTGGGTTTAAATCTTGCCGGTTGCTTGGTTCATGTAATAAAAACATTAAGATTCGTTGGAGGATTTAATACTTTTGCCAAGGATGGCAAAATTCATCATCATCATTCATTGGATGGATTCAGTGGCTATTTAATTAATTAGTTAAAGTTGCTAGATGAAATAATTGGGGTTAAGCGTTCAAGCAGAAAATGCCTATTATGGATAGACACTATCCCAATTTTATGTTAGTAACTACTAGATATCTCAGCTAGATAACATTTTAGAGCTGTCATTTTAGTGCACTATAACGATAATATCCATTACAGAGATTCTCTCCTTGAACGCTTAACCCCAATTATTCTTGCTGACATAACAACTACCTTTAATAAAAATATAACTGTAGGTTAACACATAATAAACCGACAAAATCGGTTAACTTATAGTTATAACGCAACTTACATTCGCGTAAATATTCCAAAGTGATGGTTGCGTAAAACTCACTTTCTGATTACGTTTTCACTCACAAAATATAATTATCGTTAATATATTATAAAAATAAATATTTATCCCTAGATGATTTGACCAAATTGGCGGTCATTTAAATCGATAGAGATTAGCGGGTTAAAGGTAATTGTAAAATAACTAGTTGGATCGCATGTCAATGATTTGTGATTTATTAAAGTTTAGTACTTTCATTGACATAATGGCAAGGGCTGGTCGAATATTAAATAATTATCATTTATTTATTTTATTTTATTTAAATATTAATATTCTGTGTTAAGTCTGATTTTATGTTTAGATAGATTTTTAAGTATTAGCCGTAAGTTGATTTTTCAATTTATTTGGTCTGTGTTTGCAAACCACTATTGTATTGGGGTCATCCTGTAAAGATAGTGTGTAAGTTTAATAATAAATCATTAATGTTAATTGTTATTAAACGGGTACCGGCTGGATTTGGGAACAAAAGACTGGTCGATAATGATACGATTTTCAAACTACTTACCTAGTTTCTATAACTGTTTCTAATGTACGAAGAAATACAAATGATTCTTATTAGAACATTCCGTGTTGAATTATTTCTTAAAAGTCGTGTATTTGAAATTGATTGAATGAGTTTAAAAAAGAGACGAAACCACTCAATTTATGCTGGTCATCGTCTTAAAAGTCACAGCTTCTTCCTCAAGTTATTTTCAGATAAGTAAACCGGAGATGCAGTTAATACAGGTCAGAATATATACGGTCCAAACATATTTCAAAATGTAACGAGTGAGTAACAGTTTGAAACCATTTTTTGAGGGTTTTTACAACAGAAAGTACTACGGTTTTTTTTCTGCCCTTTTTTGCCGTTCTGTTTGTCATCCATTACGAAAAGCGTTTATACTAGATCCTGGATTTTATTAGCAAACGCGCGTGGATGTCATGCGATATAAGCCCACTAAGTGCATGTCGGACCACACGCATTGTGAGGTGCCTTCACGTCGCCGACGACTATAGCTATAGCCTAGGAACGTATAATAGATTGTTGTTGCCGTGTCAGTAATAGATGTACATACATACAGGGTGTAACAGAACAAGCGCAACATCCTATAACAAACCCTCTAATAAATCGAACTCTTCACACTAATTTGATCAGCCGATGCGATGTTTATAAGAAAGTCCTTTTTCTTTTGTCCCATGTTCCAAGGTGTCCATTTTGATGGACACCTTGAAGGTATATTATTAGTTCCTCGCCGGCTGTTCCACAACGCTGACGAGAACTCTGTCAAACTTAACAACTTGTCTTTTAGTTGCTTGCTCTCGCTTCTCGGCAGTAGCCAGCGATGGGTCTGGTCCCCAAGAGTTTAGTAGTAAGTGCGGCTTTAGTACAGACGCCAACACACCAAGCTGCTACAGTCTGTCAAATTTCTTTAATAGATTTTCAACTTTATCGTTGAAGCATTAGGTGAAGGTTGATTGGGAAAATTTGACAGTAGACAGATACCTATATGTCTAAGCTTTTAAAATGGATACGTGGGCGTGCTAAAAACATTTTAGGTCAATTCTACGATGCCCTACGTGCCCGATGGCATTTCCCATAACCAAAAATAACAAACTTTAATACCTTGCTTAATCACTTTAGGGGATGTGTATACTCTAAAACCTTTCATAGTGTGGAAGGAAATTTTTGAGCCCACAAAATATAAAATCATAAGTAAAGTCTCTGACATTTTAGGAGTTAGTTATTATTTTGCGTACTTGTTATGCCTATAAAAATAATTATGTTTTAATATCATTATGCGTAAATAAATGTATGCTTTAAAATGTTATGCTTAATCATTATTAGGAGTAGAGAAATTATGCTTAAAAAAATTATGCGTAAGCTGTTATGCGTAAGTAATGTTATGCGAAAATATAATTAGGTTAAACAAAAGTATGCCAAGTCATATTAGGTCTTAAAATTTTATGCAAATGGATAGGGAACCGAGTCCTAATTGTGTTAGCGAACGTACTATCAAGAAAATATTATTATTATTATAGCAGTTATGGCGCCTTATACCTCATCAAATATCTAGTGTTTCTAGAAATCTAAAGTAGGTACTTAATGAAATTATTACTTAACACAACTATTTGCCACATCAAAGGTTCCAAGACCCAACACCATATCGTAAACTGTTTGCAACCTGTAACGTCTGCCCGCGGAAGAAGTCACAAACGTGGAACAGCCCGCACGCTGCACTTACATAACCCATACCCATACACATAGACAAGTGAACTCTGTACCGGCCGTAGTTTAATTACATAGTAAGAGTATTACATAACGGTATCAGATTTTATGAGATGTTTCCACATGGTGCGGATCACGCGTTCGCCTATTATGGCGGAGTTTAACATCGCGGCTCGGATTTTGTTATTGTGGGTTCGCTATTATGAAAATTGTGATGCGTATAGTTGTGGTATGTGGTTACGCAAAACTTTTTAATGGAGATCTGTTTACGTTTGGTGGTGGTACAAGGATGAGATTTAGATTTAGCTGGTAGATGTTGGTTTGTGAGACAGTTTGTAACCCTGAATATTCTGTACTACTGAGCAGATAAAAAAAATGAGAAGAAAAGAGTGTTTTCGATGAGCTCTGGCACCCAATGTAAGATTTAACTTGTATCTAGGGTACTAGCCTGGCACCCTTGATTTATCAATTTATAAATAAACTAGCTGACCCGCGCAACTTCGTCTGCGTCACTTAGGGGTATGAAAAATAGATGTTGACCGATTCTCATAGATACCGGATAAGCACAAAAAATTTCATCAAAATCGGTCAAGCCGTTTCGGAGGAGTATGGCAACGAAAACTGTGACACGAGAATTTTATATATTAGATTGATAAATTGTATTCACAGTTGGGTTCGCCGCAGACGGCGCTCTGTGGTTTCTGATAACTAGCTAAACAGCGTACTGTTAACGTGTATGTTGAGATAAATTAATGATCATTTTACGATGTTAGGTGCTAACAAACAGCTCTACACCTAGGTCACGTACATTCTCTTAGGTTGTGTTTATACCGGTGATATTGTACCCGTCACCAAAACAACAGGTTTGTTACGAATCTATCAAGTTTATTAGACGTCAATCACATTGAGGCAATCTTTGTCTGATAACCTCTGTTGGTAACCGCTGTAGCAAATACAAACCGGTTTTAAGGGGCATAGTTCTTAATTTAAGACTTTTATAAACTTTGCTATAGTAAAATAAATAAATTAGAAAAAGTGGCAAACAATTTTTTGACTAAAATAATAACGTAGGTACCTATAATCTCACTTTACACCGCAGAGACATTTCGGGCAAATTCAACCAATAAAATGGAACGCGGGCAGCACATTAAACCGCGTTCAAGAGCTCTGTCAGTTTAAGGATGATTTCCACCTAACGGCTCGCATCGCATCGGATCGTTACGGATTTTACAATCTTTAAACGATATTAAATCCTGTAAACAGTAATTAAAGTCTATAATATTACCAAGCCGCGCACAGTAGCTTGACCGCGGGCGTCTCCATGAAACGACTTAACTAAGCGCAGAAACGGATACGTTCGCAAGAATTACGATCCAAAAAAACATTACGAACACGAGACATAATTACACTCTAACGCAAAACCCGACAAATATCATAAGAATATCACGTAATTAGAGCATACCATATGAATATGCCAACGTCCCTAGATTAGCCTGTTCATTTCAGGACTATTGTTTCACGTCCCCTATAATATAACTCCACTTGGTATTTATTCAAGCCACGCATGCAGCGGGCCAGGCCCTCGAGGTTTTCGATTGAACTAATTGAGCCAAATAACCACCGGTTTAAATCATTAGATCTGCCCTAACCGCACTTAGTTCAAGCGAAAAATGAACATACTGAGAATAGCGACCTCGCACATCCTGCATGCGAGGCAAAGATCATTGTCACGAAAGCAGAACCGCAAATTTCTTTGGTAGGGCGAATCTAGGGATTGAAATCTTTTATTTAAACCAGGGTCTGGTGCTGTGCTATTCATTGTTCATTAATTTCACACCACTGTCATGGTGTGCGTTTGCATCTCTGATTGGGCCGTATTGTCTGTGCTCTGGTATTGTACTCCGGACGCTGCTGTGACTCGTGTGGAGTCGGAAGCTTGGACGACGTGTCCGGATATGAGAATGGCTTCACTTCGTGTTTAGTTACCCCGACTTAGCTCAGGCTGAATAGGTCTATTGATAACACGAGACAGGTAATAACATCAGACGAGACAGTCAGGGTTGTTAAGCTGCAGACCTGTGTGTGTGCAGGAATGTTATTGGTTTTACATAAACTAAAATGCGTGTTGTAACCATGCACCTTCCTATAGACGAAGAAAAGGAGGAAGCGGGACTAAATTAGGATTACTTTAAAAACTTTTTACCCTTCATTTCATTGTCATCATCATCTGCCTAGCCTTTTCCCAACTATATTGGGGTCACCTTCCAGTCTAACCGGATGCAGCTGAATATCAGTATTTTACATGGAGCGACTGCCTATCTGACCTCCACAACCCAGTTAGTACTGGCTAATATATCTATATACTGATATCCCTTGGTGAGACTGGTTGTCAGACTTTTTGGGCAACTGACTACCTAACGACTGTCAAAGATCTACAAATGACAACCGGGACCCACGGCTTAACGTGTTTTCCGAGGCACGGAGGAAACTCGGTATTTAATGGGTGATCCACAGACCAACTTAGGCAAGCACAGCTTAATCTTAAGACCGACCCGAGCGGCTGTTATTATTAAGCCACGAACTCCTCCTTCATTTTCATTGTAAGTATTCAAATTCAAGTAGCATTCCTCCATCTGCCTATTGAGTCCTCTTAATATTCACACACAGCTATTTAAACGGTATTTATTGAATGTCTCTCCTGCGATGCATTCCATTAAATGTGGACGAATAAATATTTAATTATACAAGCTTTTGCCGCGTTTTTGCCGCCATGTCGGGAAATTGGAAACTTTTATGTCGGAAATTATCTCGCGGGAACGTAGTACCGACGTAGAAAAATGATCATTTACACCACACAGACAGTAACTTTAACATAAATTGTAATATTGATATGTATATTAATAACAAGCCCTACACCCGCGACTACGTCCGCAAAAATTGTGATAGCTCGGCTTATATGCATGATAAAAATATATTAGCCTATAGCACCCACAAATAATGCAGCTTTCTGCCATTTAAATATTTTTTAGAATTGGATCATTCGTTCCGGAGATTACCCATTACATACAAACTCACAAACGAATTATACGTGTTTATAATATTAGTAAAGATTAATAATATGTAGGAGAGAATGCAAGATATCTATGTCACCGGAGCATCACGCGTCACGCCGACCGTCCCACGCAACCCGGTGACGTACAAGTCACGAGACACGGCTAGGAGGTTATCTTGCTTTCTGGTAACAAGTCAATGTATTAATTAACGACAGTTAAAAAGTTTGCTTTTTAAAGGAAATCAAATCTGCAAGTTTAGACTTATGCAATATCATTAGGTCAAAGATATGGTGAAATGCAATAAAGTATGAAAAAACTGTGAACGATAATGTGGCAGTTAGACCAATACGGTGGTACAAAGACACAGTCAGTCAGTCTTTTGTCACACAGTATATTGCATTGTCACTGATGGAGCAGACGATAGTAATTAACACGTTGACGTTTAGATTTGTTGGATTAGTGCCGAAACGGGGACTCCACCGACAGCTGGCTTGTACTAGACGATTTTGTTTAAGAAAACGTACTTAAAGAAAGAAACGATGAATGGACTGTAAAGGATGATATGGCTAGAAAGGAGGTGACTGCTGAGGTGACGAGTAATAGAGAAGTATGGAAGAAGACATACTGCGCAGATCCCAAATAAAATGGGACAAGGGCAGGAGAATGGTGATGATGATGTACTGAACAACACAACGATTGGATAGAAGAGTGATCTGTTACTGGAACAACGGCGACGGGTGAAAGAGATGTGTAGGTGCTCTTACAAAATATAATTTCTGGGTTTGAGTCTTAGGTTAAAACAAATAAATGAGATATCTATCTGGGTACAGAAAATACTGACCCCAAATAGTAAAAGACAAAAAAGACCATACTGCAAGTGACATAAATCGCCCCTACGGTTTTATTTACATTTATATAAATGTATATTATTTATCGAGCGTGAGCAAAGCATATCAGGTTGTGTACATTATTGTGTAGCATCTGTTCTGTTCAACAAAACATAAAAAAACAGACCCCGTGAAGTTTATTATCTGGCGATTTGAAATCACCCTCCTGTGTAACTTTAATTAGATCCGCAGAGTAACGTTATTACCGTCCCCTTTCAGTGAAGTTAGCGATGCATCTGACCGGCGCAGGTTACGGATAGTGCGTAACGGGTTTAGCTGAGTGCTGGTTTGGCGGGCTTATTCGGTGTTCCCATACGGACTTAGCCTTCAACAATGAGCGCAGAAGGGAGAGAGATTTATTCATACTGTCACTTACGGGCTATCTTCCGTGATTGTTCATTATTTTGAGCTCCCGATATTTCGACGCTGAATCTCGGAAGATATCCCGTAAGTGACAGTTTAAGTTTTACAGTGTTTGCGATTTTATTATTTTTGTGCTGCGCATATGGATTTTTTAGTAGCGGTCCAAAGCCTGTGGCGCACGCATGGGGCCAACATTTTGCAAGTTATGTTTAAGGGCCCATGTAGTCTACAAATGTGAGTGCATTATCCTCAACTCTGCCTAACTGTTCCGGGGTTACAGGCGTCTTGTTCCAAATTGTTACTCAATAGTAAAACGGTATGATGCTACACTTATTCAATCACTTAACCATCAGTTTCTCTTCGTGAGAGTCCCATTCATATCTGTCTGGTCAAGTGGTCACACTCCCGCCGCATACAAGTCACCGAATTATTTTAGGCTACCGTTTCACTTTTTCTATTACATTTTAAGTTGGTCTTGTTCGTTACAATCACGTTTTTAACATTAACGTGTGTTTTGCAGTAATATCCTACTTTTAATATAGAATTTATCGCCTAGGTTAATCTGAAATTGTTACGAAGATAAAATTAAAAGTGCCGTGTGTAGTAAAACAGGAGAAGAAACAAGTTTTAGTTTGAAATGAACATTATCAAACTGACAATATAGAATAAGAGGGTTCTCTACGAAAATTGTTTCCATAATAGAATTAGAATACATCGTAACAAGAGAGAAGTCGCGAGCAGCATTAGTAGAAGATATAGTTGGAGGAGATTAGCGACAACCGGGGGGTCAGGGGTGATAAAGGGATTAGCCTAATAGCAGAAAGTAAACGGTACCTAATCTTAATTTCTAAAATAACAACACAAAGACGTAAGCAGAACTTCAGGTTAAGGTTACCAAATATAAGTACGGATCATAGAGAAGCGTCCAAACGCATTTCATTTGATTAATTGACCATGTTAAGTAAAGTGTTACTTGGGATTTTCCGCTAGTAGACAGGTTTGTGACCTTGTAATCGTCTCGACGATTCGTTTGACTTATGACGAATGTCTTTTACCGCTCAATTGTAATCACTTTGCATTACGGCATGAGCTATGCACCAGAAGCTTATGCCACACAATAAGACTCTTGAATTTATTTTAATTATTTGGGACAGATTGGAAAGCACGTCTAGACGTTGGTCCCGGGTGTCATTTGTAGACTTTGTCGCTTCAGTCGTTACGGGTAGTGAACGGCTCGAAATTCTGACAACCAGTCTTATCAAGGGATATCGTATTACCCAGTACTGACTTGGTTGTGGAGGTCAGATAGGCAGACGCTCCATGTAAAATACTCGTATTCAGCTGCTTCCGGTTAGACTGGAAGGCGGCTCTACCATTTTTGGGAAAAAGGTTAGGTAGATGATAAAATATAGTAAATAACTTTACCTGTATTATTTTACAATTTTGTGTAGTATTATCAGAACACCAAACACAGTAAAAGAAATAAAAATGAAAAAAAATTGGAGTCTCGCAAGGTTATTCATCTGCACTACAGTTAGATATTATGTAAGATGACAAATTTGATGTTGTGGCGCAAATTGGGAGCGACTGATCTCCAGCAATGGACCGCTGAAGAGTTAATTAATGTCAAAGGAAACATGAATAAAATAGGCTTTTCATCGGTTCTAATGTAAACATAGTTTCCATTGTTCAGAGCTTACAAAACAATGTTGTAAGGAATTCTTACATTACTGTTTTGCTAGGCGTCGCCGGTATGAGTAACATTTTAAGTATAATGTATTCATGCTGAGAGAAAGGGTCCGCGGCTCTTGAGAATTTTCCGTCAATTACATTGTGGTACTTCAACACATAACTTAGTGAGGCAAGAGATGTTCGTATGGTTGGCAATCTAGTATCGGTTTTCTGAAATAACAGGTAAATGCATAAATACACATACAGGGTGTAAACGGACCCTTCACGAAGCCGTCAACCAAGCACTCTGTACATCAAACTAAACTTTACGCAAAAAAAATTGCTGGGAAACGACTTTTTTTTTTGGGGTAAAAAATCACGTTTTACGGTAAAACTCAATGTAACGCACTCAAAACATTGTGCTGATGGATGGATTGAATAGTACGGCGATCGTGAAGGTATTTAAAGTAAAAATCTTACATTAAAACATGTATTTAAAAAAAACTTGTGAAAAAGATGGAACTTTGACCCCCCGTAACTAGAAGGTTCCCAGGTATGGTCAAAAAACAAAAAAATTATCGTAATGACGGGAACAACAAGTACCTTTCGGCTTCGTTAAGGGTCTTTTTACACCCTTTATGTACCTAGACCTACTTCAAAAGTGTTACAGTTGGTGGTTTTAGATAACCGCAGTGTTGAACTTAGTATATTACCTGTGAATATTTTTTTTAATGTAATTTCAATTGGTTTTCGTAATGGATACTTACATTAAAAAAACATTCTGGAAAAAACCACGGAACTCTTTTTTCTTTTCATTCGTCTTTGTTTTACCACTGAACTTATATTATATTCCTTATTTCTCGCGGCCGGGTACTGACTTGTGTTCCTATATCCTACCCTATTTGCCAAAGCCGCCCAATTCGAGTTATCATACTAGCAATTTCTTGAAATCATAATTACACTTAGTATTATCTACGTGGACCAAATGCGCGCGAGCCGAGCGAGCGCAGCGAACGGTGCTGCAGCAGCGGCCGGCGAGCGTTTCATCCAAATTGGTTGCTTCAAACCTCCAAATTTAAATTTATTTTAGGTATAGCCGGCTAGAACTAGGTGTAATCTTAATTCGGCTTTAGCCGGAACATTTATACAAATAAATAAAATTGAAGTGAATGTTTGTAATATCAAAACAACAGCTTTATTCTGAATGCATATGAATATTATTATACGGCACTATAACAAAAACACATTTTTTTGAATTTTTGTCCGTCTGTCTGTCTGTCAGTTTGTTCCGGCTAATCTCTTCGGGACTTTAACTGGCACATAGCTGATGTTATACGAAAGTAATTAAGCTACTTTATGTTAGACTAAGAATTAGGGTTCCTTGCAAAAAAAATAAAACCCTTGAAATTGGTAACAAAAACCCGATTAAAAACGGAAAGTTATATTTTTTTATAATAATTTCACGCGAACGAAAGTCGCGGGCAACAGCTACTATAGTAATAAAAGTAAGTGGGTACCTAAGTTTGTGTAAAAATAGCGTGCCATTGACCTTCGTAGATTGTAACATCTTTCACGAAGCTCCTAATAGCACTAAATGGTTATACTCATCACAAAATACACAAACCGCGTTCACAACTTTGTTTTGGTAACATAGCAAAAGCAGAACTCATAGAAGTTTTCTAGAATTTTATTAGCTTTGCCTGCAACTTGGTTCACAAATTGAATTGCTATAAACTTTTTTTTTTCGGATGGGAAATCCTCAAATGACCCCTCCCGCTCTGGGCGGAGTGGAAGGGAGTATCAGACTTGTACTGACTAAAACCCATCCATGTTCCTTCTTTGCCCTTTGTGTTCCAGGGCCACGGTATCTCTTTCGAACAGTCCGGCAGCCCAAATAGTCCTGCAGCCCTAATTTTGACTCTTAATTATAAATTTTAATGAATTAACTCCGACACTCCCTTTAAACGCCGAAATAAAATATTTAGAAATATTAACTGTTAAAAACTTTAAGTACAAGCCTTTACAATGACTTGCATTTAGAAGTGTTAACGTGACATGGTGTGTGGAAACCCCCCATTGCGGACACCTCTCGCGAATCAACTACATTCTTAGTAAATTGCTGGCAATACGATTTATATGGTTTTTAGAATGTTAAGTAACTTAATTTATAAGTAGGCGGTTAATTAACATACTCTTGATGGTGTTTAAATAGTTGATGTGATATAAATATAATATTAGGTAATTACTTTACCTGCTTTTGTATAAATCCACTCTTTGTAGGTATTATTTAAATATCTAGATATGATCTTTGGTTATATTTTTTTTCTCCTCTCTCAGGTTTGTTGCCTCTTCGGCCTAGTGGTCGCAATCGCGACAGCTGAGCGTGAGGTCCTGCGTTTCATTCCCGGATCGGACACATTGTGATTGGGTTTTTCCATTAGGAATTTCTCAGTAGCAGCCACGGAGTCTGGATGTGTGCCCGGTAGATAGCAATAGGCTCGCCCCGTATTACTTGGGACTTCAACATAACTGGCGAAATGTGGGTGTATTATTAGGTTTACCTCTGCCTAACCCTTCGAGGATTACAGGCATGATGTTATATTATGTTTTTTTACGGCGGGCATCAGGGTCGCCACAGGTTCTAGACGTCATTAAATCAAGAATGACGAAGAAAGGTTAACATTGTATTGAATTGTAATCATTCCTTCCACGTTTAGTAAGATTTCGTTTCTAAAGCTATTGAAACTTTACCAGGCCCTCATGTTTGTGAGATTGACCAAAGCACTTTAAGTTAATATTACTGGAATAATTGAGAGAAACATAGAAACAGTCAATATTAAGACATTCTTACATATTTTGTCTGCCGACGTTGAAAAGCTGCAGTATCTGCATCTTTATGTGTTTTGCTAACTATACTGCCTTTATTTTGGCTACCTACTTTAGGGCAAGCGTGATGATGGCACACAAATCATTACTAATTAAGGTCTGTTACACCACCAGCGATTAAGTTCCCGTTAACTTACTAGGCAGCAAAATTCGTACAAAATCAGTTCCATTTTTGAATTTATTCGGTAAGTAATGGCTACTCGTAGTTCGCCAGCCAGCAACAAACGTATGACATCAAACATATCGTGTGTTTAATCTGTCAATATTTTCCTGTCTACACGACACAAAGCATTGCTGAAATGGTAATAGGTCAAGTAGAAAGAGAACGAAAATTCGTCGAAAAAGCACTTAACTTCTAAGTACAGTTTATGTAATACTTAAAAAAATGTTCTACGCATTGAGTATTGTGTAAAGATCACGATGAATCAGGCTGTAATGTCATCATTCATCGACGATCTACGTAAAATGTGCTAAGTCATAGTTCGGTAGTGATATTTCATAATAAAAATATTATCATAACATACCAGTCTTTCCTGCAATATTGATTGCGGTTTCGAAAACATTGCTAACTAAGTACTACTTAATAAACCGCAAGTTACCTGACTGAAACTGAACTCAATGCGTTAAAACATTGTGGACATGCACAGACCGGGAAAGGATGACTTAAAACATGATTCCAAAGCAGCAGTGACAATGAACAATAACAACAAAACAACCAGTCCAAGCCAATAACGACAAAGATGACAATTGCTGTCTTACTTACTGAAAACCTATTGGGCACTAATTCCAGGGCACCCTTCCTAGTGTTCACTGAAGGTATACAACATATACTTGAAAAATAAGTTTGTAGCTGAAAAAACCAACCAGCTTATGCAGTCATCTTTATTTAATTACGTACATACATACACAAAATCACGCCTTTTTCACATGGGGGTGGGCAGAAACCACAGAACGTCCATGCTACGATCCTTACATAGTCCTTTTGCCTCGTCCACGTTCATTCACGCGGGTCGGTTGCGGGTACTACGCAACCGACCACCCTTCTGAAGAACCTCACCAATAAGGTCAGTATACGACCTGCTAGGGCGTCCTCTCGCGGCATTGCTGACACTCACATCTGCCTTATTGGAAACCGGAAATATCATGATCTCAGGTTTATTGCTACACAATTACAGCTGTATCTAATGATGCTGCTTAGGTAACAGCCAAAACATTGGTAAGTCCAAAGTTCAATCCATGAGAATTGCAGGCTATTGAGAAAGTTACGCCACTTAAGCCTCTCATTGCGATGCCCGATGACGCGGGGTCCAAAGTCCTGCGTGAACTCTCAATCTTATGAAATTATGTAAGTTCGTTAGAATTTGACGGTAATTTCTGAAGTGCAGAGGCAAATACTTTAGAATATAAGAGTTCGCAGGAAATTGTGTGTTTTCGCTATTACAAGACGTAAGCTTGAATGACGATGTGTTAATGTCTACCATTTGTATTTGGTCAAGATCTCTACTTATACCTACTTCATCATTATCAGCTAAGGCGTTTTTATTGGTAGGCCTGAAGAGTTCACAACAAAAAATTATATCTTCATGAGTGTCGTCCTCCTACTCATGACCAGGCTACAATGTTCCCACTTTGGGGACACAGAACTCCTCCCTGTGAGAGTGGAACTAGTGCAGGTTGATAGAAGTCATATGTTTTCGAATATTATATTCTAGGACATACCGGTTTCTGCACAGTCTTTTCCTTCACCATTTTGAGAGTCGATGCGATGAAATAAAAAAATATAATGTGATGAAATACTCATAAGTTAGCCTTGCTGATTGGAATTTATTTCAATTTCGTGGTGACCTTAAATTAGAAGAAGATATAAAATAATTTTATAATAATATGTAGGATCGTAAAATCAGTTCCGAAGGCTTGACTAAACAACAAGCCGTTGTTACCAAACACACATTCCTATAGCATTCCTAGTCCAATGATAACTATTGCAAATCACGCCTTCTCTCGTCGACCTTCGCAATCCTTAGAGGAAACACATTTTCTCAGAATCGAAGGTAGTAGTGGTCAATGTAGTGTTACTCACTTGTTATGTTGTATGCCATTTGGATTTATGATCCCATACCTCATCATCTTCATTTCCTTATCCTTATGATTTGGGGGTCGGTGCTGCATTGTCTTCATCTTACATACGTGTAATTTCTATTAGAAGTCATCTCAATAGTCATCCATCTCTTTTTGAGCCATATCTTCAGATTTCATTGAATCCGAGATAGAACTAAAATAACAGCCACCAAAAGTATCAGATTGCCTGAAAAGAAATCTTGTTTTGTACTTTTTAGTTGTAGTCAGGTTTTTTAAAAGGCAGTCGTTTTGGATCAGTAGGTACGGATATATTTATAGAGGGATGAAACGCATGCGCACGTAAATATGCATGTTGGCAGTCAGGTTTTTTCGTTAATACATTATTAAATGTACTCTTTTTATCTTCATCTGTTTAAACTGTAACCATTTCACCATCATCAGCGAAGCTAAAAGATGGTGTGCACACAACATAAAGTACCAGGAGTTCATAACGTCAAAGGTACTTCAACATTTTGCAACGAAAGCATCTTTAAGTAATACTTCTGTATAGAAAAGTGTGGTGTAATTCGTACTGTATCTTATGATAACCTGAGACGTGTAAAGGTGAACGCACAGCTGGATGGCACTGCACCGCGTCGCCATAGGCTCGTCACCTTTGCGGCTTGGCGTGTATACCTAACCTAACCTTACTTCGAGTAATTTTTCGCCATTGGGAGGACGTGGCCTCGCCGTAAGCTCGGTGACTGCTGGCTACTAGCTGATCCCGAACTGAGACGATGCTGTTACAATGACAATGCTTATAACCGGTGTTGCAATGTGGAGTTTCATAGAAAAAAATCCCGAACGGTTCGCGTTGAAGCAATGCTGATCCCGCTCAGAGCTTTACTGAGCATAGCATAATCAGCCTATAATGTTCCTACTGCTGGGAGACAGGCCTCCTCTCTATGAAAGGGAATGGGCTATAATCCATCATCCATGGGGGTTGGTAGATGATTTTTTGGTTCTAGGACATACCGGTTTCCTCAGAATGTTTTCATTCACCGTTTTTGAGAGCAGTGGTGATGAAATAAATTACACAAAGTAATGCGCCTGCCTGGGTTCGAACCTACGACTTACTGTTTGTAAGTCGGGACCGCCACCACTGCGCCACCGCTGCTCTCAACTGAGCGTTGGTCTTTATATTCAAGTACTCGGTGTTACTTCATATGAAGCAACAGTTAATTGGTCAAATGTTCTATGACTATCTTGTTTGCATAACATGCGTATTTTTAGGCCTATTCCGTTAGTTAGTTGTAATGGTGGTGTCTATAAATAATCATGGGTTCTGTAGGCGTAATCTTTTAATACATTTTATGGTCTATAAAATTTTTGTTTGATCTTTTTACTTTTCTGAAAGCTTTTACTAGTAAATCATTTTTAAAAATTGTAGTAATTTTATATTGACCTACCTACTAAACATGTAAAAAGTTATCATATTTGAAAATAAATGATACGGAACCACATATTTACATACTCATTAGGTTTTATTTACTTTAGTGAAACAGGCAAACGCCTGTTAAGCCTATTATTAACTTTCATAATATTTTATCACTGTAAAGCCTGGAATAAACAAGATATATCATCTGCATCTGCCTAGCCTTTTCCCAACTATGCTGGGGTCGGCTTTCAGTCTAACCGGATGCGGCTGAATACCAGTATTTTGCATAGAGCGACTGCCTATCTTACCTCGACAACCCAGTTAATACTGGGTAAGACGATACCCCTTGGTAAGTCTGGTTGTCAGACTTTCGGGCCACTGACTACCTGTAACGATTGTCAAAGATCTACAAATGACAGCCGGGACCAACGGCTTTACGTGCTTTCCGAGGAACGGATGAAACTTGTTATGTAAAGAGCGGTCACCAATCCATGGACCAACCTAGGCAAGCGCGGTTTAACCTTAAGATTGACCCGAGCGGCTGTTATTATTTAGTCATGAGCTCCTCTATAATAATAACGGAACATCAAAGGAATAAACAAGATGCGTGGTAAAAAAAAAACATTGTTATTTCATAAAAAAGCAGCTTACTACCCACATAGATTGTAATAATCCTCGCACAAACAATGGATTATATTTCAATAACAATGTATTAATCCGATAACCAATTAGTTGAGGCGCTGATACAGATCAATACTAATATTTTAAAGAGGAAAGATGTTTGTATGTTTGTAACGAATAAACTCAAAAACTACTGGACCGATTTCAAAAATTCTTTCACCATTAGAATGGTACATTATCCCTGTGTCGAGTGAGCTAGTTATTCTATAAATAGAAGCTATTATAAAAATAATATCAGCAGATTCGAGTATAAGCGGTGAACGCGGCTTTGATATGCTGAGCTTAATTGATTAGTAATATAAATAATTTTACTTTGTATTCCATGATTTTTATCATTTTAACATTTATTCCCATTTTAGTTTAGCCCGAGAGTAATCAATAGTCTAGTGTTAACGGAAATGGACTGTGAGTAAAGCTCATTTTTTAGTCTGAAACAAGGGAAATAGTTTTACATTCAGATTTATGTTACGAAAACGCAATACTATAAGCCCGTCACACGATACAATATCGGAAGACTGGTTGCCAAACTTTTCGGCTTTAGTCTACCCGTAACAGCAACCGGGCAAAACATCTCAATGTGCTTTCCGAGACACGGAGGGGTGTAAATGAATAGTCACCAATCCACGATCTGACCTTGGCAACCGTTGTTCAACCTAGCGGTTAGCCGCGAACTCCTCTCATAATCATCATCATATCAGCCCGGAATCACCCACTGCTGTGTAAAGCCTCCCCTTTTTCAACCACACTTCCCGATTCTGTCCGTCCCTTATCCAGGAGTTTTCCACGACTTTGACGATACCGTCGACCCAACGAGCTTTAGGACGGCCCTGCTTTCTTTGGCATAACCTTGGTCTCCACTCGGTCAAAGCAACATAACCCCTCTCATAATAGGAATCAATTTAAAGCGTTTCCACCTTTACTTAACCCAACCCTAAGACCAGTTAACCAGCCAGTCATTATGTCATGTTTAATAATAAAACCTTCATTGAATTTCGAGTACACGCCAGCGTGTGACGTAACGCAAAAATTGTGGCAACTACCAAAAGTGTGTCCCAAAACCTGCCAGTACTTGTAAGGTCAAAAACGGTAACAAGTGGCATGGTGATCTGTATTTCTGTATGTCACTTTCTCTGTAGCGGGTGATATAATAGTAAGTAACTTGTTGTGGGCATGCCGTATGTGTTACAATACTTTTATGGGTGTGTCGTGATGTATGTGTTGGGTTCGGCTTTGATTATGCGATCATCTAGGAGGTTTCGTTGTTTTTTAAAGATGAGAGGCGTTTTTTGTTTTGTTTCTTCAATAAAGATATATGAACTAGCTAAACTATAGAGTGATGTGTTTTGAAACAAAAAACCGGCCAAGTGCGTTTACATCAGCAACGGTAATACTCATTCTGTGAAAATTTCAACTGTCTGCCTATTACGGCTCATGAGATACAGCCCGCTGACAGACAGACGGACGAGTAATAGGGTCCCGGTTACCCTTAGGGTACGGAACCCTAAAAATTAGTTATTAATGTTTTTTTTGGGTCAACAATCGTACGTTGTATGTACTTTGTTTTGATTATTGTGTTTAAATATCTATAAGCATAACCTATCCTACTTACTTATAATGACATAACCTCAAGCCCGTAATCCGTGAAGGGTTAGGCAGAGGTGTAGTTCTTCTATGGTATTGATTGTAATTTCATGTTGTTACTAACTAAGTATCTTGGAACCTACATTGTTATAAAAATATGAATTGGTCTTTTCTCAAAGTTACAATCGTTATTACACGAGAGAATCGCATTTGAATTTAGGTAAGTGTATATGTCACAGTCGAAACTGTTAATCGGTCAAAACTACTTTTCACCGGTGAAAACTATTGTAACAATGACTAACATTTACTTAGAAACTTATTAGGTTGTTAGGTTTTTTTTGTGACCCTTTGCAAAACATTATCTTTGTAATAATTGTAGTAATTCTAGACCTAGGTTATTACAACGTTCTGAAATAACTTATTTTAAATGGAGAAAACTCATTTTAACATAATAAGGTTTTTGACTGACACCAGTCAAAAGTGGTTTTGTCCGATTAACAGTTTTGACTGTAACATATACATGTTGATGCTCGTGACTGTACACACGGCGGCACATCAAGCTGTAAATTTCCAGTATAACATGGCCTCGCTTTGTATAAATTTCCCGTACAACAAGAGATCCGCATAAATTGGTTTTGTATAGCTTGATTGGCCGTCGTCCGTACGTCTAGGTTGACATCCGCTAGATATTTCAGTAGACCCTGTACAGGCACTGTTTACTTAGGTGTGTCCACATCAAAATATTAGTAGAAAAAAATAAATCAAATATACCCAAGCTACCTACTTGAATGACAATATTTGAGTAAAAACTCGCACTTGGACGCTAAACGTTTCACGATAAACTACTTAATTTGCTTTGTGTTATTTCTAAAGAAGGTGCAATAGACGTGACAATGATTCCGCTAATTATGGACTTCAAATATTGATATTGTATTTGTATAGTCAAGCTCTCAATTGCTTTACCACCCTGAGTTTGACTGTTATTAAACGGCCAAAAGTCATATACAAAGAGTGGAAAAGGCCGAAAATCGTAATGTTTTTTTTTTAAATATTATAATACCCACCCCGTTGTATAAAGTTGGAACGCTTTGTAAAAAGTGCGTGATACTCAGGTACATATTGTCAACCTTTGTTAAATTTTACTAATTTATTATAGTGGGTGTAAAAGTACCCTTAACGAAGTCGAAAGGCACTCGTTCTGGTAAAAAAACTGTTATTATGATATTACAAACAGACACTTCAATTTTTATTATTTGTATAGATTTTACTGGAAATTATTTTCGAATTGGGTGAAGCAATCACAAGGTTGTCTATTTCATCCTTTATACAAAATCAATCATTTGGCACACGCTCTATTGAAATTTGGGATGAAAGATATAATTGGCGACATGTGGGTGTTACCACGTGTATCGACACCTTATTTCCTTCCGGTTACGTTGCGGAGGGGAAAACGAGATTTTGTGTTTGGTATCTAATGATTTTTGTATATCTTTTAGTTATTCGTAGCTATCTGGAGTCTGGGTGGGCCTTTCATATAGGGCTTACACATGATAGGCGAAACGTGTGTTATTTTATAACGACTTGCATCATTGTTATTGCTAAACAGTGTCGCTTTGTCTTGGTCCTAAAGTGTTATATAAGGCTAAGTAAATAAAATAATAATATACTTTCATAAAAAGTAATCACTTGTTAAAATATCGTATAGTGAGCAAAAAAACCAAATCGTGTTATTCGTGTTGTCGTGTGTGTGCAAGACGTGTTATTTCTCAATACAAAAATTTGTGAAAATAAAATCTTATAAAAAACCTCTTTCCGTTTTTGACACTGCTCGCTTTTACCCGGAGCGGTGTGCTTTGATCTGACGGGTAGTGGTTCTTATATGCACTAAAAGGCACGTGGACACCTTTCAGACACCTGGCATGTACACGTAACAGTTTCACACCTTAAAGTTCCACTCTAAGGCTTAAAACTCCTAGCGCTCTTAGACCCACTTCACAGCGAAGCGCCGGCCATGTGCACAGAAGACCGGTCGTAATATGCTTTCACAGCGTTCCGTGTGCACGCGCCCGCTCTTCTTGTTTACAATATTGGAAATGAAGCCTAGTCTTTATAAACGTAACTTAACACTGTTGCTAAGCGATATTCTTGTCACTGTCCCACAGCTGTCAAATCACAAGTTCAAGACAGAGACAGGAAAATGACCAAGTCAATGCGCGAGCTAAGTATGGTTTATACATGTCGGCCTGGGGCGCCACACCCAAATCCTAAGCCTTTGATCGCATCAAACGGCGCACGCTGCACGCACGGTTGCCAACTGAACTTTCAGCCGGTCGGGCGTGTCTCGAGTCTCGACTTGTCAACGTACGTTGAACAGTGAACGCTATCATACAAGTCTCTCTCTGAGAGGGACCTTATATGCACTGAACTGGATGGGTATCATTTAGAAGCGTTGTCATTACGGTACTTAGAAAAACAAAATAGCATTGACATAAACTAGCGATGACCGTTAGGATAGACGTTTTCTTGAGGGGAGACCGCGAATCGGCAAGCGCAGGTGGGACGCTCTCAGGCTCGGTGGGGTGACGATCTTCGCAGGGGCCACCCCGGTAGCAACTGGATGAGAGTTTCAGAGAATCGAGTTAACTGGCGTACTTTTGAAGAGGCCTATGTCCAGCAGTGGACTGCTGTAGGCTGACGCTGAAGCTATCGAACAGCTTATAAGTTCCATCCTGTTGTTTGTAGTAGAAACACGAAACGCTTGCTACCCTTTGTCTTTAGAACTATTCGAGTTCTGATTGTATGATCGACTACTAAGTTTTTGGCATCATATTGGGTAAATGTACAGAAAAACCTGTTTTGACCAAAGACAAAATATGTTTGGTTTCTGGTGAGCGCTCTGCCTTAAACGAAGTCATGTTCTGAAGAGGTGTGAAAGCGTTACCGGTCAGTGTATTTGCTAAACACTGTTAGCAAACCGAGCCACTAATGTACTACAACTAACAGTTCTGTTGACTCAAGCAGCTGAGTCGTGGGCGAGAGTATAGCGCGAGCCCTTTGTACAGAGTAGATAGGAAATGGAGACCCAGCTTCACTACGCGATTAATCCAGTTATTCATTTGTCGTGAGTCATGTTGCTCAACAGCGATCCCAACTGATGTTATCCGGTAGTGATACGGTCTCAGTGGTTAACGATGGTCTACTCTTTCCAATGGCCCTGTAAAATCGACTGATTTTTAATTTAAAAGTACAACTATCCTATGGTATTTCGGTTAAGTTTTTGCGACAAAGACATTAAGTATCACCATTTTTTTTTCCGTATTTGAAATCATCAAATGACCCCTTCCGCTCTGGGCGGAGTGGAAGGGAGTGTCAGACTCGAATCGACTAAAACCCATCCTTGTTCCTTCTAGCCTCGCAGCCCGAAGTATCACAATAAGATATAAATACATATAAGAGAACCGATTCATCATACGGTCTCTGACTAATTCATCTTTTTGTTACCTCAAAGCCTCAACAATGTATGCGTATTTCTCTACATATTTGCTTTTGGTTGATCTCAACGGGCGGTCAGTTGGATCGTCCCATTTAATGATGTCAAGGTTACAATGTTTTTTTCTAGTTTTACGTAGGCACACTTTGAGTATTTGGATTAGTAATGTTTGTTCGTATACTTGCTGTTTACATCAGCTTAGTTTTTACAATGATTCGGCAGGATTAATTAGGTCAGTTTAAATAATAGTAATTTTTCTTATTTTGTTATTATTTCGATAGATTATTATGAAAGCTGAATTGTTGATGATAGCGTGTAGGTTGACAAGGGAGAATGTAAAAAGAAAACGTGCTGTGCCGACCCAAGTATAACATGGACGAGAACAGGAAAAAGACTATGAAGTAGAGCTGATTTTTCTTTTCTATCGCTCTTACAATGAGTTTGATCGCGTCATCGTTTCCTACCGATTTTACTAAGGTCCCGAAGCACTCAGTTGGCAACACCAGAATAAAATCCTATCATTCCATGTACCGTGAGATTGGCAAAACTCCCATGAAAGTAATCACAAAGAAGAAGAAACAAAAAGAAAAAAAAGCAAGCAAAGTCGCGTTCAAAACCGGTATCCTACAAAAGGGACATTAAACAAGTTCAATATTGATCCGACAAACATTTGTGGATGCTGCCGTGAGTAAACTGTCGTGGTTTCATTTCACACGTTTGGTCGGGTGACTAAACATGGCAATGGTTTTTTGCTCTTTATTTTTATTGATTAAGATTTAGGGCTGTTTCGAGGTGGCACGACAAAAGAGCACATGGACGGAATTGGGGGAGGCCTTTACCCAGCAGTGGGACAGTACAGGCAATTAGAAAAAGATTTAGTCTAGTTGGCGAAAGCATTATGATAGCTTGTGATTTAAATTTTTATAAAAGTCACATCATTCCTTTGCTCTTAACCCAATTTATTTGGGGTCGGTGCAGCATGTATTCTTCTGCCTTACTTATTTCTCTATGAGTCGTTTCTCAGTAGTCACTTCCTCGTCATTCACACTTTAATGATAATAATTGTTCGTGGTGCTAGGCTTATCCCTTTTGTAAACGTCTCTTTGTGCCCATTGGCCTTCTTTCGTTCTGTCTCCTGCTGATATGGAGGTAAGTGGAAATTATGGTTTTCCTACTCCTCCGCTATTCTTTTCTGATTAATTTCGTTGCGGGATCCAAGACAGTTAAATTGTTTCTCTGGGACATCGTCGAGCTTCATTATCTCGGCGTTTTTCTGGTGGTCGCCACTGTTGATTCTGGCTTTCGGGAGTTACAGTGTTTGAGAATAATGTGGCTGGTTGTCCCAATTAAATAAAAAAAGTCATCATCACAGTCTAATCCATCATTTTTTAGTCTTCCCGTACTAGTATTGTAGCCATCCATCATATTTTATAATTTCCTCGCGAAATTAGGAGTAAGCACAGTAATAGGTAATCGGTTGTCAAAGTACAGGTTTCTCACTACCTGTTACTGCTACCAATTACCGATAACACAGCCCTATTTAATGAAATCATGACATTTCAGGCCAAAACAAAAATCTTCTTGTTACCTAGACTCGTGCCTACTCCACAATATAACAGTGAACCACCTAACACTAGAATGCCTAGTTTACATGGACAGATGTCGTTACCTAACTAAGTCGAGTTACGTGGCGTTGGGTAATGCCACATAAACATCATTATGTGGTGTGTGACCATTCGGTTTACATTATGATCACGTTTTGAAGCGCTTTCTATAATATTTGATAGCTCTTATTGTTCGATAGCCTCTCCACTGGAATGTAAGTCGTCATTAATTAAATCTGAAGGTCAAAACTCCTAATTATAATGTAGTCGCTATCTCATCTCCATACAATAAAATGTAGTAATATTAAGATATTTTTTGTCATAAATTAAGACTGACATTAGATTTCAACAACAAGCTAGTGTAGACACCCGCCTCCCAGCTAGGTCAACTAACGACCCTAAAAGGAGGCTGTGTCGGATTTTTCTTTTTTTTTTTTCGCAAGACCGTGGATAAAGTTCAGTGGCGCGGTTTGGGAGATGTCTATGTCCAGCGATGGGCTTTAACGAGCTGAGTTTATATAAAGAATTAGTATTAAGACTGGCCGAGGATTGTGTAAACAAATTATACAGAAACTACATTCAGTAGAACCGAAGTAGTTGCCAACGCAAAAAACACAGCATTAACTTCACATAAATAAACACCATGTATGTTTAAGATTATTTCCACACCACACAAACCTTTTATAATCTAATTTACGCATAATATAATAACAATAAACACGGTCATCTTTAGCATAATCCGTGCCGGGGTTTATATTCTAATCTGCATAAGTATTGGTTCTCATCTTAAATAATATATTTCCCTAAAGTGGCTTGTGTGGGAGGATAATTACCGCCTTAACAAAGAATAGTTATTTCGTCAGTTTAGTGCAAATATTTTGATTTTGAAACTCGTCTTTTTCAAAGGTGATTTGTAAAATTTGTTACTCAATCTACAAAAAAGAACAAAGTAAGATTAATACATTACTTTTCATTGAACACTAAAGCAAATTGCAAATAAAACTTTTCAATATTTATTGGCAAAAAATACATATTTTCATATACAAATGCGGTTACAATGAGGTCTAGCTAAGCTCAAGGCTAACATTAGGAGTGGAGTGTCAACAACTGGGCACCATCATTCCATCGTGATCCTCATCACTTTCCTCAAAGCGTCATCAAGTTCAAGAGCTGATCTATTAACACAGCAGCGTCCTTGGACAATTATAATATTACTAGTTCATGCTCACATTGAGACGTGCCAGTGCATCTGCCGTCTTCATTTCCATCTCTAGCATAATGTTTATGAAATATTAAAACAGCTTGTAAATGTTAATGGGTCACAGACATTTTCTAAGTGAGAGGGGGTTGGCTGTGGTTCACCACGCGGGCCCAGAGTGCACATGTCTTCGATTTTATAGAACCAGTCCCAACCGAAAAAATCAAAAGACATGTTTTACACACATTCACAATATCGCTGGACACGCTGTTTTCCTCGCGTTTTTTTCGAGGATAGCGTTGATAAAATAAATTACACATAGTAAAAGGTCTGCCTGGGTTCGAATCCACATGGTTTGCGAGATGTCAGTCGGGGCAGTAACCAGTAGCCATCAATACGCAGTTAAATCCATTCCATGAATACGTTACGGCTAAAAGCCGAAGTAAGGTTACACCTAGTTTTAGCCGGCTAAACGTAGGTGCGGCCGGTAACAGTTTGTTATAGTGCAACCAATTTGGATTTAGTACTAGGTGTAACCGTACTTCGGCTTTTAGCCGTAACATATATCACTGAATGTAACTTACTCTTAACACCAATACTTATCCCTTTTATTTCAAAGTTAGCACAAAAAATTGCGCATTTTCTAAGAAATGTGATGGTTGTGATACCTGCAGCTTCTGACTTGCACGTCCTCGAGGTGCGAACACCACAATAAACAGCTCATTTTGTAGTCCACGACCTTCTTATCCACCTATTGTTGCGTCTAAACTTAGCTGAACAATTAACATAACGTTCACTAAAACTACTTTCACGTAATCTAAAGAATTCGGCACACCCAAACAACAACGGTTTTGTAAGAAAAAGATTATACTACAACAGAGAATATTAAAATAATTTGAATATAAAATTATTAACATGTAATATGCATATTGATGTGGCGCCAACTCCTAATATTATGTGGGAGGGATAACTCGTGAACTTTGCTGATTTATATTTGATTTTATTTAATTTGAATGTATGTTTTTGAATGTTATTGGTGTAATTAATCATTAGTCTAGAGAGAACATTTGCAAGTGAAGAGACGTACTCAACCGTATACGTACTCCGGCACTCCTTGGACAATCAGCCATGCTACTTAATTTGATGGCTGGCAAAAATTTTCAGCATAATCATCATCATATGTAGGATTTTTCCAGCTACTGCTGACTATAGGGCACTTCCCTTTTGCACCATTTCCCCCCTGCCCTTAACAGTCTCTCTAGAATCTAAATGTATGATAAGAGGTCAGGAATTCCCCTCTTATCAATAGGAACCCGCTGGAGACGCGATGACTCTTGGGGGAAAGTCTGAATCCAGCTGCTGAGTCTTGGGGGAAGCCTCAATCCAGCTGCTGAAGTAGTTCGTCTTCCGGCTGAAGGAACGTTGTTGATGGTCAGGTCAGAAAGATTAACGTTGCTTAAATTATTGTGTGGTCACTTTTGCCTCATCACAGTTTTCACTCAAGGAAACGTCAGATGGGTCAACCAGCTAACAAAAATGTCAGTTACAAAATGTAATCTTCCACCTTAATAGCGGAAGGCAGTTAAGGCACAGTTGCAGGATCGTTTACTTGCGCTGGTGCTGACTGCAACGACCCCAAAAGCTATGCGGCGTGAAGAAAATCATTTACACGTTGAAGAAACATCTGTGAACATGAGGGGTGTCAATATTAACATAAGATCACGTCTTTTACCCAAGAGCATTAATTCTGACTCTGGTCTGCTACTGATGTCCACTTCTCAGCACATAACATAATCAACATAGGTTTCCCAGTCCTGGGATACAGGTTTTCTCTCTGTTAGAAGTAGTGGGCCATGATCCACAACGCAGTTCCAGTGCGAGTTGGTAGATGATGACCTGTCTCCGAATTTTTTGTTCTAAGACATGCCGGTGAACCCATTGTCCTGACAAATAAAACACAGACAACAGACAAGTCTTTGTTGCTGTCTGATTAAATGTCAGTCTTAAACAGCAGTTCCTTCAAATAAAAAAAATACAAAGGACTCGATCCTTTAGAATTTGTCTGCTTCTGATTGATTGATTCTGTGATCAGATGGCATAGCTGAGCATAAGGATCTTAGCTTCGGGATGGGCAACTACAGGCCTTCCACAGTTAGTTATGTGTCTGTGGCTGGACCGCAGTTTAATCTTCTAGTTCTACAGTCAGTTTGCTATTTATAATTGAAGTTTCTAAAATTCTAAAAGGTTAATCGGTTTTGGATTTTAACCTGTTGAAGTCACTATTTTAATAACTGAATATTTTAGTGTCCAATTAGCCAAAATAGAAATATCATCGTAATAAATTAAATCGAAAGAGAAATCTTTAAAACAAAATGGCTGATAACATCTATTCGTTTGCGAATCGAAACTCGAAATTAAAACCACTTGAAATAATTTGAGTTTTTTAAAGTCTTGTCTTAATTTTTTTAATGGTTTCATCAGTATTATGAAATAAGTAAGATAATTAACAGTCAATAAAAGGATGAGCAGTCATGTAAGATGTCTTCACTTTGTAATATGATACTTACCTACAGCGTGGCATACCACTCACTGACAACACCGCGTGCCTACTAACCGCTGGGCCACAAGATGCACGATCCGAGGACTTGCGACATCACACCAACTGCAGAAAAACCAAATGAAGCCTAGAACATGCGAGCAGTCACCGCGACGAGTCTAGAGAAGCAACAGTTCTCAAGCGAAGGAAACAAGTCACGCACTTACGTCTAGCTTGAAGCAAATCGCGTCTTGCAAATCAGATCACCTGAGGTCGTGGTGCTACGGATGGCTCTAGCAACTGGCCACCACGGTAGGCTTAGCTAGTGTAATTAATATGCTAATTAAATTGTTAGCTAACTAAGAAGGAAAGATTTTACGACTGTTTAGGTGATTATATTCTTTTAAGAATTACTACATCTTGTTTTACACTGCTTACACAATTTCTGGTATACAGGTATCTAATCAGGTACCTAATCTGCTTACCATTCAGACAGAAAATGTTTTTTCCAACACTTTTTGATCCATTTAAAACTGAATATATGTCCTACGATTTCGGCGGTTTCTCCAGTTCTGGAGCCATAGCGCTATGGCGCTTTTCTTCCTGTCAGCTCCGAGTTTCGGTATCTCGGATTCATTCGTGCAAAGCGATGGCGAAATAGATCGTAGTGTAAAGCACAAAATATAAAAAAAAACACGGGAGGAATGAAATGGCGACAGGTCACGGGAACAATCTGAGACTCCCGCATTCCCCTTAAACTTAAGGGGAAGATTAATAGAACAATGTTTAGACCTGCTGTCTTGTATGGATCAGAATGTTGGCCCACAAAAGGGATGAATGAAAGGCATTTGCATGTGGCTGAGGTGAGAATGCTAACACCACACATCCCCCATGTGTTGTGTTACGCGAATGGATAAAATAAGAAATGAGTATATAAGAGAAAGGCTGAAAGTGACGCCAGTGACTGAAAAGTTGTGTGGTAATTGGTTGTCGTAGTTTGGGCAAGTGATGCGGAGGAATGAGGAAAATGTCGCGAGGAAAGTTTTGAGTATGTATGTGGATGGGTATATGAGTAGAGGACGACCAAAGAAACGATGGATGGACTGTGTAAAGAATGGTATGGCAAGAAAGGAGGTGTCTGATGAGATGGCGAGTAATAGAGAAGAATGGAAGAAGCAGACATGCTGCGCCGACCACAAATAAATTGGGATAGGAGCAAGAAAATAGTGATGACTTTTTGTTCCATTTTTAATTATTTAAATGCTCAAAGTCAAAGAAAAATCGTTGAAAATGTATGGAACAGCTGTTTTTGGACACGTGGTCGATAGTAAATTAGGGCCGCATTTCACTGGTAACACTTTGAACTGGCCTAACTTATATAGTTCGAAGTTCCAAAAGAATAAGAGGCCAGCGTATACTGGTTTTGTTACTGTACCTGCCTGAAAACTGACAAAAAAGCCCTCTAATGATAACACGTGGTGGATCAGATCGTTAGTACCCACACAACAATATTTCTTTTGTCATCAAAGTTGCTTTTCAATTAGGTATCTTATAATATTATAAGTACAATTTTGAAAATAAACCCGATTTGGGCAATTAGGGTGGGACATCAAAGCCAGACTGAGTGTGGGGTGAAAAGTCGAAACACGTGTCATGGAGTGAAAGGCACCGAGGAAACCTTGGGGATTTGCCCACTGTTAAAAACTTTGCTGCCATTAAGAATTGGCACGTTGTCATAAGTATTTGGGCTTTATACAGTCACAAGTTGGTTGAAGTAGTTCTCCAAAGAAACACAATAAAAGGCATTATTAGCTTTTCTCTCTTATCAGCACAAGCCAGATCACGTGTAAATCTAGCTCATGCCGTAATAAAATCTAATCCTAACTGCGTCGCAGAGGTCACATAGGCAGTCGGTCTATGAAAAATACTGTTATTCAGCTACATCTGGTTAGACTGGAAGCCAATCCCAACACAGTTGGAAAAGGGCTAGGCAGATGATGATGGTGCCGTGGTATAACGTAAGCCCGTCACCAAGTGGACAATTAGAGTGAACAGGTGGGATCGGGTGCTAAGCGTCAACAGCGTCGTAGGGTCTACGAACCTATAGGCAAATTAAAATAGACGTTATCACCCGCATGTAGTTAGGATCCGCCCTGAAAGTGGTAGTGATCTAACTGCTCAGGGGACTCCAGACATAAATCTATAGGTGTTGGCTATTCTAATGCACATAAAGGGTGTAAATAGACCCTTAACGAAGCCGAAAGGCACTTGTCCTCCCCGTCATGGCGATCATTTTTTTGTTCTGGACCATACCTGGGAACATTCTAGTTACAGAGATATTAGAGGCCAAAGTTCCAACGTTTTTACATGTTTTTTTTTTCAATACAATTTTTTAAGATTATAACTTAACTTTAAATACCTCCATGACCTGTTTACTATTCAACGCATTCAACAGCACAATGTTTTGAGTGCGTTTCATTGAGTATTACCGTAAAACATGAATTTTCATCCCAAAAAAAAAGTCGTTTCCCAGCAATAATTTTAGCGTACGGTTACTTATTTTGATGTACAGAATGCTTGGTTGACGGCCTCGTGAAGTACCTTGTATATTGAAGCTTTGGATAATAAAGTCAAGTTCTGCCTTCATGGGCACCTCATTGATTTTTACAGTGCAACATGTTGCTTTCAACATTGGACGCTGTAATGTTAGTGCAACATGTCTCTCGATGAAACATGTTGTCGCAACAATATTGCTTATCTTTTATTTTGCGTGATTAGGCTTGACGGAGCAGCGTTAATAACTATTAGCATTTACAGTCACTTATCTTGTTGATTGGGTGTTTGTTTATCACTAAGTGGTGTATTAACTTTTATATTGCAGGTCTTAGCTTAGCACGAATGCGTGCAGTAAAAACGTAACTTGAAAAGATTTTTGAAAAAACAATTCTGAAGTGTTTTATTATTTAGTGCTACTAGTCTAATTTATTAGTTTCACCCATAAATATAAGTATAAGCGAAACTAGTATTTTTTAATTTTAAAATCGTTTGAATTTCCGTTTCGCTGCCTCCGCGCGTTCGTGTTAGGCTCACAGTTAACAAAGATTTTTTAGGGTCACGCGTCGTTAAAATATGCAGCAATTTGCATTTTATCAAACATAACATCTTTTGGATAACATACAACGAAGAATACAATAAAAATTAATACAACACAATAAATATTCTAATTCAATGCGAAGTTTCACGAAATAACTGTATTAAATTGAAAGTTTCTGACTTTTTGACAAACAGTTTTTAGTCTTAATGCCTGCAAAGTAAATATCAAATTTCCTTGCCACGAAATATTAGGGTTCTTCTATGACTTCAAATCACTTTCAAGCTTTTGGCTCAGGCAATAAAACTGATATTGGTTTAATTCAGAATTAAAGTAAAGAATTTGTATAACACCACTAAAATATATTCAATGATTTTATGACACCGTAAAATTAATCTTAACTCTGATATTATTATGAAGATTGAAAATAAAGTGTTAATGCAAGCATTTAGGTAATTTTTATACCCGACTTTGACTGTATTCAGCAAAGTCATAATTCGCCAAGGCATTGTGATTATAACAAAGACCAGTGTCTCGTGTGGCAGTATCTGTAAGTGGGCCAGTATCTCGGCTCGTGCCCCACCATGTAACGAAATGGACTTTGTCAGAATAGCTCAAGGCTCCAGCCTCCTCGCTCTGAGAGGGAGAGGCCTATAACCTACTTAGTGCATCCAGTACAGGTTAGACTTGCCGGTTTCCTCACGATGGTTTATTTCACCGTTTTGAGAGCAGCGGTGGTGGAATATAATTACCGTGTCCGTAGACTCCGGACATCGAGCACTGACAGATAAATGTATTCAAGTATCTGTCAGTGACCGCTGTCCGCTGCATGATATTCCGCTTTTCGACCAGTCTGGCCGAACCCTTATAAAGCAAGCTAATTTACCATTAAGCTTCATATCACCAGCCACTCATCATAATACTGTAAATTAAAGTCAAACTCAAGTAGTTCTCCACAAAGCCCGGAACACGTCAGGGTACGGAGCGTAACACGTTAATAAAAAACTGGAGAACACAAGAACAATGCATGTGGCCTTGTCTGCCTCCCTCGTTAAAGATCTGTGCTCACTTACGCGCGCCTACTGTTATTACCTACACTTATTATTGCAAGTAATTATTATTTGTTTTCGTACACGCGAAGTTGTGATTTTGATAAACATGGTTGGTCTACTTTTACTCAGAGATATTTTTTTTTTGTTAACCTAAAACTTTATCAAAATGCTTTGTAATTCTCTTTTTAGTTAAAAGATTGTCTTGTATCTAGTTATAGATTTCCACCTATTATAATGAGGGTTTTTAAGTTACATCACGATTTAAAAGCTAAATAATTTAGATTACCAACTATTACCGATTATAACTGTACTCTCAGTTTCTCTCTACTTTATCATATATTAAGGTCGACCTCACCAAAAAGCATTATAAACTAAAATCCACTCATAAACGCACTAAATCATAAAACTATGACGACATATTTACAGACAGACGACAGAAACATAAACTCTGACTTAATTTCCAATCGATCATCAATAATTAATTTAAACTTTACAAGTTAATCGTTTACGAGATAAATCTCCAAAGAGTAAAGGTTGAATAACTAATGGATTGTAATATATACTAATCTCCAGTGGCCCTGTATAAATTTAATTAAAAATGTATAATCTTTTTTAAATAAACATTTGCGTTAGCATTGAAGGTGCAATTTTGTGCAATAAAATAAGCCGCGCCTTTTTCAAAATATCTATAAAAGTCAATGCCATCACATCAATCAAATTTTGCAAAAACATCAATAATTTTCGGAAGAATTTCGTAAAATAAATTGCATTTTGATTTATAATGCGTTGCATTTTGATTTATTGAGTTTCTTTTCTAGTGTTATGAAAACGTAAACAATAGTGACGTCTGACGTCTGATTAAACTGATTTCCGTACATCCCTGCTGTTCCACGTTTAAGAATATTTAAAGACGGCTCAAACTACGTTGCTTTCATTTTTGAAGTAACACGGTTAGAACCGTGTTACTTCAAAAATGAAAGCAAGTAACAGCAATCATCATCTGCCTAGCCTTTTCCCAACTATATTGGAGTCGGCTTCCAGTCTAACCGGATGCAGCTGAATACCAGTATTTTACATGGAGCGACTGCCTGTCGGACCTCCACAACCCAGTTAGTACTGGGTAATACGATACCCTTGGTAAGACTGGTTGTCAGACTTTTTGGGCCACTGACTACCCGTAACGACTGTCAAAGATCTATCAAATGACACCCGGGACCAACGGCTTAACGTGCTTTCCGAGGCACGGAGGAAACTCGGTATGTAATGGGTGGTCACCCATCCACAGACCAACCTAGGCAAGCTCGGGTTAACCTAAAGATCGACCCGAGCGGCTAATATTATTAAGCCACGAGCTCCTCCTAAGTAACAGCAATGTAGTACAATAAAATATTTTTTTATCATAAACATTCATTTATTTACTACTACTAATAATACTACAATAGATATTACCAATTTCGCTAAACCTATATTGAATTAGGCCGCCAGCATCTGAATTCAAAAATCAATCATCTCAGGTCGGAGCCAGCAGAGGGTTTGGACATATCTTAGTTTTCAAAGCGTTACGCATTTCTATAAAAGCAGCTTTTTCGGTAACGTTTGTCAACCCAATACTGACATTTTTATTTCCATCGTCGTTGTAGCTAAAATAAAGGAGGCTGATATTAGAATTATTCGTAAAATCAACGCGTAAATGAAAACGCACGCTAACAGCAGACAGTTAGCGTGTCGATCGTACGATACATCTGATTCTGTCAGATTAGCGGAAACCGTAGAGAATGAAGACGTGTAGCGAGTAGGGAAGCCTTCATTAGGATATCTATTTGTATACAGACAACATTAGGAGAAGAGGTACTTTAAAATCGAGTGTTTCAATGGTAGGTATTTGTAAAATACACATACCATCCCTGCGGCCATGTTGGAATAACATGGCAGTGTCATACTGCATTTGTTTTATACTGAATAGACAGTGGGATGTTTTACAGTACAATATCGTACTGTCGAGCATCGCAATATGCATTTAAGGCCACAAAACTATGATTTATTCACATTTGGACATACAACTGTTAAACACGACATTTATGTAGGTGTCTCTTGTACGGTCTCATCAACCGTACATTTACTTTGCGAACGCAGCGACCTATTTGGATGTCGTGCGTCGCAAATATTACGCTGTAACTTTTCACGCAAGGTAGATCGAGTCAGATCCCAACTGTGGAACTAACCACTTGTCCAGAGAAAGAATCATTACCACTTTAACTTGTACCTTATAACTATCAACTCAACTTGTGGTTCTTTCTCTGTACTCCACAAGTAAACCAACATCAACAAAGTGCTAGTGTACAGTGCCTAGAACCATTGGCTCCTACAACTCTAGTTTATGACAATAATTTTAGAGCTAATTAGCCAAACTTAAAATAACTACTTCCCGTAAAGAAATAATGGTTTATAGATTTCTTACATTTCCGAAATATGCAAAAGCTCTGTTGCAGTGTGGACTTCCATCAAGAGAATCACAAACTAGTTATAACTGTGCGTGGAGCTTTGTAAGACCGTCGCCTCTGCCTCGGCCTCCGCCTCTCCCTCCGCCTCCTCCTCTCCTAATAGATTTATATAATAATAGATTTATTCGAATGAAATTAATCGACTGCACAATATCCCGTTTCATCTTGTTTAAATGCGAAAGTTTGTAAGGATGTATGGATGTTTGTTCCTCTTTCACACAAAAACGGTTGAACGGATTTGGGTGAAATTTGGCAGACAGATACTTTATAACCTGGATTAACATATAAAATACTTTTTATCCCGGTAGTAAGATCCCGTGGGATAATTACCGAACTCGGCGCGGACGAAGCAGCGGGCATAAGCTAGTAAATAATATTATTTAAACATCTCTCTCTCATTGGAGCGAGTTCTTCGCAAATCTCGGATTTTTTATTATATCTTGAGTCATTATGGATGCGATTCCAATAAAATAATTGAATTGGAAGAACCCGCTGATGCGAATCATCAACTTTCCCATAATTTACTCTCTTAACTAGCAAGTTTTTATTTTCAACCAATTTGCATACTGATACATACGAACCGGCCAAGTATCGTGTGTGCACACAGCAAGGGTTCCGTCCACTCTACAATATTTAAACTACAAAAAACAGCCAAGTGCGAGGCGGCCTCGCACACAAAGGGTTCCGTGCGAGTCGGCCTCGCACCCAAAGGGTTCCGTGCGAGTCGGCCTCGCACCCAAAGGGTTCCGTGCGAGTCGGACTCACACAAAAAGGGCGTTAAAAGTGTCAATATTTTGACACGGACGGACGGACAGACAGACGACGAAACCCTAAAAAACAACGAAGAAAATACGTTTCTTGTATAGACATGAAATAAAGTTACGAATTGAAGAGGGCTCTCTTTATTTCTTAACTTTTTTTTTATTTGTTGCTGTAGTGCCCATAGTAGTACACACTCTATGGAAATTTCACTAACGACTTAAAAGATACTCTGGGACAGACGGGCGGACAGACAGCAAATCCATAATAATGGGGTCCCGTTTGCATCCTTCGGTATGGAACCTTAAACATCTCTAACCGTATATTTTTAATCAACCGCTCCTTAAAGTGTTGTATAATATTGGATTTGCGAAACAAACAATCTAATTCTTATGAAAGACTGAGGACATGAGAAATAGAATATGCAGTCACGATCCTAAATATTATTATTGCCTAATTACGGCAGTCAAAAAGAGCATATTATTATCTTTTTGCAAAAGTTTTGCATAAAGCGTGGGTGGGTAAGAAAAAAATCGAAGCCATACTTCCATAATTCATATTATAATATGCGAAAGTAACTCTTGTCTGTCTATACCACCTTTAACCTTTTCACAACCTTAACTGCTAGACCAGGATCTAGGTTGAGATATAGGATAGTTTCTATTTCGATGGTACATCCTCGTTATGATTGACTGTGTCCCTTACCCACTTTACTGCCTCGTTGGTCTAGTGGTCGCAGGCATGACTGCTGAGCATGAGGTACTGGTTTTGATTCTCAGGTCGGGCAAAGTCTTATTGGGTTTTTCCTTCAGAAATTTCTCAGTAGCAGCCATGGAATTTGGATTTGTTCCCGATTGATGTGTCGCCTCCTATAACACGGGAACATAGAACTGTGGAAACGTGGGTGGACTGTTAGATACACCTCTGCCTGACCCTTCGGGGATTACAGGCGTGATCTTATGTATGTACTTCTTATCCACTGCACATAGGTCTCCTCTCTTTGGTGGCATGCTTGCCTGGTGTGTACGAGTCTCCACCAGGCTTATCTTCTGAATGTTTTCCACTCATCCGATCTCATCTCTGTCTGCCAACACTCTTGTATACCTGTGGTTGAAGTGCAGGCTAAACCGTGTGCAGTCAGTCACGATTTCAATAAAGGACAATGGGCATCGATGTATAGGCATATGCCCCAAGGTCCAATAGCCATAAGATACACATAATTGAAAAGAGCTTTTTACGGAGAACCTTTGCTACTAACACGACTTTTGGCAATTCGTAGTACGTTCGGAGTTATTGAACTAAATGTGTAACTAGTTGGACGACGAAGTTAAGTTTTTCTTGGCATCAATTAAGGTTTTCTGGGTAACCAATAGTAAAAACATATAATCCATTTCATAGAGCTTTTCAAGGAGAACCTTTGCCAGAAACACGACTTTCGCAAATTCGTTTTCCGTTAGGAGTTATTGACCTAAATAGGTGACTATTTGAGCACCGAAGTTAAGATTTTCTGGGTGACCAATATTAATAACATATATACCATTGCAGAGAGCTATTCAATGACAACTTTTGGTACTAAAATAACTTTTGCTAATTCACAGTCCGTTCAGAGTTATTGAACTAAATAGCTGACTAGTTGAACACCGAAGTTAAGATTCTCTTAGCAACCAATAGCCATAAGATATACATCATTAGATAGAGCTTTTTGACTAGAACCTTTGCCAGTTACACGACTTTTCCCAATTCGTATTCCAGTCGGAGTTATTGACCTAAATAGGTGACTATTTGAGCACTGAAGTAAAGATTTTCTGGGTAACCAATAGCAATAAGATATACATCAATGTATAGAGCTTTTCAAGGAAAACCTTTGCCATTTAACGACTTTCACCAATTCGTATTCCGTTTGGAGTTATTGATAAAAATAGCTGACTAGTTGGACACCGAACTTGAAATTTTCTTGGCAACCAATTAAGGTTATCTGGGTTACCAATAGTAATAACATATGATGCATTGCATAGAGCCTTTTAGAGAGAACTTTTGCTACTAGCATCACTTTA
The DNA here is from genome assembly GCA_905220335.1 of Noctua pronuba. Taxonomy (NCBI): domain Eukaryota; kingdom Metazoa; phylum Arthropoda; class Insecta; order Lepidoptera; family Noctuidae; genus Noctua; species Noctua pronuba. Next base: position 1,740,891 of record LR999891.1, on the reverse strand, counting down.
GCTAATTCCTATTCCGTTCGGAGTTATTGACATAAATAGATGACTATTTGAGCAGCGAAGTTAACGTTTTCTGGGAAACCAATAGCAATAAAATATACACCATTGGAGAGAGCTCGTCTATGAGGACTTTTGCTACTAACATAACTTTTGCTAATTCGCAGTCTCTTCGGAGTTACTGACCTAAATAGGTACTAGTTTGACACCGAAGTTAAGATTTTATTTACAACCAATTAAGAGTTTACGGGCAACTAATAGTCATAAGATATACACTATTGGATAGAGCTTTTCAAAGAGAACTTTTGCTACTAGCACCACTTTTGCTAATTCGTAGTCTATTCGGAATTATTGACCTAAATGTGTGTCTAATTGAGCACCGAAGTTAACATTTTCTGGGTAACCAATAGCTATAAGACGTACACCATTCGAAAGAGCTTTCAATTAGAATATTTGCTACTATACAACTTTTGCTAATTCGTAGTCTGTTCGGTTTTATTGATCTAACTAGGTAGTTGATTAGGCACCGAAGTGTAGCTCCTCTCTGACTCTGAATCGAGAAAAGTTGTCAAAGCAAGAAATATTCTTCTTGTTGAGATCAATCCATTGATACATATCTTGACGCTATTGGGCGCTGGGGTTGTGTTAACGATCTATCCAAGTTACTGTTACAGTAAGGATTTGCTCCTAAAATAGCATTTTAAGATGTCAATATTTTGAAAATGATGTTTATAGGCTAATAATATGATGTTTGAAACGTACAGTATTAACGAAAGTTAAAAAATTTACGAAATAACAGTATTTAATCTAACTTAATTTCTCAACATGAGACCTCTGTAGCTCCTCTCTGACTCTGAATCGAGAGAAGTCGCCATAATAAGAAATGTTCTTCTTAAAGAGATCTATACATTGGTATATACCTTAACGCTATTGGACGCCAGGGCAATTCTGCCCATTCTCCTTTTAGATAGTGAAGCCAAAAGATTTAGATTAAACAGCGCCGGTTTCAAAACAAACAAAAAAATCTCATTTTGGTATCTATTGCCACATTACTGGCATTTTGATTATCCTCTTACTAAACCTACATTTTGATGTGCAAAATATAAGAAACACCTTCGTTAAAAGTGCAAAGAACAAAGTACGACCTTGGAAAGCTTAGCTTAATTAGCTTGAGTTCATCATTTTGTCTGGGTTTCACGTCTGACCAAAGCGAGGTCTAGGTTACTGAAGGCGGCCATACATAAGTAAAACTTAAGTAAGCAAAAGCTCTTATGGGGTCACTGAACACATCACTATAATACAATTTCTAATATGGGACCAACCCTGACATCGGAAAAAAAATCTGTTGTCTCTTAAAAAGGTTTAGGGGAAACAAAAAGATTCAACTTTCAACCCCGTATTAATTTACAAGTCACAATTACTCGTCCAATAAAAGTACATACTTCTTACTCAAGTAAAAACTATCAAAACAACATGCTACGTGACCAAATAACTAATTACGACTTTGGTATTTCAATGGTGAAATATTGGGGAATCCCTTAATGCAGTGACCGTGACCGTCTGTCAATGGTATTCAACACAAGGACCTATTGTGATACCACTACATGATGTATCGTACAGCGTCCGAATTAAGCTATTACACCGAAACAGCGTCATTAAGGAAACGTCGTGGATTGAACATTATATCCCACTTCTGATATGTTTATCTATTTATTTTGGATCACCAACAAGTCACATTATAATTAATCTTATATAAAATGTAAACTAAATTACAAAATACAGAAAGTCTTGTAATCCACACTTAATTATAGGTAACCACAGCTTACACATCATCGAGTACACATGCTCTAACTATATAATTTACTAGAAATTAAAATTAGGAATAAGTACATACAATTTGGATGTTGTTATATTTACTGTAACACACATTGTTTTCCTAAATAAATCAATAAACAAGCCTGTGTTGTGTTGCATTCGATATGACTTGCTCGTAAACGCGGTCGATCGATAGCGGAGACCAAAGCTACTGATTAAAATGCATCGGTCATGAGCATTTTTCTCCTGTTGACTTATAAATGCGTTCGTGTATTAACTTTTGTGAAGAAAATGAAATGGGTTGAGTCAGTAATATCACTGTGTATTGTTTATAGAATTATACATATCGACGGTAGCTAATTCATTGTTACTGGCAGCCTTGACCCACGAATACTTGAGATTAGGTGATTAGGCCCTTTTGTGGCACGCTTCCTTGGTCTGTGCGAGTTTTCCTAGAAACATGAACAAGCAGCCAAAGCGGGCTTACTACAGCCAATGGAAGGCAAGACTCCGGCAGAAAAGGAAAAGATACTGAAAGGTCTCCATGAGATGGGTATTCCATTACCAGAAGGAAGGACGCCATCAGAGAAAGCTCTTGTAGCCAATGTCGCAGCTTTACCTCGTCTCCCTTCAGTTAAAACTGCGGGTATGTTGACGCCACTAACGGGTAAATCACCAGTCCAAAAAGAGAAAATCCTACGAAAGCTGTTGAGATTGGGAGATTAGGCCCTTTTGTGCCACGCTTCCTTGGTCTGTGCGAGTTTCATCCTAACCAGGTTTCTGATACATTTCTCCAATGTTCAGTGTATGCAGTTAAAGTTACGGATGAAAAATCGAAACGAATTAAACTACACACATACTCATATCACATACCTCAGAAAGTTCGCTACGCCGTTGGTCCCGGCTGTCATTCGTAGATCTTTGACCAACCAGTCTTACCAAGGGGTATCGTATTAAGTGTACTAAGTACCAGTACTAAGTGGGTTGTTGAGGTCAGATTTGCAGTCGATCTATGTAAAATATTAAAATTGAGCTGCACCCGGTTAGACTGGAAGCCGACCCCAACGTTGTTGGGAAAAGGCAATTTCTATAGGATCACTATGGGAATCTTCGTCACTTCCTATTAAAATTGCACTAGCGAACCCCTAAAATGACAGCTTAATTACTACATTCGTGGTTAACGCACCGTTAATTGTAACTATAGAATGTTTAATTACGATTTTGCAAACATTATTTGCTTTTACAACACATAATCACTTTTCAATCAGCTTAGGTTTCAATATACACTTATTTAAGCTGGTTGTGAGGCTGTTTCCAAATTAATATTTTGAATATTATGTCCTTTACCATACGCATGACTATTTCACAATTTATTTCATGTGGGCTTTTGATTAAAACGTGTCCAATTTTAGGGTTCCGTAGCTTCAAAGAATCCTTTTAGTTTCCGAGTCCAGGCCCTAGTAGGTACTCTTACACACGTATCTATAAACAAGTCAAAGTGTTTACTTGAGTAAAAGACATTATTAAAGATACGATTTTTATTATGTAGGTAGTTAATTAATTGCTTGAAGTTAGTGCTGTGAAAAGTTAGAATTTCTTAGCTTTACTTTTTTACTTCCCTTCACGGTTCGTTTAAATTCTGGTCTATTACATAAAAATGTCTGCATAAGTAATTACTAAGTTTTAGCTTGACTATAGATACGGGAGTTAGCTTTGAAAAAGGTTTACTGATAAACAAATCCTCTCTAAAACTTAATTGGTTTTTCATCCCGTTTTAAATGTACCCAATTAAGTTTGAACCATGATCAATCATCAATCAATCAATGTAAGTATGGGGTATCTTCGTACTGAAACAACTATGAGGAAGGGAATGTATTTAATTCGAATAAACAATTAGGCATTTATAACAATGTCTGGTTGCAGATACTTGAACGTCTTATGTTCGTGCATTTTTTATCATTAGGAATTTTCAGAACTCTGGATTGTGCCCGGTTTAGGTGTCTGCAGCAGTTCCTGTCGTTCCAATGCAGGATAAGCAGTAAACCATAAGAATGCACTTAACATTTCTAGGCATACCGTCACATTTCGTCACATCGTGTAGGCATACAGCACATAACCTAAGGAAAGTGTTGGAAACCTATATGGCCATTAACCTTAAGGCCAATTGCGGCTATGTCCCCCATTACGCATGCCGAGGCCCATGAAATGACCATAAAATAAACGATATAGCACTACACTGTGTTGTAAGGCATTTGTATGTGCGTTTCATTAGACTGCCTGTCTATCTGTCCTATTACATAACGTGGTATTTTTCCTGATAGGATAGTTTCGTGGTATGAGATTTAAGGAGCAGTGGGGTTAAATTGTTGTTTTTGTTTATCGGCACCTTGTTTTTATATAGTTATATAGTCGTGTAATTTGTATTATTTAATTGTGCTTCTGTGTGTTGTGCTATGTCTTTTGTGTGCACTAAATAAATGATTTATCTATCTATCTATCTATATAAATTAAGATAGTTTAATTGTGATGTCCATTTCTGGATGTTTGTACTGTAAACGGTCTCATATATTGTGTAGTTACTAATGGCAAAAATTAAGATGCACTTCGGCATCTAAATATTTAAATAATTATGTTCCTCTGTCGAATGGCCTTTACTGTATAATCTTTTTTCATCGGTGAAGTATACTTACTGATTTTTAATAATATTCAGAGAATGTTGTCACATAGAATTTCTTGACGGAAAACCTAAGGTACCTAAGGTACGGTACCTCTTTGCTTGACCTGGGAATCAAACCCAAAACTCGACCCCAGATCGTGCTAGTAACCACCAGACCAACAAGGCAGTCAATTTCACTACCCATCTATACAAGATGCGGCGGCTTAACCTCAATACTTTGGAACAGGTGATTGCAAATATTATAGCCGGCCAATTAGAATTCTCTTAGCAAATTACTACTTATAAATATTATATAACTATGTTATTTCATTAAAGTGTTATTTTGCATACCGGTTAAATGTTATCTTTTCAATTTATTACGCTCCGTTCTCATCCATAAACGGATCGTTTTCAAAATCGTTCGTATTAGCATTTAGCAATGCATGTCTGCGACCTTAGCAAAGATTATAAAGATTATGAAAATGGTATTTAAAATTGTGACGTTGAAAGACTATCTACGTCATTGTAATCAACTCATCATCTGCCTAGCCTTTTCCCAACTTTGTTAGGGTCGGCTTCCAGTCTAACCGGATGCAGCTGAATACCGGTATTTTACATGGAACGACTGCCTATCTGACCTCCACAAACCAGTTAGTACTGGGTAATACGATACCCATTGGTAAGACTGGTTATCAGACTTTTTGGGCCACTACCTGTAACGAATTTCAAAGATCTACAAATGACAGCCGGGACCAACAGCTTAACGTGCTTTCCGAGGCACGGAAGAAACTCGGTATGTAATGGGCGGTCACCCATCTACAGACCAACCTAGACAAGCACGGCTTAACCTAAAAATCGACCTGAACGGCTGTTATTAATTAGCCACGGGCTCCTCACTTGGCTATTAGTTCAGCTTTTTCAATTAGATTTTAGTTAATCGTGGACATCCGACATCGTGAGTTAACCTGGACTTATTATGAGCAAGCGTGGTGATAAAATATTTATGCCTTCTCTGAATAGAAGAGGGCTTTGACCTGAACTGAGCCAACAATAGCCTACTATTATTATCTTAAATTATCTTCCTCAAAAGCATCTTCCTTCTTCCCGAGCAGTAAAAAAAAATGTTTTCCACACTTGTAACGCAATGTCAAGATTATAAACTTTCCATGAAGAGGGTTCTCTGTCCGCCTTGTTACAATGGAAAATTAGACAAAGGATTATTTTGTTTACAGCAGTTAATATAAAAATTCTTGCTTGTTTATTAAATTGTTATTTTGTACTAAGGAGCTCTAATCCTAATAAATTAGCAGCTTTACCTGAGCGAAAAATTCCATGAAGAATGTTATTACAAAGATTTTCTTTGAAGACTATTTTGCTTCGGATAAAATCACAAGCCTTCTTCTTCTTAGCATGGCAAAAAGTTCAGATGGTATGTTTAGCCCAAAACTCAGCCACGCGAACCCCACTCACTGATGCAGTAAGCAGATCATCAAGTGCGCAGGTGATAGGGCATGCGGTGCAAGATGGAAGGTGGGCCATTGTCTGTGGGGTGACGCCGCATACGCACTAACAAGCCTTGTTAGTTAGGTATGAGCTCTATGTAAAATCTGGTGTTCAGCTGTATCTGGACAGACTGAGGCCGACCCCAATATAGTTGGGAATAGACTAAGCAGATGATGATGACGATTTTTTAAAGTTATTATACTAATATTCATTAAAAAAATTAATTCGCCTTTTCCGTCCCATTGCTGGGCAAAGGCGTCCCCCATTCCTTTCCAACTCTCCCGGAGTTTTGCTTTCTCTGGCCAATGAGGAACAACAATTAACTTAAATTTCAATATATTTTGGGAACACATTGGTAAGGTGTAACGACCTTGATCAGTAACCACAGAACTTTAACATTTAAATCTTTTCAAAACCCATATTTGTGTAGTGCAATATGTTGATTAGTCAAAAAGGTCAGCCAATATTGAACTGACTGCATGTTCCAATAAATACTTAAGTAAGTACCTATATATCTAAGTATCCTTGACACTGATCTTAGACTCTTAAAATATTCCTCTTGAAAGTCTACCACAAGTGACGTTAGTAAATATTATTATGCAAAGAATTCATATAAAAACATTTTGATACAAAACAACATTCTTTGTATAAACTGTTTCAATATTTATTTATTTTTTATTGGTGAAGTTATTACTAGCTGTTGCCTGCGGCCTTAGTTCGCGTGAAATTATTATAAAAATACGCTTTGAATCAGATTTTGTTACCAATTTCTAGGGTTTTTTTTTTCTATGGAACCCTAATGCTTATTCTAAAATAAAATATCTATATTAGACCTTATAACATCAGCTATCTGCCAGTCAGAGTCTCGTCAAAATCGGTTAAACCGTTTCGGAGATTAGCCGGATCAAACGGGCAGACAGACAGACAAACATTGTAAAAATGTGTTTTTGTTGTTAGTGTCGTACATTCTGTATGAAGCTGTTATTTTGACATTACAAACAGACACTTCAATTTTATTTATTTGTATAGATGTAGGTCTAATTCCTTTGATAAGAGGATGTAAGTTTTTTGTTGACTCAAAAATTCCAATAACATTGCGAAAAATATTTTATTTTTATGTGACCGATGGCAGATAATATTATTATAGTTTTTTTTTTGTTAAGAATGTGTGAGCTTCTTCGGAACTTATTCAGTAATTAAATATATCAAATACAATTGGGCCACGCAAGTTCGTAGGAATAGTAATAATCTTGATAATCAACACTTTTTCATGTTTTTATGAAAATGCTCGCAATATTCGCAAGAGCTAAGGTTACAATTGCATTCAAAACGTTTCGTGTTACTACGATTTTCAATATTATAAAGATAAGATTTTCGGTAGTTTCTGCCAATTCGGTACATTTCTAACTTACCACATATAAATGAAATTATACAAACACTACTTTCCAAACTTCATCTCAACTCAAATAAATGGCTCCTAAATCACATAAATACATACGCACATGGCAATTATAGAAATCGTTTTTACCATTCAGTTGATTGAAACTCAATCAAAACATGTTTCTAAGATGTAGCAAAACTCTTTTACTTACCAAATATTTAATTGGAGTTACTCAACGGTATGGAGACCTTGCTGGACCGCGTGCTTTCACGCAATCGTTTATGGCAGTAAAATGGAGATAATAAAACTAACGTAACATCAAGCCAGTAATCCCCTAAGGGAAAGACAGAGGTGTACTTAATAGTACCTACACACACATTTCGCACAGTTATGCTTGATTCCCATGAAATAGAAGGCGAGCCTATTGCCATCAAACTCTATATTATCATAAACTGAAAATATTTAAAAGGTCAAAATAATGTCAAGCTAAACTCTTCGATATGAAATGCTGGACAGAAAGTGAAGTCTCAAGTTGTTCTTTCACTTCATGAAACATTGCAAATTACCTTACCCTTGATTCCCTTGTCAATAGTGACAATGTAATAATACATTATGTAAGAAGGTGGCACGTCCCTTAGTAAGTCATCAGTCATTGTCCAACATCACAGTCCTCAAACGGCTACTAAAAATACATAATGACGCTTCTTAAGCGACTGTCTTTTGTCACAAATATGTACGGTCAGCGAGAAAAATCGAAAAATGGTGCGGTCAAACTGGTGAGGACGAATTGCGGACGCGGTCTCGGACTCAAATACCTCCATAGTCGATATCTGTGTCCGATGTCCGCAGTCGGACTGTTAAGTCCGTACCAGTTTGACTGATAAGGATGGCACATGAGAATTACTCGATATATTGTATTCCAGCATTCCATAATACTCCTTTATTTAAATAAATATCTTGGTTAAAAATTAAGATAAAAAATCGGAAGTGTGAACCGACTATTGTAGCTGACTTTACCACTTTCGCTTAAATGACACCATGGAAGATTCATTGTTTGCGTTTCCGAGCATTTTAATGATAATTTGATAAGTGTAGGAATTCGTAACACAATAGCATCATGTTGCTGGGCAGTTTGTTGCGTGACTACACCGTTTCTACAATTTTTGGAGTGAACCGTTCTCGACCCGCCTTCCACATGCCTTTAAAAAATATCTTAAATGTTGGTCAAAATGAAGTAATCAACGAATTTTGAAACATACGTTTTTAGTGCTGTCTCTGGCAAGCCTTTCAAAAATCGAAATTAACTTTTCCAAAATATTAATTAAGGTAAAACCCGACACCAAAGATGGCTGCACAAAAAGTTGAATGGCCGAACACAAAACTAGCAAGGTTTTCCTCAATATCCAGACTGTTTCCACACCTCTCTTGAAATGGCTGTCAAAAACTTTTTGACACAGTTGGGTGGCACAGTCGGGTGAACTGGAAATTAGCAACTTGTTGCAATGTGCCGGTCAGCTTGCAACTGCTAAGGGAATTTAAAGTTGGGTTGTAGCGGGTACTGCAGGGTGGAACAATTAGTGTATTATATGACGTATCACGTCTAGGAAATTGGAAATGTGTTATGTATGCTCTGTATCACCACTTGAGCAATTAGGAGTTGGTTTTGTAAATTAATTCTGGAATTTTTGGACTTTTTTTTTTGTAAGGGAAAAAAGAAATTGTGACAACATCGCAAATGTTCTTTTGTGAAAAGCAACGTTAAATTAAAGTGTCAATTCTAAATCATGCAATTGAAACCTAGTAAGTAAGTAAATTATTCACAGACAGCACATTAGTAAAAAAATAGGATTTTCCCTCTTACAAAAACTCTCTTACAAAAAACACATTGGAGCTTTTATCTACACTATTCAGAAAAAAACGGGTTTTCTTCACTACATCGCTCATTCTTTTTTAACCCAATTAAATAAATGCATACCACATTAATACTGTTTGAGCATGATTTATACAAGACCAAGTAATGACCGATTAATCAGCGTTAACAGAATTTATCTTCCTCATGCCAGGTGCCATACGAAATGCCATTCAGTTGACCGCAACATTAATACCTTGGACCACCCATCTCATTCATGTCATCAGCTACATAAACTAAACTAGCAACTAAATAAAGCTATTAAAGTAGGTAGTATTTATCAAATACAACTATATGGCTTTATGCTCCGAAGTGGTAATGGCCACTTAGAATCATAAATACAATTTCATAGCATGCAATACCTATACTCGACATTAATAGAGTTATCAGGTTTATGATTTTGCTCACTCAAAGCGATACTACAAAACTACTTATCGCAAAGAGATGATGTATGAAGACCGACCTAGTTTGTTTCGAATGTTGTTTCAACTATTTTATTGTATCATTATAAAATGCCTTTTGTTCTTAGTAGTCAATACTTTTATTGCATTCCACATGTAGGTATAATTAGATCATATGGACCATGTCAGGCACAGCAAAATAAATGGGTTAGTAGAGAGAAAGCATTTGTTAATTATATAACATTACTTAGCACCCACTATATTATAGTAATAGTAAATAGTGCTCCTTAAGCAGTGCGTTATTGATACACCTCATAGTCTCATCTATCACAACCGAAGATTTAAGTACATACTTTAATGTGCGTTGTTTAGCTCGCCATCTCATCCACTTGCTAACACTCTCCCTCCGAGAATCGTCGCTGAAGATTATTTTATTTACCACAATTTTATAGTGTCATTAATTTGAGAAACACAACATATTTTCAGTACATCATTTAGTTTCGCCTATCTTGCAGTACTCTGCAGTCCTTACGACTATTACAGCACAGTTATGTGGGAACTGACCGCAGGAATTCGGTGGTTGACCGCAAATCGCTAGAGATTATTCTATATTGTATGACTAATGGCACTTTCGTGGTAATTAGTTTCGAAAATATACTTAATATTCGACAAAGGCGTCCTCAAATTCTTTTAGATAATCTTTTCCTACGACACATTGATTTTTGCCATATTTTTGCCACACTTCTTTGAAAGTTGTTACAGGTAGTCAGTGGCCCGATAGTCTGACTACTAGTCTTACCAAGGGGTATAGTACTAATTAGGTTGTGGAGGTCAGATAGGCAGTCGCTCCATATAAAATACTGGTACTCACCTGCATCCGGTTAGACTGGAAGCCGACCTCAACATAGTTGTGAAAAGGCTAGGCAGACGATGATGAATTTCCAAGAAATCTGAAATCGTTAATCCGCTTTGAGTGATGGTCCTCATGCCTTTTCTGCATGAAAAGAGGCTTTTGAACAGCAGTGGGACAGTCTCAAGAACAGTAGCGGTGTGGAGCAGTGTCACAAACTACGATAGCTCCTAGCCTGCCGTCTGGAGCCTGAAAACACCCACACACAGTGACCTCTGCGGAGCCTCCTATGAGGACGCCGTCGAGGTGAATACGTTTTTGGACAACAAAATATATACTGTCGAGTCACGAAGAAGATTGTAGTTCCATTTAAATTGCGATCAAAAATTTTTTTTTTCTCTGCCGCTGCTAGGCGCTCGACTCAAGTTAAATTGAGCACAATAAGAGCGTATGCTACTGTTACATACAATGTTGCGCAAGCGAACTTGAACTTCACTGCAACTGCACCGCAACTTAGTCGACGTGCCTTTATGTAACTTGAATAGTAATAAATTAGCTAATAGATTATTTTATGCGGCACTAGTGACCCAACCCTGATACGAACGGTTGTTACGACTTGACAAGACCTCAATATCTCCTGATTATAATTACGTAAGTTGTAATATACATAAACCTCCGGAAATAAATAAAACTCTTAATTATTAGTTGTAAAAAAACGCACAAAAAGCTTGTGAAAGTGTAGAAGATCTAAGCTGGGATATAAATAGATACTTATTATTCTTATTTATATTATAAACGTGAAAGTTTGATGTTTGATACTCTTTTACGCAAAAACTACTATTCAGATTTTGATGAAACATCAGACTAACATAATATAGGCGATAATTTATAGCTGTTGAAATGACTAAAATTAAAGTTAATTCATGCTGGCGAAGCCGCGGTCTCAAGCTTGTTCTATGTAAATGTATTATTTATGAATAGATGGGTAGTACTACCTACCCATCCTACCAATATGAAGCTAAAATTATCTTTTCTAAGCGCAACTTAAAACCGATAGTGCATTTTGACGTCCGCCGTCAAATTGCGGATATTAGTCAAATTGTTGCTACATGTTACAAATAGCTCACTCAGTGGAGCTACCAGACTGTCCGATACCATTTGACTGCGGTTTAATTCTCCCACTAATTGACAGGCTAAATTCAGTCTAAACAGAATTAGCGTTGCCTTTCAACGTTGCAGTCAATGCAACACTGTTTTCGGATGACAGCGACGTAGAAAAGCACTTTAAAGCCTATATATATTATTAGGAATATTGCCTAAACTAATTAAATTAGTCTACACAGAATCATGTTTTTTTTCTTTAGAGGGTGAACACGTAAGAAGGGTTAATTATGTTTTTTTTAGTGAGAGTAGAGTGAAAAATTCGCCTCGTTCCCTTCCACACTACTAAGCCGCACCACTGGTAGTGTCGTGGGTATTTGTTTTTCCGTTCTGCACTACTGGTCCAGTGGTATCGTAGGTATTTGTAAAATACATACAAAATACATATAAAATACATGGTAGTGTAATAGGGAACACATATATATTATATATGTGTTTACCTAATTTGTTTTCGCCACTAGATACAGTTAAGTAAAAAACACAATTTGTACTAAGAAATTACTTTAATTACAGAACGTGTGGATTTATAAACGAATGATTAATATTGGACCGGGAAACTGTACCGGTATGTAAATACCAGCACCCATCCAGGAACTGACTATGGCAAGCATTATTATTATCAGCCATTTGTGTGCCACTGCAGGGCAAAGGTCTCCCTTCCCTCTTTCCAGTTACGCCCATCCAGTGCTGTTATTCGCCCAGCAAGCAAAGGGCAAGCATAGTTTCACCTAATATGGCGAGGCTGAAGGCCACCTCATATAGACTGCGACAGATCAATAAAACCTACATACATAAACATGCTACTATTCTTACATAATCCTCGCTTCCTGTCCACTCTCATCCACGCACGGATCAATATTCTCAGAGATTTCGTAAAACACTCATGGTTTTGGTATCATGATGTTAAAACCGCAAGAATTTTGCGGTTAACCGCGAAGCATCCGTAATGGTCTCCGTCAAGTTTAGCGGAACACTAGATTTATTCTACATTCTGTCGTCACCTTTTTTTGTAACAAGACTTTTTATGAAACCGGTTTCAAAATTGAAGTTCATTCAACTGTTTTTTTTTAATTGATATGTTGTGTGGACGGTAGCTTTAGTTTTTTTATGTGTTTAGTACTACATTTATCTTTATGTTTATTTTTAAACATTTTTTTTTTGATCTCAATTAGTTTTTGTTTACCTCAGTCTTGCCTCAGTCAGTCAGGCGGATCTCGAAACAAATATAGGTTTTGGTTACAAATTATACATAATCTAGGGTTGCCAATACTTAAACTGACGATGCCGGCCAAAAACTTAAAAACCCCGGAAATGAATGTGAATTTGATTTTTTCGTCATGGACACATAAGACACACAACAAATTATAATAGAAAGATAAACTTTCTTTCTTAACTTACTTTCTTTTGACGTTTCATATTTCATATAGAAATATGCATTAATTGATTTAATATTGACTTACAAAATATGGAAAGTTTCTTAAGAATTGCACAAGAGACTGTAGGATGCAAGAGCGAGCGAAGCGAGCTCAAACATTTTTGTATTCCAGTAGCCAAAAATTGAGCTCAGACTGTGTTTTAAAGAGGGTATTATATAGAAGTGTAGCATGAAATCGCTTACTTTTGCGCCCATCAGTATTCGGAGCGCTCTAATGTGTCACACGCCTTGCACACATCTGGTCTGGGGCCTGGATACCCCTAATACAAAAGATGACCGGGTTTTAACTAAACACTTTTTTTTAAACCTCGCCCGGACTCAAAGTGATCATTGGTCCATACATGCAAATTTTTGCTTGACCAATATCATTTACTATTTCAAGTTTGAATATGAGTTTAAGAAGACACCCAACGTGGGATATTCATATTAACGACCTGTTAAAGCCCAGTACCTTTGGATACGCAGACGACAGCACGGCTGTAGAGAGTCACAAATCCAGTGCACGTTCCAGTGCGGCCGAAATCCTGTCACTCAGGGAAGGCATGGTCGAGCTCTTGAACTTGTCTCTCGAGGCAGTCTCCGTCTTTTCTACGCTAAGAATAGGACTTTTGATCTGGTTCCTACTTTCCGAAATGTATCCGTCCCGATTACTGACCTTCTTGAGCTTCTTGGTGTTACTTTGGCCTCGACCCTCAACTTTGGGTCCTATATTGAGTCCGAGGCCTAATTAGCCGCTAGAAAGCTGGGTGCTCTCGCATAGTCCGAAAGTACTTCACGGCGGAACAGCTGCTCACATTATACCAAGCACAAGTTCGATCGTGCATGGAGTACTGTCGCACCTATGGGATGGATCAGCCTAGTACCAGCTGCAAGCGTTGGAAGCTATTGAGCGCCAGGCCAAGAGGATTATTGAAAACGACTCCCTTGTCAAAGCTAAGCTCCAAAGCCTTGAACACCGCCGCAAAGTTGCCAGCCTATCGGTTGTTATCGGTTACATTGGAGAGTGTGCTTTGGAATTACACAATCTAATTCCCCCATCCCCATTCTGTTATCGGACGAGTGAAGTACAGCAAAGCGTCACCATTATATAGTTGAAATTCCACGGACCAATGTGGAAGCATAGCTCTTTGTTCAAAGCACTATGCGAGCCGCCAGTCTGTGGAATTTACTGCTGGCTTCTCTGTTCGTTGATCATTACAATCGGGATCTATTCACACTTCGAGTGAATCGGTTTCTTCTAGGCAAGCGGGCTCCACACTTTTGTTGGTTAGCTAAACCCAACGAAATCTCACTAAAACCCGTCAGAGCTGACGTTAGATATTAGTTCAAACAGCACTCTTCCTATCATTTACGCTAGGCCGAACAGGATCTTCTGAGCTTTCGTTTATAAAGATCCTGTAGAAACATCTAGGATTTAGTTCTACCGTTAGTGGAGCCCTTACCTGAATCAAACAATTCTGCAAAAAGGTCTAACTTATAGCGGTTGGGTTTGAGGGCATCTAGATAACCGCGAGTTTAACACTGGATACATTTAATGCAACAGATCACGTTGCGTGTTTACCTAAGTAAACACGCAACGTCTGCTACACTTAGTTTAAATGAAGCTTGATTTCTATCACATCCTCATCTGAAAGCAGATATTAAAGAGTTAAGAAAACGTCTTGACAGTTTGATGGCGACTGATAAGATGGCAGCTTCCTTGTTACTGCTTTGTCACGTGCAGTGTTGGAAGATAAACTAATGCACGAAGACGGAGACGGAAGACACTCGAGATGACAAACGTAGCTAAACAGATAGTTAAACTGTTGGTAAGATCTTAAAAACTAAACTCCTACATGCTGCTTTTTGTGGCTACCAATCTCAGTATAAGTCTAATATATCATATATTAAATATTAAAAACAAGTGTTGACGATCCGTCCGTCCGTCTGTTGATGACAGGCCGTGTCGACGGCGCGTTCGCGTTCCACGCGCTCCTCAAACAGATGTCAGCAACAGGAAGGGGCCCGCAAGGGCCGATGGCTGCCGGGGCTGCGGGACTGTTCGAAAGAGATACCACGGCCCTGGAACACAAAGGGCAAAGAAGGAACATGGATGGGTTTTAGTCAGTAACAGTCTGACACTCCCTCCCACTCCACCCAGAGCGGGGGTTTTTTTGTTGATATCCCAACCAAAAAAAAAAAAGTGTTGACTATAAATAGTTCGTTAAACAACTGAACAAAAGATTTCCTTGGTGCTGAGTTTGTTAATGTTAACCAAAAATGCTGGTACCTAATAGACTCCAGATCTGGACTCACAGGCAATCCTGCGGAGTGCGTAAATAAATATATAGAAATGTTCATGTCATGGTAGACGAAAACCGTTGAGGGAACATAATGGAGCCAGCCACTATACCCGAAGAATACCCAGTTACCCTCAGCGCAGCCATATTGAACTAACGTTGGAAGCCTTTGTCCAAGACTACATACACATACACAACTTCAGTTTGAGATGTTGTGTCTTGTTTCACGTATTATTCATGTCATAAATTACATGGCATATAAGTTTCTAGAACCAATCAAACCTCATAAAGTTCCACACTTTATCCTCCAAAAGTAAACAACACTACTTCAAAGGTAGAAAGTCGTATTCTCCTAGCGTTTTGCGTGCGTTACATAAGCGCACGTGACGGCGCTTGCGCTGTTCTTCCACACACGGCGTCCTCATCATACTTATAGGCGGTATGTGTGTTTGTTTGTAAATACGCGTGTTATGAAGTGAACCAGAAAGTGAGGAATTTAGTGCATTGCAAGTAAAACGTGCTCTTTTGATGCATGTTATATTGTGGTCTTTAATTTTTGTACCGAAATGGACATGGTTAATGTGATGCATAATAATTATTATAACGTACTTTGGGAGCTGGTTTTTTGCTCCTTTTTTAGAACGGTAGAATGCCACTTGCTACTATTCTTACATACTCCTTTTTCTTCGTCAGCGGCCATACGTCTGAGGGTATCGATAAGTGTCTACTGTTTTCAAAGCGTTTCGTATTTCTAAGACGATGTGCAACAGGATCGACGTAAGCTTGTCGTCGGAATTTAACCAATACAATACCTTTTTGAACTCTTGCCTCGCCTAGGCTCTCCAGATCAACCCTTGCGGTACGCGTACAGGTCATCTCCTATCCTCTTAGGAATCCGGAAGTACAGTCCTAATAACTTGCTGGTGATTTAGGCTATTTTATTCACCATCTATGTAATGCCGGTAAAAGTAAAGACACTAAGGCACTTACGCTGAGGTCATGCCCTAAGTGCAAGTGCGACTGTCCGTCAGTGGACGTGACCGACGCGCGACGACGGCATGTCGTAATAGGCAGAGGTTATCGCTGACATCGGTTGGGAAGGCTCAAAGTTCCGTTATACAAAACTAAATTGAACTTTTGATTATCTCTTTATTTCGGAAATTGGTGATAGTGAGAGTCGGGGCTTTTTTAATCGCTATTCTTTTCTTACACTAATCGGTAGTTTCGTCCCCTCCCCCCTGTGGGCAGTTCGGAGTAAGGCTTGTAGAAACTTTAGCATAATCAGCCAATAATGTACCCACGAGTTGAGTGGGCCATAATCCTCCACACGAGCCTAGTTATATGTCTTCAAATATTTCACTTCTAGGACGTGCCGGTTTTCTCACGGTGTTTTCCTTCACCTTTTTGAGAGCTATGGTTACGAAATATTTTACACTAAGCAAAGTGCCTGCCTGGCAACAACGACTCGTAAGTAGCGGCTGTTTCCACTGTTTCTATTGTTCTGAAACTTTGGTGGGTAGCAAGCCTCGCGAGGATCCCGACCTGATGCTGATTTGAGATCATAAGACCAGGAAGAAACAAAGTGTCGAAAGCATTACGATATACGATAGCGAATACAATCGTTACAGAAATGACATTACAGATCATGATTATGACAGATTGATATTCACATCATTTGTAAGTGTCATTTGTCAACAAAGACATTCAAATGCACTTGCGATAGACGGGGCAACGCGGACAACATCTTAATGGCCAGTTGGTTACTGTGGGTATAACGTGTAACGTGGCAAACTTGGCAATTATTTGTCCTTATTGAGAAATGGGATCTGGACCTGGGAATGAATTACTTCTACGGTATTTGTTCTTCTGATAGCCTCTGTACAGTATCTTATAACGGGTGTAAATAGAACCTTAACATAGCCGTAAGGCACTTGTTCTCCCAGCTATTGCGATCATTTTTTTTTGTTCTAGACCATACCTGGGACCTTCTATTTACGGAGTTATGGGGGTCAAAGTTCCAACTTTTTCACAAGTTTTTTTTTAATGCAAATTTGTTATAACTTTACTTTAAATACCTCCATGACCCGTTTACTACTCAATGCATCCATAAGCACAATGTTTTGAATGCGTTTAATTGAGTTTTAACGCAAAAGGTTATTTTTCACCCTAAAAAAAAGTCGTTTCCCAGCAATAATTTTTGTGTAGGGTTGCTTAGTTTGATGTACAGAATGCTTGGTTAACGGCTTCGTGAAGGGTCCGTTTACAGCGTATGTGTTTGAATTGAGTCGAAAAGAATTTATACATTTCATTTGGTTATAATGACTCCATCATCATCTGCGTAGCCTTTTCCCAACTATCGGGTCGGCTTCCAGTCTAACCGGATGCGGTTGAATATCAGTATTTTACATGGAGCGACTGCCTATCTTATAAATGGTTATAATGACACCAACCTACATAAATTAATTCCATGGTGACTCGTTCAATTTGATTAAGAACAATGTTCACAAATAAAAGCAAAACTATAAGTAGGTTATAAGTCCAAGAACCCGAAACATCCAGGCTAAGTAAGAGACAATGAGACAAAATGCGACAAAAATGTAGAAAAAAATAAAGGTAATTTGGAGCAAACAAACTAAACTTCTCATTGTCCATGCGGTCTATTGCGCAGGTTGCGCAAGAGTGCGTGTAGGAACTCATCTGTTGCGAAACTCTTTGTACTCGGTATTTATTTTCCATTCGGATAATTGCGATCGAACTATGTACGTGTACTGCCAATAGTGATGTTTTCGGCATTTATTCTTCTGTTTACGATTCTGTGAGAATTTACGTGTGCACACAAAATCTCGGGGGAAGATTCATTAACAACTACTTTTTAATTTGGTTCGGATTGTTAAAAGTGCTTTAGCTTTTTATTTTAATTCTCCTGCCCTTGGGTACTCCAGTTTGCTTGAACAGTTTAACAGATAATTTATTTTCAAAAGCATCGTATCTATGGGTTTAAATTTGTATTGGAAAAAATCCTCGGAGTACTCGTTCTCTTTTTACAAGCTTTTGTTTGCAATGTTTGTATTTTGATTAGGTCAAATCTTGCAACTGAATTTTAAATCAGTTATCTACAACTGATGGAGCTAAGCATGGTTAGCTAAGTGATGTCATTCAAAAGCCAATATGACCGACTCCCAAAGATGGCAGACTAGTTACTATTAATGCACCCCCATGATATGGGTATCAACTGCAAGGATTCGTTGAGAAGAATACGAAAAAAAAATGTCTGACCTATATTTAAACAAAAGATTTTTCTACTATCTTGACTTCTTGTCTTCTATCCTTGAAATCTGCAACAATCTAAAAATCAATGCAACGATCTCAGTTCAACTCAGTTTACACGACATACTCAGCTAGCGTTAAGATACAATACGTAATATAAATAGGGCCGGCGGGCGACTCCGTTAACCCGAGAGATCACCTCAATGCACGACCCGGGCAACGAACCCGCGACCTTTGCAAAGAAAGTCGCTTTATGTAACCAGTGCGATGCTCAGGCGCACATATCGCTTTAACCATTATTTATGCGCTATAACTCGTAAAATACTGGACAGATTTAGATGTAGTTTTCAAAGAAAAAATCATTATTTTTCTAGCTTTTTATTGATTTAAATGCCATCGAGATGGGTGCAGCCGTTCAAAGGTAATGGGTATATTTTGAAAGTGCGGTTTTTAATTTATGCATTGCATCGGGTCTGGCTGTGTCCGCATTATAATTTATCTGTCTGTCTGTCTGTTGTATTGATAACATAATAGTGTCCGACTTTAAGAACAAAGTTTTGATAATGTTTGGGGTTCCACAAAGAATTTTTGAATTTTTGTTTTTTTTGTTTCCAAAACGAAAAATAATGTAAGTAGGCACAATAAAAAAATGTAAAGTACAAGCTATTGTATTATGAATTTATAATACATGCGTAAAATATATAGGAGGAGGAAGAGCTCTTTGCTTAATAATACCAGCCACACGGGTCGATCTTCAAGGTTCAGCAGCTCTTGCCAAGGTCGGTTCGTGGATGGGTGACCCTGATAACCATATCAATATATACCGAGTTTTCAACGTGCCTTGGAAAGAACGTGAAGTCTTTTGTCCCAGCTGTCATTTGTAAATCTGTGTCGTTACAGGTATTCAGTGGCCCACAATTCTGACACCCAGTCTTACCAAGGGGTGTCGTATTTCCCGTAGTAACTGGTTTGTTTAGGTCAGATAAGCAGTCACTCCATGTACAATATTTATATTCAGCTGCATCCTACTAGACAGACTACAACAGAGTTGGGAAAAGACTAGGCAGATGATGATGCGATTTTAATTACATATTTGTTACTACGCCTTTTTGCAGGTTCGGCGGAGTATTTACAATAATTATATTTATGCGAACCAGATAGATACCTAATCTTTATAATTTGATGCCAGTCATACAAACAAAAAAAAACAAACACCAAGTTAATCTGTCAAGCAGTTTTCGAGTCACTAACATTCATAATTCACTGGACGACAGTGATTTTGTTGTCCTTGATATGAAAGTGGTTTTAGGTTGGTCTTATACCCAGGAATAACGAAAAATTAACAGTTTTTGGAGATCAGCTCTAGTTTTTTTTAAATTACTGTTTGAAATTTCTATGAAATAGAACAATATGAATTGAGGAGCAAAATATTATTCAGACATTGTTTTTTTTTTTAATGATAGAAATCGCTTAGAAATGTATTCTTTAAATCATTGAAAATACTGGTACAAAAATAAAAAGACAAAAATAATAAAAAACTGCGAATTAATGTTTTACATCAATTGGAAGCATTTAAAAAAGTTTTAAAAAAGTTTTGATTCATTATTTCCCATTAATATCTATGTTAAACTTATCTAATTTATCTAGCCCGAATTATCCCACTGCTGGGCAAAGAATTCTTCGCCTTAGTTTCATATTTACACTCAACTTGTAATACCCAACAAGCACGAGAATACCCTACAAAAAACCTAATAACTAAAAAACTAGAGCTGATCTGGCACACCAATGACTTTATTCTTAAGTAATAATTAATCAAAATAAGCAAATATATCGAAGGAAACACAAAAAAAAATTTTTTTTTGTAAACATGAATTGCACAAACAAACATACTTCGGAAAAGACAGTACGGAAGATTGATCACGTAAGGTCGACGAAACTTGACCAGTTCATAATAACTTCTGCTAAACAGCTTCATGATTTTAAAAAGGAGAGAGGTGCATCTGCCAATCTTGGTGTTGCAACATCGAATTTGATTTATAGTATGCAAACTTTAACGTGTGTTCGTTTGCATCACTTATAACACATAACTGGTCTGAAGAAGAAGTATCGTCTCCTACACGTTTTGATTAGTGTCGCTATTTCGAAAAAGAGGTCCTGGCTCCATAATAGTAAAGGTCAAATGTCTCGACTTAGCAGACGAGATCGTTGTGAGGTCGGCGTGCTACATTTCTGTAACAACATATACGAACTTAAGCATCATACATATCATTACGCAAAATCTTACACCGTCGGAGCATAGTAAGTCCGTGAGATTGGTCGGAGGACGCCTTACACTCGGTTCACACCTCCTTAACTCTTCGTTACAGCACATCGCATTAAAGCCAAGAGTCAAAACCAACAGTAGGCTCTAGCTTGGCAGGTGGTTATGACACTCATCGTGAGGAGGTTCCTCTCTACAGAGCCATGCCTAACAGTATCTTGGGCACTTATACCGATACCGGTGTGCCAACACATATTAATATTATGTCCGACATACCATATCTAAAAACAAACTGCAACACCACTGGTCTCGTGGTAACAAGTGCGACTGGACCCCACTTTCAACCAGTCGCACTCTCAACCAGTCGCACTTGTGCGCTTTCAGTTTCTTAAAAGGAACAACTCAGGAGCGGCCTGGAGTACAGATGTTAGCGGGGTGATACACCCTTGTGTCTCGGAAAACACGTTAAGCCATCCCTGTTGCTCTTCGTGACGTGTGATTGAGGATAAGAGAGAAGAGAGAGCATCTGTGTTATTTGCAAACACTTGTCTAATTCTTCCTCTTTGTCGTTCCCTTACTGCTGAGGATCGCAACCACATATTATGATGTCTCGAAACCATGCGGTGCCCTGTCATGTGAACCGCACGGTGCAGGCACGGAACTTGTCTACTACAATATTATAAATCCTGCGATGGTGGCTCCTCTCCGCTGAGATTGGCCGTCATGGCTAAAATCGATTAGGGATCAAAGATTGTAGATTTTCAAGATAAATAGATATAGCGTTGCTGAACGTTTCCGTTATAGTAAAAGTAGTTCATGGCTCTTCTCAAGTTACAAAACATAAGCTTGAAAATAATGTGACAACTAACTATAAGTTTCATGTTGCAGTTGTATGTCATTTCATGAATATTGCTCAAAGTTGACATTACTATGAATGCACCGCCATTTACTTACTAACTCGCACTCACAATATTATCTTAAGGAGTTACCTCATTATAAGTGTAGGTACCGACTACTACTTGAACCTTCTGCTTACAAAACATATTTAAACCACAGTCTGAAACCGAATGTTGGATAGCTTACTTGAGGGATAAGTGGTTTGGATTGGTCTATGAGGTATCTAATGGCCTACTCGCTGTGTGAGTAAATATATATGGGATAACCCACACACCAAAACCATTCAGACTTAGTGCAGGTTGGTGGAGGTCACAGGTCCTCGAATTTTTGGTTCTAGGACATGCTTCTTTTCTCACGACGTTTTTCTATAACGGTTTTGTAAGCAAATAATTTTAAAAACAATGAGAACATTGCTGTATTTAAAAAAAAAGCACTTTAATAACCGTGTTCAGTCTCGGACTGGATAAATCACGTTTTGTAACAAGACAGGAAATCATTAATTTTAAAACATAAACAACCAATCTGTATTGAAGACAATTATTCACATCTGACATCTCAAAATTATTCGTAAGCTACTGACACACAAATTAAATGTTTCTAGCCAAATATAAAATCCGCCATAACCCTCTAACATTTGTTGTGTATTGCAAATAAATCGATTACATATATCGGTGTACCTAATCTCGTTTTTAAATCGATTAGAAATCTTCGCTCGGTCACTCGTCATACTTCCTATTTCGTTAAGTTCCCACAATTATCTCCGCGACATAGATTAATAGGTAATTAATGCAGACATGACAGTTGTGCCTAGAAGTTTATTAATTTGTGTTTTTTCTTTCTCTGACAGTAGAAAATTTTATAACGCCTAAATTGTCGTAGATACTACGCTGTTTGGTGTTATTTGGTGAAGATCAGAATTAATATAATATTTAACAACTCACAGTTGCCTGCGACATTCGTCCTCGTAAAATTTCATTATTTTATTATAAAAATATTACTTATTATTATTTGAATCGGATTTTGTTAACAATTTCTAGGGTTTTCTTTTTTTGCAAGGAACCTTAATCCTTTTTCTAAAATAAACGTAGCCTTAGCTTAGTTACTCCTTTTATCATCAACAACAGGTATCTGCCATTAAAACCCGTCCCGTCAAAATCGGCCCAGCCGTTTCGGAGATTAGCCGGAACAAACAGACAGACAGACAAAAATTAAAATTAATGTATTTTTGTTATAATTACCGTATATTAATTCAAATGCATTCAGTAAAAAGCTGTTATTTAGATGTTACAAACAGACACTTCAATTTTTATTTATTTGTATAGTTGTCTCATATTAAACCTTTCGTAATTATTTAAATTAAAAGTTACTGCCCCGTTACGTTAATTTTAAATTCGATTACTGGACCCAAAGATTGCCTGGAAGATACCGCTATAAGTGATAAGACCACCATTGTATCCATAGATTAGATAACATATTGTAAAAGTTTGTGAAATATAATAAATATGCACTATGTAATAAAATAACGAATTAGATGAATAAATTTTGAGTCAGTCATTTGAATTTTTATTCTTTGTTAGAATCTAATAATTCAACAAATAAGTTGACCAATTTAGATACCATTACATAATAATATTCACCTTAATACACACATTACTTACACAACCTGTCTGAAAATAAAACCAGTATCACAACAGAACATCTCTCCTATAATCCGTCAGTCAGGCTGAGGTGTAGCTAATAGACAGTAAACCCACATTTCGCCAATTACGTTTAAGTCCCATGTGATAGGGGTGAGCCTATTACCATAAAGTGGGCACCAATTCAGACTCCATGAAAAAGTCCTGATGGAAAAATCTAATAACATTTTTCCCGTCCTGGGAATCAAAATCAAGACCTCATGCTCGGTAGTTGCGCGTGCGACCGCTAAACCAACGAACCAGAGTCGTTTAGTTAAATTGCGTTCATCCGGAAATGGCTTATGAGATCACTTCTGCTTATTACCTTAATCTTTGACTTAAGCGTGGGAACTCTACGTACTTGAACTTACTTTCGATTGACAATCTCCGACAATGATGGGAAACTGTAAGTGCCATCCTCAACCATTGTCGGCTAAGTGCAGTGATTTGTTGAGTGGCTAAGTACTGGTTTGTTTGGAGCGCTACTGGCTAAACAGTAACAGCCGCAACTGGTGGTGAAGATACGCCTGCC
The DNA here is from genome assembly GCA_905220335.1 of Noctua pronuba. Lineage (NCBI taxonomy): Eukaryota > Metazoa > Arthropoda > Insecta > Lepidoptera > Noctuidae > Noctua > Noctua pronuba. The sequence continues at coordinate 1,716,875 of LR999891.1, read as the reverse complement.
GAAGTTGCACGATGTCCTGGCTGTCATTTGTAGATCTTTGACGGTTGTTACGTGTGGTCAGAAGCCAGAAAGTCTGACAACCAGTCTTACCAAGGGCTATCTTGGTACCCAGTAGCTGGGTTGAGGAGGTAACATAGGCAGCCACTTCATGTAAAATACTGATTTTCAACTGTTTCCGGTTGGACTGGAGGCCGGTCCTAACATACTCAGGAAGAGGCTAGGCAGATAAAGTCAAAGTGGTCTTCTGTCCAGCCTGTTTAAGGATATTTCGAAGAGCCTAGTAGACGCTTCCCGTAACCCAAGGGCTGGCTTTTACTTTGGCCAGAAGCTAAGTGTTGCCATACAACGTGGCAACGCCGCCAGGCTCTTGGGCACATTACCGTCTGACAGCGTAAGGAGGAGTTTTTTGATGTCCTTTTATAGTTTGTTGTTAGTTTATTTCATACTTTTATTTTAGTCTTCTTTTTAACATAACTTTAGTTTTTTTGTAGCCTGTAGATTATTTACGTAATGACCTTAGCTGAAGATGACTTTGCTTCATATAATAAACAAACTTAATTAAAAGACTCTTTTAATAAACCAAACCAAATTTAACAAAGCATCTTTTTAACCTTTATTTAATTTCAAACTTTTTACGTATAACGTTAGATATTTACAAGTAAATGAATGACTATTTAGATAAGCCTTTTCCATACTTAGTAACGCAAAAAGTGTTTTTACTGAGAACAGTGAGCTCACGCAATCATCTTGGCGTTTCTACGACAATCTAATCTAACCAATTTCCTGCATCACTGTATGTGTCACAAAAAGCCTCGAAAAATCGTAATCTAAAAGTTTGCCAAACTGTGTAATGTAAGCAGCTTTTCTTGATAGCAATTAGAATTTTATGGAAAACAAAATAAAACGCTAGTATACTTATAAACTATGAACATTTATTATACTAGAAGAAAAAATTGTAATATAGACAATTATTACATTTAAAATGCTATAATTTCTACTACTTACAATAGTATCTATCTTGTATTTGCTTATCTAAAATAACGCTTACTCAAAGAACACTATAAGGTACTTATTCAATTTATACTTTTTAGATTTACTCATCTTTTTCGTATATTTTGATACAAGTGGTCAGACTATGCCATTGCAGCCGAGGCAGACCCGAGCTGAAGGCGAGGATTCTATCGATCCAAGAACTGCAGGGACAAACGCCCAAATATTTTCGTGTGTTTTTCAATTTTGAGCAAAGGCACCGAGTATTTGGAGGCATACAAGAGGCCAAAACCAGCTCCCAGGCCCCCACCTCTATAAATGATGTGTATGCATCATAATTAATTTAATTATTAAAAAAAAATATGTATGAGCGATGCAAATGCACCGAAACGCTTTTAGTTTTAAGTGGCTGTAAGAAACCGGTAAACTTGGAATATGGTAAGACTGTTGCTCCGCCTGATCAATTCCACTTTAGGGAGAAATAGCTGCGGGTGACTTGAACAGTCAAGAGACGAAATGGACCTTCGACAACGACCAATAGCACAAGAATGACTCAGTGACCACGGGGTAGCATATCCTGAGGTGCTTGAGGAGTGGAGAGGTATTCCACGGCTCTACCGGGGAACCGTTCAACATCAGTTTTTCCTGGGCAACTGTTCAAGATCCCTGACAGCATTTTACTGGAATACTTCTCCTTCCTTCGAGCATCATAGTCGACGCTCTTGCGATTGACTCATAACAGCCGATTAAAGCAAGAAAGAGATGGGAGATTGTTCCTCATGAACGTTCACTCTGACCGCCTATTAAAGGCAAATCAGAGATGAGGAAGAAGGTTTCTCCCGGGAGATCGGGTCCGAGGGGTTCGTAATTTTGTCGCCAAGGCGTTATTGTAAAGGTGAGTATAGACTACAACATTTACTTGTAGCAGAACAACGAGCCGCTCTATGATATGTTCTAGTGTATCATCCTTTTACGAACTAAACGTCGAGCACGCCCGCCTCTTTGTTACAAACCAACGAGCGTATTGGTGTAACATTTCGTCGAGCCACGAGTGCGGGCTATGCGCGGTTGCGGGGTGACGCGGAAGGAGAGGTACGAAAGACGCACGCGGTCCGCGCGGTCGTTTAGTTGTTCAAGTTGACGCTGTGAGCATTTACCCGTAACATAACGCCGAGCATTCGCAGGAACGTTACATTACATGGAAATGCTTTGGAAACTGAGCTTTTGCCTGTATTGTACCATTCGTAAGAACGTTACATTACACAGAAATGCTCCAGAAAATGTAGTCTATACTCACCTTTATATGTTGATGTTCCTTAACAATGATTCTTTAATTAAGATGATTATTTTTGAACATTTACCAAGAATTTAATTATTTTTTAATTTTAACATTTAATTATTAATAAATGATTTAATAAACAACATCCATATTTTCAATCTCCAACAAGTTTCTCTAATACTAGTTTTAAGACAAGTTCATAGTTATAACCAGGAAATACTACTTTATAATACTAATTAATAAAAACTAGATTTAACTAGAGAAAACGCATTATAACCAAAAACGTGTTTTAACTGTAACATACTCGTATGATGTAAGTATATAACTCAAAATCTGCGAAATTGTCGCTTAGGAAATTGTCACTTAGGAAATTTTTCAGCATGAGCATTAGGCAGAAACTACAGCCCACCATGCGATAATCTCCTCAGAAACTCATTTTGCTTCGTTCATGTTCATACCTGTTGATTCGCTATACCTGGACTTACATACAGTAGGTATGTATGATCATACCACGGAAATGGTTGATATGCGGAATGCGTTTTAATTACAAATTACAAACAATAAGAGGAAACTTGTAATGACATTATTTGAAATGTTAATTTTAAGACCCGTGGGATAATATTTTTAGTATACTTACTATTATTTTGTGAATACAATTTGTTTTCCTGTATGTAAGTTCGAGACATTTCTAAGATTTATAATCTATTGGCTTGTAATTTTAGACACGAAAATTCTTTAAACATATCAATAGTTATATTCTGTAGGTATATAATAAAGATCTCTAACAAACATCTTAATTTGTGTACCAGTAGGTGACATACAACTTTTAATATAATTTACTAAGCTTTAAAATACAATAACAATAAATAAATTTTGAAAATGGTTATTCTATTTCCTACTGCGGTAATGCGTAATAATTATACCACGCACATTTTCTAAGATAAAATAAATTATGCGGTATACCTGTAAATGTCTGGTGCGTTAGAAGGTCCTGTATCATTGGACCTGTTGTGTTTAATGTATTTTCTACTTCATTGCATCCCAATTCTAACAAAGGTTCTGATGCCAAACGAGCCCATTCCGTAAGTTGATTTAAAACTTTCGTTCTACTTGAATTAATTATTTCCATAAGTTTTTGGGCTAAAACAACTTCAGGCGCTATTCTTTTAAAACCTGCTCTCACAGTTTCTTCGCTCCACATTGGGTTGACAATAAACACAACATCCAAAGTATTGGCTGCAAATACTGTATGTGGAAAACCAAATTCGTCAAAAATGTTCCCTAAATCCAATTTTAGCCAGCCACCCTTTTGCATTGGAACCGGTCTAAGGATCGTGAAGTTTGTGGTGGTGTCAACTATGCTGTAGAGTTTTAAATTGCGGGGATTTAATATATTTGGCACGCTGCTGACATCTATGACATCCATTAGCCATACGCCAATACCCGACATTTCCAACAGCATCCATTCTCCGTCTGACTTGCATGAGCATCTCTCGCACGTAGCTAGGACCATTTTTATGTGTTGTAATTGAACAGAGTATGTTGTTTTCAATTTGTCATAGATCTGATGATGCCCCGCGTGACTGTTATTGACATGCTCTTGGATGACAAGGTCATATATCATATCATCGGGAACTATTTCTTTCTTGGCTTGAGTCCTGACTCTTCTTCTGTTTACACGATTCAGTTTACGTAGTTGTTTGTTGAATTTCTCTTTGGCTTCCCAAAAGACGCCGGTCAACGCGTAACTCGGCCCGACGCGCTCCATGTTTACAATAATACAACGAGAGGGTGTCACGGAGTTTATTCAAACACTGAGGGAGCGAGGGCGGGCGCCATGCGAGAGGGTGGCAACCCTGCGCACGCCGGACACGCTCCTACTGCGTTTTATATGCCATTGCCTATTTTAGAGTATATAGTCTACTGTAGTATATAACAACAGCAGACTATAAACTCAAAAATTGTTTAAAGGTATATCCTTCTTCCCTCTTCCAAGTAGAAATATTACTGGCAAAGTTGTTACCTAAGTAAGTACGAAGGCGTACTCATAAAACAAATCATTATTATTAACTCTTGGATACCTAGTTTAATAAAACATCTTTATGTATTGAATGGCTAATGATAAAGTAGTTCAGGCTTATGAGAATAGTTTTAACCTTACTTGTTTTAAAATACTACACTCTTGTTATTTATCAAAACGTTAAATCTTTTCGCAAACACAAAAACGAATATAAAATGCTATATTTGCGGTTAGTAATTATGTATATTTAACTAGATCATAAGTCTAACAAAATGGTAAAGTATAATATTATGAGGAAACCGGCTATGCCGTAAAGCCAAAACAATCGCAGACAGGTGACATCTACTCGTGGTGGATCACAGACCACTTTAAGTAAGCAGTTCAAGGTCCCGCTACTTGTCAAGAAAAAATGCATCGAGATCTCCAACTTGGTACATTCAATTTAGATCTATGTTTTCCCGCTAGGTGCTAGGCTACCTAGTGACTGAATTATAGAAGTTAGACAGACTTGCGCTCCATTTATACAACTGCATTCGGTTAGACTGGAAGCTTACCCCAACATAGTTGGGAAAAGGCTAGTTATATGATGATAAATAGATTTTACGATCTCAAACTTCATCATAATCGTTCATTAGGTATTTCCCCATTCTATGTTATGTGTCCCATAAAAGTATATTAACACTAGGGTGGATATACCGGAAGATAAAGAATGTCTTCCTAAAAAGAAGTATCTATGCACAGACACGGTAATAACTCGTCACACCAACAATAGCTCATCAAAGCATTGGCCACAAAAACAAAACACACCTATTGTGTTTATAACGAATTGTTGGTTCAGAAGGTTAAAACAAATTCAAGATTTCATCATGAGATCATTCCTCTTTTCTAAACTGTTAAACTTCATAATCTGCAATATTTTAATGAAACTTTCTTGAGAAAACTTTAAACTGTTTTATTGATAATCATTTAGATGTAGTTGCTGTATGTAATGCCAAAATAACTTTTAATTTAGCCGGGAACAAACAATGTGAACTGTAAGAGTCTCTATATTATTATATCAGTCAGATACGATCCTGTAATAAAATAAATTACGGCTTTCCTTTCAGAGATTTAACCCAAGAACCATATTGCTTCTCGAAACATATGCCTGTAAAATAGTACAGTGCTAAAATCCAACACTTTGCTTTTATCTAAGCATTATAATAATCCTTAAATGTGGGCAGTGAATATGTTAAGTTACAATACCTAGTGTTATTTTTTTATTAAAAAAAAACGTGATTATTATTACATTTAAGTGATGCTTAATGCAAGTTAAAAACGGACATTAACGATCAATCAAGATAACTTGAAGTGGGGCCGCTTTTGTGCATCTGGAGTAAGTACTTATAATAATCTCAATGCTAATAGCACCAATTCGGCAAATGTATTATTATAAGGGTACAATGCTATTATTGCATACGAAGGCGCAACCCTTGTGTTTGCGGTAATCCCTTAGCCCCATAAAAGACTCATGGGAGGCGGAGCTTGCCAAAATCCATCATGGCCGCATGTTAAAGCGCTTATTTGTTGTAGTCTCCATAAATGTGTAATATAGTTATTCATGTATTTTTTTATTGTTCACACATTACTGTGAATTATGTTTAAGGCCATCACAACTCAGGTCCCAAATATTCAGGTTTTACCTAGTTTTCACCGGATCACCATTCCAAACAAACTGATTGCTACAATAATATGTTAAACATAGTAATTGCAACTGAAATAATATAACTTGTAGTGTTGTTTAGAGTTTAATTAGAAAAAGTACAATTGACGGCCCAAAAGTCGACCTTTCCAATCACCTTTTGGGTATATGAGAAAGACAATGTAATATCTCAGTGTACATAAAAAAATCCATTATAATACTAATCAGGCAGGACATTCAATCAAAAATTAAATGAAGTATCAAGTTGATGATAAAGAAAACAAAACAAGAAATGAAGAAAAGCATTTATTTGGGCAGTTGAGTAGCTGTTCTCCGATTTTTTTCTTGTGGACCGTCTTTAGACACAGTTCACCAAAAATCTTGAAGTAAGCTTCAAGAAGTTTAATTACAACTATGATAAAAGTATTCTATTCTAATTTCAGATAGTTTGATAATCTAGGCAGGACAAACCCTGACATGACAAACTTTAAGCCAAAATAAATGCTCAAGTTCTGTGCAACTTGAGCACAGACAGTGAGGCGGGTTTTCGCAATGCACGAACTAAATGCTTAAGATAGATTCCGTCTACCTGGCGGCCTGTGCCCAGGAATGGGACTACCTAGTGGAAGTTATATTTTTTCTTACATCGCCAGTCGTCTACTCTGATTAATTTTGTAGCGGGATCGAGAGTAAAATCGTTTCTCTAGGACTCGGCGAGCTTTTCTTCAACGCTTTTAGATGGTTGCCATTATTGTTTTGACTTTTAAGAATGACAGTGGTTGGAAAAACCGCTGTACCAAAAAAAGAGTAGACTAAGAAAAAACGAACTGGTGGAAAATGAAACTACTACATCTTCTCTACCTTGTGGTGATAATCCATGGATATAAAAAGGCTTGTTCTGTTAAAGTTGGAGAAGAACATCGGATGATCCGATTTCTTGGATCTGATTTATTTAAACTGTTTCCAGGTTGGATTAGTTATAGTATGTGCAAACGAAAAGCTAGTTGTTTATGTTACATTGCGTGTGATAGTTTTTTATTAAGAGTGTGTACTCGAGAGAGTCGCCAGTTTCCTTCTATTGATAAGTAGGCATACAAAGTGACAAATATTTGAATTGTAGAAAAGTTAAAAATGTACTTATTTCAGTGATGAAAGCTATAGAAAAAAAATGGAAGGTTACAGAAAATGACAGTCTCTTGAATATTTTTTTCCGTACCTTCAGAAGGTAAAAAATGCGAACTATAATATATAAACTATGCGACAATGTATGCGGTTGTACCTTTAATTTTATTTTGACATCATTTTATCACCGGTCCTTCGGAACGTAGACAATTTTTCGTTACGGTCGAATGGCTCGCGGTCCATTGGCTTTGGACCGTTCAGACTAAATACCCAGTGATTCTATCAAAACGGCATTTAGTTCGTAACGACGGCTAAAAGGTAGTAGTCGACTTCGATTTGACAAAAATCCAGATTTCTATATACTATGGAAGAGTTAGATTTCAATGATTTACACATATAAACTTTCCGGAAGATGACTGTGGAAACCGCTTGAAAATCCGTTTCATAGCTGTTTTGAAAAACAACGCCTTTACATTATGTGGCACATAAAGTTAGTTATATTGTATCAATAACATATACCAAAACGTTTTGTGTCTGATACAAAAGTTATGGTAACAGTTTGGTGGTCAATTTGAGTCTGGATTTGTGCCCGGCCGATGGTAATAGGCTCGCCCCCTGTTACATGGGACTTAAACATAACTGGCGAAATGTGGGTGTACTATTAGGTACACCTCTGCCTAACCCTTTGACAAATACAGGCCTTTTTTTTAATGATGGGAAATCATCAAATAACTCCTCCCGCTCTGGGTGGAGTGGGAGGGAGTGTCAGACTTTTACTGACTAAAACCCATCCATGTTCCTTCTTTGCCCTTTGTGTTCCAGGGCCGCAGTATCTCTTTCGAACTGTCCCGCAGCCCAGAATTACAGGCCTGATGTTTTTTCGTGTATTTATAGAGTTTTCGTGGTGTACAATAACAGTTACATTACTAATGCATTAGCACTGCATCGATTGCGGTTAACTGTCTAAAAGTCATGGTTACTGCGAAGCGCCGAGTTTAAATAATTCAATTGCTCGGAAACTTATTTATTAGACAGTATACCTTTGAGGTCTAATTTGGTTCAAAGACAGACTACATTATACGGTTGTAGGTCAGGTCATCGAACAGCTTACAAAATCTAGCGATCTATCATTGCAATGCAATGTTCGGAAGAGCGAGCATAAAACGTAATTTTAACTAGAAAACATGCCTCTATTATTTTGGTTAAAATATCCGCCGTAAGAACAATTATGGACCAACATCACATGAACGTCAGACCTACGTCATTTTATAAAACAGAATCTTTTTAATGAAAACTCGGTCGCGGTGACTTTGGCAGGTATCAGGTAACAACAAGTTACGACATACTGCGTGATTTTTGATCTCCCTCTGTTAGTATCGTACATTATATGTGTATGTACGATACTAACTAGTTATGTTTAATCTAAGGTCATGAGCTCGTACTAGGCCCAAATGTAGCGGCATAACAAAATATCATGGTTTTGCACCAAGTATATATACAGGCTGTAAACGGACCCTTCACTAACCCGTCAACCAAGCATTCTGTACATCAAACTTAGTAACTCTACGCAAAAATTATTGCTGGGAAACGACTTTTTTTTTTGGGGTGAAAAATCATGTTTTACGGTAAAACTCAATGTTACGCACTCAAAACTTAGTGCTGATGGATGCTTTGAATAGTAAACGGGTCAAGGAGTTAATTAAAGTAAAGTTAAAACCTTAAAAAGCGGTTTTAAAAAAAAATATTGTGAAAAAATTGGAACTTTGACCTCCAATATCTCTGTAACTAGAAGGTTCCCTGGTATTGTCTAGAAGAAAAAAAATATCCTAATGATAGGCAGAATATGTGGTTTTCGTTTTCGTTAAGGGTCTTTTTACACCCTTTAGATGTACAAAAAAAGTTTTGTAACCTTTATGTTGCAACTGCTGATCGATACAACCAACAGATACAAATTGGCTCGTTGGATGCGCGCAAATATTTAAACCGCAAACTCTTGAAACAAACATTTATTCACTAATTACTAGTTTTAAAACATAACTCACATCATTAAATATATACGGATGAATAAACACACAAGTATTACGAAAACCCAGATCATTGAATATAATGATTAATTAATGTTAAAACACGCTATCCATTACCTAGGTACGTAATAATTTTTCCGATAATTTTCATACTTAATTAAATTAACAAAATACATGAGACCGAAACGCATCAGCGCTCTGAGGTTTGGCCAGATAATTAGTTTACACAGTACATTATAATATTGGTTAATTTGATTAAAGCTTAATTGTGATGTAGAGAGATAAACTGATATTTACGCTTTATATATTTTTTTTTATAAGCAGTAATAGCCTAGTGGTGTAACCGTCGGACTGCCAAGTCATAGGTCTTATGTTCGAACGCATCTCTGATTTTTCGGATTCATGCGGGTATTGTATAATTATCACTTGCTTCGGTGAAGGAAAACATCGTGAGGAATCCAGCATGTCTTAGAGATATTTCTCGACGGCATGTAAAGCCAATTCAGAGGCCCATGAGCGGCATATAAACTGCGATACCAGATTAGGCACTAACCACACGATAAAGAAAGAAGAAAGCTTAATATTTTGTGTTACCTTTGCCATCAACTCGGCCTCTCGCAAAAAAACAAAAATGACATAAATGCTACCAAAAAGCTTGTCAATCCAAAACACTTACGTGTTTTGAAAGCGATATATCACTTGGTTAGGTACGGACGTAGTAAGTACGTTCCCCAATCTCTGTCGCCAATAATTACGCATACTAAATTTTCTTTTATTTTTTATTCCCTTAGGTAGGGAGTTCCGCTAATACGGTATATTGTTAAGACAAATTATCTTTCCCAGAGAACGCGTGAATCTTCCCACCGGCCGGAAACAGCGAGAGTTAAAGGAAACAAGTAAGTAATTAAGATAATATCTACAACAATTAGACGCCTTTTACTTTCTAGAAAACACGTGTTTTCCCCTGGTACATCGAGGGTAGTTTAAATAGTACAACAAAAGGTGCTACCTACGCGACGGGAACTCTTACAAAGTAATATTAAAAACGGTTTTGTAAAGTTTCTAAAAGGTTTTTGAATTTTTTCTTTGGTTACGAATGCTTGGCGTTGTTTTTTGAAGAACAGCAGTCTATTGTTTCAGCAAACAGTTGATTTAAAGTACGTCACTGGAAGTTATGCAATTTTTTGTATTAAATGTTGGACTATTCACAAGTCCCCTTGTATTTCAAAAGGCTTCTCTCAAAATGTACAAACAAGTAAGATCAACCTTTTTAATTCACAGTCTAAAATGACGTCATAACTTGCGTTGGTCCAGTTAGTGATCCAGTGTTGTGAGGAAACAATGTGCATGCAGATATCCTATAGCAGTAAGATTCCATACTACTTAAATATTAATTATATTGGGAGTATTAAGTAAGATGGGCTTCCTGCCCGTCTTAATCTACGGTGCACAAAGTTGGTCACTTACTGAAAAATAAAAGTATAATTGAGCGAGCCTATTGCCGTCAACCGGGCGCAAATCCAGACTTTGTGGCTACTACTGAGAAGTTCCTGATGGATAAACCCAATAACACTTTGCCCGACCTGGGAGACGAACCTAAGACCTCATGCTCAGCAATCGCGTTTACCAGACCATCGAGGCAGAGGCAGATGCCATTATATATATATTTAAAATGCCATTTAAATACTTCCTATAACGCTTAACAGAATAAAGTATGATTAAAACAGTGTATTACAAACAAATTCGATGGTATGTCGTAACTACATCATAAGAAATCAATCACGAATATTTCCATCGTTTCTAATTGACGTTCTAAAAGTAACTTGACATACAAGTTTCACGCCAGATTAGATACAGTGTTTTTTGGGTTCCGTAGTCAAACAGAAAGAATCCCAATAGAAAACCCATAGAATGTCGTCATGTCTTGCCGTATATTAGGATGTTTATCAGCATTTTACTTGGAGAATATTAGCACAGTATCATGAATGGTATGGAAGAAATCAAAATATTTTATTTCACATGGCCTATGTGAAATAAAATATTTTCATGGGCACTTGTCAAACGTCGAGAAAAAGATGCACGGTTCGATCTGGTCGTTTCCTATGGAGAAGAGCCGGCAAGAAACTCCATGGTTACTGTGTATTTGTTATGTACATGCAAGTATTCTGAGTATCTTTTAACAGTGATATAGTAAAAGTACAAATAAAATGTGAGCAATTTATTGATGGAGCTTACATAGTTAAGCATTTATTATGTTTTTATGAGACTGGCCAATGGTTTTCGATATATGAAAATATTTTCGGTTACATGGTTTCTGTTGTTGAGATATTGTAATATTTTTTTTCAAAAATTATTATGAAGCATGAAATTATTTTTGCAGTTGAAAAATGATGCATAAAATAAATGCATCCTGACTACGGCACTGTTCACAGTGCGATCGACTCGCACTTCACCGGTTTCTATTTTTATCTTAGTAAAATAATAGGCATAATGTGATATTTTGCAATACAGCTATATTATGCCTATTAAGTGAGCCACACTAGCAAAAACATAACCTGTACGGCAATACATTGAGTTGAATGTCCTCTAAAGTTCTTTGCTTGCGTAGAGACAATAAAATATTTAGTTTACATAGGTTATTTTATCACGCGTTTCCAATACCTACCTAAACGGTCTTACAAGAACAATACTTTTTATCTTGGGTATAAAAATCACAGTTTTCTGTTAGACTATTTTTGTTTTTGAAATTTCAATCATCTGACTATTGCACAAGAACTCCAAAATTATTTTATTATAATTCGTCTTTATTGCAAATCAATCTGCCGATATGCCAATATTAGACTCAAAATGACGTAACTTCGGAATGCAATCAACACACAAAAAGATATAACGGTTCTCGACTGCCAGACGTGACCATGCTTTTGTTTAGTATAATTGGTTATTATAAGAAAGCTACCCCGAATATCTCAACCAGTCTTAGGCCCGGTTTCCACCAAAGCGGAGACGAGCGGAGCGGAGAGGAGACGTGCGGACACCGACCAAACACATTAATTTATATCTACATCGTGTTTCTCGCCTCTTCTGTGATTGGTTGAATCTTGCACATCTCCTCTCCGCTCCGCTCGTCTCCGCTTTGATGGAGTCCGGGCCTTACCCAGGGGTATCTTGGTCACCAGCTACTGGTGGTGGGAGTTAGATGAGCAACCATCATCATCCACAGCCTGGCTTCACTTCTCTTTTTGCCTCCCGGTGCCACCCCCATCTAGGTTTTACTTGCGATTGGCAGTTATTCCATGTATAATACCCACAGAAAATCAACTGCATCCGGTTAGACTGGCAGCCGTCCCCAACATAGTTTGGTTAATACAAGGCAGATGTTGTTGGTTTTAAGTAAGCCAGCATTGTACATCGTTCATTGGCCAACATTTGCTCAGAGGTGTCTACATGTTTGTGCATTGTAGGAATAACACCGGCAGTAAAAGTGATGAGTGAAATCGATTCCAATTATTTTATACGGTACTAGCACTTTGCCCGCGACTTCGTCCGCGTAATAAGATTTTCCATACAAACAAAATTCCCCCTTTTCACCCCCTTAAAGGTTAAATTTCCAAAAACCCCTTCTTAGTGCTCCCCTACATTATAATAGGAAGCCGTGTATAAAATTTCACATTCCTAGCCCCAGTAGTTTCGGCTGTACGTTGATATGTCAGTCAGTCAGTTCTCCTTTTATATATATAGATATGTAATGTTTTGATTATTGATCGATTGTGGGAATTTTATCGATGTTTCTATTTTTAGATGTTTTGATTACCCACACTTTATGATTCAATGCATTTAGGTTTCTAGGTCCACGTTTAGACGATTCTTAATAAAGATACGTAATATTATTATGTAAAACAGACTTCCTAATATTTTTAACCCCCTTTCTTGGTATTGGTTATTTCATCAAATAATACAGTTGGCCTACATTGTTTTAAGTTAAAACAAGGTGATAATTAAAAAAAGGACACAATATTAAACAAGAGGAAAGGGTGCAACTCATCATTTATAATCAATCAAACAGTACGGAACTTATATAAAAAAAAGTTCTTGAAAAAATGTGACCGTGCTGAGAAAGAAAGACTGGAGTTAATGCAATTACACAATCTTTTCAAAGCTTGACCTAACATTTTGTCCTCAGTCCTGCAACATCTACCTATCATTCTGCATATTTCGAGCGAAGTATATCTGACAACAGTGATGAGTTGATGACACTGACAGTTAACAGCTGATTCAAGGACCTGCTTTGTTCGTTAGAAATGATTTCTGTACAGAGGTACAGAAGGTACCTGTTCTTTGTTGGGCTTGAGTTTGCTTGAGAGCCTTTGTATTGGCGTAAAACCAGATAAAAATATTATCCTCATAAAAAATATTGATCACGAAGACTTCACACAACGAAGACTAACTAAGCACTCAAGAGAAATCATAGTTCTCAAGTATGGGGCACTGGAGGCAGACCAGGCGCAGGATCAACAGCTGCACATGATGATGAGACTCGAGGGTGTCGTTCACTCTCAACTTCCACCACTCTGGGCTGCTACTGACTACTTAATAGAAAAACCCGACAAACTTGATCATCTTGTTTGCCCAAAATTCACTTACGCGAACTGTTCTCCGAGATACAAGGTCATCAAGTACGCAGGTAACGTGGGCCATTATGGGGAACACGCCACTACATAATGAAGTCCCCGCAGTATTTCTAACCAGTTATTCAGAATGTCCTAGACTTCTAACAAGCATGGCTGCAAGACTGGTAACAATGGTGGTTTCACTTTCACGCGAGGTCGTGGAGAATTGCGAATTTATGACACTGATATTATCGCGATTTGAACCCGGGGTCAGGCAGTCAACCTGTGATCGACTGTGTAATTGAATAGAAGTTCGCTTTATTATTGCAAACTTATACCCTGAGGGACACTTTTGTCTTCCTGATGATGAGAGTCACGGGATTCGACTGGATGCTTGATGCACAGGAGCGGTAGAAATCTAAGTGAATCCCTACAATGTTTTATTTTAAAGGCACCACTGTTGTACCCAAAGGGTCAGTTAGAGGTGTGCCTATGTGAGACTCCCAATTCTCCAGTTATGTTAAGGTTTCCTATTCTAGGGAGTAAGCCAATTGCTAACAGCCGGACCCAAATTCGAACTCCGAGCAGCTACTGAAAAAAATATTGAACAAAAACCACCATCAAATAATGCTTTGCCGAACCTACGAATTCTTCCTTTTGAAGTTAATCTAAGTTTATTTTTTATTACGAGTATTTACACATCATCATCTGCCTAGCCTTTTCCCAACTATGTTGGGTTCGGCTTCCAGTCTAACCGGATGGAGCTGAATACTAGTATTTTACATGGAGCGACTGCCTATCCGACCTCCACAACCCAGTTAGTACTGGGTAATATGATACCCATTGGTAAGACTGGTTGTCAGACCATTGGCCATTGACTACCTGTAACGACTGTCAAAGATCTAGAAATGACAGCCGGGATCAACTGCTTAAGGTACTTTCCGAGACACGGAGGAAACTCAGTAGGTATATAATGGATGGTCACCCATCCACGGACCAACCTAGGCAAGCGCGGCCTAACCTTAAGATCGACCCGAGCGGCTGTTATATTAATTTATTTTTACACGTCCCCGTACAAATAAATTGTCATGTTTAATTCAAGGTAGACGTTTACGTCTGTGCAGAAGTCTGGCGTCTGCCTCGTAGAAGGTACTTGAAAGGTGATAAAAGAAAGTTTAAATACGAAGGAACAATAATCTCAGGAAATGTATCTTTGTTTGATCTGCGGTTTGCGGCTCTGACCCACGATCACGTGAGATATAGGGGGTTCAATTCCGGATGTGCATTGTGAGGAATTCTAAAATAAAATTTATGAAACACTTGGTTCACTACACAAAGATTTTTTAGGGTTCTGTACACGAAGAGTACTTTAAAGTATCACAGAAACATGAGATCACGTTTTTTCTATGACTTCTCTTCTGATGGTTTGTCCATATTACCTGTCCTACATCTCTTCGACACAACATTAATGTCACTAACATTTAGGTATAGGATTTAGATCTTGGGTATAGGGTGATATTTTATAAAAAGTACCCCCAGATTTCGATATTTTGTTTAGATAGAAAAACGTATGGTACAAAATAAATATTCAGAAAAATATAAAGGTTAAAGTCAATAGTAACACAGAAACGCGAAAATCAATTGCTTCCGATGTGATATGTGTATCGTAACGTAAAGTACGATAATCTTGAAACTGCAGAGAGATAGAAGAAGAGTAGGCCTTAGCCCGTATTGACACAGTCTCTTTTTTAATAGCCTGTTCTATCCCACTGCTAGACAAAAGCCCCCCTCCCCCCCCCCCATACCTTTCCAATTTTCTGAGTCATTTGCCTCATTTGGCCAATCAGTTAGGAAGGAGTGAAGATCGCCAGCGTTTCTTGCGCCTGACTCGGTTACCCGCCCTTATCAGGCACCCACTGTGTGACTACATTCACCAAATTACCCCAACTTGTCAAGTTACACTAGAGGAACGAGGAATAGTCAGTAGGTTTTTTTTTTTTGAACGTTGCCCCATCCTATTAATTTCTCCTGTATCGTGGGTGCGTTTACAAACATTTAAACTCACATACACAAACTGCCAGACCCGGAACAACTACCTGTAGGCCGTACAAATATTTGTTCCGTGCGGGAATCGAACCCGTGACACGCAGCTCAGCAGTCAATCGCTCAGCCACTGCGCCAACCGCGCCGTCAATCTTACGAGCAGATCACGATTTTGTTCGCATTTCTGTTCTATCGTAAATACAGTTTAATGTCTTTACTCTTTACCAATCCTTCGTCCAATTCGACAGTGGGTGATGGATGATGACGACGGTTTCACACAAATTCTTGTAACCTTTCGTCGCAGGTCAGCATTGCATCGTCGACTAAGGGAAGACTAACACTTGTCGGAAGCTAGAGGTAGTGTGACGTAACTCTATGATCGTATCGTATCGCCAGTACATGTGATCACATAACTGTTAGAAGTTTTGAACCATTAGGACTTTTCTAAACCCTATTATTCTACTGGCTAGGTTAAAAGGGACTTCAAGAATGATACAGGAAATGGGCGAATTGAACAAAAGTAGTCTAAGCTGTGGCGGGCGTGGGTGTGCCGCCCATACATTTTTGCTCACTATCATTTGTGCTATTTTAACAGATTTCATTTTTCGAAGAAAACCACCACAGGTAAGTTACCTGTTGTAGTTTTCTATCACTGTTCATTTGGCTAAAATCTTGGAAATGCCTAAGCCGAGCTGCACCAGCTTCGCTCAGCGACGGGTTTTCATAAAATATTTCAACCCCTATTTAACCCGTTTTGGGGTTGAATTTTCAAAAATTCTTTCTTAGTGGATGTCTAAGTTACAAAAGCTACCTGTATGCTAAATTTAGCCCGATCCTTCCAGTGGTTAGCGCTGTGCGTTTTCAGTCAGTTAGTATAAACGATTTTATAAGTATATTATACAGGTTGATAAATTCTGGTTTACTGGACACATACTACAATATAACAAACAATATAAATCAACTATGTACAAATTTTAGGGTACAAGAAAGTATATTCTGTATACCATAAATTATAAGGCTGTAGGAATCCGCTTGATGTGAGAAACACCCCCGTCCGGTCAATGTAGCCACGATTGGGGGAGACTTAATTATGTTCTTTGCACCGTACCGCAAGAAAAAGAATAAAATAAACTTAAGGCTCTAACACTTGTGTTTATAGCTGCACATCTGTAATCCCAACACCGTCGATGAGGAGAAATTGTGCGAATGTCGTGAATGGAATCAACATTACATGCAGTTGGGGCTGAGTGGAGCGAACGTTGAGAGCGAGCGGACAACAGAGTGAGCTGAGCGGTAACGTAGGTATCCAAAATGAGTAATTAAAAAAATAAGGTCCGTTTGTGATAGAGGTAAGGATAATGACATTTTAATAATTACAACAACCTCAAAGTGCACCGTGTTTGGTTCACCACTTGTTTATTTCATTTTGTGGACTAACTATAACTCCGATGGACACAGGACTTTAGGACTCATATAACGATTAGGTACTAACTCCACAATCACAACGCGACATCAAAATTAAAGTAAAACCGAATAAAACCGCAGAGCACTGTCAATATTTTGTACAATATTTTGGCAGATAGGTATTACAAACGGAGCCAGCGGAGTCTCAGTTAAATTAATTCAATCAAAAGGAATTTATATCCACAAACCGCTATACCTCATGACTTGACCAGAAAAATATATTACTTGATGCGTACCTTACGCAATGCATTCAAGATTCTAAGTCGAGTTTACGCAACGGCCGGCTCTTATTATAAGTACGTGATGAGTACGGACTTAGGCACACACCGCTAGATCAGCGTAGTTGATTAACAGTCGAGCAGTACCACTGTGACGTAATAGACAGCTTTTATTTATAGCATAAATAGAAGCCATCTTGGCCTACTTCTATTCCTGTTCATCAATGTGGGAGGTCTAGAAAAATCTGGTTAGTAACTTTTATGAGAGACTATAGGTTTTCCCGGCGGCTTCGTTTTGCGGAAGGAAATTATCACAACCGGGATAAAAAGTAGCATCATAAATGTCCTAAATAAGGCCTCAGTCTTATTGCATACCTCATCGAAATCTGTCCGGACTTTACAGAGTAAAAATTAATATACAAACAGAGTTACTTTGGCATTTATAAAAATACATACTAGCGGTTTCCCGCGACTTCGTTCGCAACGTAAAGCGAAGAAGGGCGGAAAGCAATGAAAAGGAACTGCTCCGACATTTTGTCAGTTTCTGAATTGAAAAATGGAAGTTCAAAAGTTGAACGCTACTCTACTTTGACTTTTAAATGGATTTCGTGCTATACTACATTGGAGGAATCACCTTAAGTAAACCTAAAGCTCGTCTTAGTAGCGATACAGTAACGGTAGAAAAAAACCTTCGAAATCGGTAAAGCATACATAAGTTTGTCGAAATTTCAGTTCACCAACGTGCCACGGTTAGACAGGGTTCTGTCGACTAGCCTAATTAAATTGCTCTTGTCAGTACGACGTGGTGCAGCTGCCGACTGCTTTTGTACTGTGCTTAGTCTTTATTCATGACTAGCTTCTGCCCGCGACTTCGTACGCGGATCCTGTTGCTTATGCCAGCGACAACGGGGTCGTCAAAATCGAAGATCTGAAACGTCTGATGTCGAATTCTAAGAGCCCGGGGACGGAAAAACAACGGGATGCGCGAGACGATTCGAGACGTTCCATATCTTTCATTTTTGTTAGTCAGAAGTCGATGTGTATACACGCTGAGAACTCAAGCGTAATTTTCTTTCGAACGTGAACGTCTCCGACTCGCGAGACAATGCATGACGTTCACGATCAGCGGTCAGTCGCGCATCATATTCTTCACAGTTCTCTAGAGACCTGGATGTAGATGTGTGACGCTGAGAACGCAGGCGTGCTTCGCGATCCGAAGAGGTTTCCACAGAGCGAGTTGAAGCCTGATGTTCTCGAACAGCATCAAGTCTCTCCTGACGTTCTTCGGTAGATTCTTGGGATCTTATGACCCTCAATCTTTTAGCTCCTTTGGAACATTGGGAAAGATTTGACCTCTTTCTAGGCATGGTTATAGTTTTATTGAGAAGATACCTGATCAATTAAAATCTAAGTGACTGCTCCCCTACGTTACCGGGTAGGCTACCGTGTCACGAAGATAAGTGGAAAAGGAAATTAAACACTCAAATAACATAAGCCCGAAGGCATATTTATTCGATAAAATAAAAAAATAAATGGAAGTTTTGTCCAGTAGAGTCAAATTTTCAATGATATACCGTCGTCATCGAAAATCAGTCCTAAACTGTTACCGCCTTCACCGCGTGGAGGTACTCCCAGATTATGTTATTTTATGATTATACAGTGAAATTAGTGTTAGCTTTGATTTCCACATCAGATGTTTCTGATCTTCTATTTTTATAAGTCAACAGAAAATGCCCAGCAGACCGAACAACTTTTGCTAAGACGTGATTCCTATATGTGTTATGGTGTAGCTGGGCTCTTGGAGTTCCACAACAGGTGTTCCAGATCTTCGATTTTTATAAGTCAACAGAGAGTGCTGATCAGATTGAACATTTTTTGCTAAGACGTCATTCCTATGTGTGTTATGGTGTAGCTGGGCTCTTGGAGTTCCACAATAGGTGTCCCAGAACTTCGATTTTTATAAGTTAACAGAGAGTGCTCATCAGATTGAACAATTTTTGCTAAGACGTCATTCCTATATGTGTTATGGTGTAGCTGGGCTCTTGGAGTACCACAATAGGTGTTCCAGATCTTTGATTTTTATAAATCAACAGAGAGTGCTCATCAGATTGAACAATTTTTGCTAAGACGTCATTCCTATATGTGTTATGGTGTAGCTGGGCTCTTGGAGTTCCACAACAGGTGTTCCAGATCTTCGATTTTTATAAGTCAACAGAGAGTGCTCATCAGATTGAACCAGTTTTGCTAAAACGTTATTCCTAAATATGTTATAGTGTAGCTGGGCTCTTGGAGTTCCACATCAGGTGTTCCAGATCTTCAAATTTATTCTCTCAGCAGAAAATGTCCATCACGTGGAATAATTTTTGCTATGGTACCATTTTTGTATCTCTTTTAGTTTAGCTGGTCTATTGCGGTTCTGCATCAGGTGTTCAAGTTTCCAAGATAAATTATAGCCTATATGTTGCCCAGACTTAATACCTATACAACAAAAAAAAAAATCTTTCAAATCTGTCCAGTAGTTCCGAAGATTAGCGTGTACAAACAAACAGACATACAGACAAACAGAATTTTTTTTTGGATTCGTGCTCTATTACTGTTTTTAAACCCACCAAATTTTTTTTTTTTAATATATTCAATGTACAGACACAGTTTTTTACTGTCTTACTATATGTATAGATTAAGACACCTAAGGCTTCGTTCACACGGCATTGTCCTGCACGTTTTTTTTGTAATCGTGTTTTTAACGCATAGTCAACCGGGTGTTCATATGGTAAATTTTCATTCGTGTAAAAACGAATAGCCGCAGTTTCCACACAGTTGTCACAGTGAGTCACTGATGGATCCACGCTTGGTTGTACTTTTATACTGGTATCGAAGGCGCCAACGGTCTCGCCGCCGACAAAACAGAAGATTCCTATTAATCAAGAATCTACGACGACGATCACATTTGAAAAATTATTCGAAAATCTTAGAAGCGATGAAAAAATGTTTTTTAATTACTTTCGAATGTCTATTGAAAGTTTTGAAAAGTTATTAACTCGACTGGAAAATTGTGATGCTATTCGATAAAAAACGTATGACATCGTGTCGTGTGAAGGAGACAAAGCTATACCATATGCCACTGCGAACCGAATACGTCAAAGTTCATTCGATTTGCTTGACAAGTCCGTTGAGTATGCGTTTAAACGTATAAGCGGTACACGTTTTTTTGCAGTGCAATCGACGTGTGAATGGATCTATGTACCTTGTATGGTCACTATTTATACGTTAAGACGTATACTGCAAAAAAACGTGTAGGACAATGCCGTGTGAACACTGTGAACGAAGCCTAACGAAACCCAATTTTATTTGCCTAGTAAACACGGTGGACGTCATTCTCGCGCGGAAAATCTTAACACCGCGATTCAGAAAATGACGTCATTTGCACATCGCCATCTATCGGATTTGGATTTCAAATCAACATTAGTTCTATTTTTAGTCTTAAGAAGATTACTATACTGTTGCAAGTACTATACTGAATTGCGTAATAACGTAATATTTTACTTCTTGAACTCACTAAATTAATCATATCTTTTGATAGAGTGAACCGATTTCGATGAAACAAAAACTAAGTTAAACCTCAAGTTGCGTATAATTTTTGTATATAAACATTGTCTGCATTGAATTCGTAGATTTTACGTGATGTGCGCACAAACAAACAGACAAACAGACAGTCAGACAAAAATTTTCAGAAATGATGGAAATGGGTTCTGTTACTTATCTTTTCACACGCTGGCTATTTTTTGTTTCAATTTCTTCAATGTACAAAAATGACTTTTCTACAGATTTATTATATGTATAGATTTTATTAAGTGTTTGCATTGTGTATTTCTTTCTATTATTCCATTCGCATCTTACCTTCACTTTGCAAAAGTTAACAAAAAATTGCAGTTGATTTCTTTTGAAGAAAATATGGAAATCCTATTTTCTTTATTTCAAACTACGAGTAACAAAGGCGGAGAGACTGTAAAGTTAAAATCTCTTGACAAAGCTGGAATAAAAGAATACTTAAAACACTGTTCTCTTCAGAAAGGATTATTTTCAAGTCAATACAACGTTTTCTATTGTCAAGTATTTAGTACTTTGAAGAAAAGCTGTAGAAAATAAAATATTTGAAATAACCTGTCTGCAAAACAGTTTTTAAGACTTGTTTTGAAAAAGATGTTTTACGAAAGGTACTTAGGCACCCACGGGAAATGATGGCCACTTAGATTTTTTTTCTCAGATAAAAAGAAGAGACATCGGGGTTCTTTTTTGCTTGTTATTGATGGGAAATAAGACCCCTTCGCTGGAGCCAGTTAGTATTAAAATCCTTACCTTCCTAATCTTTTTAAGGGGAATAAAATTTCTATGCGATAGTAATTTGACCTTCAATCTAAAGGTGCGTGGAAATCGATCGTGATGTTATGGGTATGTGACGTAGAGGGATAAAGAAAAATGTCTTGATGAAATTTTAAGTATGAATGTGGGTGACTAAAAGAACAGAGGGACAAGATGATAACGATGGAGTATGTAGAAAGTGATTTATAGTTAGACGGGGATGGGGATGACGACTGGTAAAAAGTATGAAAGAAGAAGACGTTCCTAAAATAAATTAGGATAAGGGCAGGAGAATCCTGATGATGATCAATGTTTACGAGTATTTTTCATACATCACGACTATTTAAATTCTATTGGTGACGAGATGTGATTGCGCAAAGATTCATTTTAGAAAAACTTAGTATTTAACTGTTAATAATTTTAGATATTAAAAAATTTTCAATGCTAATAAAAAATACTGATTGCACAGCAAAATGGTTACCTCAAAATATTATTATTTTAGCAACAATTTGAGTACCTGATGATCGCTATTAATTAAAAACGGAGCTTTTAATGAAAACAAATTTGAGTAATAATTTTGATATAAAAATATTTAATTGATGTAAATAAATTGACGGGAGATAAGTTTTTTGATATGCATTTAAAAATAAGTCTTTACAAAATAAGTCACACGATAATAAAGATGTCTTCGTAGATCAATATCTTTATTTCTTTTTGCTCGTTAGTGAGAGGAAATATCTACAACTTCATTAGAAAAAAAAATATAGTAAAAAGCTGCCTGATGTACATACAGTATACAGCTAATTGGTACTAAAGTAATTAGCTAATAAGTATTTCTGGTTCCATAGATCTATACTAATATTAGAAAGAGATCTTTTGGCAGTTTGTTAGTACGGGGTAATCTTCGGAACTAATAATCAATTTTTTTTTTAATTTCATTGCTACAAACATACATTATTCTTGGGTGCTATATGCTATAAATTATATTTATATCATTCATATTAGCCGAGCTATCACATTTTTTGCGGGCGAAGTCGCGTGCGAACTGCTAGTCAAAAATATTTTTTAACAACTCACCAGCACTCACATTAAATGCAAATAAATTAATGTTTTCTATTCTTTTGGTTTAAAATATCAACTAAGTAATCCAAGTCACTGTCCAAGATTATAAACCAGACTTTCAAATGATATAATGGAACAGGAACCAAACGAATAATGTGGTTGTGCTTGTGGTTGGTATGATAACACGACAAATATGTCTTATCGAGGCACTTATGTGGACGATACCTTAATTCCTGGTAACTGACGAGTATGGCATAAATTGTTGAAGCGGCCACAATTTGTTTCAAATATGGTGAGTGGCGTCCAACGGCATTGCGATTGCAGTTGCTAACAAACTTCAAGCCATCGAAACTTACGAGTTATAGGTAACTCGCTCGTATCGCTCCAACTGATGAAAAAACTATCGATACATACATAACATCCCGCTGTAATCCCCGCAAGGTTAGGCAGAGGAGTACCTAATTAAATAGTACACCCACATTTCGCCAGTTATGTTTAAGTATTTCCATCAACCTATTGCAATCAACCGGGCACAAAACCAGACTCCGTGGCTGCTACTGAGAAATTTCAGATGGAAAAACCCAATAACACTTTTGTCCAACCTGGCCATCAGCCATTTCTAAGTATATTTTTATAAAAAATAAATAGCTTAAAATTACTTGACCCACAAAATATGTACTTACTAGTCCTTTATTTTTCAACATCCATAACACTAGTTTACTACGTCGTCGTATTTACCAAATGTCATTGTTAGAATAGGGAGTAAAGGTTTTGCAAAAAGTCTCAAGAAATTTTAGAATTATAATAATGCCGTAAAAACAAAAACACTCGTATTATTTTTTTTCGTTGCTATTGTGACTGTACGACTTTGAAGTTACTCTTAAATTATATCGAGTATGAAAAGGTAGACCTTATACATATACTGGTCGAGTATATTTGAGTCCATAAACACGCAAAGAAGAAGAAGTCAAAACTATAAAATAAAATCAGTAATAAAATTAACAGGTTATTGAACCAAACTAATTAACTATACATATACTAGCACCTTGAAAAAGCAAAATCAGTCGTCACGCTCCACTGAACCCAACCGACGAATACTTTCCTTGGTATTCGCGTACATTACCTGAAAAACGCATAGACTAAGTTCGAACAATGAGTTTCTCATAACAGACTGTAGGTGGCGTCACCGAGTTACAAAATAACAGATAACTAAACTTAATTATGATACTTTCACTCGGCATCTTAACAAAAATTACTTTAACTTGCATGTGCCTCGCTCGACGTACCACACCGCACCGTCCATCAACCGTCCATCAGCCATCAACCGTCTAGCACCGCGGTTTTGAAATGGAAGTAAGAAACTTTTATATTAGCCTGTTCTCATTGTGAACCCGTTGTTACCACTTTTATTTTAAACTGTAGTGCTACTCTCTTTCTGATAAATGAGTTCATTAAAAACTAGAATACCACTAGGTGTTAGAGTAGACAATAATGTATTGAATTAACGCAAGTTACCGACTTCCCTATGACAATCCTGTTAGGCCGTTGTAGAAATAAACGCTTTGAAAGCGATCCTCGCTTATATATATTCTCTTCTGAATAAATACCTGATTGCCAAAAATATATCAGGATGTGTCACAAATTCAGAAGTTAATTCGAGAATTTGAGAGCGTTCTTCATCTATTGGTATCAAAGATATTCAAATATCTACAAGCGATAGACGGGGCAAGACGAAGAAAATCGTAATCCAATACTTGCTACTACTTGGTAACAAATCGCTCTGTCTAGTGTCATACGGCCGCTTGTCAGATAGCATTCGTGTGTCAAAATCGAATCAGTTCGGGATCAAAATTTTTGTATAAAAATATTCCCAATGCCGGCCTATAAGTCTTTGAATTCTTGGTAGAAAGACCGTACCGGATACCTATTCGTACTCTTTTGAAAAAAGAACATCTTTAAGACTAAAAACAAGTCTTAGAAACAACAACGATATAGACGAGAATAACATTATCTCATTAGAAGTCGAGCACAAACTCATCGGAGCATATTGCCGCCTTCCCCGGCATTTCGCTCACTACGCAATGCTCCAGTCGACTGGAAAACATATAGTCGTTGAAGGTAACAAGCTTACTTAAAGAATATAAAATGTACGCATCGATAAATGTCGCAGGTGATGATAAGATAGATAATATATTATTGTTATTTGTAACCCTATTTATTGTAACTGTTTATTGTCGCATAATAAATAATAATTAAAATCTTTATAATACTTACTCCAGAACATACTTGCCCTATGCTTGCAAACATGCAAGTAAACTTGCACGTTACTACCACTGACTACTATCCTTCACAAACTAACAGGAGTGCTTGTTCTTACAAGTCTTGAAGTAGCAAATCTGAATTACATTTGTATTTTTTTTTCAGAATAAAGGAAACTGCCCAAACATATGTCAACTTATTGTATAAGTAATGGTATGTGTGTCAGGAACACCGGACATTTAAATAGACCAATATGGAAACGTCAGCCTAATTTTTTTCTAATAAGTTACAAGAACTCGTACTTTGAAGGAAAAAGGAAACTCGCCCTGCAACAGGTAAAGCTTAATGATTGAAACAGAAATGAAAGTTAGAATATAGATAAGGCGAAAAAAATATTCACGAAAAGAATATTCACGGGAGAATTTGGAACAACTTTTTTTTTGTGCGAGAATTTCGTTTTGTTTTTTAATGAGATTTTTAATGAGCCATCATTTTTCCCAAAAATAAAATTAACCATGTACTTTTGGAGACAAAGGAACCCGCCCAGCAAAAGGTTAGTCGGTTAGAGGAACGAGATTTCTATTTATTGATATTCCAGAAATATATGAAGAGAGCCTATTTTTATCAGAAAAGTTTTTAATCGCTATTAACATCGTGAGAGAGAAATAAGGATAATTTTAAAACTTTTCCCCTAAAAATACTAAAGTGCATATTTTTGCAGACTAAAGAAATCACCACATTATGCTCATGCATGCATTCAATTAAATGAAACCCATACATTTATTCGATTATAAAATGTAGGTATATATAAAATATATATAAAATATAAAAGCTTGTTGAGAGATTTACCTGTTGTTGTAATTTAAAGTTTATTTTCCGGAGATATTGAGGGTCAAAGTTCCAACTTTTACAAATGTTTTTTTTTTAATACATGTTTTTAATGTAAGATTTTTTAAAAACCTCCTCGGACCCCGTACTTTCAATCCATCCATCAGCACAATATTTTGAGTGCGTTATATTGAGTCCTACCGTAAAACGTGATTTTTCACCCCAAAAAAAAGTCGTTTCCCAGCAATAATTTTTGCGTAAAGTCACTTAGTTTGATGTACAATACTTGATGTATAATACTTGG
Organism: Noctua pronuba; assembly: GCA_905220335.1. NCBI lineage: Eukaryota > Metazoa > Arthropoda > Insecta > Lepidoptera > Noctuidae > Noctua > Noctua pronuba. Next base: position 1,690,615 of record LR999891.1, on the reverse strand, counting down.
TTAACGGCTACGTGAAGGGTCCGTTTACACCCTGTATTTAATTTATGATGACATCACTTAGCTAAACATAATATTGTAATTCAAACTAAGCGTTTGATCTACCGACCGTATACAAGTCAATATCAATGTTTGTGACCACATTATTAACATTGTCAAAGGAATACGGACCTCATAGCAAACTATATACCGTTCATAATTTGCATGATTACGGTATAACATATTTACATTGGTCTTGGAGCCGCCTGGACACGGTCTACACACGTGTCATGACAGCAATTGTGGAAAAAACAAAGGAAAGAAGAAAAACATGAGAGAAGCTTAAAGCATGTCACGAGGGACCGCGACGACGTGACTGGGGCCGTCACGGTACTCACGTGAAGGACGAACATCGCACACACGTGTTGCTTGACATTTTCATTGCCCGACGTCGTGAATGGGGTGTTAAACGACATAAAGTAAAGGGTTGAACTGTCTACGTTTGCCTGTGATACATGTGTATGCACTGACGTTTTCAATAACGTTCACATAAGCAAATGTTGCTGCCGCTATAATATTTGTTAGTAATTAATTGGACAGCAAAATGCAGACAAACTTCCAATCCAGTGTAACTACTCAGGTACACTGGATTGCAAGTTTGTATCCAATCAATCCAAAACAAGCATCCAGTGAGTGCTGGATGCTTGTTTTGTCCAATCTATTATGTTGCCGTGCCCTAACTGGGTTTCATTTTGGAACTTATACTTAAATAAATGTAACAACTAAATGTACACATGAATGCCATAAACAGTTTGAGTTTTACTTAAAAAGGACTAGGACAAATTTTTATTTTCAAAACTAAAATAAAACAATCAACATCTCAAAAAGAAATCCTAGAATAAGATTTTATTACGAACCTGCAAAGAACCTTGATTATGCTCCATCTCCGCAGTAAATAAAAATGAATGTTATTTAAACTTTCCTGTGTACAGACCATACAAAGACGTAACTAAACGGCGGCGCTATTCTCCAACAAACGTTGCTAAGGTTTCCAGTTCTAGCTCGTTTTACAAAAATTTTGCTCTATAAAACTGCATTTTCTTTTTTTAACCACTAGAACTCCGGCCAATTCATTTGAAATATAATATTCTGATGAAAATACTCTCGAACATTTCTAAGGCTTTGCGAGTTAGGTATGATGAAAATTCTGTAAGCCGGTTGGGATATACATTTCATGGAGATAACATTTCACATTTTTACTCGACTGTCAAAAAAGGACTGTTTTTTTCAGTGTTCAGAAACCAACCATTTTTCCAAACAAAAAAATCTGCTGCAGTATTTAATTTCCAGGTGGGCCTCGTCCGACAGGAGTTATTGGCATTTCAGTAAAATTTTTAGTTTTTCTGTTTCTCAGTCTTTTTTATCTTTTTAGGGAGTAGTGTTTGTGTTCGTATAACTATATATATCCAGTATGCAAGCCGCCTGACCGCGGGCGATGAAGGGGTGGTGGACTGGTAGTAACAAAATCGATTCGATGCACCCAAAACCAATTTTGTTTTTCTTTGTCATTTTCAGATTTGAGTAAATAAGAGTCTACAGCTAGTTTGTTACTTTAAGCTTTTTAAATGAAATGATACGAAAATGGTATGGAATTTAAATAATATTGAATGCAATAGAATAAAAATGTTGCACATTGATGTATTCACTCGCAATTCTTGAGCCCAATAATTTAAATAGGCGAGACTATCTCGTCTATTTTGTGATAACTTCCCGATTGCTGCCAAGGACTACCTTATTGGTCTAGTGTTCGCAAGCGCGACTGCTCAGTATTAGGTCATTCCCAGGTTTGATTCCCAGGCCACGAGGAATTTCTCAGTAGTAGCCATAGGCTCGCCCCTATTACAAGGGACTTAAACATAACTGGCGAAATGTGGAAATACATAACACCTCTGCCCAATCCTTCAGGAACTACAGGTCGTGTTATGTTGTGTTAAAATATTGATGAAATTATTCCGTCTCTTTAGGATTTTATTGAAACATTTTGATTTTCGTTGATTGACTTCATCGTGAGAAAAACCCGCAGCTCAATTGTTTCTGGCGGCATGCGTATCCGCAGCCGCCTACTGGAGGTCATCCCCTTGTTTTAAAAGTTCCGCCTCAATTATAAAGCTCAAATTACAATTTTTTGATACAACACATTAGTACAGACTTGTAACAAAAAAACTGACATCCTGTGAGCCAAATTATATTTAGATTTTATCAATTTTGATTTCCGTTACTATCCGTGTTTGAAATAGGAACCACTAAATTACTTGATGTTTTTTCAAAGACTGCCGTAGCTGTTCCCTCTGAGCAATTTAAAGCATTACTCATTATAGGATCCGATTTAATCTTAAAGGTGCTCTACAGAGTCGAGAGTCGAGTGCTCTTCGGACTGCCTTTGTTGTTGAACAAATACACTATAACCTGTAACCTTATACCTTGCCTATGTTTGCGCTTCCATCGAGCAATCTTGTAGTAGTAATTGCATTCTCTTAGAAAAATACTCCACCTACAATAAATCAACTAGATTCTTTCCTATAAAATTGCTTGTAGAAATCATTCAAGAAAATGAAACAATATTGAATCCATTTCTGTACGACCCCCTTATTGATGTTGTTAGTAGTTATTTCGCAAGTATTAGTATTTCGGGCGAAAGAAGAGCTTACTAGTTTCTTCATATTTTTATAATATTGTGTTTATATTACTAAAACCCGAAATTATTGCACATGAAGCTGTACATTCCCAGTATAACTTGGCCTCGCTTTGTATAGATTTCCTATACAATGAGAGAACTATACATAAATGAACTGTGTACTGGTTTTGTAAAGCTTGATTGGCCGTCGTGCATACACGGACATCATACAATCTTTTGAAATGTATTCAGTACCTGATTCTAGGCCCAAAGGCAGTTTAAATCACCAAATTACAACACACCCGTCGCGTATAATCTGAACACAAAACTGGACATGATCGACATCATAATATTCAGAACTCACAACTCAAACTTCCACGTCCGAATAGTCCATCCGATCTGCTAGTAATCATTGGTCACAAGCAGAAAGCAGCAAGGTAACATTAATTCAATTACGCGCTGCTCATACCAAGTCAACGGCAACAGGGTGAGCTCAAATTGCAACGGGCCAACAAACGTCCAGTGTGCGGATGTCTATCAAATGCATGCCCACGGATTAAATTTTGAAAAGGGAGCTGTTTACTTTAATTTTCGTGGAAGAGTAGTTATTGAACAGAAGCTCATCATAGTCATGGCACCAGTCACGTGTTGTGAGCGAATCGGTTGCCATTACGAGCATGTGATGCGAAGGAATAAGGTTCATATAATTTTCGATAAGGGCAGGATTGGATGGAGGAATTACTTATTAAAGTATCGTTTTATGCCATCGTGCCATTAAGACAAACTTTTTTTGCACCACCAGTGTAAGTACTAACAGTATCATGTGCAGTTTCTCGAACAGAATTCGACTTTTAATGAACAACCCTTCCCACACAGACGGAAAATCAACAAAATGTGGGGTTGGGTGAGGGTGGCCAGCGTGGCTACATCTGTGGTGAATGTAATGTTTTTACTTTGTTAACTAACGTAAGATAATGCCAGTAATCTCTGAAGTGTTAGGCAGAGGAAGGAGTACATTGATCATGCCCAAGTGGCTGATCATGGAATGAACATTATTAGTATATAATTATGTAATGAACACCTGCATGTAACCCATGTATCACAAATAAACGATTTGATTTGATCAGATTTTTAGTAAAAAAAAAACCAAACATCATACTCTTATGCACAGCCAAACCCTAACTAAAACCTATGAAATTATGGAAAAGTGTTTTCACAAGGTGCATAATACAGCCCGGTTTTGATAGTAGTTTGACTGACATAGTCTTGTCTTACATGCCTTGTAATAAGGGGCGACTCTATTGTCGTCAACCGGAGACAAATCCAGACTCCGCCGCCGGGAGTGCTACTGAGAAATTATTGATTAACTTAGCTCCATGTTTATTTTTATAAAGACGCTGCTACGGAAATGGGTAGACGAGGGACTCGTGTAAAGGAAAAAGAAAACTCTTTGCTAATGGAGTGAACTAAAAGCCACGAGAAAATGATTTCATTTCGTTGAAAGCATTTTACAAAAATAATGCTTTTTCTTTAGAAACAAATATTACCTAGAAATAGTTTATTACCTAGGTTATAAGTAGGACACAGGATGGTGTTACAAGAGTAGCTATAAAAAATATCTAAAGCTACTTTACAAAGTGTTACTCGTCTGAGTGCCACTCGGACTAAATAACATAATTATTAATAAGCCATGTTTCACTGATGCTGCCAATGCCTCATTTTTTAAAGGCTTATTTAAATTTTGTCGGGTGCCGCGGACATAAAGTAATTAACTCAGTGAACATTGTCATAAGTGGACACCCGTCGACTATCGAAAGCTTTGTCACATGTGGACAAGCACGGGGTGTGTCGAAAGCTTTTGTCGTATGTCGTCACGTCATGGGTCCCGATAGCTTTGAATGCACCCCTTTTCATAGATTAATCAACTAGCAGTTTTAATTAAATCCTTTGATGGTACATTATTCATTACTTTGGCACTCATTTGGTTTGGGACTTTGTTGGCGTTTGTTTAATAAACTTTTTGTTTGGTAATAGTGGTATTCGTTCATATATCTGCAAAGTACTTGTGTTCCAGCCCGCGTTGGTCACTAAAGGATGCACACAATGCTGACGCGTAACATGAACGCGCGTCGTAAACATTATGTTAATACGAACAATTTACTATCGAAAATGCAATTATCCTGTAGCATTTTGGCTCATTTTTTTTGCTCCAAGCTGAATCGAAAATAGTAAATTCTTCAAATTAAGTAAATTATAATACTTATACATAGCATGAGGTCCTGGGTTCGATTCTCGGGTCGCGCAAAGTGTTATTGGGTCATTCCTTCAGGAATTTCTCAGTAGCAGCCACGGAGCCTGGAATTGTGCCCGGTTCATGGCAATAGGCTGGCCCCTTTTATATGGGACTTAAACATAACTGGCGAAATTTGGGTGTACTATTAGGTACACCTCTGCTTTGTCACTGGTTGAAAATAGAAATCATGAGTTCTGTAGTGTAATTGTGTGTATAGTATATCGCATCGCGTCTTTTATTTAGTATCTTATATCTTCGTATCTCACACCTCTATCACGACTATCGACCAATGAAAATTCCCACGCAATGCTTAACTATAGACGACAAAATATGTCATCGATACCATACAGGGTGTAAACGGACCCTTCGCGAAGCCGTCAACCAATCATTATGTACATCAAACTAAGTTACCCTACGCAAAAATTATTGCTGGGAATCGACTTTTTTTTTGGGGTGAAAAATCGGTAAAATACGGTAAAACTCAATGTAACGCACTCAAAACTTGGTGCTGATGGATGCTTTGAATAGTAAACGGGCCATGGAGGTAATTAAAGTAAAGTTAAAACTTTAAAAAGTAGTATTTAAAAAAAAACTTGTGAAAAAATTGGAACTTTGACCTCCAATATCTCCGTAACTAGAAGGTTCCCAAGTATGGTCCAGAACAAAAAAATGATCGCAATGAGGGGGAGAACAAGTGCCTTTCGGCTTCGTTAAGGGTCTTTTTACACCCTTTATACTCAAATCTTGTCAATTATTGAATCGATACATTACCAGCTCACCGACAGGCAACGCACAACATATACCGCTCGGTAGCTAGAAGCATTAAACGCACATGATTTCACAAAAAAAAAAGTATTTTAAACAAGAAGATGATTAACATACACCATTGAAAAACTCAGGCGCAGTGTCAGGCGAAGAAACAGCGAAAGTTTGTACAATATAAACTAGTTATTCAACCCGACACCGCCCGGGGTCAGATATTAATGGAAAACAATATGGATTCCAATCACGTAACGATACGAGTGTTAATTAACTACTGTCAAAGTGAAAGATCATTATTTACAATAAAAACTCCTTAATTGATGGTTCGAGAAAAAAGGAGATGACTGTTGTCAGAATTATGTTTGCGTATGGTGAGTCGTTGGATGACGAATGTGTAATATTTTTACAAGTTTTTATTTACTCGGCACGTGGAGTAAACATATCATAAAATCGAAATATTTATTTCGCACATAATGTTTACTTACTTTTGAGAAGTTCTTCATATCTTTTAGATGATCCTAATTAGTTAGTTTAAGTCCAAGTATCCTGGAAATGGCCATGTTTGTAAAGACCAATAAAAACCTATTTCCCACGATGACAGAAACTAGAAAACGTCCTGTCAGAAATCAGTACAAAAATTTATTACACATCGAGTCCTGCAACACAGCATTATTGAGGAAAAGTGTTATTTGTATGGGTCCTACCATATACAATAAATTGCCAGATGTTATGAAAAATGACACAATTAAAAACTTTAAAAAGAAATTAGTGGACTTCCTAATAGAAAAATGTTATTATTCGATTAATGATTTTTTAATGGACAAAACTTTTTAATTTTCAATGTGCATAATAATTATTATTTTAAACTTAAGAACCTAATTTACATTAATTTAAATTTTATTTTCAAGTGACATTTTAATTTGACATTTTTCAATATTAATCAATGTATAATTCTATAATTGTAATAATTCTAACTGTGACATCTTAATTTGTAATTTCTATTTTTATTTTTTGGATACTCTTGATATTTTTTTATTTTATTTTTTTATTTTAAATTTTGCGTGCCTATTTCCAGGCAGAATGTACATGGCTCACACCTTTCTACTCCACCTGTATTTTAATTAACCTACATTCATTGCAAATACATGATTTGATTGATTGATTGATTGATTGATTGAAGTCCTATAAAATAAAGGGCCAGCTATCAACCGGGCACAAATCCAAATTCCGTGGGCGCTACTGAGAAATTTCTGAGGGAAAGTCCCAATAGCACTTTGACCCGGAAATAGACATACCTAGATAAAGCATCAGGCTCAGCAATCGCTTGAATTTGAATTTTAATCAATTGTTATTTTGGGGTTGGTTGCTGGTGCAGGGGATAGAATGGTTGTGAAGGGTCTGTAGAGCTGCTACATTTTGTTTTTATCGGAACCCCTCCTTTATGGATTAAAAGAGCATCAAACTCAAACTCAAAACATTTGCTTCGATTAGACCATAACAGGCACTTTTGAATGTCAGAAAAACAAAGATGGCGAAGCAACAGTACCAGACACAAGGCATAATAACTTGTGAAAGTACTATAGTTGCTCATTCCAAAGCGTAGATCTCTAAGGAGAAGAATGGGCAAGAAACTCCAGGGACTCCATAAATAATGTTACAAAACCTTGGTTACATCATTCCTGTTGAGATAATACATATATGTGAGAACGATGTAGAAAGACATTAAGAGCAGAGTAAAAGATTAGATCAACAATTTAAAAACAAAGTAGTTAGAATAAACCGTGGCAGCTAAGAAATTACCAGTCCCAACTGACTGCACCCGATCAAGAACGTGACGCATGGAACAGCACCATTCAATTTAACCATTTTGAAGGGTACTATCATCTAACTGCTTTTATTGAATCAAAACCTTTGAGAACAAGTTTGATAATGCTCCAAATATCAAAAAATGTAATAATTTACCGATCTAAATTAAAGGAATTCCCAATAACATAAATAAATATAAACCCAATGCTCGAAATAAGATAAATAAAGACTCAACAACTCTTACCCAAAAAGTCGAGTCAAGCCTTAAAAAAATCCATTCCCAAAATCTTTTACTCCCAAGTATTAAACATACAAACAACAGAAATTACAAATACTGTGACCATAATTATGGTCTATGCCCTTATCTGCGTCGATAAGACGCGGCCATCTTGTGCAGTACAATGGATTATGTAAGCCGATGCAAAAGGGCAGTGGGTTCGAAACTCGAGCGAGACAATGCCTTGGATGAGCTTAATTATGGGCCTTGTGTTACGTGTGAAGTTATTATTAACTATCTGTTAAATGGGTAAAGTTATTTCTGTTATGTAATGCTTTTGTTGTGTGTTTTCACGTGGCGTCAACCTACTTATGTGTGCAGGTGGGAAGACACAGAACTAAAATGAATTTAGAGCATATCCTTCTTCTCAATTATGATTTATTATATACATAATTTTTTATATTTGTTTATATAGGGTGACTGGTAATTAGTGACCGGTACTTAAACACGTGATTGTACTCATGATTACAAACAACTTTCCCAAAGATTTTTTTTGAATTCTCATACACTGTTGTCACAATAACACAACAGCCGTACGAAAGACGCGCACACGCGCCTTTGACCTATCAGCTGTTAGCCGCGTGACGTCATTCTGTCTCATTACTATCGTAGCGCTTGTCCAGGATCGAATTCAAACCCTCAATCTAAAACTAAACTGGGCCACCCTTTCTTGCTAGCAACGAATCGAATTCCGAAATAACCTCAGCGGCTCGCAAAGTCGCACCCACCGTCCCAGGTCGATTCCACAAATTTTAATCAATCAATGTTCTGTGCACCGACAAGACCTTTGTTCAATTGTTCCTTAAATGAAACAACCGTTCGATGATAGAACGGATAGTAAGTCTATATATAACTAGAATAGTAAATTTCAGCTTCAGTGTAGATTCTCGAATTCAGCCGCACCGGTTCAAGTTATTTACACGTAGATGGACAAATTTTAACACAGCGTTCAGGACGTCTAACCAAAGATATCCAAGCAAAAAAAACACTGACTAAAGTGATTTTATTTTGACCTAAAATCATTGGGTAACCAACATTTTTTTGTATTTTCTTAGCTGTTTTTTTTTCTTATAAGCATCTAATGCATTTTTCATATTATTTTCTTACCATTATACTTATTTTGGTGGTCTGAATAATTTCTAAAAGTTTGTCCATCTATTTTAATGGGACCTTATATATTATATTATATTTTGCAGCTGCTCTTCAACACACTAACTATTATCGAACCTGAAAAGAATGTTTATTTTATCTATGCCTGACCCTCTTTGTGTTTAGAGCAGTTATTTATAAATAATGAAACATTTTCAAGAATAAAAATAGCAACACTGTTTCAGTTCTGAAATACAATAACAATAGTAGAATTTATCGAATAGTTTCCAGCCAGACATAGTTTCCTTCTGCCTGCCGACATTCAATATTCAAAGATTAGTTCGAACAATATTGCATTCCACGCTATGCGGACAAAGGACAAATTCTGTTTGTTATAGTTCAGTCAAACCACACAGGATATGGCAGCTGGATTGGTACTTAAAAACATTATCTGTCAATGTCCGGTCCGTTAACTGTCCGTACAGGTTTAAACGAACCTCGCTGTAAAACAGTTATATCTGTTTATACTACAAGAAAACTAAACCACTGTTGGATTTTCAAAGCCAGTCTCAACTTCAAGAAAAACCTAACAGTGAGTTTTATTGATTGTGGAAATGGACATAAAAATTGCCACTAGTAAATCAGCATGAAGATGAATTTTTAATATTCTTCTACAACTTGACGAAACATTGAACAAGCAAAATTATGTAAGTTTAATATTAATGTATTTATTAGACAAATAAACCTTTTTTGGTGACAACCATATTGAATCGCCAGACTTTTTAATGACTTAGATGATCCATGGGGTCTCAAAGATGTACTGTATACAAATTATTTATATTAAACTTGTCATACAAGAAGATGTTTTTGAAAAATGCACTCTATTAAAAATCTCCGGAGAGGGTTGCAAAGTTAAATGGTACTCGAGTGTCCAGTGAGCAGTCAACTAAAACACCCCAAAGGCATTTGTGAAAATCAAAAACCCTATTCTACGAAAGCCTCTCTTTGTTTTGTCTGCTGTTGTACTTACTCATGTTGCCCTCCAACAATCCCCGAGTCCTCTCCCCCTCCCCTCGATCACTTACACTGCCTGCGCTCACATCTATTCGTATTTATGATTAAGTACATAACAAGTTAGACAGACGGGTGGGCCGTGGGCACCCCACCGATCGATCGGCAATCAAATTAAGGTACCTATGGATGGCTGTTGCGGCCTGGACCGCGACTTCCGCCGAGCAGATTAAATTTTATTTCTGTAGCAGCGCGAGGCGATTTCATTATATAGTCTGGCGGGGAGGAAGAAACTCATAGCAAGGTAATTGTTAGTTTTAAAGGTTAATTTATCAAATTGATGGAAGTAATGGTAGGTACTTAGTAGTGCTCTTTGTTAAGAAGGTCATTTGGAACGTATGGCCTATGTGTGACGCCAAGCAGGGCTCCTCAAAATCAGGGCGAGGAAATTCGATCATCATCATCTGCTTAGCCGTTTCCCAACTATATTGGGTTGGGCTTCCAGTCTAACCGGGTGCAGCTGAATACCAGTATTTTACATGGAGCGACTGCCTATCTGACCACCACACCCCAGTTAGTACTGGGTAATACGATACCCTTTGAAATTTGATATTGGTGTATAATAAACACATGAGACACAACAGTTTTTTATAGTAGGTGTTTTAGTTCATGAGCTGCGTTAGCCCAATCCATAAAAAACTGCAAGTACACTTTCAGACAGTCTCTCTTGAAATGAAACACAAAAACCACTTTTAAACTCTAATAACTGCACAGTGTTTGAATCGTCGGTGTCGATCCTTCCACGTCAGTAACAGGTATTTATATAGGAATGCCAGCCCGCTAAGGCATTAGCTACAAGTTCTATTTTAGAACTAGAGCTGATAAAAATCCAGGAGGAGGATTTTATATTACTGAGACTGTCTCAAACTGTTCCTTTATTAATAAAAATTCTATCCCTAAATAAAAGGCAGACGGTCTAGCCTTGCTAATAAGAAACATGAACCGTAATAACAACGTTGACTGGCAGCCTGTAATTCAGACGAACTTGTTGATAAGAACTATGGGCTGTCACGGGGTTCATGCGAAAAACTCCATGCGATAAGACGGTGTCGCATGTCGCGCTGATGTTCAAATCGTGTGATAACTTCGTTACTCTTCGGGGTTCGAAGGAGTTAAGAGTATAATTATTTAGATTTGAGGAACGTTAATGAATATAACCTAGTCTAACCTAAACTAAGCCCGAGAATCTGGTTTTATGAACGGCTCTCGAGCTATAAACTACTGACAAATAAACAGACAGAAAGATGTTGCGTTTTACAATGACAAATAATAATTTATATTAATGAAAAAAATGTGCACATAAATTCTGATAATAACAAAATTTCGGAAAATAACAAAAATTATGGATGCCTGAGGATGGACGGCGCCGCCAAGGCCGGCCTAGAAAGAGGTGGCGAGATGATCTAGACGCGCATCACGAAGGCTGGTTCGAGGTGGCGCAGGAGAAGAGTACCTGGAAGGACATGGGGGAGGCCTTTGCCGAGCAGTGGGACATTCAAGGCTATTGAAAATAAAATAAAAAAAGTTACTTGTTACATCCGAGGCTCGAACTCGGGATCCTACCTGTGCAGCGTACAGTGCGTACATCTACTTAGCTAAATAAAATAATAGCAATCGAAAGGGATGAAATGTACTACTCTTACATAAAGCACAAATTTGCAATCCAAACAGTAGCGTCCTGCATCGCGCTATTAAAGTTTTTATGTTAACTTGTTTGAATACAATTTCTGGTGCCATACAATCGGGGAGTCGGTTTCTACACAGTATCGCAGTTTGAGTATCGCAGTTTGGGATGTGCTGCGCTAAGCTGTGCTACGTCGCGGTCGCCACGGGGATCTTACTGATGGAAAGGTGGGTCGTCGGCTCCAAGTGTAATTGTATAGAGCCGATAACCTCCAACACCACCACACCCTTTTAGTGACATTTCGTTATTTATTTGAAATTTAAATTTTAAGAAGAAAATTTATAATATTGAAAAAAAATCAATGAAACAAACAAAAGTCAAATCCACAATATCACAATATTTTAAATAATATAAGCTTGTTTTCGCTTCTTGTGCGTAATGTTGTAGTGAATTTAGATACTAGTGTGAATTTTTAACTTTTCAGACGAAACTACGTAGTACGTATACGTCTCGTAGCGCCTGTTACGTACATTTTATAAATACTTAATAGACGCAACTTGATATTGACCCTGACTGTGTTCAAAGGTTCCGTGGGAAGGTTGTTGGCTGATGGTCGAGGGGGAAATATTACCTTTATCAATGGGGCTTCACCCTTAACCTACCCTAACCTGACCTACTTAAACGTTGATTTGTATTTATATCAATCACCCGGGTCAAGGTTTTCTCAGACAGAGCAGGGACTTCGGTTAGTTTTGACGAAGAGAAACATTTTTTGGCAGTGAGGTGGGGATGAGCGTAATTACTTATTTTACGTATTTCATTTTTATTAGTGTTTATGTATAAAAATAAAATAAAATTAAGTTTCGAGAAGAGACTTCAAGATTACGAGAAACCGTACCTAAGTAGGCGCCTACGGCTTCTCTGAGAAATTTAATTTTATACTATTTTTTTTTTCTAGTGGTTTCTAAATTATTCGGCACTACTTGAGATATTTGTCAATCATGATTGTATCTTGGCACTCATGTTATGATAAAATAGGTCTTATTTATGTACACATAAGAGAGAACATAAGGAAACATCATAACTTAACTTAGACTAAGAAGGAGGAAAAGCTTATTTCAAAACAAACCTTATTCTTATTTTAAAGTTTCTGTCGTTATTTTACGAGACTAGAGAGAACCTTTGATCTTTAATCTGTGGAATGATAAGGTACGCCATATAATCGAATTATATGCTTACTAATTGTAATTGTATGCTATGATTGAATTATATGTTTTGTCGGTAATGTATTTCTGCTACTCAGGTGGTTCTAAAACTGGGCTCAAGTAAAAGGATCTTTATAATGCAAGAATTTAGGTTAGTATTCTAGGAAAATTGATATAAAGAGAGCCATGTTAAACCATTGTTTCAAGTGACAGGTAGTCCATTAAGGATTGAAAAGACTACTTTCGCACCTTGAAAGCTGTTGATTTTTCCATTAGATCACAATAGGACGTAACTAAATACTTGAAAAAGGACAATGAATGCAATTTATGAATTGTGTAAGTAGGATCAACAAGAAAATAAAATCTATAATTTTATTTCTATAATCGTTTAGGTTCAGAATATGAAAAAGAAAACCTATTTATGTTTCGTTCTAGATGTACTACGTTTTCTTTCGGACGGATCTCAAATCTATTCAATTTTTGGAATCGTTTCTCTTTAAACCTTTACAAGCATCTAAGCTTTTTAAGAAATTACAATCGCAATTAAAACCATTTTTAATAACTAGTTACGTTTGTGCCAAAGTTCCGGCCGAAATGTATAAGCGCAGGTTAAAATCTTGAAATGTAGTTACGTACTCATGACATTATCGAAGCAATGCCTAATGTTCATTCCTTTTTAAGTAAAACATAACTGCTTCAACTCAAATAAATTTAAATAAGGGCAGGTAAACGGTGAAAGACTCTGGACACCAGGATACGCCAACTTTTCTTCCATATTTTTCTTGTTTGTCTCATCAACCAGTACAGTGAAATTAATAAACTTTATGCTCTTCAAAATCACTTCTACGTTCCAGTTTTACTCAACGTGTGGTCAATTCCCGGTTATTGACGGTTTGTTAAACAGCCGTCAATTCCGCAGCCGGGGCGCGGCGACTCACCCGTCCGGCTCATATGACGTTTAGCTATTCGTCGGATAGAACATGGTGGCAACTGGCGGCGCTTGGAGCTTTGACTTGATTGTGAAAATAATTAAACTAGGGTGCTGTTTTGTTATTGTTATGCAAGTTTGCATAATGTAACTAAACTTGTAATAAAAAAGTAAGTCTACGTTTGATTGTTTGTTATATGATATATAATTTACTTAAACTATTATAAGTGCGAAAGTTTAGATGAATGGATGTTTGTTACTCAATCTGGCTGAACAGATCTGGATGAAACTTGGCACAGATACTGATTATAGTCCGGTATAGCACATAGAATACTTATTAATCTTATTATCCCAGAAGTAAGATCCCGTGGGCAATTCCCGAACTCCACGCGGGCGAAGCCGCGGGCAGAAGCTAGTATAATACAATTTTTGTGTCGTTGGTTATTAAACACAAAAGACTCCATTTTATAGTCGTATTTAATTCACATTAAACATTATTCCATACCCATATAAAAATAAGGATTAAACGAATATGTACTTGTTTAAGAAATTACTAAAACCTTATTTCTCTTAACCTACAAGTACCGCAGTCCCAAGTCCCAAGTCCCCTTGTCAGTATCAGCAATTTGATAACAACATGCTCACCTTATACATAAGAGTGCTGTTATACCGCGGAGTAATACAGGCGATATTGCGAGTAAACTTATTAAATAATATATCGCATAGCCCGCAATTATCGTATTTAGTTCCTCAGCGTAGCTTCATCCATATTTTCCCGGGCTTTCCAGGTATCGAGCTCAAATTAACTATTTTGTATTTAGCCTTATTGCACCGGGCGCCCGGGTTATATGAGCCCCGACCGCAGCGTGTACATTTTAAGGGGAGATACGTAGTGCTCACTTAAGTTTAATTAACGACCGTATGCCGTTGACATAAGGTAGACTTTGTCTGCTTGACGCGAAAGGTATGTTTTGTTTTAGTTGGTTGATATAATATTATGCTACTAAAGCTTAAATCAGACGTACAATGGGTAGAGACGCTGGCGTTGTTCATCTGAACTGTACAATCAATACACTGTGGAATCTCCTAATCAAGTCTCTGCAATACATTCCGCTGTAATTAAACATTTCTCTCAAACTCATAGCGAATAGATCCAATTGTGTTTATTGAGACGAAGCTGTGGTGAATAGCTCTAGTCTGTGATCGGCATTGCAAGACGGTGGAATTTAACTTAGCATCTACTATCTACCTAGCCCTTTTCCAACTATATTGGGGTCGGCTTCCAGTCTAACCGGATGCAGCTGAATACCAGTATTTTGTATGGAGCGACTGCCTGTCTGATCTCACAACCCAGTTAGTACTGGTTAATACGATACCCCTTGGTAAGACTCGATGTCAGACTTTTAGGCCACTGACTACCTAATGAAAGACTACAGTCAAAAATCTACAAATGACACCAGGGCTTAACGTGCTTTCCGAGGCACGGAGGAAATTCGGTACGTTATGGGTGGTCACCCATCCACAGACCAACCTAGGCTAGCACGACTTAACCTAAAGATCAACCCGAGCGGCGTTATTATTAAGCCACGAGCCCCTCTAACTTAGCAACTACTATAATGTACAAAAATAAAACGCCTGATAAAATATGATGAGTAATACGCGACGGTGCGAAGAGCTTTGGTAGCATAAGTTAAGCCGGCGATATTACCTATTCTCAGGGGCTTGGCAATTGGCTTGATAGAGAAACGATTTTGGTTTTTCGACTACAATTTTCAAAGAAAATATTTTGCTGGAGAATATTTTAAGCGAACAGAATTTTTATTATGAGCACCAATTTTAACCATAGTAAAAGAGGTTTTAGTCTCCGTCCGCAATTTTAATCACTGGTTGACTCGAATAGAACCTTTAAGGTATGAATGGACGTAAAGGGTATTAATTAAAGAATTGACGATTTACATGAGTGTTTTAATGGGACAATGTTACACCTCCTTACTCTCATCGGATATTACATAATCAATTTTACAAGGTAGGTAATACACATTGGGGAGTATCGGGGGAGTTGAGGTGGCGTTAATTTTCGACTTTATTCTAATTACTGAAATCCGAATATTTATGAATACGTAGTAGTTCGGGTTGAAGTGCTGCCGAGGTGCTGCATAATACTTCGGAACAACAGTTTAAGAAATGTCCGAATAAAGCGCGCTGTTTGGCGAGGGTAACTCCTCTGGTGCAGCCATGCAGGTGTTACCTTATTATTAGTATTATAAAGCATTCACGTGGGGTTACTATTAGGTACGCCTTTGCCTAACCCTTCTGGGATTACAAGAGTGATTTAATAAGCTATATAGGTAAGCATTCAATTAGTTATTCTTTACTGTTGGTGAAACCGGATATTAGATAGGTATCTAAATCATTTCAGTTTCTTCCGCTGTTGTACATTCAAAACTCACGATTTTTTAACCTAATTCAAAAACATACGAGGTTATCAAATCAACCCGTATGGTTTTCCGGTTCGGAGGGTGTATGCAAGGGGTCTCTCCGGGCGTCGTACTGCGATTCTAAACGCCCGGAGCACCCTGGGCAGGTAGGTGACTATTCCTTTCACCACTCAAAAATCTTCCGATTTCGAATTTCTAGCAACTAATGAAACATGGAATCATGATCAATATTTTACAGAACTAGATACCTACTATTTCAGTTAGCCTGCCAGCCTTTCTCCTACTCGCCCACGCATTGCATTGTGCTTTAATGGGAATTGTTGCTATACGTTTTTCAATAGGCGCTATGTTTCCCGTATGGTATCGTCTTTCTCGCACACAAAACACTTGTGGTGCTTGTAACCGAATACAATTCCGACTGGCAGAACTTGTCAGCACGTTGTATGTAGCTTGAGGCCATCCTTCTCAACCACTGACAATGACATGAGTAATTAATTTTACGCGGAACTGTAGTCTGTTTTTTTATTAAAATTGACACATGCATATTATGTCAAACTTACAAATAATGTTGCCAGCTTTTTTATGCAGTGTTGTACCTACGAAACCGGTTTGTTGAATCGTAACTTTTTATATTTATAAGACGATTAGAAAAAACTTGACAGCCGCTTTCAGTATTGTTCACGTACAGTCACGAGCACCAATATGTAAACACACAACAACTGTTAAAAGTGTGTTTCTCCTACTGTTCTGATTAAAATTTCATGTTCTTACGAACACAGTATTCTGAAACTCTTATTTTATGAAAACGATCCTATCTCCAAGTTACAATCGTTATTCCTCGCGAAAATTGCTTTAAAATTTAGGAAAGTGTTGTAGTGTACATATTGGTCCTCGTGACTGTACACGGTAAAACGGCTATATAAAGCCTTTCCTCTTAAGAAACGGCAGAACTTTAAAAAAAAAACGGCAATTATTGTATAACCTACAAATTTAAAATAATTATGATAATACGGCAGTTAGTATGTGATTTTCAATACGGCAAACCTAAATTTAACAGGAACAACACTGGACGCCATTTTGTTTACCTAGAAAACAGTTCTTGTAATAGATAATGCTTCTGCTGATCACACCAGGAAACTAAAATCGTTACCTACTTCTAGTTGGCGAAAAAGGCAAATTCAAGCTTGGCTAAAATCAAAAAATATTCCTTACGAAGAGACTAATGTTAAATTCCGAATTAATAGAAATTGCCCGAATGGACAGAAAAGCCTATGAAAGGTATGTCGTCGACGAGATGACTGCTGAACAGGGTGTCACTATTTTGCGACTGCCCTCTGTTTGTACTGCACTGCGAGCTACACCAGTTTGAGTTGGTCTGGGCTCAAATAAAGGGGCATGCCACAAAAAAAAAAAACATTCAAATTGAACAAAGCTTTTTTATATATTATTTACTTTTGCATTATTTCGATTTAAATAAGTACTTACCTTCACATTTGTTCAGAATAATATATGATAAAAAACGTTATTAATTGATTTTATTAACGTCTATTTACGGTAGTGGCACATCACTATTTAAAAATTACAAAAAACTGCCATCCCAAGTAATGTCAGTTTTGTCTCAGAGATACGAGACGGTATGCACAATTATAACATATACTTATTCATTTTGTCGAATATACTATAAAACCCAGTTCGAGTGGATATTATAGAACATGGACAAGAGGTCGGTATTTTTTTTTATATATCTTTAATACAGGTAGAACCTCTGTTAGTATAATTGACTAAAATACACAATAAATAACAACTCTAAACCATAACAATACTGAACTTTTAGCTCTCTATAAGCTATATTGAATCGGAAAACACGGAATCCGTAAAAATTCCGGAATATTGTATCTAGTTGCTCATTCCGAATAGTAACTTTTTTTTTTGGTGAAGAAAGGGTAAAAAACTCAATGAACAATTTTTTAAATCAAAATATATTAGAAGCTGAATCTTAAGAAACTAAGAAAATGTATGGGAAACGAAAAGCTCAAAAATCTTTACTCACATGAATACTTCAAGTGAATAATTAAATTATAGAACGTTCCTAAATATGGTTAGGTTAGACCGCAAGACTGGCTAGATGGCAACCTATCGGAAGAATGCAATAAACTGGGCGAAATGTGCGTGTACTACAGGAACCCTGTCTTTCCAAGACATCATCAGACATCTCTCCTTTCATGCAACATTTCAATATTGCATTTCACAGTGAATGTAAAATATTAAATGCCCGACTTGCGCCGTCCCTGATATTATTTGAATTCCATAAAGGATTGGTATTTCCAATATACCGTCAAAAGGATTAATATTTTCCTCAAAGTAATATTCTTCTTCTTTAATCTATTGGTCGTTTGTTTGGTTTAAAGCTCTCGTCTCTGATGAAGAAAATCCTATTGAAGAAACCTAGATTTTAAGGCACTTTCTTTCTGATATTGCTTATTACATTTCCAGTTAAAATATACGAGGAATTTATGAAGAGGATGCAGTCATTACTTACTCCTGGGGCCCCTGGGGGTAGCGAACGTTTGTGTAAAATTAGAATATTTCAAAAAACCATGTCCTTTTGTCAAAGCACCTTATTGACCTATTTTCGCAATTGACGTGTATCCACGTTCAAATTTGCAGTCTAATATGGACGTTATAACGAAGATGGATCTAGTGAAAATCGTTCTGAATCGCATTTGATGAGATAGATCCTATTGACGTAAATTTGCCAGTAAGTCTTTACAATGCAGGGTGTAAACGGTCCCTTCATGAAGCCGTCAACAAAGCAGTCAACCAAGCATTATGTACATCAAACTAAGTAACTTTACGCAAAAAATATTACGGTAGGACTCGATATAACGCACTCAAAACATTGTGCTGATGGATGGATTGAAAAGTACGAGGGTCGTGGAGCTGTTTAAAGTAACAATCTTAAAAACATTTATTGCAATGACGGGGAGAATAAGTGCCTATCGGCTTCGTTAAGGGTCTTGTTACACCCTTTATAGAAAATCTCTGAAAAGATATATTATCAGTGCTCAGAAATATTTTCAATAAAATCGATTTAAAGCAATTAAACTAATAAGAGCGCCTCGCCTGTGTTTTTGCTTCATGAAATTTAACCTAGATTATGTTTATGCTGACGCACATACTTCCCTGTTATTATTACGTGTTTTAGTTCTAAATTAGTAGAGTTTAAGTTAATTAGGTTTACTTTATCAAATATACTCCCCCGACATAATAAGAATAGCTTGTCAATCACTGCCTCGTTGGTCTAGTGGTCGCAAGCGTGACTGCTGAGCATGAGGTGCTGGGTTCGATTTCCAGGTCGGGCAAAGTGTTATTAGGTTTTCCCTTCAGGAGTTTCTCAGTAGCAGCCACGGAGTCATTTGTGCCCGATTGAGGGCAATAGGCTCGCCCTCTGTAACAGTGGACTTAAACATAACTGGGGACATGTGGGCGTACTATTAGGTACACCTCTGCCTAACCCTTCGAGAATTACAGGCGTGATGTTATGTTTATCAAACAATTCAAATTTTAACACTATACGTATAATGTTCATGTTAAATATTGGAACCATGCAGCTTTTGATTTTAGGAAGTGCCCGTAGAGGATAATGTGAATTATATTCAAAGTAAAACAATAATAGAAAGTATCTAACAATCTAAAAGCAAGTAAACGATCTTGTTAAATAGGATTCGATACGATTGCTTGATTGAAGTTGCCACGCCATTCTTTATTGTGGCCCTCTGACTTGGATTCCGCACCGGACAGTATTAGCTGCATTAGTGTTGAAAAAATTATTATAAGGTCGAGCCCACAAAAAAAACCGAATCATAATAATTATTGGCGATTGGCTTATAACCAGTTAATAATTATTTTGTTTCATGTTTTTGTTTCTGTAGTATCCCCCTGCTGGCAGCGGGGTACTGAGATCTGTAAATGACACCCTGAACGACGAAAGGCTCACTCACTCACGACTATTCACTCGCGAGGAGATTAGTAGTGTAGAGGACAATGTTGCAAAAAGATGTCCGTCTCAGAGGCACCGGAATGTTTCTGAATATTTCAGGAAGATGGCGCTGTTTTCAGTGAGTAGTCTTTTGGAAATTCAACAAGTACAGCAACAGTTTGTGGCCCCGCTTTCAGCTCGCTTCGTCGCTAGCATATCCTTTTATCCTTGTCTCGCGGCTTTGAGCTTAAGTGGCTGCACGTTCCTGGTTTCTTCCCAAAGCAAAACCGTGGTTTAACCCAAGCCAAATAGGTACATTGATTTCCATTATTTCTTTCCGTACGTTTTTCAGTAGCTCTGTGTTCTCTGTCTCTGTTGTCTGTATGAGTAATGGAAGCTGTCTTATATTACATATGACTTTATGTTACTGGCGAAATATGTGTGTACAGAACAGGTTTTCAGAGAAAACACCGAATTTTCAGGGATAATAAATTTGGAAATTAGTGTTTGGAGATAAACGTGCGTCCCAACTGCGGGCGTGTAAATCTCAGCGTGCGTCCCAGCTGAGGGCGTGTGGATTCCTATGACCTTCAAGCGTGCCCAGCTGCGGGGTGGGTCCTTGTGGAGGGCCTAAAAGTTCGCTATATATCTCACCTGCGGGCGTGTGGGTCTTCGGCAATAATTTTTACATTTACATTACAATTTTACAATATAGATACGTGTTTGAAAATAAATTTTAAATATTTTTGTACAATATTAAAAAATAATTATTTCTAATTTTATCAATGTAACATGGAATCTTATGTTTTTCGAGTAATTAAAGTGTACATTTTAATAACTATACCAACATTGTACGATGATTAAAAAAAAATTACTTACATCTTTTTGCATTTTCTGAGAAAATTTTCCAAAATAATGTAATTTTTTTTGTACTCCAGCAGAAAGTAGGGGTTTCAACGGACAAAAAGCGCACCGACTTTTTTAAAGGGTGTCACATAACATTTCATTTCAAAAACTTTACGGATCGGATGTTCTCATTGAAAGCTCTTTCGAATGGCGCAAAAAACCAAAAAGTCGGTTATTTTGATTATTCGCAGATATTTTAGGTTATGTGAAAAAGTGTAAATCCCAAAGTTGTAGATCTTTTACCTACAACCTTGCCATTTAAGTTTTTTCGCTAGGAGTTGTAGTTTTCCCGGAAATTGTGACAACCGGTTTTTCACCCCTTTTCCTTCCCGACCTCAAATCGCCCGTAAATTATTTTTCCTCTTTTTTTAAATGTATTTTCTTCCTTTTGCAATCGTTGTCATCCTGTTCTTAATTTTTTTCACTTTTTACCATTTTCAAAGGCTTCGACCCCGGCCTACAAGTAAGTTTCAACTGCTAAAACATTGGCGGACACAGTGAGTTTCGTGTGTCGGGAACAGAATCGAGTTACGAGTGACAGAGCGGTAGCGGTTCTGAGTGCAAAAAACGAACAAGAAAGAGGGTAAACCGATTTGTCTGCTAATAAACATCCACCCACAATAAATTCATTTAGCCATCGATCGATGGTACAGTTGCTGCCAATTAAGATCGCAATGGCGGTCATTGACCCACCTACATTTATTAAAGTTCTTAACTTTGAAATCCAAAAATAAGCCTGTTCATGTCTTGAATCGTCATCTATCGTGACCTTCAACATTTTTTCTAATGAAAAACGATACATGGTTCATTTGTTTTGGGTCGTACGATATTATGGAAAGAGCAATGACCGCTATTGCGATCTTAATTGGCAACTATAGAATGAATAAGTCAGAGTCGATCGACAGTTTGGGTCGAGGGGCTATTGGGACCGGGACCGCGGTCCCGGATTACACCTATTAATGCAATAATTATTTTTGAGTAGTATTTTGGGACCACAAATAAAATAAACAAAGTTATGTCACGGGAAAGTACGGTCAACCAAATATTTTAGAAGTTAAACTAATAAAAGTATTTTTATAAAACGATAAAATATTTCGTTCATTTCAAAAGTGGCATCCTTCTATTAGAATTCATTAAAATTTCAGCTTAAAAACGTCCACTGCTGCACATAGGCCTCCCGCAAGTGGACCGTGGGACCGGTCTCGTGCGTCTCGCATCCTGCGGATCGCCCGGATCGCGGATCGATCGGACGCCATTTGGAGACAATTTTTTTATATTAGCGAATGAATTTTTAGTCACTACACTCATGAATGTGGTTTTCTTGAACATTTTCTTGTTCAGTTATCTGCGAAAAAGTATCAGTTACCACTTTCAAAAGAAATTTTAGTCTTAAAAATCGTTATTTTATAAATAAATACATAATTAAAGAAAACAGGAAATTAAAAAAAAAACCTTGAAATTTCCATTTCATTGACAACAATCAACAAATAAACAAACCAACTTTTTTTAAACTTTCTTCTCCACACCTCTAGGAACTCAATAAAAAAGTCCCATGAAAATCCGACCACAATAAACTCCGCCCCACCTTATTGTCTAATTGCACTCGACTAAACCGGTAAAATTGTGATTGTTGGTCTAACCCGACATTACTTGGCGTAATTTCCACCTACGCATCTGGCACCGGAAGTGCATACAGGGCAGCGCGAGTAATATTGTAGTAATCAGACCTTCCCTTGTTTATTGTTGCAATTGGCTATGAATGAGGGGAGGTTGTCAGGTAATTTAGGTTTCCGACCACAAACTGTAGCACTAGCCATTATATTGTTGGTGCGTAATTAGGTGTTATGCGCTGGGTATCAGAAGGCTCGTCAAACTTGCATTATCCCCTTTAAATGAATGTTTTACCGTCACAACTCCCAACCTAATATTAACTTTGAAAACGGATGTCAAACATTGCGTTTCTCCAATTATGTTGCGGTCGGCTTCCAGTCTAACAGGATACAGTTTAATACCAGTTTTTAACAGTGAATGACTGCCTCTTAGATCTCTCAAATTTTCTGTCCTTTGCTTTCCAAAAAATATTCATCATCATCTACCTAGCCTCTTCCCAACTATATAGTATTGGCAGTCTACCCGGATGCAGCTGATTACCAGTATTTTACACGGAGCGACTGCCTAATTATTTTTTTCTCAAACCAAAAAAATTCAAGCAATCTTTATAAGTGAATGTTCAATTGCATACAAACAACTAAAATAAAAACATTGTAAATATTTTCGAGATGAAATCTGCATTCGGTCGAATGGAAAATTGCTGGAAGCATGCAATAATTACGTTAGAATCAGTAAAGAACCATTCGATCCATCCCTAAACGAAACTCCCCCGATACTCAGAGTGCTTAAAAATAAAAGTGTATCCGAGATTCCGGCCAAAAACAATCAATGGAAAAGTAGACCAATGTATTGTATAGATCAGGCCCTGCAGTCTCGACATTAGATAGCGACAAAAATCGGTCGCTAAGTCGTATCCTAGTCAAATTCCTTTAATAGATTTTCTACTTTATTTCCAAAGCACAAGGTTGAAAATCTATTAAAGAAATTTGACATCGATTACACTTAACGACCGATTTTTGTCGTTATATTAGTCGAAACTGCAGGGCCTGGTTCTTTCTGCGCAGTAAATTCTTGTTTGACCACCCAGCTGCGGGTTGAATTATTTTGTCCAAATGTACCATTCACGTACGATAGAGTATAATAGTGTCTCTTATATCCAGTATTGTGATGCGCATCCTTTTCATTCGCGAGATAATAAATATGAAGCTAATATGTATGAGCATCAATGTGAGTACTTCGTGCAAGGAAATCTTGTTCTAAAAAGATGTTAAAACTTCAAGGGCGGATCGCCACACTCAATGTGTTTTTTGTGATGCATTGTGTGACCGTGAACGAAAAATAAAAAAGTCATGGCCCATCTGAAAATATAATATTCAAAATCATACTGATCCATAATCTCCTGTGTTTGAAGTATGTTCAGACTCCATTTTGCACTAAAGGCCACCTCTATTAGTTCGTTGCAGCCATACGTAACGTATTTGCTACACTAATTGAAAGCACAACAACCACCGTCCAATATTCGCGAACGGCTAATTTGATAGGCCTTCCTCCCCCTTACCCCTCGGTGGTGTGTATTAATCCGACGCATCCATTTGTGAAAAATGAAGTATCGGAACATTATGAAGTTCAAAAAACGACCTTGTTACTTCGTAGTCAGTAAGTTTGATGGTAATGCACAACACTAGTGTTCAGTCCGGCTAATTTGGTAGGCTTAACCCCTTCGAACAGGGATGTGTTAATCCGGGCATCAATTAACCATGCCCATTTGCAATTATTAAGAGCTGAGTTCAACTGCGGTATTAACTGAAGAAAAATTTCTACCTGGCACTGTTTGATTTGCTGTGGGTGGGAGGTATCAAGAAGGAGAGAGCACGTCGGTAGATGAAAAATTGAATTTTTCGTTTAGTAAAGTTTGGCATTCACGGATTTTTCGGCTGTTATATTCAAAATGATTCATGATTTTCTTGCTTCACTTTCCTTGAAAATAATTCTTGCATTCTTGATGGAAAAGCGTTCCCCCATCTGTCTTACTACCACCTTGAATAACATTGTACCCGTGTCTCCAAACGAAAAACACACGAACAAAGCCTGATAACTAATCTGTGGATTTGTTAAATGATAAAGATGGCGAATATAGAAAATTGAATTTTGTATATTTTTCTATCATCATTTTTAATTCACTCAAAACTTTTCAGCCACCCCTCGTAATTCCAGATGTAGAAGTTGTATAAAGTAACGGTACACGTTTTGAATTTAGTTATAAAAATACCATCTAAGTATTTTTATAATTACGTCCATGAGTCTGTCTTATTACTTTGTACCTCAAAAACCAAAACAAAAGTCATTGAAGAAAAAGCTTACGTCCTTCCGCTATCGAACTAGCTCGCCACGCTCCGGCTAACTTTACGACTTGATCAACACGTCCACCGTGTCACCAAACTAAACAAATTATGCACTTGAACGCAGGTAGGTGATCAACGAATGAACTTGATAAGAAATTAGGTAAAAAGTATTTGTAGTTGACAGGTTATAAGCGTTATAACGAACTAACCGAGACAGGCCGACAGAAATGACTGTAACGTGACTGAAGTGGACTGTAACGGTTTCGGAAAAGTCATTACAACATTTTTCTCTATTTTAAGCATATACTTTACTTTCTATTGTAAATATATTATTTTGGATTTTTTTCAAAGACGTAATGACGTAATCAGAAAAATATTTTTCCAAAATAAAAGTTCACTCTGGGCGGAAAACCGCTCAACCGCGCGATACGCGGTCATCTTTTTTACAACTTGATTTACTTTTAACCAGTGTTTCCAAAATCAACAGATTGCGCAAACAAACACAGTTAGATAACTAACCTATGAACTTGATAAGAAATTACTTAAAAATGATAAATGATTATTGAGTAAGCGTTGTAACTAACGAGATGTAAACTACTATAAAGAGAGAGAAAAAATTTATACCATGTCTCAGTGACGCCACAAAGCTAAATTCATAACAGGTGCTACTGGCAGGAAAAGCCTTCACCCGTCTATCACCGTCGTCCTCCATCCAACGTGTTTGAAAACTTCAAAAACATTGTACCGGTGACTCCAATCGTAACAGATTATACATCCAAACAAACCCAGACAGCTAACCCTTGTATTTAATTAAAAAATACGTAAAAATTTTAAGTGGTTATCGAGTTACAAGCTCCGTTTGCGAAAGAACGACTGTAACAGTCTTATTACAAAACAAACGTATTCTTTTGATATTGTTTTTAAACTATCAAGCCAGTTTATGCTACAAGAACGTAACTGTGATTGAAAAAAACAGTTGCTTATAGATAACTGACATACTAAGACGGGTAGTAAGTCGTCCACTTTTGTATGACATCACTGACGTCAGAATAAAACTCAAATTCAAACTTGCCTCCGTAGTTTAACCCTGCATTTGAAGGTGTGTTATCGGACGGTTATACTTCAGCCAATAAAATAATAGCCAAGTACTTTAAGTACGACTCATCCCTTTTTTTAACGGAACATGATGTCACGTCTCTTTGCTGGACCAAGGCCAGTTATCCTTGTATTTAAATCACAATATACCTACTCACTTTGTTCACCTTTGGTCACATCACATGTCACGTGAGCCACCCTTGACGTAACACATTCAATAAAACGTATTTCTATACCTGTGGCGATTTAATAAATATAATTAACAAGTACATGCGACGCCCTAAATTTGATTGTAAGTATGTTTTACGAACCCCCTTTTGCTTGGGAACACGTGTCCAGGACACTAAAGCAGAATTTCTAATGTCCCCTTTGGCATTCGCGTTGCTTTTAAATCAAATATAAGAAAACAACAAAAGATGACAAAATACTTCACTGTGGTAGTTTTGCCAAAGATTTCATGTCTACGTCTTGATTTCTCTTAGCATCCTCAAAACTTGAAAGGGTCTTAAAGATGTGGATTTGGGACTGTGTCGTAGCTTTGCCTCTTTGTGCTAACATAGACGATGTTGTAGAAATGGCAAAATATTAAGCCAATATTTCGTAGTGCCTTTGACACAAAGGATAGGAAGAAAGTGTCCTAATATAACTTATCTAAAATTACTTAAAAGCGTATAAGAGCATATTTGTTGTACCGGCAACTTTTCCAATTGTTAAAAGTTTTTAGCTACAACTGATAAAATACTTAAAAGCGTATGAGAGAATATATGATGTACCGGAAAATCGCATTAAAACCGTTGTAAGTAGTCGAATGTCGTAACTGAGTAAAGTATAACCCCTACTGCAATTAGCCGTTAAAATGTTGAATATTAAAAAAGAGTGTCCGTACAAAACGTTACAAATTGAGTTATACTGCCAGCCCTTGTGATGCAATAAGGTCATCAAATTAATTGGTAAAAGCGCGTGCGGCAAGATGAAAAGTGGGTCATTGTCTGTGTGGAGAACTGTAGACGCATACGCACATGAGATCCTCTTGCCATTATTGATGCACGAAGCTGAATTATGGATCAAGCCTATTTCAACTTTTTGCCATCCATACGTTACAAAATTTGTTTGAAGAATGCTTTACTCAAATAAAATTGTTATTAATCTAAAGAAAAATAATAAGGATGAAAACATAAACTATGTTCATGTTTTCATCTTGCATTTAGTGTCTATTAGACTGGATGCTTAGTACATTACACACTGAGTAGCAAAGTGTATGTTTGCTCTAGCGAGGTTGTATCTGGTAGTTTCAGACTTCTCCTTCCGCGCGAATTTTCTTTCAATAAGTGATAATCTTGGGCGTACCCACGGTGGGGCAGGAGGGGCACTTGCCCCACCCTGCTCTCTGACCCGAAGCTAAGAATTTTTATAATGTACCCAAATATTCATTTGGGTACTTTAACATTTTTCACATTAAAATAAAAAACTTGGTTAAAGTCAATAATGACAGAAAACAGTCTTGTCGGCCTCTGTATGATGAGTGTGCATAGAAAGAGGGTTCTGGAAGCACAACATACGTTTGAAAACGAAATTTTAGCTAGATTTAGCCAGAACCCTCGCAGGTTATTATTGAAATGATGTAGTATAGTCAATAAAACGTATCAGTCACTAAATAAAAAGCATTTTTTAATTTCCTACTACTCAGTTTATTTACTTCTGCCTTAAAAGATACCCCTTAAAAAATGCTGGATATGCCCAAGGTGATAATGCAGCCTAACAGCTCAGCAACAGCACATTCTGGTGTTAACATAACACCAGAATTGTTGTATAGAATGTTCGTATTTTCTTTGAAGTCTTACATTCTCCATTATAATTACTTTGACTGAGAAAAGAAAAAAGTCAACAACTACTTACCTTGCAATATTTTTTTTTTATGTCATGTGACATAACAAAAAACAAATCACTGTTTATTCAAATCAGGGTTGTTCACCACTTCCAAGTGTGACAGCTGCCAAAGCCCGAGCTGAACAAATAAATGTGGAAAGCTTGTAAGTATCACTTTTTCACGGACATTATGCAGCCCCCATAACATTTCGGTTACCAAGCCTTTTCCAATCACACGCAATAATTGGAAATTCCGGTGAGAAAAACCCAACCACTAAGACTTTTTTTAAAGTTCAATGCTATTCAATAGTTAACGTGTCGCTGTCCAGACACAAAGATTCGTTACTGAAAAAAGTAGTCTACTCTACAATAATGTTTATGACAATATTAGGAAATTAAATTAATCCAATAGCATATTGGTACTGACTTCTCATCAATATATACAAAATAGGAGCCTAAACGCTACAAAATTTTGCAAAACTAGTGAAGGAAACAAAACAGAGGTAACTATTGTGCGATGCCAGATATTTTTAGAAGACGAATGCCAAGTAAAACTTTTGGTAAATCAAAGTTGTTTTTGATCAGATAGAGACGAAGATTTGGGGCCGTTTTTAAAAATACGAGATAATCTCCAAGGTAGATTCTGTTAAAAATAATCAAGACAGGTTTTTGATAACCTTCTGAAAATAACTGAGATCTAAAAAAAAAAAAAAACGACTATTTATCATTAATTAGGACGGAATTTTCCACTTTCTTAATAGAGTTTGATAGAGATCTACAGTTTGAGGCTTTACTGTTTTTTTTTCTTAGCCTGCTCTGTCCCACTGCTGGGCAAAGGCCTTGTATTAGAGTGATGTAGGCAGAATAAAAGTGAACTGTTCAATTCAACGATTCGTGTAGTAATGCCAATAATTAGTGTGTGCAGTTAAAAATATAAGGGCTGCGGGGCTGTTCGAAAGAGATACTGCGGCCCTGGAACACAAAGGGCAAAGAAGGAACATGGATGGGTTTTAGACAGTAAAAGTCTGACACTCCCTTCCACTGCCCCCTGGGGGGTCATTTGATGATTTCCCATACGAAAAAAAACAAGAGTTACAAATATAAGGTTACGTGAACTGCATCCTACAGCCTCGGGATCCACTTCTTCCATTTCTCGTGTACCCGCGCGTCCTCCTTCCTGTTCTGACTGAACTTGTCCAGTTCGCACTACTGTTAATAAATACTGTTATAGATACAATAATGTATCTACAATACTGTTTGCTGACACTAAAATTTCCGTGTTTCAGAAACGACAATATATTATTAAATCAATTTCTTGAAATTGATTGTTAGTAAAAGCAACATTTATTTCAAACATACAAAAGAGTAAGTACAAAACAAAAGCGCGGTGAAAATGTATTTTATGTAAATGGGCTCGTCTGGGGAAGAACAAACAGTTCTATTTCCGTTGTCAAGCATTCTTGCTCTGATTTAAAGGATATTACAGCTGATCAAGTTACAGGGTCGAGGAAATTCAACTTACTCTTAACTACACTCATCAGCGGAAGGCGCGCCGCCTTTTGTTGAGTTTACAAGCACCGGTAATCATTCGGTACATTGGCGACAATCACATTTTCCAATCTGGTTATGTTATTGGCTATGTCAAGAGAAATAGGAATACTGATTAGGTTTGCAGAAATGCAATCATTATGGAAATGAGGATCCCAGTCAGGCACAGCTGATAGGTTAAAATCATGTTACAATACACCACGTTGTTGTGGCTTAGATTTCTAGTTACTTTTTGGCAGTCAAAATAATTATAGTAGTGTCCCAATAAAGTATCAAAGAAACATAATGATATGCGAACTTATTTCCGTCAACAACTGTTCAACATGTCTTCCCGTCTTGACATAACAAAAGGGTTGTATTCAGAGTTTACACGTTCTATCAGCCATATATATACTGTTATTCCGTCAAATTTCATTGTTCGTCCGTTAAATTTCATTGATACTGTACGTTTCAATCATCATATTATAAGCCTATAAACGTATTTTTGAAAATATTGACATCTTAATAAATTCTGCTATTTTAGGAACAAAACCGTACAGTAACAGTAGCTAGAATAGATCGTTATTATGGTAACAACTCTTGCCAAAATTGTGAAGAAACTTGAAATGGCGTTTCTACTCGAAACCAGCAGCAGCTTGCGTACCAGCGTAAGAAAAATTACATAATCTGATACCTAAAATGTTTTTATGAGGGGTTTTAAGTTAAACTTTACCCTTTTCTATAGTCTTGGCTGTTGTTACCTCGCCGGAGCGTGACGAGCGGTTTCGATTGGTGTTTTTCGTAATAGTTTCGTGGTCACGTAAAGACGAGACGTACGTCCTCTCTCGTCGAGCTCTAGAGCGTTACTGGCATTTTCCGTTCATTCCGCCCCACTCCCGGAGACAGCACAGTCGGTTACGGAGGAAGTGGCGTGTAGACGCACATGGTACCAGTTTTCCCGGCTTGTTAATTTCAGTTCATCGTTGAATTCCCTTTCAGCAAGAGCTTCGAGGTCGTTCCGGTGAGTTTCGAGCTCAATTTTGCGAGATTATGTTCATCAGGCTCAAATACTACCCCGACTGAGGTCGCTTTGCGTTGTTCAGTAACATTTGCCTTTATGGTGCGATTGAATTTGTTTTTTTTTGTCTTTAAAATCATTTCTATGTCTAATTTGTATATTTTAACTCGATGATTAAGTAAGCATTTAGAGTCTAATTTAAAATCTTCCTCCGAAATAAAACCGCTACAAGAATGACGTCATATTGGAAAAGATCCAAATCTAATGTAAAACAACAACACCTGGAATATCTACCAATAATCGAAAAACTTTTCTTCATGCCCGTTGAACTTATCAGAGCGTCAGGACACATGCTACAGGTTTCTGATACCCTAGTACTAAACATGAGTTCCTAAAGTGTCATAGAATATCTTAGAGAACTTTCTTTAAAGGTACATTCATAAATTACATTGTTTTGATCACAAGTTAGTCCGGTGATGCTAATTTAAAATCTTATCGCCCAAATTAAGGTCGTTTCCTCACACCACCGGGCTCCTAATGGGACCCCGCCCCCAAAAAAAATGGTTAAAGCGAATCCTATGCAAAATCTTACTTGTACTGGGTACTATGTGGAATCTTAAAGACAGGGGAACAATGTGGTACAAAAGTTTGAATGTAGGTTGGTGATAGAGGGAGATACCGTTACCGACAGACCTACGTACGAGTCCTTCGCACTGCCAGACGTAGTTGCACCTGCAGGGGCTAGGAAACGTCATTAAAACTATCTGGCGGGTTGGGACACCGCTTGAACTCTTTTTAAGAGGCAGTATACGTGCCACCTACAAAATTATTTTTTATACAGAAATATCTCCTCTTTAGTATGGACAGTGACACATATACTGTTATCAAATTTTCCAAATACTTCCCGGCGATTTCCTAATTTCGTTTTCCTACCACTTCCGGTTTTCTCTGCCTTAAAAAGGGTTAAATTGTTGCCCAAGTAACATTTTCAAAATCAGACTTAATAAAAATGACGTAAGTTCACTTGCAATTTACCATTAAAGGTGTCCGGCGAGAGTTTTCCACACAAAGTGTCTGGCAGTGGAGGAGGTAAATCATCATATTAGACTTTATGAAATATAAAAAAATCACGCTTTATAGTCTGACGTAACTTAGCAGCTATTTAACACAACTTTCTTACCTGCTATCTGCCGAAGCCACCACGATCGACTTCTCACAACATCCAATTGTTCTTACCTGTAGATAGGTACTTCCATGACGTATGAGTATTATTATAATCAGCACGACTGACAAGTTATTGGCTGGATAGATGACTGCCTACGTCAAACAACTAGACTGAAAATAAAATATGAAAATAATGGTGTATGAATTTCGTACTATCACGCAGTGCGTTCGCTACTACTTTGCGAACTAGCTAATATTCTAGTGCTAGTGTTGTAGTCCAAAATAGCAGGAAAGAAGATGTACATGATGACGATGCTATCAAAGGCATAATTATGACAATCTCGTGCAAATTTTGTATGCCCTATGCGAAAGATTTTGGTAAAAGGTTTTCATTATCTTATCGTATGATAGTAAAGAGAGTGATTTTCACAGAATGGAGATTGTAGTATTATAGTCTTTTGCCAAGGAATATTAAAGAAACTTCTTACTTTGAATTGTTGAAAAGTATGATACGTAAGTTCTTTAGACGCCAGATAAATTTAAGCAAATTATTTTGGGCTAATATAATTATTTTGGGTTTTTGGGGTAGTAAGTGCTGTCTCTGTGTACTGGTTATTGTAAAAATACAACAATTATTATTAACAGCAGGGTGCTTAATAATTTACTATTGTATTAAAATAGCTTATGATGAAACAGGATGCTGTTGTTACAGAGTTGGAGGAATTTCTTCAAAATTTTTTGACATTCTAATTATTTCTTATTAAGAAAAACTCATGTAAGTAAAGGAAAAAGTTGTGCAGCAAAGTCTTCAGGGCCGACGGAAGGCTATTTTTACCATTAACTTTCCGACGGCAAATGAAATTTTGCGAAAAAAGTGATTAACGGTCACAATTTAATTTTATTTATAGTTTTATGAGCCTAGTAGATCGTTATAACTATAAAATAATGCGGATAAGAATCCCATGAATTTTTATACTGAGAGAAACGATTCTACCGCTAATTTAATATGAAAATCGTTTCGTATTTTTTTCTATTATTTCGCAAAAACGGTGTTTTATAATTATTTTGAAAACACGGGGAAGGTAAAATATTCTATTTTCATTTTATTCTTTAATTACGCTTTAAAATATCAATAAATCATCGAAAATTTAATAAAATTTCTCAATTCTACAAATTTAAGCTATGATATATTAATTTGAATGTATAAAATATATTTTCCATGTATTTAATTATATATCTTACTGGAAAACAGAAGTTTTGTAAAAGTTTGGGAGGCGGGCGGCGTTTCTTCACTTACTTTAGAATTTTCTTGCCCGATAAGTACATAATCAAGTCATATTAATTGTTTTAAACATGCCATTATAAGTTTTATTGCAGTATGTATTTCAGTTATTTTTATACGAAGTTTTTTCAGTTCCCGTCGGCATGTTCAAAATATAAAATAGTCGGGAAAGCTGAAAGATTTTTCGCCAAAACTTCATGAGATTGTGATTTAATATTATTTTAGTAAGGTATAACAGATATCGATTAAAATTATATGAAATTTTCTCAGAGCGATCTACGTAGATTTAAAGTCCGAAAAGGAGGAAATTTTCTGGAAAGCTTTTTTTTCATTCCAATCTTAATAGATTAGCTCAAAATCAGGTAAGAAGGTATTTTTTTTATGTATTTTTTTTATTTTTCTCGGAGAAAATCTATATTCTTGTTAATAAGGTTCATTTTATCTCGCTCGTAAATGGGTGGGGGTAAAGACGGGAGGGGAGAGCGCGGCATCCCCCCGCGCACCCCTTCAGCAGTGGTGGGGACCGCTTGTAAATCCCGAATTCGGATAAAATAAGAACTTACTGAAAAATTATAAAATGAATAAATTAGTTAGAAAAAAATGTTTTCTTGTCAGCGGTGTATTATTATTGTGTAGAATAGAATAACCTCATCTGATTGTGTCGGGCGGTTAATTGGTTAGAATAAAATTATTAGATTTAAATTAATTTAGTTACTAATAATTTTATAATTTAATGTCAGGGAAAAAACCACCCTACATAGTGTAGATTCTATTTTAATTTGCAATTCTGCTCATATTACTAAAGTCAAACAAAAAAAGCCTACTAGTCAAAAACAAAAAAGAGCTTATTCCAACTTGTGCCGCTGCATCAAACCCTACCCATTCCACAGCCTCTCCCAGTGAAATGCGCATGTGCGAGCCTCACCCTAACCACCCCCAGGGTATAAAAGCTGTGCCAGGGTAACTGGGAGCACACAGGATACAGTGAACTCGAACTAGTAACTCCTGGTAGTACCACGGTCGGCAAAGCAGTACCGCCTGCCCCTCGCGGTGAGAGGCCGCGCCGCGACGCTCCGCGCTCTCAGTGTTCCTTTGCCAAAATAAAAATATTATCTTCTTCCAAATTTAAATTCAGTGGATTCATTACAAAACCCGCTTTTCCGTTTGTGTAAAAATGATAGTGAATATTGGTTGCTGGTGACACGGAATTTTGTGGTAAGTAATGAATTTTATTTTTTGTTTGTTTATTTCTCGTTTTTCTGTTTGCTTTTCGCAAGCATGATTTTGTTGGGGCTTATTAGTCTTATTATTTTTGTGTTTTTCAAGCCAACCGTTTTATTTTGTTGCTGAAAATTCATTTTCTCTCTTCTGTTTAATTTTGGGGTGGGTTTGTTTTCATCGTTTAACAGATTTCTATGTTTTAATTTTATTTCCAACCGTTCTTATCATTCTATTTTATGTTTTTGTTGTTCGTAAATCAAGTGTGTAAATGCGGAAACCGTGAAATTCCATTTTTACTCATCTCTTTGCTTCATTTCGGGATTTAACTTAGAAAATATGGCCGTGCACAGCTAAATTGTCATTATTTAGCTTGTGAAAAAATCATATCAAATCCTTATAAAACATTTCATGAAAAATCCTGTCCTGAAAAAATATTAAAACCGGGACTTTAAAACAATTAATGGCCGTAACATTTTTTTTTTCACAATAACGTTGTATGTTACATTTTCCGCATTTCCACTACGAACGAGAATTATAGGTTTTATAAACACGGTAAATATGTTCTGCGGGCACGCGCGCGCGGGCGGTTTTATTATGTTTACGTGAATTTTAACGAGGCGTTTTCTATGTTACGGCGCGGCGCCGAGTGCATAGGAGTTGTAAGGCTTTTCCTACACCGCGATTTATAATTCCACAAGGAACATCTCATTTTTCGATAAATGAGCTTAAATCTGATCGAGGATGTTGCAGTAAATTCTGCAAATAGTCAAAGTTCGAATAGAATAGGAGTTCTAGATTTTTGGCCGCGATTTATTTTTCTACAAGGATCTACAAGCTGTTAATTCTTGTAGCAGTTAAAGTGCGAAAAATATTGGATATCTAGGATTTTTCCCAGACCGCGAATTATTTTTCTACATGGAACTTTTAATTTTTCGATAAATGAGTTTAAATCTGAGTTACGACAAGAAAAAAGATGTTCCAGATAATTCTTCAAATACATTGAATAAAATGGGAGTGCTAGGTATTTTTGGCGACCGCATTTTATTATGTTACGAAGAGCGTGGAAGAAATATTTTAAAAATGAATACTGGCCAAGTAAAAAAAATAAACTTTTGGCTTCTCGTGAAAATCATTTCATCATAATGTTAATCTGCATTAAGTCAAAGATACAGCTCGATAAAAATACTTTTTGTAATCTCAAACTAACAAAAATTGGCGAAGTCCAAAAACATAAAAGAGACTTAATGTAAATCGCAATTTATTAAAATAAAAATAAGCTAAAATCCAAAATTAATCTAGGATTCAGAGCGAATGAGCCAATTTTCTAGAACATGAGATATTACAGATCTGTAGTCACAATCTTATAGAAAAAATCCAAGCTTAGAATTATTGGATGAGTTTTTTTAATGGAACACGCCAAAAATGAGAGTTTTTCAATATTACAATGTTTTCAGAAATTTTCATTTTTCGAAAGAATTTGATGCGAGGACAAAGACATAATTTCACAATTTTTTTTAAACCTTATAAGACCAATTTCGGTTATGACTAAAAAAGTAGTTTTTAAATAAACATAAATGATTGACTGCTGAGTATGAGGTCCTGGGTTCCATTCCCGGGTGAGATAATTGGTAGGTATTGGGTTTTTCTAAAGCTTTTTTGCTCATTTTTTTTGCTCCAAGCAGATGTAGGTACTACCTATTGAAAATCGTAAATTCATCAAATTATAATACTTACTTACTTGACTGCCTCGTTGGTCTAGGGTCGCAAGCGCGACTACCTGGTTCAATTCCCGGGTCGGGCTAATTGTTATTGGGTTTATCCATCAGGAATTCCTCCGTAGCAGCCACGGAGTTTGGATTTGTGCCCGATTGGTGGCTATAGGCTCGCCCCCTACTACATGGAACTTAAACGTAACTGGCGGAAATGTGGGTGTACTATTAGGCACACCCCAGCCTTACCCTTTGGGGATTACAGGCGTGATGTTATGTTATTAATAAATGACTAGCTGTACCCGGCATGCGTTGCAATGCAATTTTTTGTACCTAGTGCTACCTCCTTGTATTTTTTACTACTCGGCTCACCTGCCTAGTGCCTGCCTAGTACCTGCCTACTACCTGTCAACTTCCAGCCTACTACCTGCATACTACCTGCATACTACCTGCCTACTACCTGCCTACTACCTGCCTACTACCTCCCTACTACCTACCACCTACCTAATACCTACCTAATACCTACTACCTACCTACTACCTACTACCTACCTACTACCTACCTACTACCTACCTACTACCTACCTACTACCTACCTACTACCTACCTACTACCTACCTACTACCTACCTACTACCTACCTACTACCTACCTACTACCTACCTACTACCTACCTACTACCTACCTACTACCTACCTACTACCTACCTACTACCTACCTACTACCTACCTACTACCTACCTACTACCTACCTACTACCTACCTACTACCTACCTACTACCTACCTACTACCTACCTACTACCTACCTACTACCTACCTACTACCTACCTACTACCTACCTACTACCTACCTACTACCTACCTACTACCTACCTACTACCTACCTACTACCTACCTACTACCTACCTACTACCTACCTACTACCTACCTACTACCTACCTACTACCTACCTACTACCTACCTACTACCTACCTACTACCTACCTACTACCTACCTACTACCTACCTACTACCTACCTACTACCTACCTACTACCTACCTACTACCTACCTACTACCTACCTACTACCTACCTACTACCTACCTACTACCTACCTACTCCCTACCTACTCCCTACCTACTACCTACCTACTGCCTATCTACTGCCTACCTACTGCCTACCTACTCCCTACCTACTACCTACCTACTGCCTATCTACTGCCTACCTACTGCCTACCTACTCCCTACCTACTGCCTACCTACTACCTACTTACTGCCTACCTACTCCCTACCTACTCCCTACCTACTGCCTACCTACTGCCTACCTACTGCCTACCTGCTGCCTACCTACTGCCTACCTACTGCCTACCTACTGCATACCTACACTATCCAGGCGTGATGTTATGTCAAAGACAAAAAGGACCATTTATAACCACAAAACCATCGATCCATAAAACACTAATATTTTTTCTTTAAATCAGTTTAAATTTGATATAAAACAAGACCTTAGGTGAAGGAGTAGGCCTAAGGGATTATTTTATTTATTATCACTTTATTTTTTATTTTCCTCGTATTAATTCCTATTTGACCGGTCGTAGGTGGCGTTTGTCCCACTGCTTCATTCTACACCTGTTTTCTTGCTCAACACAATATCTTAGCTGCGCGTGACTATATTAGCTGTGCGGTTTTTTCTTGCTTTGCAATTTTTCACTCTCATCATCTTTCTCTTGCCCTTATCCTAATTCATTTGGGGTCGGCGCAGCACGTCTTCTGCCATTCTTATCCATAACTCGTCATACATTTTCACTCTATACCGATATAATTGCATTATATAGAGTGGGTTCGATTCCCAGGTCGGTCCAATTGATTGAATTTTGTTTTTTTTTCTTTGTTCAGTTCAGTCATTTGAATCTTGACGTCTTCCTCACTCAAAGGATTGTGGTTAAACAAAGTCAAGTTTATTCTGCTACTTTTCACTTTTAAAATAAATCAAACTTTGACGCTTTCTGATTTTTATCAAATTGCTCTTCAAAGCTAAGCGTTCAATACTTGCAAAGCAATTAACACAAAATATTGTTTTTCTAATTAAAATAATTTAGGCCCTGCTATTGTTTGTTCATTTAGTTTAGTTCAAGTTTCCCTGTTCTAGATTATTCAATGAACCGACCATTGAATAATCTATAACAGGAAAACAATAAGTCATTAGGGTTAATCATTTTTAATACCAGACCAAATTTTAGGTACGCGTCGTATGCGAATATATTAATATATTTTAACTCAAGCCTGTTGACAAAAATATTTATAAATAAAATTCCAAGAGGAAAGCGTTATTAATGACATCATTCATTTATATCAAAGACCTAACTTGTATTTAATAAATGTCAATGACAAAATACAAGAAGGTTTTTATTTTATGATATTACGAGGGACCTATTTAAAAGAAACTATACCGATTACATTAATCGTCCCATCCATTACTCAATGGAAGAACATCACTAGCTGTTTACAAATATTTATTGTCCCACAACAGACAAAGTTCACTCACATAGCCCCTCTGTGTGGTCTCTCAGACCAAACATTAAGAAAAAGTTTTTATTGCCCAAGACACATACGGACAATTCAATTTATATAACTGCATTGATGGCAAGTGACCGGATGCTCAAGTGTCTTGACATGCAGAAAGTGTTAGAAGGCCCTTGAACCAATTTGTTAACACCGTCTGAGTAGCGAGACCCTACCTCAGTAATCGAGTCCTTCAGCCGACCGTCTTCCTTCTCGAGGCTAAACAATCGTTGTTTTGTTGCTAAGCGACCGTGTTATGGATACGACGATACTGTACTAGTACTAGGCTTTGTAAGTAGTTGATTCAGATAGAATGTCTCTCGAAATCCATGTAAAATAAGGTGAAACCACAGGACTAAGTCAAATTCAGCGTATTTTCAATCAGCTCAGCGACAAAAGTTGGTTTACGAACTGTTTGTTCAAGACAGCGTTGTAGTATTAAACTACAACGCAACGATAAATGTTTGTATGAGAATATGTCCTAGAAGGTAAAAAATACAAAAGAAAGAAGTCATGCGGAAAAAACCGATATAATAAAAACCCGTAAGATTAGTGACGACATGATAATGTAGTGTCGCCATTTCTAATTTCTTCGTAATTTTACGCAAATTAAACGCTGTATGACTGTTATATTTTGAAATATAAAACATACTTCTGTTTACCTCATTGGTCTTGTGGTCGTTATCGTAGCAAAGTAAATTTGGTCAAAAACATCCACTTATTAATATAAATGAATTAAAACGTTACAGAAAATATATAGAGATGACGTTTGCCCTAATTAATTTCCCTCGGGAAATCATATAGAAACTATGGCCTGAAAACAAATATATCGCCACTGGAAATGATTAAGGAATAGCTATGGAAAAAGCAGGTTGCAAAACTGCCTTTTACTACTGTACATATAATTCATATAATTATATTATAGGTACTGTTATGCAAAATGAACTTTATCTGTCTATCTGGCTGTTACCATTTCATGGTTTAATGCGTGACGGGGTTGGTATGAAATTTGGCACACAGGTAGGCTATGACCTAAGTTAGGACCCGATATATAATTGTATCGCGATATTACGTCCCTTGGGGTTAATTCTCGACCTCGACGCTGGCGATGCCGGCCGCGGTAAAAAGCTGGTAGTTTTATTCATAATTCTTGCACATGCCATTTCAGTACATTCGTTATTAAAGTAATAAGGTTTTC
Organism: Noctua pronuba; assembly: GCA_905220335.1. Taxonomy (NCBI): domain Eukaryota; kingdom Metazoa; phylum Arthropoda; class Insecta; order Lepidoptera; family Noctuidae; genus Noctua; species Noctua pronuba. The sequence goes on along the minus strand of LR999891.1, from coordinate 1,651,018 downwards.
TATAAAATAAGGCGCCATTCCCAAGAATTATCGATCGTTATTAATGATAATTTTAACTTTGCCATTTCAATTAATTACACTAACACGTGTTCGTTAAAATGGAACTGAGTAAGCAGTTACCATTAATGCTTCTAATATTTTATGTATTGTAATGTATAATGATGGGCTGGTGTCTGCAACTCCACGTCCAAAGTGAGTATTTTGCGTACAGTGCCGTTGAGTATTACCAATGTAATATTTTATATAACATTGTTAATACTTACCGTTACTGTTAGCTTGCGTCTTCCCACTGCTGGGCAAAGGCCTCTCCGAGGTCATGACTTCCAATTCTTTCGATGTAGGGACCACTGATCTTTGGGTTGGTCTAGCTCGTCAGGGCTCGATGTGGCAATACTTAGGTACAAACTTCAAGACATTTCCATGTCTTCTGAAAAACATAAAAAAAACTAAAAAGTTGAAAGCAGGCGGGCCCATTTAATTTTCATAATTTTTTATTCAAATGGGCCCCACCTGCTTCCAGCTTTTGTTTAATTTAAAATGTGCTTGTTTTATGATTTTCAGTTTTTTGACGGGTTTTTAGTTTTTTCAACTACTTTTTTTAATTCCAGCTTTTTAGTTTAGTATGATTTAACTTTTTTTAGTATACGGGGCGTCTCACGGCTATGCTACGCGAAAGGAAAGTACCTTAAATTTGTTTTAATTGTTGATATGAAACAAAATTTTAAATAAAATGTTATTTTTTTCCTTTTTAACCCCTTCGACCGTTATCACAAAATACATGTGGTTTTTTTCACATTATTAAGTAGCGGGTTGGATTCTCGGCTTAGGCAGGCGATAATTTAAAAATCTTTGAAAGCAGGTATTATTATTTTTTAAATCAAAATGAAGTCTTCTTCATTCTTACGTGGGACGCCCTGTAAACGATTTTCAACCTTTTTATACGATTTGTCACTTCGAATTACTCTTAAACTTATAAGTTGTATATGTTTTTGTGATCACCCTTTAAAACCCTCCATTTCGATACCCCCACGATGGTATTGATGGAAATTCGCCATTTTTCTTTGTTTTTCATTTCAATGTAACTCGAGCCACCAAGCCACCAAGACAAATCTAACGACTTAAAAGAATCGATCCAAATCCGTTCATCCATTTATGAGTTACGAGGGAACATAGAAACAGACATACATACATACAGGTCAAGCACATATCCCTTCTTTTGGGCTTCGCCGCAGTCGGGTAAAAAAACAATAGAGAAACACTACAAAATTACCTCTAATCGCACCTTTATTTAACCAGCGCCAAAATAGTCTCAAAAATACATATCTATTAAAAATATGCCATGCTCACGACAACAAAGACATTAATAAACAAATTAAAAAAACTTAAGCGGTCAGTTAGGGAAATAAATATGATCTCATATATCGATGCAATTTCTTGACAGGAAAATTTAAGCTATCTGTAAATCGAATCGTAGTTCAAATTAATAGAGCAACTTAGGTACTGAAAGACTTTGCTGTTTCCATTTTAGAGATTAAAGACTTTGAAAAAGATAGGATTAAAAGTCTTTCAATTATGTATAAAAAATACGTACGGGAATATTACAGACTGACTAAGCTACTATATTTTTGCTAGCATTATTTTGTCGGGTTATTCATTGTTTTGAAACTAGTTATTCTTTTGTTTATGAATAGTAAAGAAAAATGCATCGTGTGTTTGTTTACTGAGTACTTCCATTAGTAAACAGATTGATAGTGGACGTTCACTTTAGCTATGTTTAGCGCTACTAATGTTGGCTGAACATTTATCGTGTGCCAGCTGTAATTATTGCCTTTGTAAAGGTCATACGTTTACTACGTATTTTATGTTTTGCCCGTGACTTCGCTCGCGTGGTGGTCTGTCATTTTGGAATAAGAAAACTTCTTACCAGGATCAAAAAGGTCTCTGTCCGTATGCTGAATTTCATCCAAGTCCGTTCCGCCGTTCAGTAATGCAATCCAACTTACCCTCAAAATTCAATGGTTAGGTACCATTTATGGGGCTGCGGGCCTGTTCAAAAGAGATACCGTGGGCCGCGGCCTTGGAACACAAAGGGCAAAGAAGGAACATGGATGGGTTTTAGTCAGTAAAAGTCTGACACTCTCTCCCACTCGCCTCCACTCCCAGAGAGTACAGTGAAGGCATGAAAACCAGCCAGGGGTTACTGAGTAGGATTCTCAACAACAACGTAAAAGAAAAGGCTGATTTTAATCTACTATCACAACACTCACCGCTGTAAAACTTAGTTTATTATTTGCGAAAACAGACACCTGCGTCCAACCGTTCACACGGCGCCGATGACATCAACCTATACATTCCCATTAGATAGTAGGCTGACCTCTCATTGCTTAAGTTTCTCGTGCAATGACAGGTCAGGTTATACTGGAAGCTGTACCGGCTTCTACCCATTATGACACAATTTTGTTTTCCTTACTGAGCCACGATACCAATTGTAATTTTTTACATTCAACAAATAATAGTTCTTTTACGCTTGCCATTATTGAAACAGGAAAACTAATAGACGAAGACAATGAGTTGGCCATTGATTATAAATACTTACTTAAACTGACCACAACAGTGACGTTAAAATAATTGAAGGTGAAGTACCAACAAACATCTTGGTATTATGATAACTCTGCCACACCTTTCTGGAATTAAATTCGTGATATTATTTTAGTTAACTTGATGAAACACATGTGATGAATATGAATGGTGATGGATGGAGAGGGAGAGGAAGGCCAAAGAAAAAATGGATGGGTTGTGTGAGGACTGATATGAAAAAAATGAGTAAATGATGCCGTGACGTCTGACAGGGGAAAATGGAAGAAGAACATTTTTTGCGCCGACCCCAAGTAGAATGGGACAAGGGCAGGAAGATGATGATTATTTTGATTAACCTTTTCCATCATTAACATTCATTCTTTGTTGCACTGTTTTATACACTATCATTTTATTTTATAATCGAACTACATTCATCATTCGATAATGTCTTGAAAAGGAAAAACAACTACTACTAACAAGTTTCTTGGTTCAATTACGTCAGTAACAGGAATGTAACAATTAGAAATTAACTGAGACGTGCAGTTTAACCCGTCTTTCTTTGTTGTTATCGAAGATGATACTACTCACAAGTATTCGAATTAACATAACAAATATTTTAATCGTGGGGAGGAACAGGAGAGTTACAGAAATCACATAACATAACATTACGCCTGTAATCCCCAAGGGTTAGGCAGAGGTGTACCTAATGGTACACCCACATTTCGCCAGTTGTTTTTAAGTCCCATGAAATAGGGGGCGAGCCTATTGCCATCAACCGGGCACAAATCTAGATTCCGTGGCTCCTACTCCGAGGACACAAACTGCAATATTCAAATAAAAAAATATCTTTGTAACATATAAACCACCTTTTTCTAAAGGGTTGTTTAGTACTTAACTTAATTTAAACATTTTTTTATTCAAAATTCAGTCTTTCGAAAAAAAAAAACATCACCCACTTCGTAAATAATGGTTGAAAGAATTCGAGGTCCGGAGGACTCCGGCTCAGTTCTAGAGGTGGATATTGTGACTTCGCTAGTTTAATATTATTCTTCTAATATTATAGACATAGTAGCCGTCTTTGTGTCATTATTACAAACATCGTAGCTCAGCCGATAATATTTACGTCACGCCATTGTTACAAAATGCAAGCGTCTACGCATTGTTTGAATTGATCATAGGCTTCACTAGGTTATCATTGTGTAGTTCGAATCCACATAGCTAATACCAATCTTTTTTCTTTTTTTATTTAGGAACATTTACAATCGCAATGCCTATGTCAGTCCCGTCGTACCCGAAATACACATCGTTCATGCCATGAACCATGGCCATGTTGGGCCATGAACCTAAACAGACTCTTCGCATCGTCGCCATTTGGTGGAGCCAGGATTTTCATCTTCAAGTCTGTTCAACCTCAATACCCTAAACAGGTCTTTTCTCCCGGACTCATACCGAACACAGTCCATCAATAAGTGGTGTAAGTCTTCAACAACTCCAATCCTGATCTTCTTACTTCCCATGCCAATCCACACCGTTTGACTCACGGGTAGAGAAAAACCTGGTATGGGACAGGATACTTTTTATCCTCGGGACTGCCGCGTTAGTCGAGAGGTCGCAAGCGCGACTGCTGAGCATGAGTCCTGGTTCCGGTTCCCAGCTCGGGAAAGTGTTATTGGGTTTTCCTTCAGGAATTTCTCAGTATGTGTCACGGGAATCTGGACTTGTACCCGCTTGATGGCAATAGACTCGCCCCCTATTACATAGGACACAAAAACAACACAACTGTTTACATAACTGGCGAAATGTGGGTGTACTATTAGGTACATCTCTGCCTAATTCTTCAGGGATTGCAGGCGTGATGTTAAGTTAATTTTTATCTTGGTAGTAATTTCTAGTCATATTATTATTTACTCCTTTAGAGAGTTTCACTCCTTAGCTCCTCCATCGCTAGTCTTCTGTGGCAAAAAAACAAAATTCAAGAGATTTTAAATCCAGTCAAAGTAAAAAACCGGACAAGTGCGAGTCGTACTCGCCCACCGAGGGTTCCGTACAAATTTGTAGGCATTATAAATAGCTCAGGAGCTCGCAGTTTTTCCGAGCTTTTCCCGAAATTCAGAGAGAGAGATTTTGAGTTTCGAAAACTTATAATTACGTTTATTATTGTAACCGCGCATATCGTTGATTAACCTCGATGATTGATTACGTACTTTAAATAAAGACTATATTTTTTAAGATGATGATTTAATTACAAATGTATAGTTTTCAGATTATCCCTGTACTTGTAGTATTACTAGTCAAATTTCATAGTTCTAGATCAACGGAAAGTAACCTAAGTAAAGAAGTACCTTTAAAGAAAAAGTACCTTTTTTTTACTTTAACTTAGGAGTTTCACTTTCACAGCTTTAAGGGACTGTAGACCTGAGTATATGGTTTTAATTTCAACTCGAAACCTCGTCGCGTCTCGTCTTTCACGAGACGTCTGTCTCACGGACAGACAGAAGGACAACAAAGCGATCCTATAATGGTCCAGTTTTTTCATATTGAGTTACGGAACCCTAAAAATGAAAACATTTATACTAGAGATAGAATTGTACATATTCCCGAAGGTCGCGCAAAGATATTACTACCTGGTAGCACCCACGTTTCACCAGTTCAAATTCGTATATAGATAATTCGAACCTATCGTCTCATAAAGAACCAACCATCCAAACAGGCTAAACAAAAAACTTCATTGTAAATTGTTACTTAATATCTAAAATATGAAAAAAAAACGCATAATCCATGTCGACTACGGTAACCGGACTGTTTGTTAAAGTCTATGTATGACTGTCTTTATAGCTGTATTTGCAGGATTTATAATTTATTTATTCTTCAACAAATTTACCGTTTGTGCCGAAAAGTGGTTTTAACAATAAATGTAACACTAAAATTAAATAATCATCTTAAAGCCGGGAAAAAACAAACACTACATTCCACATTGGTCCCAACATTATTAGAAATAATGAATAATATAATAATTAATTATTATAATATAATAATAATAATACCAGCCATGGCAGGGCAAGGAGCTTCACGGACGCTTTTACCAGGCCCTACATGGGCCTGATGTAGACTTCTTAGCGTCCGTATCCTGGTTGCGTTTTGGTGACCTCTTCGGGGAAACAAAAGGTTTTGTCTGTGCAATAATGGACGAAGTTATGATGACGAATAACTACCGGAAATACATTGTGAAGGATGGCACGGTTGACATATGTCGTGCATGCCACCTTCCGGGAGAATCGATCCGACACATTATTTCTGGGTGTTCTCGTCTGGCTAACGGAGAGTACTTGCATAGACACAACCTCGTTGCCAGGATTATCCACCAGCAACTTGCTTTGAAGTACAACCTTGTGGAATCAGAAGTGCCATACTATAAGTATGCGCCCGACCCAGTTCTCGATAATGGTAATATCACGTTGTACTGGGATCGATCTATCATCACTGACAGGACTATTGTTGCCAATAAACCTGACATTGTGGTGATAGATCGATTGGAGCGTCGCGCAATGATTGTTGATATAACGGTCCCGCATGACGAGAACCTCGTGAAAGCAGAGAAAGATAAACAATTCAAATATCTAGATCTGGCTCACGAGGTTGTCGACATGTGGGACGTGAATACAGCAGTCATTGTGCCGATAGTCGTGTCCGCCAATGGCTTAATTGCCAAGAGCCTCGACCAACACGTGAAGAGGCTCGCGCTTGGCAGCTGGATCAAGGGCTTGATTCAGAAAGCCGTACTCCTGGACACGGCGCGTATTGTTAGGAGGTTCCTCTCTCAAGAGCCCTGACCACCGGCGACTCGGACCCTGTTCCCAGTGCTGGTGGCCTACTATTTTTTATATTTTTAAATGTTTTTTTATAGTATTTTGTATAGAATATTTCAAAATTTAAAAAATATGTGTGAAAATAAATAAAGGAAATAATACCAGCCTATTACTGTCCCACTGCCGGGCAAAGGCCTCTTCTCATACAGAGAAGGCACGAGCATTGATCACCACGCTTGCTCAAGACGGACTGGCGATTTCAGACTTATATTAATTATAAGTCCAGGTTTCCTCACGATGTTTTCCTTCACCGATGTCTGTGATGTCCAAGATAAACTTAGAAAGTACATAAGAATTGAAAAAGTCACATTGGTACTTGCCCGGATTTGAACCCACAACCTCAAGCATGAGAGGCGAGGCCTTAACCTCTGGGCCATCACAACATTATAATATATATTATAATAATTAATTATAATAATTTAACTTAATATTAATTCAGAAATGTATGTCAATAAAATTCATTAAGATGTAATAATCACATATTAGTTCAAACTGCTATTATCTTTGAGAAAGTCTTCTATGCTGTAATAACATTTCCCCAATAACAATAACTTGAATTTTCTCTTGAATTCATTTGGATTCATAAAGCTTTTAAATTGTAAAGACATTTTATTGTACATACTAGCTGTTGCCCGCGACTTCGTTCGCGTGGAAAATGTATGTGTAAGACTGCCGCGAGTGGTCGCAAGAGCGACTACTAAGCATGAGGTCCTGGGATCGATTCCCGGGTCGAGCAAAGTGTTAAAAAAAAGAATGTTTATTTCAATTAGGTTCATAAAGTTATCACACACATGATTTGGAGATCACCTTTTAAGCAAGGAGATACTTGGGTTAGGGGGCGTCCATTAATTACGTGAGGCAATTTTGGCGATTTTTCAACACCCCCCCTCTCCCCTTGGTGAGATGTCGTGAGATTTTGCTTTTGATTTAAAACATTAAGAGACTTTTTGCGAGAGCCCTTAGACCTCCTTAATCCGGCCCTGCCGCAAAATTCGTTCTTAGCAGACTTTTACTGACTATTTACTACCTCCCTGCCAAATTTAAAGCTTGTAGCACAAAAAATTAAGGAGTTTCATACAAACTTGCGAGAGCCCTGAGATCCCCTTAATCCGGCCCTGTCGCAAAATCCGTTCTTAGCGGACGTCTACTAACTATAAACTACCTCCCTGCCTCATTTCATCTTTTTACGTCAAGCGGTTTTCGATATTTCGTGATGAGTGAGTGAGTGAGTGACCTTTCGCTTTTATATATTTTTGCTTTTATTTTTTTAATATTTTGCTCCTAAGTTAAAATGCTAGTGCAGCCACATCTAAACGTTAAAGACGTGCCGCGAGTGAAATAGTTATTATCTCAGTTATTAGTTATTTTCGTTATTTCTCTTCACTCCACAATTGTAAATAAAGCCTGTTTAGTATAGAAAAAATGCCTAATACAGCCCCGCCCCCCCCCCCCCCCAACTGTTCACCGAATGCAAAATATGTTGAATATACATAAAAAAGACTTAAGTCATCACAAATAGCGTAAAAAGTAGGGTTGAGGTAGATGGGCAAAAAATTCACTACGTCGATGAGTACATTTGAGTTTGAGAGTTGCCGAGTCGAGAACGCCTGGAAGAGGTACTGGTCCATGAAGTCGCTGATGAAGGGTGACCACCTTTATCCCTGAAGCGCAATCTCATCGACATGTGCATTCTGCCCATCCTTACCCAAAAGCAAAAGTCCAAACTCAAGGTTGGCCAAAGGGCGATGGAACGTAGCGTATTGGGTATTAAGCTCAGCGACAGAATTCGCAACACCACAATACGCTCAAAAACTGGAATCGCTGATGTGGGCGATAAGACTGCTAGTTTGGAGTGGGATTGGGCGGGCCACGTCTGTAGAATGCATCAGGACCGGTGGGCTAGAGTCGTCACGCAGTGGGTGCCAGAAGACGGGCGTCGTCGCCGAGGGAGGTCTAGAAAACGCTGGTGTGACGACTTAGAAGCGTTTCGGACAGATTGGACGAAGAAAACCGCACGGAGAGAAGAATGGAAGGCAATGGGGGAGGTTTTTGCCCAGCAGTGGGACAATAAAGGCTAAAAAACATTACTTAAAAATAATAACGAATGGGTTGCCTAATCATTAAGTTAAGAATATTTAAAACTGCGACAGACGCTAGGCTTGACCGCTTTTACTTAGACAACGTTATACTTTCGAATCTCATTTAAGTGTAAACTTGTCGACCTGTGTATCCTGCCTATCCTAACCTATGGTACCCAGACATGATCTTTGACGGCAGCTGAAAAGTCCAAATTCAAGGTTTGCCAAAGAGCGATGGATTTTAAACATCAAAATCACCGATTGAATACGCAACACCACAATACGCTCCAAGACAGGCATCGCCGATGTTGGCGATAAGTGTAAGAGGTTCATATGGGACTGAGCGGGTCACATTTCCAGAATGGGTCAGGACAGATGGGCCAGAATAGTCATACAGTAGGTACCTGAAGACTGTCATCGTCACCGAGGCAGGCCCAACAAACGCTGGTTTGACGATTTGGACTCGTTCCTGACTGATTGGCCAGAGAAGGAAAAACACCGGGAGAGTTGGAAAGGAAATGGGGACAGCCTTTGTCCAGCAGTGGGACAGAATAGGCTAATTAAAAAAACAAAACGTTATACCATCGTGTTTGTTATAAAATTACCTATCTGTTTTTTAATACATATTTTAATAAGAAAACAGATGAGTGTATATAGTACCTAGTAGTACACCCACATTTTGTCAGTTATGTTTAACTCCCATGAAATATTTAGCGAGCCTATTGCCATTTTGGGGTATAAAGAACAGGTTGTAAAGTTCTTCATCCCTATAGAAAAGGGAGGATAGTCCGACCAGACGGGTGTAATGTCTGGTGGGCTACTGCCCAACAGTTGTTGTCGGGTACTTCTATAAAGTCTTAAATCGCGGATAAATTTATTTGGTCACCTGCGTCATAGATGGCGCTGTAGTAATTTTTGTAATATGTTGCTGTAGTACTTTTTATAGTGGCGATACACCATCAACCAGGCACAAAACCAGACTTCGTAGTTGCTACTGAGAATTTGCTGGTGGAAAAACTCAATAACACATTGCCCGACCGGGAATCTAACCCAGGACCTCATGCTCGCTTCTGAACACTATACCAATCTATAAAAAAACAATAAAATTCCAAAACAATAAAATTCCAAAATAAAATTCCAAACTGCGATTGATTATTGATATTTTGCAAATCGAGAAGGAAACAGACTTCTAGTAAAGCAAGAACTTATTGTAGAAATCATCATCATCATTCTCCTGCCGTTATCCCAATTTTTTCGGGGTCGGCGCAGCATGTCATCTTCTTCCATACTTCTCTATTATTTTTGGAGAAACGTTTGTAGAAAAAAGGAGAAAAACGGAAATGCAAACGATGTCAATACAAAAACAAAATGGAAATCTAAAAGCATCAAAAAATATTCAAACAAATTACAAAAAGTGAAAGTAATAGTGGGGTTTGAACTTGCAACCCGTAGCTTACAGAACGTTCAAGAACCCGCTAGGCTGTTTTCTCTGTTGACATAAGCTTTAAATAGCCGTTCTGGTGCTTGTCATGACTGAAACGTCAAACAAATGAAGGATACTGACATAATGCATTATTGCTCACCCCCTTAAGCGAGTAGCGTGATAATATATAGCCTAAGTTGTGAAGAAGCCTATAAGGAATATTTGTGCAAAATTTGAACAGGATCTATGCAGTAGTTTTAGCGCCAAGTCGGAACATCCAATTGGATTTTTACGATTTTATTATATGTATAGATTACTGATTGCCCTCTTGAGGCATGTTTAACGACATTAAACGAAATTAGATAGATCCTTTCTTCGCGTTATTATTCTGATATGTCTGTGTTCTTCAGTCTCAAACTTATGGATGTTTTAATAAAATTACTAAGCAGGACCAGTATATAGAGGCATGGTACTGTGGGAATGTGCAGTTTCTTAAAATGATCTCTACAAGACTCCGTTTCTTTAATGCGAAGCCTAGTTCTCAAGGCTCTTTTCTGAATAACGAAAGCAGCATTAATATTGTTTTGGTAGTTGTTGCCCCAAAACTTTATACTATATCTAATTCTAGACTCTATGAGTCCAAAATATATCATTCTGAGGTGAGCAATGGTTAATTCATCTCTAAGACTCCTGAGAGCATACCAAGCACTACTTATAGTGTTAGTGTCCATTCCAATTTCTTCTTCCAATTTAAAACTGCATCTATTTGTACCCCCAGAAATTGTCCCATTGTCTACAATATCTACATTATTCCCTAGTAAATGTACTTTGACAGTACCGTTGTTTTTCACGGTTGATTTAAATAATAAACGTTGCGTCTTTTTTAGATTGAGTTTTAGATCATTCATTGTGAACCACTTCTCAAGAGCAAATAGGATAAAATTAATCTTCTTTCCTAAATGTTCTATATTGTCGCTAGCTATAATAGTGCTTATGTCATCGGCAAAAACTACAAATTTAGTATCATCTGAAATACTCTTCATGAAAGCTATCAGATCATTTAAAAATATTATAAAGAAGACAGGGCCTAAAACGAATCCTTGTGGTACGCCTTTATTTATTATAACTGTGTCTGATTTGTGTAGTTTTTGATGCCCATCTTCTTGAGCTGTTTTAATTTCCACAAACTGCGTTCTGTTATGTAAATAGGATCTGAATAAATTCAACACATTGCTCCTAACGCCATAGAAATCTAACTTATTCAGAAGAATACAATGTTCCACTGTATCGAAAGCAGAACTTAGGTCGGTGAAAAGTCCTGCTACTTTTAGTTTAGCATTCAACTTACCCACTACATCATCAATTAACATGTCAATAGCATCTATTGTTCCTACATTATTTTGATAACAAGATTGTTGGTCAGTTATAATTTTGTGTTTATTCAAATGACGTACAAGCCCCAATTTCATTATTTTTTTCAAATATTTTAGAACATACCGGCAACAAAGACATAGGCCTATAATTCCCTGGATCTGTTTTAGAGCCTTTCTTATGTATACTAGTAGTAGGTAGTACTCTAGCTAATTTAAATTGCTCAGGAAAAACACCTTTATTTACGAGTACATATTCGTTTATTGAATCGGCCTAAGGGCTAGCTAATACATTAATGTTTTCTTTTAGATAGTCACAGGAATTTCCTTTAAAAAAGACTTTTTACTATCCATAATCTTAACTAGTTTGAAAACTTCGATAGGTGTAACAGGTTCAAAGACCATATCCTCCTCTACTCTTACCCCATGATTTTGTAGATACTCTGCTGATGTGTTAATGTCACTCATGATAAAATTAGAATGATTACAGAACTTTTCCAATACAATATAAGTAACTTCTGAGGGATTATGAACTACTTTATTATTTTCCATTAGTGTCAAATTGTCATTTACTTATTTTTTATGATTCCTCTTACTACTTATAGTTTTCCAAATTACTTTACCAGAATTCTGAGCTACATTTATTTTCCGTTTTTACTACTATTCGTTTCGCATGTCGTACTACTTTTCTAAATTCCCTAAAATAATTACTACCATATTTTACTACTGGATCGTCACAATTAGCTTTCTCAACATAATTTAGAAACCGTTTTATTTTACTAGCGACTCTTATTCCAAAAGTTAACCATTTAGATTTGTTGCTGTTTTTTGTATTTATTTTTATTTTCTTTTTATTAAATTTGTTAGAATTTAGTTCACTGGGTTTATCAATAAATGTACTTGCGCACCAGTTTTCTTGTAACCAGTTTTGCCTGAAACAAGACTTGTTATCTTCATTTTATAATCTTCTTTCAATGCACATATAACTTAGCTCTTTCCAATATGCCACTTTTTCCGGTGATAATGTACAAAAAAGGCCAACGTGCCCATCAGATAGACGATTGTGGTCAGTGTCTACACTTTTAATAATTGTCTCATCAATATTTGTCAGTATATTATCTAAACACGAACTTGAATTATTGCGTCGAAATATAATGTGTAAATTAAATGTCGAAAGTAGTAACATGTCAGGAGTGTTATTGTCCGGTAACAAGAATCTGTCAAATTAGCACTTTTAAATGAGTATTTTCATCAAACCGCACTGGCGTTCGGTGGACCACAGTCCCATCACTGGGCAAGTTACAAGCTAATTTTGCTAAGTGTGTTACCAATATCAATTTTTTACCTAACGATTTTAAGTATGTAGCAAATACAGAACTAATAATTGATGATATAGTCAAAGTTTTCCTTCTTTATTAACTACGAAATATTGTTGCAACTTTTTTCTATTGTAAACACCGCGACGTCACCCTGTGTTATTTGCGTCGAGAGCCGAGACAGTAATTGGGTAGCAGTCTTCGTTCATCTATTGTGACGGACGGCTGTCATAAGACATGACTTAATATTGTATGGATTATAGGTTAAATCTCTATCCTTTTATAATCCTGGGTTTGAAGTGATAATTATCATTGATAATTATCTTGATATTATCTTAATTTGCATCACTTTTCGTGACGGTTTTTTACTAAATTCGTTTGTTCCGAGAGTTTCTGATGTAGGGTTAACTATGCTCTGGCTGCACTAAGCAGGCTGAACGCGATGGTTGTTTTAAATATTAGGAAGACACGAGACTGACCACTTTTATTATCTTTTCACAAATGAGATATTATTATAAGCAAAGAACTTAGCTCAAATTCAAATAGAACATTCCTTAATTCCATTCTTTGACTTGCTTATCGGTCCAACGCATCCTAAATAACAATATCCGTTTCTTAAAAAAAAAACCTTGTAAAAATAACAAGAAATTTCACATTTTTCAATAAATCTTTTTTAAACGAAAAATACTCGAAAAATACTCGTTTTTCGAATCGTAAAATAAACACTACGTAAAAAGTACTAATAGTGTGCAATTATCCTGTTCCGCGATGTCAAACTGGACACTATGAATGACAAAGCACATTTTTATGCACTAGGGGAATATCTAGACTTTTGGGACACAAGAGTTGATACAGATGTTTGATTTGGCTCATAAAATCATTCGCAAAGAGTTTTTATCTCAAATGATTTACTTTAAACACAAAAACAAGTAGGTAACTGCTCTTTAGAATGGTACATGATCACTTTTTAGTCAAAAGTAACTAAAACGCGAATTGCCTTAGTGAATTATTCAAGTCCAATAAACTGGCATTTAACTGAAAACATTTTTTTAACCGAACTTTTATTTATTTATAAAATATTACCTATATAATATAAATAAGTAATACCAGCCTGTTACTGTCCCACTGCTGGGCAAAGGCCTCTTCTCATACAGAGAAGGCACGAGCATTGATCACCAAGCTTGCTCAAGACGGGTTGGCGATTTCAGACTTATATTAATTATAAGTCCAGGTTTCCTCACGATGTTTTCCTTCACCGATGTCTGTGATGTCCAGGATAAACTTAGAAAGTACATATGAATTGAAAAAGTCACATTGGTACTTGCCCAGATTTGAACCCACAACCTCATGCATGAGAGGCGAGGCCTTAACCTCTGGGCCATCACAACATATAATATAGTTATATTATATGTTGTGATGGCAGAATATTGTGTAAAGTAATACATAGTAATTATTATTTCCTTTACTTATTTATATTTTTACAAATCAATTACATTTTTAAATATTCCTTAGAAAAAACAATATAAAAAATAGTAGCCCACCAGTATCGGGAACAAAGTCGAAGCTACCGGTAAGGGCTCCAGAGATAGTAATTATAATCCTTTTATTCATTTATATACATATTATTTACATTTTTAAATATTCTAATATAAAATAATATAAAAAACATTTAAAAATATAAAAAATAGTAGCCCACCGGCATCGGGAACAGGGTCCAGGTTGCCGGTGGTCAGGGAAATAATAATTATAATTATTATTGTTACCAATACATAGTAATTATTGTTACCACATTTATCTAGGCGAGAGAAAACTAGCATGTGCAAATAATACCTTCCATATATTGCAACATTATAATTTCTGCAATTAAAATAATTATAAACACTCACGACACTGAATTCATGAAACTAGCATGTGACAGTCACAGATGTACAATTAACAGTACCATCATCGACTCACTTTGATAAGATATTCTGAAACGGCCGACCTAAAAGGTACCTTAATTGCAATGATTTATGTGGAAACGACAATATTTTAGTCTTTAAACGGCAACCGTGTCGAAAGGTTCTTGCAGGGAAATAATGCCAACTGAAAAATATCAAGCGATTTTATGAAAAACCTACTTACATCAGTTTTTTTCAATTTTGGTAGTTTTCGAAGATCGAATACAGCTTTTGTAGAAACTCTCGGGTATACAATACTATCGAAAAGTAACAATTAAATTCTAACAAAAAACTACAGTAACTAGTTCTTAAAGGTGTAATTTCACAATGTCGTCTTTAGAGGAATTTGCCGTGCTGGTATTATTACTGCTAATCGTACTTGGTTTTGATAATACGATAATCTTTGTGATTTTAGTGCTCATAATCCTAAAGTGGTTAATTGGAGCACTATGAAAATATTTTAATGTCTCATCATCTGCCTAGCCTTTTTCCCAACTCTATTGGGGTCGGCTTCCAGTCTAACCGGATGCAGCTGAATACCAGTATTTTACATGGAGCGACTGCCTGTCGGACCTCCACAACCCAGTTAATACGATACCCTTGGTAAGACTGGTTGTCAGACTTTTTGGGCCGCTGACTACCCGTAACGACTGTCAAAGATCTACAAATGACACCCGGGACCAACGGCTTAACGTGCTTTCCGAGGCACGGAGGAAACTCGGCATGTAATGGGTGGTCACCCATCCACAGACCAACCTAAGCAAGCACGGCTTAACCTAAAGATCGACCCGAGCGGCTAATATTATTTAGCCACGAGCTCCTCAAAAAAATAAATAAAAAACTCCGAAAATATTTTAATGTCTATATAAGAAAAATTGTTCAAATTAAGTGACCATTTGGAATCGGTGAATTGCAAATGGAACGTTTTGATGTGTTTAAGTAATAGATTTTAACGATTCTAACAAAGTGGTAAGCCGTAGTTTGATTAAAATTATTACTAACAAATAATTGCTTTTACTTCGCATTTTTTAAAATTACATCTGTATTATAATGTGGATTACGGCTTATGCCCGCACTGAGAGGAGATCCACGCCCCAGCTGTGGGAACATTGTAGGCTAAATGATATACTATATACCAGAAAACTGAATCAAGAACCTGGATAGATGATAGATTTGCAGGTTTCGTTGGCCAGGGCTAACGAAACCTGCAAATCTATCCAGGTTCGGATGCACCGCAAATCACTGAAAGCTTTTGGCGCTAAACTTATTGGGGATGTCGTTCCCTTTGTTTCGTTTCATGATGACAATATTAGAATTATATTATTTTTATTAAGTTTGTGGTCAAAGACGTTTAAATATACTTAGGTTTTATAGGAAAAGGCGAAAAGAATCGTAATCCTGTCGGTAAATCGTAGGCCAGATTGTTATTTTGGTGGAAGAGGTCACAGTCACATGGGATCACCGTTTTCTATGACATTTCTTCTGGTAACCTCTCTTAAATCTGTTTGCTGCATGCGGGGTATTGAATTGAAGAATTGTATTGAATACGAATGTTTGAAAACTCTGGCTTTAACTACATAGATAACTCTTTAAATAGCAAACGGTTGCTATTTTTAAATAGTTACACAATTAGGACGCATTGAATACGCGGTGCCCCTGAAATCGGTCCGTTGGGCCATTCCTTTTTGGTCGGTTTATTCTTAAAAGACATTTTTCAATTGAATTCTTTATATCTAAGGAGTTTTATAGTCGTCATGAGCCGGTTTTTATTCAGTAGAGCTTAGATGTGGTAGTCTTTTGTCAGAGACTCCATTGTTAAATATTGTGAAGTCTTGACTTGTTTTTGTAGAACATAACGTAGTTTAAGCCAAGTTATAAGGGCTTTATTATAGTTAGCGTAGTTATATTCCATGTGTTATAAAAAAATACGTTTCTCGGTTTTCTCATTAATAACTAGACAAAAATATACTTCTAAGTACAAGGGAAACCTAGACTTTTTGTATGATTTACCCTTTTTACTTGAACCAGGTGTATCTACAACTTGGAAGCCAAAACTTTCATTAAACTTATATTATTCTTGTTAGTTTCTCGTGTTAAATGAATCTTAAAACTTAGACTTTTTTGACACTTAAAACACCCATCACTTTCATGAATGTCTTATCTTGAATGGCGGCATGTTCTTACGTTACTAATTTGACTTCGCTAACATATTTTTTTTCTTTGCCAGTTATAAAATGGTGCTTCCCAATACCACCATGGGTCGAGTGTTCAGTGCGCGGGTGTTCGCCCCGAGGAAGAAGATCGCTGCGATCCTGGTGCTGCTGTTTGTGGTCTTCACCGTCATCATACTCGAGTCAACCACATGTAAGTCCGGAATACAAGACATTTATTAAACCTCATCTTCACTACGGGAGAATTTTCCTGCGGTACGTGACGTTACCGATGTTGGCCGAATTCGGGCAACGACTAGTCGACGAATCGACGGGTTTTGTCGCATTCGTGTGACGTTCCTCGAATTCGCTTGAAATTTCTAGCGACATGAGCTGCGGGGCAATTGTCCCCTAGTGAATACGAGGCTGTACATTGTGATTGGAAATCCGTTTATAATAACTTTTAACTTTTGTGAATACTAACCCAATGTCACTGGCAAAGTTCAAATTCTATTGCAAACAAAATTTTTTAGAACCTTTTTTTATTACAAATGGTAAATCACAAATCTACTTAAAATAAAGTAGACATTTGTTTGTGATAATACTTGCAAATTATCTAACGGTGAATTAAAGTCTATATAGAAAGATAGTAGGCACTCTATCGTAAACTTTTAAGACCGTAGCACACTTGGCACACCCCATGCCAACCCCTACGATCCGTGAATATGAAATTTTAACGTGGCCAGTGCACTGAGCACGCGTGTACCACCGTCACAAGTATGTTTCATTTTTGAAACACCACTAAGATAAATGCTTTCGGTTGTCAGACAGCACCATATTTTGGTTCAGCGCCACCAGCTTTAACTTTTTTCACGAATAACATGCTACTAATCAATCATATTTTTATTATGCTATAAAATCGTTACGGTAAGATATACATTGAGAGAGTGCAGGTAAGTCTAATATTTTAATGTAGTTTTGAACGTCTATATTTATGAAGCAGTGGATTAACTTCGAATTACTGTGTTATTTTCGAATTACTGTGTGCATTTAAATAATTATGAAAATGTTCTGTAACTCTGGTCCTCAAAATACAGGCTAATGCTTCGTTTGGGGATCAGCATCTTGTTTGTATTTTGTACTTTTATTGCAAAAAATACCTTCAAGAGCGATCGTTTTTTACCTTTACCGGAACTTTAACTAGAGACAAACTTTAAAAAAAAGTTTCGTATTTCTACAATTTATTACACACTAATTTTGTGAAATCTTTTGTCAATCAAATATAGTTTTGACTGTTCTATCAATATTATCGCTGATAGATTGTCACTTCGTCAAGTCCCTCTGGTCAGTTATCCTGGCTGATAAGCTAATATTTATTACCAAGACATGAGTCATTCTCATATTTATACACGTCGATACGAAAGAAGAAGTAATCGAAGTAAAATCGACACTAAGGTAAAGTCACTGTCTAACTTCTACATATTATTATAAACCATTTTAAATTACAATATTTGATCGTGGAATAAAAATAAGGTCTACTTTGGTGACACTTATAATAAATACGGCCACAAATGAACTACAATTGACGAGAGACAAATATAAGGTCTCGCGCAATCCGAAAATATTATTATTGCCAAATTGCAAAAAGTCTCATTTTTTGTTCATCTCCCAGACACCACCTTGCCGTTGGACCACCCTAAAAAGTGGCTTAAATAACGAGTCATTTCGCAATCCGTATTCAAAAGACATGTGCTTTTGTACTGTCGATCACATAATGGTGTAATTTGAAATTTGTGGAGCGATAACTTTGTAAAGACATACCTTACTAACGTACTGCTGCAATCTGCCCTTTTTATTACTAAACACCTAAGGGGGTTTGAGCACAACAGAACCAGTTTTCATTTTAAAAATATTCAATAATGGTTTCAATGTAAAGATAACTCTTTCGGAGGTCAAAAAGTATTATTTGATCAACCCCACAAAAGCTTAAATAAAGCAAGCTTTTATGGGACAGCGATAAAAGCACATTTTTATTTTAACAGTCAATTGTTTGCAGCAACGTTTAAATAGTATGTCGTTTGGCCAATTTTCATATAACATAACAGGATCATGCAATTGGTTGGTGTTACTCTTCAATAATGTTCTATTATTTATGAAATCTAAAGAGATACTTACGACAGACGGGATAACGCAAACTAAAGCGTAACATAAATGTTAATTTGTTGATAAAAGCAAATAATTTTATAAATTATCATATCCTGTTCATAAATACAATATAATATTCATTAAATTTTAAGGCTATAAAATATCCTCTTAGCTGTGATTAAAAAAAAACAACAATCACTGGTTTATAGAAATTGAACAATCATTGTAATTATCAGTGGAAGTAGATCACTATTAGAAATAATAAAAAACACGAGTGTGAAATACATTTCTTAATGAACCTAATATAGATGCGTCAAGAGCCAGTTTTCGAGGAACTGTAATAATTGAAAAATAATTTATAATGCATTCACCGGGCCAGTGTTCATTCTAATTAGTCGAAGGACAACACAGACGTGAAAATTAAATAAGCAAGCGAAAGTAACAGTTTTTTATGAATTAAACTATATTATAAACCATCCTGAGCAAATTCACCTAAATGACGGCAAAAAAGTTGAGCGGTGTAGAAGAGCATAGTGAATTATATTTTAATTCATCGGAATCTATATCTCCACATAAACTGTAAAAGAAACCATAAGTTTGTAATTCATATCTTCCATGCAGAAATTTAATTGAAAACTATAATAATTACAATTTAATTGTATAATTTGTATCGTCGTTAATACCTCTAGATAACACGTGGGCACCTGCCCCACCGTCGATAAGCTAGAAGCGAATCGAGCTCGCAGTTTGTTTGCCAGAGTTCTTGCTGGCGCGGTGAGGACAGTCAACAATCAACTAGTAACATTATACACCGTGACTTTTTAGTCGTCTTACAAAGGTGGTCCACTCAATGTGCCCGACATGAAATAGTTCTAGGCGCGATTTTTTTTTTTACCTACCCTAATAGGTGCAAAGAAAAATAAATAAACATTAGAAAAAAATATGAAACACCTGTTAATGATGTTTACATGTCAAACAGGAGAATATACCTACCCAGCGCTCGAGTCCAGTAGATCATCGCTCACAACAGGGTGTTTTAACTACGTCATGCGTCATAATATTGAATAATATTTTTATTTTTAAATTATTAAAATCTTAAAATACCTATTTTTTTTTATGAATGCTTAGTAGTCATTAAATACATGAAGTGGGCTGCCGTTGTAAGACGACTAAAAAGTCACGGTGTAGATCTCATTTACTAACAATCTATTATACGAGTAATTATACATATCGTAATATCTTGAGCGAGAAATATTCGATCGTTTACTCACTTGCACGTCAACGGCGGGACGGGTATATAATAATTGAACTAAATAAAAGCACTTTACTTTATCTACTGAATTACATTTCACCGACAGTTGGTGTGAAATATTTCTTTAGTGTAAATTTTATTTATGGCAAGTTATGTTTAATTATATGTTATTAAAGAAGATTGTAGTTTCCTTCTCCTTGTAACAGCTTGCTTGAGAGGACCTTCCTTCCGGTGGAAAGTTCTTTTAAAAATATCTGTTAATCACTTTAGTATTATGTTTACATTGTCAGTAAAATTGTAGGCTTACATAATATATTTGTTAATGTTATTAAAACTGAGTTACTCCCGGTTTTTGGATCGAATTCCCACATGAATTAATTGAAAGACAAGTGATGCAATTGACTATTGATAATTCAATCTACTTTTAATAAGGCCCTCTGAAGGCACTTTTGCTCGTCAATATTTAAAACAAAGGAATTGTTTCTGTCGCCAATTCGCACGGGTAGTTTTGTGTGGAGAAGAATTGGCAAAACGCTCCATCGTGACTCACTCAACCAATCACAATAGTCGTAGTCTACAAGCACTAGAAAAGTTAATTGCTTATTTTAAATCTAGAAATCGGACTACAGATAAAAAAATGTTGTGTTGATAAATTGTCAATCAAAATTTTCAATCCAGAAATCTGGCTATATATTCAAAAAAAATTGTGTTGATAAATTGTCAATCAATATTTTCAATCCAGAAATCGGGCTATATATTCAAAAAAAAATTGTGTTGATAATTGTCAATCAAAATTTTCAATCCAGAAATCGGGCTATATAATTAAAAAAATGTTGTGTTGATAAATTGTCATCCCTCTACACCTCTTCTTAACATACTTCTAAATGATCTCCAAAATTTTCATAATTGTGTTTTAAGATATTCGAGCTCAACTACTACTTATAAAATATTATGACATGTATTCCATAATAAAATTGTCCACACCAAAGGTTTCCCACGATAGTTTTCTTCGAACACGTCCATGTGAGTCCATCACATGTCAGTTGGTTGGCAATCAATAACAATAGGGACGGCTGATGGATAACTATAAAATTATGTTGCAGTGCAGTTTGGTCTTGAATGAAAATATCAATTATTTTGGTAAAATTTTTCTTTAGAAAATGATTTTTGCGAAACAGTAGTGAAATTTTAGCGAAAAATCTTTAAATAAATGATATATTTTGCTTTATTGGTAACTAAAGACCCTACTATACACGATTGTAACGACTTTGAAAAACATCTTTGAGATTACTTTATGACCTTCCGCATAAACTCTCTAAACGCAAAATCTGCTGCGTAGTTCTAGAGAACAATCCGGCCAAATAGATAGATACAAAAAGAGACTCACAATTAATATATTATAGATTTTCTTCTTATTATAAAACTTTTCTTATCCTTATTCCGACGTTTTTATGTATTCCGATCAAAAATACGAAAATAAAGTGTTTTCAACGCTATCTATGTATTACATATAACTAGGTACTTTTTGTTAATCTATTATGATATTACCTAATGTACCAACTGTTTTGAACTTTCTATTATTAATGTATCTTTATTTATTGTCTTGTCTGTCTAGCTTAGATAAAAGGCAATAGGGAGTATGCCTGTAAATATTTCTTCACTTTAATCAACAAAATACAGTACTAACAAACCAAGAAAAGTATACTTAAGAAAAACTTCTGATTACCGCTCAAAAAAAAAATTAACTGCTTACATTTTCTACGACGGTTCAAACGCCAGTGGCTGTCGCGGTCATGATATGACGTCATTTTACTCAGTCTGCCTTATGTACCTTTTGTCCTAATAATATATTCATTTTATAAATGTCCCTAAATAAATAAAGAAAAAAAAAAAACAATAATTGCATATTCAAGCAGAAATTGCAATTACAATATTATAAGAAACTCTTAGCGCAATTTGCAGTATTATTCAAATAAAATTGTGTCTTTGACACGTAGCTGTTAACGTCACTTCCAGCATTATCCAGGACGATACTTACGATACATTTTGAGTCTGTGTCCTGTTTCACCAAAAACACACAACACAAAATAATGAGTTGTAAAGTAAGAAATAAGTGATGCATTAAAAAATTAAACAAGTGTAACACATAGTTTCTATGGTCCAATACAATGAATATTAAAAAAATAAAAGTAACTTTAAAATTACTTGCCTATTCCCTATTGTCACTTCGTATTGGACCGTGTTCACCGTTGGATAACCACAGTGTGTCCTGTGAGGCATTTAGAACGATTGTTTTGACGTATCGACGTGTACGTACCATGCAACACAGTTTTTCTAAACCCTGTACAGAGCATCATGATTGTTTTAACCCCAAACGATCGCCTGCAATCAGCCCACTCCTCATCAGTACTTCATAGTTTTAACGATTATATTACAATCTAGAGCCGTTTCGATATAATTTTTCTTATGTGCTATACAAGGTGTAAAAGGACCCTTCACGAAGCCGTCAACCAAGCGTTCTGTACATCAAACTAAGTAACTCTGGGCAAAAAATAATTGCTATGAAACGATTTTTTTTTTTGGATGAAAAGTCACGTTTTTCGGTAGGTCACATTGTGAAGCACTCAAAACAAGTTATAACATTAAAAACTTGTGAGAAATGTCTATGTAATACACTAGAAGGTTCCCAGGTACGGTCTAGAATAAAAAAAATTCGCAATGACGCGGATTGAGAGAACAATTGCCTTTCGGCTTCGTTAAGGGTACTTTTACACCCATATTCTTATTATGCATACAATTTTCTCAAATCAGTTCATAAGACATTTGTCGGGTTAATCAAAGTCGTTTAAGATGCATCGCTATATTTGAAAAAAAAGCAAATAACATTGGCTAGAGTGAGGTTCGAAGTAAATATATCTACAGAGATCTTCACGTAACGTTGCAGGTTTTTATCTGGCGGCTAGCCCATTTAGTTTTATGTCTGACCAGTACCAATGCAGTAACATAAAGGTTATATCATATTCACTTCTTTGGAAGAATGCCTGAAACAATTTAGCCTTTAACTTGTTTAGACTCGTTCATAATCTGCATATTAAAACACTCGTTAAAGTAACGTTTACTCTTTAGCAGCTAGACGTGTCGGCAAACAGTGACGTCATGCGACGTACGAGACGATACCCGACGCGCGGCTAACGAAGGTTAAAAATAAACAACCGTTCGACTGGGCACAGCGGAAGCTATGATGAAGATGTAATTTGGATACATTCATTAGATAATCTGCACTATGATATGATATGACCTTGGTTTGATTCTAAGGTCGAGCAAAGCGTTTCATCATCAGGAATTTTATAGAAGTAGATATTGGCCGGGGCAGATATTGTTACCCGATGGCAATAGGCTCGCCTCCTAATACATGGAACTCAAACATAAGTGGTGAAATCTAGGTGGTGCACCTCTGCCTAACTCTTCAGGGATTACAGACGTGATGTTATGCAAATATAAGTTTTTAATATAACCGATGTGTAAATGTGGTGCTGTTCCACAAACAATGAGGCACTTAATATCGTGTCCTGCATGTCCTGTTGTTTGTTCAGTACAGGAACTGATGGGCGCTACCGAAAGCGTCGAACTAGTAGCTCAGTTCTGGGGCGACACAATTTAGATTGCCCCCGACAAGCTAAGAAGAAGAATATAACCGATTTTGTAAAAAGTAAATCTTCTACCAATTGATGGCTTACAATATTCTATACACATTGTATCTTCAAATTTTGAAACGGCAAGCCTAGGCTAAACGTATAATTTAAACCTTTACTTTCCTGCTTCTTGACACAGTTTTCGAGTGTTTTTCAGCATTTTTCCTGCCACTGTTGGCGCATAGCTTAAGGTGTGACAAAACCTGCTAAGTCGGTCTAATCGATAACTCTAGCTGACATGTGCTAGGTGCGGTTCGTTCCCACTACTTCTACTTAATAGTTCTACGATAGAACTAATGGGAATATTTTTTCCCACTAGTCTTACGAATCATGAAGGAGGTAAGTATTGTATAATTTTTATTAGAAATCTCATACTCAAATCCATAAGCATTTCGATTATCATGCAGCGTGCAATGTAGATAATACTTCTTTTTTTTCTGGCCTCCTGGTAGTTTGTGTGTTTACTATTCTTATATCTCATCTCCTACTTGTAAACCCCCAGTGTTTTAAAGTAGAATTGTGTAATACACAAATGAGAATTGTTGGTCCTATTAGTTCTACGATTTTGTACAACTTCAAATCGTAGGACTAATGGGAAAAAATATTCCCATTAGTTCTATCGTAGGACTGTCTTGTAGAACCAGTGGGAACGAGCCCTAGGTGCTGGGAGGCCATTACTCGTGTCCACACCTATATTGTCTTATATGTATTGTTGATAGACACAATGCATTTATAATAGATTCCTTGAAAAAAAAAACTGTTAGGATTTAAGAGAAATAGTAGTCAAATACGAACGAAACTCGAAATTCATAGGCTCGTTACTAGCGGCATGATTAGTTTACAGCTAAGTACTCGGATGAGTCCGAAACTAATTGGGCAAGCCCGCAATTTCGGGGTAGGTGCAATACTGCAAGCATTTGAATTTAGTGGTAGTTGTAGGAGCAGTGCGTAGGTTTTTGAATGTGGGCCAAGGAAATTGCAGTGGCGATGCCTCTATTGTTCGTATGTGTCTGCAGAATGTCTTGTGGCGCCAGCACGATATTAAAAATTTACTTAAGCCATTTCGGAGTATTCTATTGTATCTGTAAAGCTAACTAACATTTCTAACGCGTAAATAATTATCAAATACTATTTGTAGATTCGAAATGCTATTTATGAATCTGTCTGTCAATACACCTCAAGGTTCTGTCAAACAGATAAGGACAAAATGCGGACATGGCTCCGAAAACCGGACACTATCATATTGTAATATAGTAAATATCTTCCAGTGTCCAGTGTCCGACGTCACCGCTACTTGTTCATAGCAGTTCGACAGATCTTTCATTTGGGAAATTCTGTGTCACATTTTCATGAATTTATAATGTTCAGGTAATCTTTTATTAGTCGGGGTTATGCTTATGTTTAATTCTGTTCGACTGCTTTTTTAATTATAGACCAATTTACGTAAATACCATTTTGTGCCTAGAAAACTTTAACATTGCTGATTAAAGCGCAACCGACTATGAACGATTGCCGCAAGCAATTGGGTATGTATTCTGTGGTCTGTGTTTATGTGACTGATATTGAAGTTTATAGATAATTTGTTGAAGAGTGAGCTTTGTGAAATTGCTGTGTTAAAAAAAATTGAAGTTTTAAAATAATTATAGTGTATGTTGTGTGTGTGCGCGTGTATTTATAGAGTGTTATTCTGGTTATGGGATTTTTTTTTGTAAGTACCTAGTAAAACTTAAAAGTGCCCGCCTTGAAACATAAAAATAATAATTTCTTTGAAAAATCTTTTATAGTTCATATTTCAAATATTTTAAATGAAATATACTTACTGCACGTAATTTATTCTGTCGCCTAAAATTTGAAATGTGTTTTTAAAATGATATCTGTTGTTAAATGAAACACTTTTTTTACTAAACAAGTGCTGTAATTTGTAATTATAATATTATGAACACTGAAATACGTCCGTTTTCACTAACACATACACCCGTAATAGTCAAGTTAAAGTAATTACTTGATTTTACAAAAAAATATATAGAAAAGAATTGAAACGAAAGAATTCTAATTTATGACAGTTCTAACTTCAAGCAATTAGTAAAGTACAAGATAAAAAGTGTATTATAAATAATTACTTTTACTCAAGTAATCACTTTGACGTGTTAATAGATACGGGTGTTAGCGACACCTTATAGTAATTTCAAACTTTTGTCATCGAGCATAGCGTCGAACCCCCAACAAGGCATTCATTTAGGCATCGGTTAGTGTTGGTGAAGCCTGACAAATGTACAATGCTTACTAAGCTCTGCGCGTAAATATGACACATGCAGCTTGCAGACGCGGCTGCGACGTCGGACTCACAGATATTGTACTGAACTATTAAGAACACACTCATATATGAGTAAAATGAACAAGGATTTACCAAAGCTCGATATCATATTTACGATCAGGGGCTATTTCACAGCTTTAACTTTTTAACTCATCATCTTTGCGATATCTTTCCTTCGGGATGTGAGAAGACTTTATCTGTGTACCGCATGTGGAGGTGGTCGGTTGGTTAAAAGCCTCAGGATCCAGCAGGCGATGGAAGAAAGTATCCCGGACCGGCGTGCTACATCACCCCGGTCGGTTATCAGCATCACCAACAGTTGATTGAAGTTTAAGTGATGTTGATAACCTAACGGAGTGGTAGCCCCACATCATATTTGGCTGCTGTAACACCAATCCGGTCATAATGAAGGATCATTGACCCATCCCGATTAGACCTGGCCAGGCCCTGAATATCTAAAATGAGGCAAACGACACAACAACCCCTAGTCGCCGAGTTGAATATAGTCATCGACAAGAGAACTGCTGAAATCGTGAAATGAAATGAAGTGAAATTTAACTACTGCAGCCAATATAATTTTTAAAGTGTGCTGGTAGATCTAAGATAAAGCCTGTACTTTCGAATGTCTGGACATTAAAAGAGAAGAAAAAGAACAAAAAAATAAAAGAATCATAAACAAAAGAAAAACAAAACACAACCAAAAAAAAAACATTAAAATACTTTTCGTCAAAAATGTACTTTGTACATTTCTTGTAATGCATATTCAGTGTAAGGGAAACTATTGTGAATAAGTATATGTTGATCAATTTTATTTCAGTTAGTTTTATATATTTTGTCTAGTAGACTCTACTTTATGCGACCTACCTAA
The DNA here is from genome assembly GCA_905220335.1 of Noctua pronuba. Taxonomy (NCBI): domain Eukaryota; kingdom Metazoa; phylum Arthropoda; class Insecta; order Lepidoptera; family Noctuidae; genus Noctua; species Noctua pronuba. The sequence goes on along the minus strand of LR999891.1, from coordinate 1,624,027 downwards.
ATGTCCTTTCTTTGGTATTGTACGTAGAGTAGTTGAGCTCGTTGAGTTTTGAGTTAAGCTAAACGAATACTGTCACAAGCTCCACTGACTGGACAGGTCTACTCAAATCTGTGTGGTTCCCTCATCAAAAGACCATCTCAGACTTTAATCTGCATTATCCTCACATGATCTAACACCCAAGATAATCTGCTTATTTTGTTTTTAAGTCAATCAGAATCTTTGAAATTATGGGCACCGATTTGTTTGATAAGATGGGGCACTTCTGAATTAATTAAGGGCCAATGGTATTATTGAAAACAAACATGCGGAAGAATATGAATGAGAAATATGGTACAGTTGTCCAGTTAGAATACCTCTGATAAGGTCAGGTTATCCTTGAAACATAGGTCAACGTGACCTGATGCCATATTACAATAGCTTTTTACAACGGCAGCCCATCCATTGACTACTACACATTCATAAAAAAAGGTATTCATGAGATTTTAATAATTTAAAAATAAAAATATTATTCAATATTATGACGCATGACGTAGTTAAAACACCCTGTTGCGAGCGATGATCTACTCTACTCGAGCGCTGGGTAGCTATGTTCTCCCGTTTGACACGTAAACATCATTAACAGGATGTTTCATAATTTTATTCTAATGTATTATTTATTTTTCTTTGTACCTGTTATGGTAGGGAATAAAAAAAATCGCGCCTAGAGCTATTTCATGTCGGGTACATTGAGTGGTCCACCTTTTTAAGACGACTAAAAAGTCACGGTGTATACATGAAACAGGATTGCTTACAACATTAAAAGAAAGAATATTTTTTATTTTACAAATACTGTGTGATCAAAATGGATCAAACTCAGTTTGATTTTAAATCTGTTTAGGAACTTAAGAATACAAATAATAAAATAAATGAAATGTTTTTTATATTATTTTATATTATAATATTTAAAAATGTAAATAATATGTATATAAATGAATAACGAAAAATAAATGAAAAATAACAAACAAATAATGCATAATATGACTTCAAACGAGAAATGGTACCATAAAAACATACATTCCAGTTCACCGTGTGTCACAGCACAGTGCCACCCTGTACACGTGTATTAAGCAGTGCTGAGCTCTTTAGTCACATCAGATACTTCAGCGGTGTCTGGGATGACAATTGTATGTATTGCTTCCCAAATAGCATCACCTGAAGCCTTAAGGAAGACTATCACTGATATATGGGGGACAGAAAGCGAAGTTTTTCTAAAACTTTGTAGCGCTATACTTAGGGCTGGGTACATTGTCTGCTAGGCACAGTATCTGCTCAGTTGCTTGCAGTCCGGATACGATAAGTCCTATGTTATACAATATTCATAACTTATCGTAAACCGAACTGATAAGCATTGGAGACTTGCACAATCAAATCTCACCGTGTTTCTGCGGATCATTCAACGTCAACATTGCGCTGCCACCAAGTTTATTAGTTTCATTACTATTAAAAATCTTCAAAGATTGAAAACTAAATCATTCTATAATTTGTTCATTAGACTACAATACATATACATATGTACATTCAGTCAAAAAAGTATTGGGAATGGATGATTTGTTTATGGTTCCAAATTCAATTTTTTGTTGTTAGATTGGCACAACTGTTTTGGCGCGACGTTTGAGTTGCATCTGTTATTTAGAGTACTCCCTTTCTTCTCCTAAAATAGTTTGTCCGAAAATCATTATACATAACACGTTTGCTATAAATTTCAGTAACCACAATGTTCAAAAAATCGAAATTTTGTTTTACATAATTATCTTTACTTGTACTTCTAAAACTAATCTCCTAATTTTGCATGAAATAAAGTGCCCTAAACATAAGCCCTAAGTATTGTATAATATTATAATGTGTATTATTACCGATACGCATGGATAATCCTAGTTATCTAGGTTTCCTAAAAATTATCATAAAAGTTTTGCTACCTGGCGTGAAGAGCGAAGCCGAAGGCCGGCGGAGCGACGACGATATTTGTGACAGAAAGTGGGTGTGTAATGTAAAATGCAAGCGTAGCGAGCGCGCGTCACATAGTCGTTAATATTTATGACAAACGGATTTAGGGCATATTGTTTTTAGGAATTACAATTTTATGGCATGTTATATTATGTGATATTAAGTTCGGGTAAGTTACCATTCGGACAAATGATGGTTAGGACAAAAAAATGGCACGATAGACAATAGAGAACCGTTATTTAGATTAAATGCAGTGCTGTATTTAGTTAGATCATATCTAGTGTGTATTGCGAATTTCATAATGGACAAAAACATCGAACAAAGAGTTTGTCTTAAATTTTGCATCGCCAATGAAATTTCGTGTTAGGAGTCCCTGAAAATGTTACAGAAAGCTTACGGTGAATCAACTTTATCAAAAACACGTGCTTATGAGTGGCACAAAGCGTTGAAAAGCGGTCGAGATGTGATGGAAGATTTGCCTTGCTCTGGTAGGACATCAACTTCTTCAACTGAAGTTAACCCCGCAAAAGTGAAGGAAATAGTGACTGAAAATCCTCATTCAAGTTTGAGAGAGATAGCCGCTGAACTTCTGTGTCTCACGAGTCGGTCCGTACCATTTTAAATAATGACTTGCAGATATGGCTCCAGCCGACTTCTTTATTTTTTCTAAACACAAATTACCACTTCGTGGCACCCGTTTTCATTCGGCAGAAGACATAAAGGAGCATTCGCGGCGAGAACTGAACTCAATTAAGGAAAAAGCGTTTAAAAAATGTTTTGATGATTGGATTATTCCTACCTATTAGTTGTAGACACAAAATAGCTAGGCTATTAGCTTTTAATATTAACTCAGACATAAGTAGTATGTCGATGTTTAGTCCTATCATTAATACTGCGACTATTAGTAATAATACTAATAATTATTTTTACAATTACGGAGAAGATCCATGTTTTGTTTTGGATGAGTCTCGAGTGGGGTCCACTAGTAGTAGGATCTCATTGCCTTGTACTGGCGTGGGAGTCTTGGGGCTTACTCCGGATGCTCATTTAAACTAGTTTGTAAGACAAGAGAAGTTACCAGTAACATTTCTGTTACACCAAACAACAATGTACCTTCTTGCCCTCAAATAGCTAAATGTAAAAAAGGGGCTAAGCTAAACATTTTGCAATTATTTCATCAAAACATTCAAGGTTTCTCTGCAAAGCAACTAGAAATTGAATTGTTTTTAGAAAAAACAAAGTTTGAAGTAGTTTGTTTCACTGAACACTGGTTAAAAGACTATGAAATGTTAATAAATTACGCAAATTACAGTGTGGGCAGTTGCTTTAACCGGAAATCTAAGATTCGTGGGGGTTCATTAATCTTAGTTAAAAATTTTATTAAATTTAAGTCTCGTAATGATATTGTTGATCTATCGGTTGAACGTAATATTGAGCTGTCTTGTGTTGAGCTGGATAAGCATGCAATAGTGTGCGTTTACAGACCCCCAAAGTATGAAAACTACTCTATATTTGAGTCAGTAATGGAGGATGCTTTAGCAAAACTTGCAACTTGTAATAAATCACTTGTTATCTGTGGTGACTTTAATGTAAATATTTTAGACAAAAATTCAAATAGCAGTAGATTATTACATCTTTTTAAATCATTTAATTTGTTAAACGTGTTTTCGGAACCAACCCGTATTACTACAAATACTGCTACATGTATCGATAATGTTTTTTGTTGCGACTACTTAGATAAATCCATTGTAAATTACCTTCCCTCTGACCACAGCGGTCAAACCGTTGTTTTTGAGTCCTACACACAATTACAAAAAATTCAGATAAAATCTAGACAAATAACACCCAGCAATTTGAATAAATTTAATAATAACTTAATTAGCAATTTAGGCATTCCGGGCCATATTATTGAAAATGTAAATCAATTTTATGAGGAATTCTTTTCAGTAGTTTACATAGAGTTCAATAATACATTAAAAATGAAAACTAAATCTATTTGCCCAAAGTTTATATTCAGTGACTGGGCAACTAAAGGTATTAGGAAAAGTAGGGAACGATTGTTTGAGCTGTACGGTCTTAAGCCTTACATCAACTCAGAAACTTTTAATAAATATGTTGCAACTTACTCAAAAATTTTTAAAAACACTTGTAAGGTAGCTAAAGCCTTATTTATTAGCAACAAGATTAAATCCGCCGATAGTAAAATAAAGACGGTCTGGAAAATTATCAATAGTGAAACTAATAGAAATAAAAAATGTAATAATGATATCACACTAGAGACTTCACATGGTCTTCTGAGTTCCAAAAACGAAGTTGCTCAAGAATTTGTAGATTTCTTCTCTAATATCCCTCTTAAAACTACTGAAACCTTAAATTCCTCACCCTTGCTTTCTATTGATTTATTAAAAGCGAACGTTTCAGCCTGTTCGGTTGAGTTTCAATTTAAGCATATAAACCCCATAGCAGTCATTAAAGCTTTTAAGGAAATCAAAATCAAATTAACCGAAGATCTATGGGGAATGTCGATTAAAGTTTGTCAAGCTATTATTGAGACTATAGCACCATACTTAGCCTTAATATTTAATTTGTGTGTGGACCAAGGAATCTTCCCGGACCTTATGAAATACAGCAAGGTAATACCACTTTTCAAATCCGGGGACAGTAAAGACACCAATAACTATAGACCCGTATCCGTGTTGCCGGTTTTCAGCAAGGTGTTTGAAAAGGTAATGCTTAATCAAATGCTCATCCACTTTAACACCAATAAAATCTTACATGAGAAACAGTATGGTTTCACCAAAGGACGTTGTACGACTGACGCCGGTGTCACCTTATTAAAACACATATTTACTGCGTGGGAAGAGGCACAAGATGCAATTGGAATCTTCTGTGACCTCTCGAAAGCATTTGATTGCGTTAACCACGAAACCCTGCTCTTAAAACTTGAACACTACGGTTTAGGGAAACTTGCGCTCAGGTTAGTGAAATCGTATTTAAACGATAGACATCAGCAAGTACAAATAAATGGTGTCAATTCAATGGGTCTAAAAGTAATTATGGGTGTGCCACAAGGGTCGATATTAGGTCCTTTCCTCTTTTTGGTCTATATTAATGACCTACCCCATTTATTTAAAAACCAACCACAAATGGTGTTGTTTGCTGACGATACTTCGTTAATATTTAAGGTAAACAGACGTGCCACAAATCTCGACGACGTAAATAACGCCCTATTTCAGGTTCATAATTGGTTCACCGCTAATAATTTAGTATTAAATGGGAAAAAAACAAAGTGCATAAGATTTTCTCTACCGAATGTCAAAAGTAGTGATAGTGACATAGTATTGAACCAAGAGAAACTAGAATTCGTCGAAAATACTGTTTTCCTGGGGATCACGCTCGACTCAAGGCTACAATGGGGTCCACATATAACATCTCTTGCAGGACGGCTGAGTTCAGCAGCATATGCTGTTAGAAAAATCCGTCAATTTACTGATGTAGATACCGCGAGGCTTGTCTATTTTAGTTATTTTCATAGTATTATGTCATATGGTATCTTACTATGGGGACGGGCTGCAGACATCGAGTCTATATTTATTCTGCAGAAAAGAGCCATCAGAGCCATATATGATCTTCGTGGGCGCGATTCTCTTAGGGAACTTTTTAAGGAAATTAACATCATGACAGTACCTTGTCAATACATATATGAAAACATCATGTACGTTAGAAAAAATCTGCATTTATTTAGTAAAAGAGGTGACAGACACCACTATAGTACTAGAAACAGGGACCAACTTGTACAGCCAGGTTTCAGGCTAGCTAAAGTAGACTCATCTTTCATGGGGTACTGTTTAAAATGTTACAATAAAATACCTCCCCACATTTTACAACTGAATGAGACGAAATTTAAATCTTGTATTAAACGCACACTATGTAGGCAAGCATACTATAAGTTGGGGGATTACATTGATGATAGAAATGCTTGGCTCAATGCTGGTCCTGCTCCACAACCACAGGGGGCAAACTAATTGATTACCATGTGAAGTTATTGTGGAAGCTGCAGAAGATTGTAAAAATATCCTTGCATTGTATAGATTCAATCACTTAGTATTATATAATTGCATAGCGCATGTGTGAGTACTATGTACTGTAAAGCTACCATTTGCATTTAGTTATCATTCATTGACTCGAATTTGCCCTGGCGGTTGAGAGAATGTCATGCTCACTCAAATGTCTCGCTGATGGTGGCGGGTGTGTCGGATCATTTAGTTCCCTTCAAAATGGTTGAGTTGAATGGTGCTGATCCATGCGTCATGTTCGTGAACGGGCGCTGTCAGTTGGGACTGGTCATCTCTTAGCTGCCACGGTTTATTTTAACTACTTTGTTTTTAAATTGTTATCTAATCTTTTGCTCTGGACGCTCTTAATGTGCACGTCTGTCTACATCGTTCTCACATATATGTATTATCCCAACATGAATGATGTAACCAAGATATTGTAAAAATGTTTGATTGAAAAGAGTGTCCATGGAGTTTCTTGCCCATTCTTCTCCATAGAGATCTACGCCTTGGAATGGGCAACTACAGTACTTTCATAAGTTATTATGTCTTATGTCTGGGACTGTAGCTTCGCCTTCTTTGTTTTTCTGACATTCAAAAGTGCCTGTAATGGTCTAATTGAAATAAATGCTTTGAGTTTTTTTTTTTGAGTTTTATTCATTGGCGTAAGTGTATCGTTTCTGAAGGAGCATACTTTGAAGGCGATAAAATAACTTTGATGAATAACTAACATTTTGTGTATTATTGATCGTTTCCCGGTACTTTCTTGACAGAGTAGTATAAATGCTGTGTGACCGCTTAGCTCTTCTACACTCCTCAAAAGAAGTTTTTATAATTATATTAAATAAATTGCTACCTCCATTTATGTATTTCGGAAGGTTTATGTGTTTAAGACATAATGATTAAATAGAGCGATATTTTGACACATTAGACTAGGCTCCGGGCCGTTAGTCCTTTTTAATAGTATTAGTTGAGCTTTTTTGCGAATCTCGTCCGGGGTTAAGTTCCACCACCAAAACTGGTCCTGCCGTCGAACAGCTTTCCTATGGTATAACGGTGTGTGCCTCTGCATCTGCTCTGGAAACTCATCTGTAATCATCTAAAACTTGTGGTGCAGTTATGTTTTCCTATATTTCCTTAACAAAATTATAATCTATCCGGCTCCCGAAACGGCCATCAAAAACATCGTGCGCAAACCGACATGTCCTAGATCCCAAAATTGGAAGACAAGCGCAACTTGGCCCGCGTGAAAATAATAAACAACAATATTTGATGGCACTCGGCAATAGTGTAGCCTTACATCAGTGAAACAATTTCAACAACAACCAAACTTTACCTCTTTGTAATATCAGCACAAATGTTTACTTTTAAAAGCAGTAGTAGAGTTCTTACAACTCGCCCGGGGAAGTACTACCACCACACCTGGTTCTGCCGTCAAGCAGCTCCGCTGTGTTCCGGTGGAAGGGTGTGGGTGCCGGTGTAGTTAGTTCAGTACGAGGCTTCGTCTCTGGGATGGCAATGACAAACAATAACAACTTGCCTCTTTCGTCCCGCTGCAAGGCAAACGCCTCCCTAAAACTAAAATAACAATAAAATTATATAGTCTACTCACATAACTAGAATATCTACTAATTCTTGCTGTAAGACTTATAAAACATGAAACAATAAACAACTCCTTTACGTTTTTAAACAGTTGTTACTCGTCTTCTCTTGTATCTGTACAAAGTAAATAAGAGAATGACTTGTATTGTGATATAAATCTTAGCCAGTTAGTAAAATGTACCGCTAGGGACAGCTGGACGTATGTACTTGGCTCGCTCCTGAAGGTAATTTTTATTTACTCGAAGAAAAGGATCTGTCAAACCGGCACTGACTAAATGCGGACCTGCATAGTGAAAAATACGGATTGATCGATCCTCACGGTCATCGTGTCGCAAACTTTCACAGCAGATTCTTTTTTTTCACAAACTGACGAAACTAAAACTACGAACTGAATCCTTGGTAAAAGTTCGTATCACGATGTACTCGTATCTATCGTGTTTAACCATAATGGATAAAAAACTAGTTTATAACAACTGTGCTCCATAGTTCTTTTGGCGCTTGCATGACATTAACAGGAGGCACTACTGTTCAACATTTGTATAAGTGGCGGTGGCGGTGTTAGTGACGATTATGGTCAAGCGCCAGAAGAACCATGATTGTGTGTTTTATGCAACCGAATTTGTGATTGATCTATTATATTTAAATATGATTAATTGTATGATCTTCAATTTTGTTTTCAACATGTAAATGGTATAGTCGACCTCGCAACTATTTCCAGTCTATTGAAACTGTACTAAATTGAATTATCTGTCACATAGACGGACTATCCTGGTGCATAAGAGAAAACACTCCAAATGTCAAGTGAACACCATCGGTGCATAAGAACTGTTACGCTGACGGTCGCTCTTTAGAAGATGGTATTTAAAGTAAATTTGCATAGTAACACGATCTGGTTGTATCAAATAAGTAATCGATTTATACTTGAACGGTTTTAATAACATTTTAATGGAAACACATAAACACATCACATCATTGCAATTTTAATTGCTTATTGAATGGTATAACTAGCAAGGTAACTGAAATAACGAAGCCAGGAACGTATAAAATATTCCGTTATAACGGCTTAATATTGACGAATTCTCCGTTTTTTCTGAGAGCCCAAAAGTTAAATAGTCCTTAAGATAGACTTCGACGACGTTTAGCGCGTTTTCGCGCACGGAGGCAGGCGAGTTACGAGCTCGACTATACATCAAACTGCTAACGGTCGGGTGACTGTCGTAATGATGACGTGAAAATACTACGATACTCAGGAGTTTCTTTTTCTTCGTCTTCTATTGTGCGAATGAGGAAGAAGTAAAGAATAAACACGTACACTGGGAAACGTACATACACAGAGAAACAACAATAACGGAAATTAAAAGAAACTTATTGATCTTCTGATTCTTCATTACTCTCACATGAAGCCTTGACCTAGAGAGAGAGAGATAGAGATTGAGATAAACAAATAAGGACATGCAACGTCTCCAAAACGGGTAGGACGAAGTGGAGGAGTCGGCGGCGTCGTAAGTTGATTCCGTTTTGGTCCCTTTTTTCGTTGTAAGAACGGTAGGTCTTATAATATTTTATGATGAAAAGGGGGCCAGAATGGAGTAACTTAAATCTACGACCCCGCCTCGTCGCAAGGAAGAAAAAAGGAAAGAAGATCCCCGTTTTTTTTCGTTTTATGTCTTAGTAATGTAGTCACAGGGTTCATAATAATATACACTAAGGACGAGTTTCAACAAAATGTGAATTCATTGATACAAGGGCAATTTTATAAGTGAATGTATTTGATAAATGAAAAACAACAATTTTGAAAGAAAATACCCTTGATTGATTGATTGAGTCCAGCCAACCGCACGTCGGCGGCATCACATCGACCTCGAGCTGGCCAAGCGTCAGTGGCGAAGGCTCCATACAACTCGATTCCTACCTATAGACAAATAATATAATCACATTAAAGATATGTACTCCGGCTTACCTCTTACAAAAATTGATCCATCGCTACTGCCAAGCGTAGTAAGGTTCCATACAATAAAAGGCCAGTTTTGTTACCACCGACGTGCAGCCCAATGTACATGCACTGTTACTGTATTTGTTTCAGTATGACTGTTTAGATTTTCTGCCTCTTGTTGTATTTATTAACAGTACTAACTTAATTTTTTTTTTAAATTCTATACTTTGCTCGTACAATCTTTTTGAATGCTGTTGGACCCCATTCACACGTCGATGATATTAATTTAACGGTAAAAAGCGACATAACACTGCTCGTGTTTAAACGCTTACACGCTCCTTAAGCAGTTTAAAAGTGCAATGTGAACCCAAAAATAATAAGTAATACACCGTACGTACTACCCATCGCCGTGTTAACGGGCCTTATTACTGTCTGATATAATATTACACCATCCTAGGGTGTTAATTAAATTACTAGGCACATTGCAACACGGTCAGTCTCGATCGAATAGTCGGCATCGCGATCAAGATTGTCCGTGTAAAGGTACGGCCATAACAACGCGTGTAACTTGCGTTCGTAATGTGTTCACGGTGACAGTCAGTTGTTTGTTATGAACTAGTGCTTCGATGTGGGTCCACGTGAACAAATCCTGATCTACTCGGAAGAGCCGATTGGTCGCAGTCGGTACAAGTTTAACAATCCCTAAACAAGTTTGGCAATCCCTAAATGTATACAGGCGTCAAATTATGTGGCTTAATTCGGAGACGTGGGATCATATGTTTTCTTTGACTATTCTCGATAGTGACGAACGTGTTGGTTTGGCCGTATCTTGAGTGCTTTTAAGAACGAATCTTAACCCTCTTTGTTTTTGCAGCTCGGCTGAACCGCGAGAACCACATGGAGGAGATGCTCGCGGACATGCAGTCTCATCTGCAGTTTTTAGAGGCTCAGTATCGCGGCCGGCAAGAAGACGTCATCACCTTGCAGGTTATATACAATTTTGAATGAGTTTTTCGTCTTACATACCTACACATCTCCGCAACCCGTAGTACCGTCTGACAGAAGGGGGGGAGCCTGTGCCCCATCAGTGGGTAATGCACTGATTATGATGTGATAGTGCTTTGATGCGGAAAAGTGATACTGACTATTACATATACATGTCTGCCCGGCCCTAAACTAACATTATTAATGTATCTATGTCTGTCTGTCACCATCACGTCCTGATTAATAATTTTAATGGGCACATGGGTAGACCTTGACCTGGATAGATAGACCTATATCTTGCGGAATATGTTTCGGAGTCCACGGGGCGAAATCGTGGCGAAAAGAAAGTGTTTATAATAATACCATCTGCGGGTGTCGGGGTCTTGAATAACTAAGATACCCGTATCGCCTATGGTTAGAATAAAATTTAGCTTGAGACGTGGATATGAGTTAAGTGATCTTATCCATGCAGAAAACTATTGACATTTAACCCTTTCGCCCTCGTCGTTTCAACTTCACCATGTGAAACGGTGATGAAGAAGAAGGGGATATAAAAGAGAACTACTACACCTAGTGCAAACATGTTATGTGTTTGCGACATGGAAGTATTTCAATATTCCAAAGCTATATAACTAACAACGCAAAGGTCTCCTATAGAAGGTAAATGAATTAATTTGTTACAGGCGCGCATGTTTACCGACCGTGGTAACAGTTCGACTAATCATGTGACAGCACAAGACTCTTCATCATCGGCGACCATCTCTCCTGCTGTATTCGCTCTTCTGAAGAACATGACTGGTGAGTCAAAGAATTGTATTTTTATCACTGTTTCCTTTACTCATATTAAATATTTCAATCTCAAAAAAAAACATTAAAAAATATAAAAATAGTAGCCCACCGGCTTCGGGATCAGGGTCCAAGCTACCGGCAGTCAGGGCTCCAGAGAGTGGAACCTTTCTCTTCAATAATCGACATGATGGCATGTGTTAGGTTGGACAATAATCAACTATGTCATTTTCATAATTAACATAACTACAGAGGGTGACCAATACTTAAACATGTTATAGTGATAAAAAAGAATGAGTATTAAAAAAAATGTTTCTTTGGGAAAGTTGTTTGTTATCATGAGTACAATCACGTGTTTAAGTATCGGTCGCTAGTTACCAGTCAACCTATATACTGAATACAGTTTCCTATGCGATTACTTAGTAAGCCTTGGTGATATCTAACTATACAGCCTAATGTAACCTGAAATATCTGCTGTGGGTGCAATGCACCTGTCATTTTAAAATAGGGTTACAGAAAACGTGGTTTCATTTTGAAACACCTCGAATTAGCTAGCCCACAAATTATGAATATTTATAGAGTTACTTTTAACGGTACTTATTCAAAATCAAGCATGGAAAATTAAGTAATATATTTATGTTACAAAAAGCTCTCAAAATTTTATTGAAACAGTTCTGAGGAAAATACAAATGACTATTTGGCTAATGAGTGTCTCACACGAAACGAAGAGGTCAATATTGAAAACATGTTGGAAATCTAAATCATCCATATCTTTTAGTATATCATCATCTTGCTGCCCTTGTTCCATTCTGCATGGGGTCGGCGCAACACGTTTTCTTCTTCCATTCTCCCCTGTCAGAAGTCACGGCATCATTTACTACTTTTAGTATATATTAGATAAAAATTGTACATGCTGGTGTCATACTATAGTTAGTAGTTTTACAGTTAGACAGTAATCTTTTTCATCTAGCCTTTAACTAAATACCACTTACAAAAGCAGTTACACTAGACAGTTATACTTACGAAGGACCTGCACGATGTTACATTCCATCAGTAATACCATATCGTAAGTAAGAATATATCGGTTGAAAGCCGTAGAAATTGGAAATACTTTGAAAGCCGCTAGCCTAGGCCTTCTTCTAGAATACGACGAATATCAGTTACCCTATCAGTAATCGTATTTTCTCAAAAACACTAGTATTATTTTCATCATTCTGTTTGATAGCCACATTTTTACAGACGAACAGATTCAGTATAGAAACGGTTTCATTGCCACACACTTCGCTCATTAGCACATAGCACGTACTAACTCAATTGTCGTGTAGTCGCAAATGTTTCGTAATAACATTAAATCGTTCAGAAATAAAGTATCGTTTGACCCACTCTCTACACCTTTCAGTTTCAAATGCCTTTTGTTACTCAGACCCGGGTTCGATTCCTGATTGAAGATGTACTTGAATAAATACTGTCACTTAACCTGTTGCAAGCGCCATAATCGCGGGTTATCAATTTCAACCCGCGATCATGGCGCTTGCAACAGTGTCTAGATATCAGGAGCTCAAAATAACAAATAATCACGGAAGATATCCCGTAAGTGACAGTATAAGTTTAGTTTTAATCCGTGAAAGCTTAAAACAATGTTTGAAGAAGTACATACCTACCTTTAAAAACATTTTTTTGAAGTTTTTTTTTCTACTTATTTATTTATTTATTTTACAATTTATGTACACACAGTAGACAACACAGGAAAATAACATTATATTATATGAGTACATAGGTTCTGCTTATTTCTTAAGAAATTTCTGCCATCAGACCTGCAAAAGGACAAATTAAAAAGAAATGTAGACAATAGTGTGTGAGAAAAGGAAGAGAATAACGTGTTTATGTGCCTAAGTTGTACTTACCTAATATTGTTATTCTAGTCGTAGAAAAAAAAACTCTAAAGTCTGCTCGCTTTCTGGGAAATAACATTCAGTGATATTTTGATGTTATAAGTTAATTAAATGCCTTTAATGTGATCAAACCATTGAGCACAAGTAACAAGACCGAATTGAATAAATCAGATCCGGGAAGCAACTGTTAGTTTAGCCATTTCTATGACAACTAAACTATCTAATGTGAGGGATATTAGGTAGTCACCAAACAAGAAATAACTGACGGTTTGACTGAATTTTCATATTATTCTGAAGTCTCAAGACAGAAAGGAATACTAAAATACAGATCGTAACAATACTCGTCAGTGCCTTGGAAAGCACGTTAAGCCGTTGGTCCCAGCTGTCAATTGTAGATCTTTGACAGTCGTTACAGGTAGTCAGTGGTCCAAAAAGCAGCAGTCTTACCAAGGGGTATCGAGGTCAGATAGACAGTCGCTCCTTATAAAATACTGGTATTCAACTGCATCCGGTTAGACAGGAAGCCGACCCCAACATAGTTGGGAAAAGGCTAGGCAGATGATAAACAATACTTTTAGATGTTACTAATGTTTATAATTGCAAAGTGTTTTAGAACATTTTCAACAGCCAAGGGTAATTTCTTTATCCTGTGGATGTTTGGTTTTACTTAATATCCATTAAACATACCATAACATCACGCCTACAGTCCCCGTTAGGTTAGGCGGAGGTACACCTAATATGTAGGTACTTAGGCTCTTAACTCAATTAAATGAATGAGGTCACCGCATGCACTATTCTTCCATTCATGTATACTAGCCGTCGTTTCAATATTTACATTATTTCTAGCCAAATCATTCCTTCATCTGATAATGACTATAATTCTAGCCTTGAATCTGGATTTATAGATTATTTCGCAATAAAAATTCTTGTTAACTGTTCTTACTTATCGTGTTAGCCACGATTGCTAATTAATTAAAGGCCTCGTAAACCTACCGATAGTTATGAACCAGCTGCGAAGCACAACATTCTGGGTTTGAACTCAAAACTCAAACTCAAAGCATTTATTTATATTAGACCATTATAAGCACTCTTGAATGTCAGAAAAACAATGAAAGCTACAGTCACAGACACAAGGCATAATAGCTTGTGAAAGTACCGTTGTTGCCCATTCCGAGGCGTAGATCTCTAAGGAGAAGAATGGGCAAGAAACTCCTTGGACACTCTTTTCAATCAAAATATTGTTACGAAATCTTGGTTACATCATTCATGTGGACACTATAAATTTATGTGAGAACGATGTATAAATAAGTGCAAGTTAAGAGCGTCCAGAGTTAAAAGTTATAATGAACAGTTAAAAAAAAAAAACATTGCAGATTAGAGATGACCATCGAATCCAAGTTGTCTACTCAAGATTGAATCATTCTTTGAAGTAACTGATTTATTAACCCGACTTACTAAATTGGACTCTAATGATGTGTGGTATTGTACAGACTCTTAAGCTATTTTTTTTTTTTTTTTTGGAGTAGACATCTTGTGTGAAGAAGCGGTTCATTTCCAGAATTTTGGTCAGATTTGCTACAGCAAATCTGACCAAAATTCTTCGAAGTTTTCATGGTGAACCTCTTTAGTATATTTGAATCCAGGGTGGGAATCTCCAAAGATGCAAAGTGTGCTTACCCACTACTGGCCCATATTTGGCTCACAACATCCTCTCTATCATCAGGAACCAAAGCGGCAGCTGGTATCTTCACCAAATACATACAGCAGCTGAGGATTCCTTTCGTCTACCAGCTCTTGCCGCACCTGATGAATGACCCTAACAGCTTGAAGCCAGCGTACCACATGAGGGGGGGACGTCACTTCTCTGATATGGTTGTCGGTATACCAACAGTCAAAAGAGACAAGGAGAGCTACCTAATGTTTACATTGACTGTGAGTATTAACACGGATACTTAGCTTTATTTCTTGCAACTTTGAATTTCATATTTTTTTCATTTTCATTTAAAGCATTTTTTTCGTTTTTAACAACTTAACAGTACGTGATAGTATCGATTACTAATTATTTTCCCCAAAAAAAAAATGGATTCTGGGAACATATTTGCAAATTCTTCTAATAAAGCGTACTATCAAAGTATCATTTCAAAGAATTCTACAATACGCTAGGAGAGACTTAACCTTTTCAAATGAAGATAACGCTTTACTTGAGAAGAAATCTTAAGCGTTTGATCTGTATTTTCTGTAATTTGTTTAGAGAAAATTAAACCGTGTAAGTAACTTTTTCTACCATACAACCTGATACTGAAAACTGTTTGCAAAACAAGCTAGTGACATTAGGATAAATTCAACAAAACTTCGCAAAATCGATCATACTAACTTATTGCATCTCTACAGCATCTCGTCAATGGCCTGACCCCAGCTGATGTTAACAACACTCTCATCGTAGTCATGATTGGCGAAACGGACCTCATGTACGTCGTCAAAACGGCCCGGCACATAGAAACGATGTAAGATATTCTACTAAATGTCATTTGGCAGTTCAAACTCAAACCATTTATTTCAATTAGACCATTACAGGCACTTTTGAATGTCACAAAAAACAAAGAAAGCGAAGACCTAGTCACAGAGACAAGGCATAATAACTTGTGAAAGTACTGTAGCTGCCCATTCCAAGGCGTAGATCTCTATGGAGAAGAATGGGTAAGAAACTCCAGTTGACAAAAGAGACTAGCCTGCAGATCAATTTTAACCATTTTTATCCAAGTTTTTTGTGACCTGAATGGTTCAGTCTTCGTCACCATTATTCTAGGGTATCTTAAGTTATTACGGACACAATTGCATTTAAATTAATAGTAGGTATTCTAGTGCCAGGATGTTAAATTTTTACCTGTATGCCTATTTCATTGTAATAGAAAAAGTTTCAGGAACCTCCCTAGTCTTCAAAAAATCTCGGGTTTCAGCTTTTAGAAAAGTTATTCATCATCCTTTTTTATGGCAATTCATTAACAAATACCAAGTTTTACGACAAACAATACAACGAGAGCCATTATTCCACTTAAATGGCGACCGTTCCTTTTTAATTTCGCGACAGAGTGACTTAAATCTGAACAAAGCAATTTTTAATTTTGATTAAAGTTTTTACTAAAACGCATTTCATTTTCCGCTGGATCACCGTGGAATAAAATGAAAGAAGAATATGGCTGGTTTATTGTATTAAGGTCGAGCACTAAAATAACTTCCTCAGGGAAATGCAGGTATTAGTCCCGACCTCGACCTAGGTCTTATAAAAGTAAATGAGCTTATGAACTTAGCTTACTTCTCTTAATAAAACGATCTACATAAATGACTTACTTTTTACCCGACTGAGTGACGATAAAGATATTGTATGTATTAAACAACCATGTAGTTTTATATCTATACTATATGACGACAGCCTCAAAACCAAAACCTGATGCTTTCAAACGAATAACGTTCATAGAACCCAACAGCGTTGGAACAGAACCATAATAAAGCGTGTTCGCGAAACGTCTGCTGCGCTCAGTGCCAGCTCGATTTCCGACCAGGTACAACTCTATACAGGCACAGATGTATTGGCCTGAAGACTAGACAATCATGTTTGCCTTTTGTGTTTCCACGTTGTGGTGGGAAATAGCTGAATGCGTTTCAACGACATATTGTACCGATTTAACATGTTATCGCACTGGTTGGCAGGTAGTAGCTTGCTTTGAAATTGAATGATGAACCAGCATTAAACACTTAGTTTCTAGTAGCCACTTAAGATATTTTATACTTTCAATGGCAAAAGATACAACGTTAAAACTGTCGAATCCCAAATCAGGATAATCTTAAAATAACAAAATCTTTTGAACAGGTTCCCAAAGCATGTAGAAAACGGCCTTATCGAAGTCCTATCGCCATCAGCAGCTTACTACCCAGACTTTGAAACTCTCCCCGTGACCTTGGGTGACTCACAAAAGAGGGTCAAATGGAGAACTAAGCAGAATCTTGACAACATCTACCTGATGGCCTATGCACAGTCTAGAGGCACCTATTATCTCATGCTAGAAGATGATGTCATCGCCAAGAAAAACTACATCCAGGTGAGTTTGTTGAAAACCTTACTTTTCGTTTGGCCAGACTAGATTTGGTTTCTATACTCACAGCGAAACACTCACATTAAACATGTTGAAATCTCTATTTCTCTCTCTCTTCTCTTATTTTTTCATAACGTTAATTTTGGCGTCATGCTACATAACATGTCTGGATTGGTACACACGATTACACAGTATTTGTTGAAAAACAAAGTCTTGTAGCTTATCTTCCTAATCACATTCATATTACGTCACAATTCCGACTCAAAACTTTGCTTTCAGTCAAGTCGAGCCAATCGGTAAATGCGATTCGGCTGTGCACAATTCGAGTTAAACCGAATACGTTTGCCTCCCATCTTTGCCGAAACATGCTGTCCCAATCCGTGTGCACGGTATAGCACCCTTCATGATCCAATACGACACTACACTTACAACTGTCTGTGCAACACTTCAATAAAAAATGAACGCAGTTATCAAACGTTATAATTATCTTGTTTCTAGGAAATAAAGGTGTTCACGGCTTCCACCACAGTGTCCACACCAAATTGGTTCTTCATCGAGTTTTGCCATGTCGGAGGCATTGGCAAGCTGTTCCGTTCGGCGGATCTAATACAGTTCATCACCTACGTGCAGCTGTTCTACAACAACATGCCCATTGACTGGCTACTCGAGAGCTACCTGGCGGACCGGATGTGCACCATTTTGAAAACTTCTGTGAGTATGTTTTAAAATAAATTAATCTAGGAAATGAAACGACCATATCGGCCACTTAATACTTAGGTGGTTACTTAAAATTATTGACAATTATTATTGGCCTTGTCAGGCACAGCAAAAGTAATTGTAAGCAAAAAAAATTGAATATCAATATAAGTCTGTTTTGTTTTTTGCAGAAAAAATGCGCCGCAGCTAAGGATTTGATTCGGCCCAAATACAAGTCATCTTTATTTCAACATATAGGCCTTTATTCTTCCTTGAAGGGGAAGATTCAAAAGATTCAGGTAGGATTTCTCAATGAACATGTGGAAATGTCTTCCTATAGAATACATTTGGAACTTTTTTTCCTTAGGTTCTATTATTTTCAACTTGAGACGAATTTTGAAAATGACTTGCCTATACTTTTAGAAACAAATGGATTATTTTGTTCTCAGGACTCGCAATTTGGGGATGTCCCAACATTCTACCCGCACACGAATAACCCTCGTCTTAAGTCCTGTAGGACCGATATAACAGTCCACTCAGGGTACACCCTGAATGGAGCCTACATTGGTTATTTATTCTTCTGGGGCGAGAAGCCGAGGAATGGCAATGTCGTGGAGTTTTGGTTCGAAAAGCCCATCGTTCTTGCTCAGTAAGAATATAACACAAATATTTTTCTCATTAACTTAGAATTTCTTGAAAGTCTATTTCAATTGTTAATAGTGCTTCTTGGTTGTTTGGCAAACATTTGTAAAATTATCTGTTGGAAAGCAAGCTGGCGGCGTCAGTTCCAACTATGACCGCGCACTTTATCTCTATATCATCTTAAATCATCTTTTGCAAGACCAATAAAGGAATCATGGCAACAGAAGACTGTCAAGTAATAAACAAAAACTTGAATGATGATTACACGACATAAACGGCAGAAGAAGCCATTGTATGACGACAATGACGCCATTAAGAACAGAATCTTTATTTTTATCTTTTTTATTTATCTTATACTAATAGTTTTCACCACACATACAAGCTCAGATCAAATCTTCACCATTTGAATCACCTTACATTTCTCAAAGGTTCGTGGGCATTTAGTAAATGTTAATGACACTCTCAACGAAAGGCTACAACCAATAATTAGGCGAATGACATATTTAATGAGAGCAAGATTTCTGAGACATACATTTATTAATCAAATCCCCTTCCATGCTACAATGCGTTCTTATTATGTTTTAGCTACACATTCCGTAGTGGGAATGTAGAACATATCAAAGACAAGTTCTATGACACTACCGTGGAGGTGCTGCCAGCTAGAGGCAACGTCTCCTTTACACCGGTCGGCTCTTTCGACGAGTTCGGTCTCGCTGACGGTGAGCTGGCCATGGGATACGTTACGGCGATCCGGCTTAAAGTGAACAAAGACAGCAACTACTGGGTGATTCTCAGTGAGGTAAGATATTTTCTGATATAATAAACTGCGCAGAAAAATGCGGAATAAAGATTAATAATATACACCCAAACCCAATTCATAATCTTGTAAAATAGTTTTTTTTTTTTAATTCAAAGTTAATGCCGATGGTCAAAACTCACTATGAAATAACTGACATAGTCAGTAAATAATTAATAATTTCCGCACGCAAAATACGCGCTTTGACGTGGAGTTGCGGAAACCAGCCCGTTATACAATACAATAGTCAGTAAATAATTCCTTAGAAATTCAAACACACAGACTCACATATATACGTAATGATGAACACTATACCATTATTGACGTGACATTACCTTAGACACTCATTTTATTCCGTCCACCATGTTGCTAGCATCTTCGCTGAAACATGCGAATTTAATAAATTATCATCTGACCTAAATACTTGTGGGCGATCTCCCAAAATATTCATGATTCGTCATCCAACTATCCCGTTCATAGAGTTGTAAAAGTTTACGGAAAAAATTGCGTCGTCAGCGCCATCTGTTAGTATTCGCGCTAACTTGCTCGTTTGATCTTAACCGTAGCTTTTTCTGTGTGTAATATACAGAAATCACTTTTAGTGTCAGGCATGCTAGTCACATTATATTGATGTCCCTGTCGTAAGAATCATAGAAAACACACATCTAAACTCAACAAAGCTTTCCTGTAAAAAGTATACTTTTCATAAAACATTGAATCCTCTGATATTACAGATCGAACTGAAGGAGTACGAGCTACCTAAGAAACGTAGGTGACAGGTCACCAAAACGCCGTGGGATAGGATTCTCCGGAACCTGATCCGAACTGACATCATGTGAGCGGCAAAGGTAGGAGCGGCAAATATGGGAGCGGCCCCAAAATTCAGACACAAGAATATATACTTACAAGATATAAGACATGTGTATCTAGTCGTAAGCTATCAATGTAACCAAAAACTGTAAACCTAATCATCGATATATTCAACATATACGGGGTGGAAGGGACACTGACACGAAAACGGCTACTACGTATTCATTTATTTATGTACACATATAAAATAAATACTAGTACCGTACTGTAAATATATACCTATAATATGTATCCAGAATTATTTTGTATAGAGGAGAGGTAATGCTCTTTGACTTGCTTTTTAAACAGACATAAAGTTTTAGAATCACGAATGTTAGGCGGAAATGAGTTTCACAAACGAACTGCGTGAACAGAGAAGGAGTTAGAATAGAATTCGGTTTTATGGGATGGGAAATTAAGATGATGCCTGAGGTGGGATCTACACAAAGCATCAGAAGGACGGGTAAAGGAAAAACGATCGCGCAGATAGCTGGGATATGCAGGGTTGTAAGGGGCGTTGTAGAGGAGACATAATATCCGAGTGGTCCTGCGAAGACGGATAGCGAGCCACTTGAGTTTCTTGCGGAACTGAGAAACGTGGTCATATTTCCTCAGACCAAACACAAAACGAATGCAAAGATTTTACAAAAGCTCCAGCTTATTCAACAGCTCCTCAGTGGCATCCAAATAGCAGGCATCAGCGTCATCAATGATCGGCTGAATTAGAGTTTGAGCTAAGTTAATTTTGGTTTTAAAAGGCAAGAATCTTTGTAAGGATTTAAGCGACTGGAAAGAATAGTGCACCTTATGACTAATCTCATTCACTTGAGCTTGCCAATAAAGATTGCTGTCAATTAAGACACCAAGGTCCTTAACTGTATCAGCATAGGCAATGGTCGAGCAGCCCAGAGATAATGGAGTCAAAGATGGCAAGTCAAGTGCAGTGCAATAGTATCTGCTGACTTAGCTCATTGAAAGATGCTTTCCAAGTTATGATTCATGGCATTGATTGCTGATTCCGCATCAGCCAGCAAGTAGTGTCGTTACAGCTGCAAATCGTTCGCGTAGAGGTGAAAGAAGCTGGAAGTAATAACTTTGGTAACAGTATTAATGAAGATAGAGAGAGAACGCCGCCCTGAGGAACACCAGCAGTAAGATCACACCAATCAGAATAGACCTCTTCTTGGCAGACACACTGAGAGCAATCCGAAGATACGAGTCAAACCAGACTAACGTAGAGGCAGAAAAGTTAAAAGATTGAAGGATCCCAAGAAGAAAGTCGAAATCCACTGAGTTGAACGCGCAACTAAAGTCAAGTAACACTAAAACAGTCAGAGATTTATTGTCCATATGCCAGCGGATATCATCAGTAATCTTCAGGAGTGAGTTAACAGTACTATGGCCCGTACGGAAGCCAGATTAGAAAAGGAAAATAAGGGCATTTGACGATTAGTATTTAGAAATTTGAACATGAACAATGTCTTCGAGAACTTTGGAAAGGAATGGAAGAATGGAGTTGGGTCTAAAGTGGGATAAAGAAGAAGGATTGCTAACTTTAGGAAGTGGTATTATATGAGCCTGTTTCCAGGCTGATGGAAATAAATAAGAGAATTTAAAAAAAATACAATATGAGTAAGGATGGGGAGCACATCTGAAATAATGGGTATTATCATTTTCGAACACAAATTATCATAGTCCGCAGCAGAGGAGGAAATAGAGAGAAAGGACTTTTTGACAATATCTTCAGAGGCAGGAGTGAAATTAAAAAGTGTAGTTTTTCGTAACGGCAAGTTAGAGCTAACGCTTGGCTCTAAAAAAACAGGTGGACATGAAAGTGCCTGTTAAGAGTGCTCAACTCGACATCTTTACAGGTACTCGTGGGAGATTTGCCGATACCGACAGACTTTAAAAAATTCCAGACATCAGAGGATTTACGATCAACAAGAGATTCGTGGAAAAAGCGCCTCTTGGCATCTGGACACAGACGATTGCAGCGGTTACGTAGAGCTTTAAGGATAGTGAGATTAAGTTCCGTGGTTCTGCGCCTGTACCTCCTCTTAGCCTTATTCTTACGAGCAATAGCATTATTAATTTCTGTTGTCATACACGGAACAGGATAATGTTTAATTTTAATATGCCGACGAGGATTTATCGCAGAGATCTAACATAATGGCATTGAAGCTGTTCACCTTTTCATCTATACTGGTGCTTTCGACAACGTGAGTCCAATCAATATCACCAACATTGCGTTTCAAAGCCTACAGGTCAAAACTACGAAGAAAATAGAAACGAGGCTTACGTTTCGGAGGTCGGATATGATAAAAAAGGAGAATGAGATCATGATACGAATAGGTTGCAGTGAGCTGCCCAACATTGTGAGATGAACATACGATCATTAGGTCAAGAAGAGGAGGCGTGCAATTTGGGAAGTTATGGGTCGCAGAAAGAGGTAGAATTTCAAGATTAAGAGAAGATAAAAGCGAACGGAGTTTATGTAAACGTGAATCATTTTTAATTAAACATGTGTTAAAATCACCCATTAAAATGGCATGCTCGCGAAGCGAGGATTCTAAGGAGTCAAAATAGTTTCATTCTGAGCCCCCTACATAAAAAGTTTTCATGGGTTATTAAAAACAGCTGTTTCCTACACGGTCAAAATGTATGGAATAGATTTTTTTTAAATAACCGATGAACCCCTCACATAGAAAAAATTTCTATGTGGGGTGGTTCATAGTGATGTACTGAATACGTGGTAACCGTTTTCGCGTCGGGGTCCCTTCCACCCCGTATATAAAACCAATAGGTATTAATTAAATCATACGTAAATGTACATTATGATGCTAATATAAAGATTCTCAGATTCGATGCTTATAAAAAATATACAATATTTCGTTCTGAATCGAGAAAAAAGGTCAAACGTCTTCCAAGTCCGACAGTGTGGCAATAAATGCCGCTCGTTGGGAAGTAGATGTTAGTTAAGAAACCCATTCGATGATAAAAATATCCTTGAGCTTCATGAGGTGCTATAATCAGTAGCTAGGCCTTGTTTGAGGCTCCCTTAGATGTGGACTCCAAATTAAGAGTGCGCAACACTTGTTTACATCACCCTGATTCGGCGGCGGAAAATATAGATTCGATTTTGACACCTGACCTCTATCACAGGGCGATCCAAACATTTGTGTGTAGCTCGCAAACTTTTTGTATAAAAGTCTTTCGTCTTCATTTTTATAAGCACCGTTTATATTGTAGGTAATCATGGATATCTCTTAGAAATTAGTTCTTAGTAATACGCACTTTCTTACTTCATATTATTTCCAAAAATTAGGCAGCACTTTAATCATGATCACTCATATTAACCGCGTATCCAGAGTTATATCTAAACTTTTAAGTGTACATTCAAATTTACAGACATTTCAGTGAGACCATAGTAGGTTTTAGAATTTATAAATGCGCCAAATTTGGCTTGTAAAATATACTAGAACTTGGTCTACATAAGAGAGAAGATATTTAAGTTCCTTGCCTCCTTGCATAGACTTTCACGTAAGCGCGGTGGGTTTTTAAACACCTGCTTCTATCTCCCTCTGGCCTTAAGGCACTACCGTGGCTTCGATGCCTTGTCTTTTGTTGCTATAGATAAGTATATCTTCGTTTTGGCATCCGTCGTCATCTTATTGATTTCTAATCCTCTAGCTAGATGTAGAATCAACTCATTTTATTTTCTTTAATTATTCGGTGGTGTGGTATTTCTATGATAATAGTTATCTATTGCTCTTGTATATTGATATGTCAACGCACACACAAGTGAGTGCACACAAACAGATGCAGTCTCTTTCAACCTACTCTCCTATTCCGATAGGAAGGCGATCCGAGAAGACCGTGGAGAGAAAAGTCGCAACTCCCAAAATATTATCAAATAGTTACCCATTGATAGAATAGAATGCATTTATTTGTCAGAATAATCATGTCATGGAATGACCTCGGCGAGCGCGGCTTAACCTCGCAAACCATTCTGGCTTTTTCTACATTTCCCTTCACTGCTGTAAGCTATTACATTTTGTGTGACGATGGACAATATGGCGTTCTTCTGGAATAAGGACGCAGATGATACGGTTGGAATTATGTGTTTTGTATAACTTGACATTTCACCTCTAAGGTTACTTGATTTTCATCTATTTCATAACTTGCTTATATAAGATTGTATGAGGAAAGATTCGGGTTCGACGCAATTAATCAAAAAAAAAAAATTTGAATAAATTATTTAATCATTTATGATATTTAAAAATGCTAAATTCTTAGTAATAGGGTTCTAACCAGCCACATAAAATCTTCGTTTATTGACTTGATATTGTGTAGATAGATAGGTGTAATTAAACGAAATTATAATAACAAAATATCTTATATCAATATTTCTACACGAATAAATATTTCTACATGTTCATTTAAAACTTCTCAATCGTACCAATAATTTAAATTAGCTTTTATATATAAACAAAAAACATAAAAAATCAATATACCAAACATTAACCAAAGTTGTAATTTCTCTCTCGCATTAATAAATAATAAACCATTTCATATTATTAACACTATGCAAATGTACATTTAAAAAGAACTTAGAAAAATAAATGTATAAAATAAATAATTTAAGAACCAAATATAAGAAACGGAGGAGAGTGTAGATGATTATATAAACTAGCTTTTAAGCAAATCGAGGGAAACGAGGGGTGTATAGAAAAGATTAGAATTAAAATTATTATTTCCTTTATTCATTCTAAACACCGTGACTTTTTAGTCGTCTTACAAAGGTGGTCCACTCAATGTGCCCGACATAAAATAGTTCTAGGCGCGTTTTTTTTTTTTTACTTACCGTAATAGGTACAAAGAAAAATAAATAAACATTATAAAAAAAATATGAAACATCCTGTTAATGATGTTTACGTATCAAACGGGAGAACATACCTACCCAGCGTTCGAGTCCAGTCCTATCGCTCACAACAGGGTGTTTTAACTACGTTATGCGTCATACATAATATTGAATAATATTTTTATTTTTAAATTATTAAAATGTCATAAATACCAATTTTTTTTATGAATGCTTAGTAGTCATTGGGTACATGAAGTGGGCTGCCGCTATAAGACGCCTAAAAAGTCACGGTGTACCTATACACATTTTTGACATTTTTAAATATTTCTAAAAAGACCATTTAAAACATAAAAAATAGTGGTCTGCCGGTGTCGGGAGCAGGGTCCAAGCTACCGGTGGTTAGGGCTCCAGAGTCAGGAACCTAAATTATTATAAATTCACGCAACATCGATCCATCTATGATATAAGTATTATAAAACAATAACACTAGTATTATCTTATTTTATTATAAATCCTCCGATCCAAACAAAACAGCAGTTTTAATCATTTTTCAGTAAATAGGTAATTGCACTACGCCGCCATTTAGGTTTACATTTTCGACTTTAATCTGCTGGAATTACAATATTATTAATTATTATTCATTCATAAAATTCATTAAAAATATGAAAAAGAGCATTTACCTATACATTTTCAAAATGTAGTACCGACTGTGCCGAACAAAAGCGGCGAGCGCTATTTTCGGTATTTAAAGTCACGCATACAGCTGCGCTTGCACACGTGCGTGGCTGTTGAAAAACAAAACTTGGTAACTTACATTTCGGAAAATATGGCATCATGTGGATTGTAAGTAAATATATAATTCTAGCACCTTTTTTACCTAAGCTTCTTGTTTTTTTTTTAATTTGGTTTGAAATGAAAACAATTCGTGCAATCTTTTCAATGAAAAAAAGCATCATCACCTTAGCCTTTTCCCAACTATGTTGGGGTCGGCTTCCAGTCTAACCGGATGCAGCTGAATAACAGTATTTTACATAGAGCGACTGCCTATCTAACCTCCATAACCCAGTTAGTACTGGGTAATACGGTACCCCTTGGTAACACTGGTTGTCAGGCTTTTTGGGCCACTGACTAACCTAACGACTGTCAAAGATTTATTTTACGTTTTAAAAACAGTGCTAAAACTGTGCACATGATAAGACAAGTAAAACAAAACAGTACCGTTTTATAGGTACATTGTGGACCATATCAAACAGCAGGTGGTTTGATTTGGCTTTCCAATTTTGTTTACAATTTGCCCTCTCCGCAGTCTCCGCCCAATCCGTTAAGAATGAGTAAATAAACAAGATAATAAACACAGTATTTATATTTTCTGAATTTATGTATAATAACAACACAAATAGTAGATTATTTAATCAGGGGCGTTACTGATACTATTATTTATTCTATCTACTAGTCATTACGGTCTCTTTTACGATTCACATTTGTCAATTTTTATCTTGAATTTTTCGCTTATTTGCATTGATTGCTTCTAGGATGTTTCTTTGGGCTCTTTGATTTCAATACTTAATTTTATTCTTTATTGCATTCCACAATGTAGGCTTAGGTGGTACTTAATCATTTTACCAAAAGAAACAATCGTGGACCCTGTCGGGCAAAAGAAAGATAATTTACAGCAAAATCGTAATCTTCTTAACTAAGGTCGGGTTACCCTAGTTCTTATAGGTATATTTGGATGGAGTCTTCCTGCTAAGTTTTCGATCGATTTATTATACGTTTTGCGGATGCTAATCGTCGAGCACAAGACTTTTTATCATCTTGTTCGGGCTTCTCCGTAAAATCTTTTTACTGTGGTACGTACATGGTGTTTTAGTATTGAATCTGACAACTGATGCAGCACATCCTGAATATGATTGTTTCCCTGAATAATTTGTACGTTTACCACCAATAAACTTTGCAATTACGCTATTGACAATCTTTGCTATGTTACTATTTACGTTATGTTTCAAACTTTTTGCGTTATTTACTAATCTTGAAAGAAATTTTATTATAATGGAAAAAATTTAGCTACCCTCTTTACTTTTCATAGCCGGTACTTAATTTTAGTAGTAATATTTCTAGTTAACTCATCCAACTTTGTGCAATAATTTCTGCCGGCACCATGAACCACACAGAACCAGCTAGAGGGTCACAAGAAGTCATATATTTTTTGGAAAGTTAGCTGCCATGCCACTAGAGGAGCCTTCATAATTTTTAAAGCAGACGTGCTCAGGAATCGTCTCTTTTTTATTTTCTGCCCTAGCACAAACCATGCAGTACTTATTTTTCACCTCCATAAATATGTAAAACTTTTTTCGTTCTTTAGCCTATAATAAGCGCCGCGTCCGATAATGCATTGTAATTTTTCCTGTAATCTTACAGGAAAAAAAATCGCCCAGCACGCGGCTTTCTTCTTGAATTGGTTCCTTTTCTTTCTATAATATCTCACCTTTCGCTTTCCCATTTTTCCTATTACAATAGGTAGTTAAATATTTCCTAAAACAATAGTCGATGCTATAAAACTTATGTAAATATACAAAATTTAAACTCATTCGACTACCGGAATTCTTTACAAGATAAAATTCAATATATCGAAAATGTCACGTACCTTGTTTTTCTATGCAGCAGAGTGTGTTTACATGGTATCTCGCGATCGATGCGCTTGTTGTGTAAAGTGACGTGCGGCCGCTCTAAGCTCTCGAGGGCGACTGATCTCAGAGTCTCAGAGCATCATATACATTAATACTGGTATAGAGTTGTATCTCGAGAGCGTTTTATGCCAACCCGGCGCGAGTACCGCCATCTGGATATCTTTTGCCATAACTAATCATACTAATATACCTACTATATCCTTCATCTTCAATTCGTTGTTTTTTTATACTTTTTATTATAATGTAGCTATTATGATTTCGATTAGACACTAAATAAAATAAAACAATTTGAAATAAGTAAACCGTCATATTTTTCAGTATTGTTGTGTTTATGTTTATTAAAACACACTGGTTTTTTATTTCGCCGTTGCCATCATTTACATAACTCTTTGACGAACAAAACTCGTTTGTTTTTTCTTTACAGATAGGTATCAACAATGTTCTGTGAATTTGTAGCTGTTATGTAGTAGATTACAAGTAATGATGAAAAAAGTCGTCCTATGGGGATAATTTATGGACTTACACTAGTTTTTTTTTAATAAATACACAATTTTTTACCGAAAAAATGACTTCGATTCCGTTTTTTTTTTCGTAGTCGATAATTTTTAGTAAAAATGTTAATTAACCTGTTAAAATAACTCATAAGCTTTGAGAAATAATAAACAGAATCTAAATCGACCCATAAACTTCGGAGATGTGTCAAAAAATAGAAAGCAAATCTACAAACTCTACTTAAAAAATTCAAAATTGAATAACATGAAAAATGTTATAGGTAGACCCCCCCTTTTGAAGTTTATTTTCGACATTTCTTCATGAATATTCAGGAAATTACGGGCGGTCACATGCGCATGGGCGACATTGTATACTAGGTTTGATGGCGCATGACATGTCACAGCGCGTTCATAGTAATTTTGTATGGCGAATTCGGGTAGCATTTTTAATAAAAATATATTTAATCTTCTGAACAATATTGTGAAAAAATAAGACGAAGAATTTTAAAATTACATATAAAAGATTTGGTTGAATTAATATCTCCAGAATATTTATATGGTAAAATATATGAAAATCCCTGAATACCAGTACGCGTTTAGTAGATTTTTACTAAACTTCATACAAGTCCATTAAAAAAACTATACTTACCATATTTTATATGTTTGCCTCGCAAACATTGTAAACACATTATCCATGATAATAATTATGTAGATTTTGATCGTGTACATAAACTATTTTCGGTAATAACAACTTTTTTTCCGTTTTTGCTCGGCTCAGTCTTAAATAATGTTGTATAATTATGAAAATTAAGATTTTTAAATTATAACATATATTTGACTTAAACATAACCGGCCAAATGTGGGTGTAGGTACACCTCTGTCTTACCCTTTAGGGATTACAAGCGCGATGTTATGATACAACGTAAAAAAAAAATTGAAATGTGGTGACAGGTTTTTTTTAAAATAAGCGTCGATAAAAAAAAATTACAACTTTTTCGAACCTTTTGTACTTTCAAAAGCACCTAATGCTAGTTTTGTTATGCCAAATGTTTTTCTCCCTTTCAATCCACAATCTTGATACCTAAGTAATTAGTCTAATGTTGATAGATTGGTAGATTAATTGAAAATGCAAACATCGCTACTCTGAGTACCTTCTGAAGCAATCCGTAATACCTCACTATAGGACGAATTTGACCTAATCAAATTCGCCTTTAGTATAACTATAATTATTGGGAAAATGATAAAATTTGAATAATTAAAATTGATGAATAAAAACAATTATAGGGTTTAAAAAAAGTAGTTGATGTCCCATTGCGAGGCAAAAGCCGCATAGGAATTACAACGCTTGCTAAACGCAATTTGCAAAACACAAGAGGTGATAAGTTTTGCTTCTGATTCGTGAATAGTAGTTCCGTCGATATTAAAAAAAGAAACGTGACTGCTTATTTTATGCCTTATTTATGGCATAGCACCACAATCTAGCTAAAGTAGCTACAGTAGTTGCGACATTTTTTAAATCATAAACAGATGTTGTTACGAATAAGCATAAATTAAATCATGAAATCAGCGACGATTAGCTTAGTTATTGGCTTTATTAAAAATGATCAAAAAAATATAATTATTAAAAAATAAGTTGGTGTCCATCGTTAAACATATACAGTGGGATTATAAAGGGTGTAAATAGACCCGTAACGAAGCCGAAAGGCACTTGTTTTCCCTTCTTTTGCGCTATTTTTTTTGTTCTAGACCATACCTGGGAACCTTCTAGTTATGGAGTTATGTGTTATGGGTCAAAGTTCCAAGTTTTTCACAAGTTTTTTAAATACAATTTTTTATGTTATAACAAACTCAAACTCAAACTCAAAGCATTTATTTCAATTAGACCATAACAGGCACTTTTGAATGTCAGAAAAACTACTAGTACTAACTTTATTTTAAATACCTTCATGACCCGTTTACTATTCAATACATCCATAAGCACCATGTTTTGAATGCATTACATTGAGTTGACCCGTAAAAGGTTATTTTTCATCCCAAAAAAAAAGTCGTTTCCCAGCAATAATTTTTGTGTAGGGTTACTTAGTTTGATGTACAGAATGCTTGGTTAATGGCTTCATGAAGGGTCTGTTTACACCCTGTATGAGTGATATTAAGTTGGTCAGATAGGATACTCGTAGTGTAAAATAAAATTATAACGTTAAATATGAATAGTTAGAATAAAACTAGCGCGTATGCATATGGCATAAAGTCCGCCCCCGTACGTTGTGCTTGAAGTGTTAAATAAATAAATACTATTATTTATAAAGTAACAAAGTTTCAGATTTTTTTTAAATTAGTAAAGCACAATGTGACTAAATTCAAAAATCGTATTTGGTTGTTAAGTATTAAATAATTTCTAGTTATATTTCAAATGGCATTTTTGCAAAATCAGCTAAATTATGATTTACAGAAAATAAACATAATCAGTAAACAGAATATCGAACTGGCAGGGCAAACGAAGAATGTGTCCATTTACTATTTCTACAACTAAACTGTCATTAATTCACATACCGGGATAAATATTTATAAAAAAACAGGCATAAATATTTAGTTTTACTTACTTTATTGTCTACTAACCGTGTTCATTTCGTATTACAAGCTTCTTTAAATGTCTATATTCTATTGACACATCTTCTGCCCTTATCGAAACCGAACCACTATTACATAATTGGTGTTGTACGGCTAAGCAAAATGTCTTTGAAATCACTGTACAGTTAATGTTAGAAACAGTTAAGGAGCTGCCCGTAACCGCTGACTGCACCGACAGAGCCAACCAAGTGATGGACGGCTTAGCCGCCTCAGTTAGCGGTTACGGTGGCCTTCAGAATTGTACTCTTAGTATGTTAGGAGCTACCATCGGAATAAGTCCCACCATTCGAGCAGAAATGATTGTATTAGTATCGCTCCTTCGAGCGCAGAAGTTAGTTAGTTTAGTCCTTTTCATTTGGTACTTATAACATCTAAATTTCAATTTGATCTTGCCTTGGGTTACCCTTTGCGTTCTTTTATTGGAAGCACATTCAGACACAAAACCTCACCCCCGACTTGCTTGCCCTATTGTAAATAATATTGTTATTCTTAATAGTAGGTTTTATATAGTAGGTCTATCTTAGTACCGAGTGAAAAGGTCTTTGGTTATACATTTATTAGTTTTTTGTTAATAGGTAGTTTTTCGCTGTAGGAAATAAAACTTGTAATTTTGTCTTTGTAGCTTCATTGGATCTCTTTCGTTATCGTGATATGAGTTTGGCTCTTTAGGTATACATAACGAGATACCTGTGGCCAAGTGCGCCGGCCAAGCCTGGTGCCGAGGCTGCCAGCTCTAATGACAAAATGTAAATAATCTTCTACGTTATAACGAGGAGTATTATGCCGAAGGTCTTAAAACTAGTAGTTAACAGTCCAAGATTGCCTCGATGTAATAAAATAATGAGAGGGTGGCGGGGTTATTTGGACTCGATACTGTGTAATTTTACATGTAACCCGGATAAAACTGAACACCTTTACATATTCATCTCCTCCTTTCGAATTTCATATTTGAGGAATTGATCTTGTATTGTAGTAATGACGTCACTCAGGAGGTTGTTGAGTCTCTTCAAATGCACCAAATACTGTTGAGCCAACCGAGGCACAGATGTGTCTCCGCAACTGCCTTTACTGGAAAATGTTAGACTTAGAAACCTATTTGTAAATTAGTTAGATATAATTATAGAGTCTACGAGTGCATTTGGCTGAGCTTTACTTACTTAGTCACTCTAGTGAGGAAGTAACTTTAAAATAAGGTGGAATCGTTAATTTCATACTCTCCGGGACGCTTTGCAATCGTCGTTTTGAATTATCAATTTACGTAATATTATGTATTAAGTCAAATCAATGGAAAAACCAAAAATTACGCTAAGATGATAATTATAATGAATGTAACAAATATTTTTTTGTGTTTTTTTTTATGCATTTAAAAACGTAGTACTTTAAGAATTCGATTTATATAAGTCCTCTTTTAACGTATTCTTTTTCTTTTAGGTTATGAACATTATTTTATCGGATATTTTACAAAATTATGATGCAGCCAGCACTTTTCTTTTAATTATCCTTTTGGGATAACTTACCACTGATACCAATTTTTCATTGAATAAACTTAACCTAGGAGATTTCGCAACGTTGTGTGATCGTCATCTATAACTTCATACTATTCTGTATTCGTCCACATCATTAAGAATATCTACCGGGTTCTTATAAAACCACTGAACATTGTCTTTCTTACATAACGAGGTTTCGGTCTGAATAGACCTGGTATGGGTACAGTTACTTCATGGACAAACATGGACCAGTTAGTTTATAAACTTAGAATTTTTATAATATCCAACTTTCATTAGTTACATAGTTTTCTTTAACATTACCACTTACCCGCAAACGATGAGTAATCCTGAAGATACCGATGCGCCAAGTTTTATCGAAACTTTAGCATCAGGATAAGACCCAAAACCCTATCCACCAGCCAAACACACAATACTCTATTGGTTCTTGTCCCTAATGCTATCACTTCAAGAGTAAGGCACTCTCGTAGTGATAGCATCAGGGTGGGGTGCAAGGGGTGAACGCATAAGAACTAGTTCACTCAAGTCAGCCTCACCTGCTCGTGGTGCACCCCGCCTTCGTCTAGCGAGGCTCTGGCGACCGACTAATGGCGGTATCCATCCATCCATCAGCCAAGAGACATCCGTGATCAAAGACGCACGCGGTTCGAGATACCCACCTGCCTAGGTGCCTACCTACCTACTTTTTTTTTCCTATGGAAAATCATCAAATGACCCCTCCCGCTCTGGGCGGAATGAAAGGGAGTGTCAGACTTTTACTGACTAAAACCAATCCATGTCCCTTATTTGCCCTTTGTGTTCCAGGGCCGCGGTATCTCTTTCGAACAGCCCCGCAGCCCCGGCAGGCATCTGCCCTTGCGGGCCCCTTCCTTTTTGCTGACATCTCTTTGAAGCGTGCGTGGAACACGAACCCGCCGTCGACACTGCCTGTCGTCTTAAGACGGACGGACGGCGAGCTAGCCCATTACGACGCGATAACTCTCTCGAAATGTCCGGATAGTTTGCGACCATTTTTCGGAGTGACCTGTTATTATTAGGTAACAATAACAGGTCACTCCGAAAAATGGTCGCACTTCGTGAATCGAAAGCGGTAATGTGTAATCGCGTCGTGTTTCCATTGCTTCCCCATTTCTGGTATTGTTGTTATTACATTCCTCGAGTCTCCAGAATTCGCAATATTCAGCAATTCGCTTTCTAAAATCACTCACACACACGCACTTTCGATTCCAAACTTTAACATCCTTATCAGTCTCTCTTCAAATCAAGAATCACCATCTATCATTTATCCCATCAAGACTCGCATCTTACGAAAACAAACCTTATGTTTCTAAAACGTTTACTAACTTCACCTTCAACTTTCTTTTAACGAACAAAATTGCCCTTCAATTTTATTTGTATGTTTCTTAATATTTATTTCTATAGCTTCGTTATTTTTATTTCGGGGTGTAAGGGGGAGACGCACAAGAACTAGTTTCTTCAAGCCATCCTCACCTGCACGTGGTGCACCCTGCTGCAACCAACGAGGCCCTGGCGACCGATTGATGGCCTACAAAACCATCTCTTGTTGGCCTGACTACTCAAAGTGGCCAATGGATTGGAGTAGTTAGGAAAATAATACTTATTATTTGTAATTATTGAGCCACCAACAGAACAAAGCCTCACTGGCTGGTCTAGCTTTTCACAGAAATTAAAAATAGTATTTCATAGAAATGTTTTAATTAAGGACCTCGCTCGCTACCGCAATAAGATTTTCCTGCAAAGCAGTGTTAGTGATAAATAAAAATAAAGATTTTTAACATGATTGAGGTAACATTTTTGACTTTTCCATCATTGTTATTGCTATTAGCAATGATGAATGAATTTTGTATTTCCTAAGCCCCCTGATACAGCTCTCTACACTGCCACGAAGTTAACATTACAGGAATTCCGTGATTTTTATCTTACCTTTAGCTATAACATAAACCAGGCAGGACTATTTTTTTTTTTAATTGAATCCGATTTTCCGTCTCATTTACAAGTTTTTTTTAAACTAATGAGGAAATCGGAACTAGTTTACTCGATCTTTTAATCTTGGAGTCTTACAGCGATGCTCTTGTTTCTTTGGCGATATTTTCGTTTAATAAAGTCACGAAACGTCTGAAGTTAGCTGCACGGTATCGGTTGTTTCGTGTGAAGAAGAACAGCCAGGTACTCCAAGGTTACCCTAAGCGTCATCTTGGAGTTTCTTGCCTGTTATCGAAATATAAATTGAAGTGGCTTCTCATGACAGTCGGTGTGGCCAGTTCGTTCTCTTCACTAACGGAACGGATTTTGATATAATTTTCACTACAATTTAGATAATTTATTCCGAGATTTATTGTGTGTTGTTTCTGTTCAACACACCTAAGATTTTAAGAAAATGAAAGAGAGGTGTCGTTAGTTTAATATCCCAATGAGTTCAAAGTGACATTCAAACATAGTTTTAAATGTCTTATTAAAACCATATTTCCATTAATAGTCTATTCCATGTTTTCATACGTGAATTAACTTATTTCATCCATATGGGAGATGGAACAGTTTGAGAAAAAAAAACCCGTTCCAGTGTTGATGTGGGATACCTCGTCTACGAATCAACAGAGAGTGCCGCGCATATTTTAACAAACATAGTTACCATATCATAATTGGTACAATATCATAGTATGTTCATGACAGTTCTTATGGATATTCCAATCATTTTTGCAAAGCGTTTCTATCGCAAGTGGTTAAAAACATTGACGAAATGTTTTTACTAGATAGTTATTTCTTATGACTATAGGTCATAATCCTCATTCATTATCTGAACGAACAGTTCTTCAGTTTTCAATCATTTTCTCACCAATCGGAAGCATTGCTTCCGTTATGTATAGCAGAAGAGTCATGCAAGAATCGGCCTTCTGTCTTAAGATACAAACTTTCAGAACAAACATTTTTTACATTCGGATATTTCTTCTACGGCAACGACAATCAGTTGCATTTTTCAATAAAATTGGCAACAGTGGATGTCGGAAACCTCATCTATGGCTTAGCATAGAGTACCGCGCATATTTTACTGAACATATTTCCCATACGATGATTATTTCAATAAAATGATGGTATGCTAATTACAGTTTCCGTGGTAATTTCTAATTCCTGTGAGATAAATGTATCTGTAAAAAATAAGGAATAAGAGAAAAAGTTCTTAAGATATTTTCCGTGTGGGCCCGTTTTTCGGCCGTTTCGTCACGGTATTTTTAGATTTCTTGTAAATCAAGAAAAGAACACCAACATTAATTAATATTTAGAATGATACTGTCCGACTTTGCTCATATTGTTTTGTCTTTGGAAATTCGTAATTTCAGTATTTCCCATTTCTTCCACTCTTGCTCAGCCCAAGTCACAGCAACTAATTTACTTATCAAGACTTCAGATTTCTCTTCATGTTTCTTCATGGCAACTTGTATGCATAGGTTGCCAAACATATTTCCCATGCCATAATTATTATAATTATGGTATGTTAGTCTCGCAATTCCTGTGGTTATTTCCACAATTTCTGCGAGATTTTTCTCCATGTGAGAAAGTGGAATTCGTTTCGTCATGGCAACTTTAAAATTTATTGCTGCATCAATTTCTTGTTAATCAAAAAGAGAACATCGACATTAATAAATATTAGGGAGGGGACCATTCTACTTCGTCTATTTTCCATATGGTCTTATAACTTTGCCGATGGTGGCTGACGGCATGGCCTCGATGATGGTAAAAAACCTTACACCTGTAAGGTTTTTTACCACTATAGATTCATCATAAATTCGTAATGTCACTATTTCCCATTTCTTCCACCCTTGCTCGGCCCAAGTCACAGCAACAGATTTAGGTACTTATCAAGACTTCGTATTTCTCTTTGAGAATTCAGTTATCTACAACTCGGTTGTGTTAAGCAACCACTGAATGCTTAAAGTTCACATTAAATACGCCCAAATGCAGCCACAAGAGCAATCAAATAAATTTCCTTATAAATTCATACAAGTGATCGTTTATACGAGTTTTTTAGTAGAACGTTCAAATGTATAGGTTGCCAAAAATATTTCCGATGCCATAATTATTATAATTATGGTATGTTTTTTCTTGCATTTCCTGTGGTTATTTCCACAATTTCTGCGAGATTTTTCTCCATGTGAGAAAGTGGAATTCGTTTCTTCACAGCAAGTTTCAATTTATTGCTGTATCGATTTCTTGTTGATATTCCATGTCTTGATATTCCAGCCCTAGGTCTGGAACAAAACTAAATTATTAGTTTCTTTTGCGGGAAACATATTGTTTATCAAACAAATCCTTTGCTGTTTCTAATGTTGTAAACCAGTTACTCATAGTAACTTGACGATACTTGAAGAACAGTAGATAGCAATTCACATAGAGTGGCGTAGTGGTCATATTGTGCATCTCGAGCATCGATTATGCTTGTGAAATTGATCAAAGTTTCATCATTTTTTTATCTAATTCAGGACTGTGTTGTGGTTAATCTTTTAGATGGGGATCAGTTGTCTACAATGTGGTTGTGTTTAGCAACCAATGATTGCAAGAGATATGCTAAGCCCAAGTTGTAATCGATTAAATTCCCTTGTTAATTCATACAAGTGATCCATTTTGAGAATACATTCCGTAGCACATTCCGTTGTGTATTTTGCCAAACACACTTCGCGTGCCATAATTATTATAATTATGGGATGTTCTTAACAATACACGTGGTTATTTCCACAATTTCGGAAATTTAAAATATTTGAGAAAAAGTTTTATAAAATATTTCTTGCGCGGCAGCGTTTTCGACCGTTTCGTCACGGTATTTGTCGATGTCTTGCTGCCGTGATTTCTTGTTGATAGATAAGATTTACCAGATTTGTTGTTGTTCACGAAGATATAACCAACAGTCATCAATGAGAATGAGACAATGAGTCACTTGCAATAGAGTCCCAATGAGCTTGATTTATTGGTCTGGATATCTGATAAGAAATATGGTGTCCACATTTTTCCGTCGACAAGCTTGCCAGCTTAAGTTTTATGTCCTGTATCAAAGAAGACGAAAAGAGGAAGAGGAGTCTGGTAATGTAAAGCACTGTAGGTCCCCCCGGTGGCAACAGCAGCGCCACCGGCGTGGGGTAGGAGAGGGGGCTGCTGCTCACGGAGTACCTCTACAGAACCTCCGTGAGTCACATTCTTTTTTAGTTTCCATTTTAAAAGGTCAGGTTCGTAAAAATTACAGTTTTTTCCATTATATGTAGCAGTATGTTATGGAAAAAACTGCGTAAGCGTCTGTTCACAATCTACACATAATTCAGTGCCGGGTTTGATGAGAAAATAGGTTTAATTAATGTAACTTTTGGAATGAATTTTTGTCACCCCTAGTGTGAGCAGCACATACCTCACACGAGGTGTTAGGGAATACCGCAGTGAAACCCCATCATACCAGGTTTTATGAGCACACCACCATGCTTTCTTGCCGTGGGAGCCAAAGTACAAAGGGAACTAACAAGAGAATTAACAACAGCATCCACTTGCTGACAACATCTAAGTCTCACCAAACAGAATGTTTGGGAACGTCCATGATCAGCTTTGGTTGTCTTACCTGTTACCATCGATCATTAAGGCTTCTTAAGGAAATCGTCGGCGTATCTATGAGTGTGCCGGTCGTACGCGGTTGTGTGTTGTGTTAGGTGGCAGCAGAATCTTGTCTGCCAGATATGATACCGGAACTGGTAGTACACTGACCCCACTGGTCGCCATGTAACTACTGAGGAGTATGATGCAAATCAACGCAAAATGATCTTCATTTAATAACATTAATATATTTATGTTATATATTTTTATCGGCAAATAAAACTTTACACCCTCTAACTTTCACTTGATCTATAAAGGCGGTTTAAAATAATTTAATTTAATTATAAATTATAAAAAATCAGTTTCAGTTCATAATCTACCCCTGCATGAGGTTACATTGCTCGGGCAAATGACTGTTCATAAGCAGCCAAACATGCTCATGTTTGGCTGCTTATCAACTTAGCTGATCTGTAAGTGCCAGTCGACGTGAATTTGAATTGCCATCTGCTTCTGACTATGTCGACAGCAACTTCGAAAATCTCATGAGTCATCACCCGTTTCCCGTTAACCAGTCCTACATGCGTCTTCGGCCGGTGGCGACAGCAGCGTCACCGGCGGAGTAGGCCTGGAGTTCTGCTGATCACCAAACACCTTTTGTGTCCCTGGTGATCCCTTGGTTCCCTTAGTTGTGCCTTCTTCTGTCTTTTAGTGCCATATGGTATTTTATTTCATCTGTTTACTTCTTATTCTCTTTATTTTTTTTATTTACATTTTCAAATATTTATGATTATTTCCGTTATATCTTCTGTTTATATTAATTTCTTTTCTGTTGTTCTCCTCGTTTTTTACTTAAATTTGCGTTCATTGATCTTATATCGTCATCATTTCATTTCATATTCGCTGCATCATAGCATAGTTTTAAGAGTAATCCTTTAGAGATCTTGATCTGTTATATCTCTACGACGCTATCGTATAGTCAAGTACCGTTGAAGAACTAAACGTTCAGAGAGGCAGGATTTCGATCGGATATTATTGGAACTTACATAATATAATTAAACGATAGGTTCGACTGACATGATAAACAACACTTTTGTTCACATTACCACAGTCTTTATTACACCAGATTTGAGTTTTATTTGTAAATTACCCGGTTATCATTATTTCATAGATACAAAAACGTTTTGCCTTTAAGCTGTTTGTTAACACGTAAAATTGTATCCAATAGACTATTCGCGTGGACGTTGGATCTGGTAGGGAGCTATTAGCTGTGACTGCCTTGTTGTTAGTTGTCGTCTACAAGAACACCCTGTGGTCGTAGTTTGTTTGAACACCCGTGTTAAGAGGCACACACACTAAATGTTCGGTAGGTGGAGAACGATACAGTTATCAATAATATGTCAAGCATGCGAAGTCATTATTATCTGTTAATAATTAAGTAAAATTTGATGTTACTTTTGTTACCATTAAATGATTGCTGTTGTTGGGAACCCATTAATTGTTTATCGTTGTCTGGGTTCAAGACGAAGGGACAGGATTGGAGATCTGTTCTTATGGGAAAATAGTGTGAAACCAGAGTTGGTGGAGTTGTTTGATTACACACTATTTTCCCTCTGGGCATTGAGCTCGCCGCGCGAATACCGCAAAATTTATAAACCACACTAAACATGTCAGCCTTTTTATTATCGTCATAGATATTTAATACCTGTAATCGCATTTAGCCATAATTGTATAGGCCGCAAACGGACTGGATTTGGACGATCTATCTAAAAGCCAGCAGCAGTGCTACGATGTAATTTTATGAACCACCTAGCTGTTGGCTTGCAGTCCAAAATGCAGTTCGTCCGTGGAACATGTTTCAAGGTTTGGAAGGCTTAGAAAGCAAAATAGTATTTGAAAAAGCAGAAATGTACCTGAGATGAACAGAATGTATTGTATGATGGAGACGCAAGGAAATGGGGATGAAAACCGGTTTGCGAAAAGAAGGATGTCGTTAAGAAGGATGACGTTACTGCCCGGTTAAACAACCACGGCATAGTGGCCCCAGCGACATTTGTAATCTCCAGCATTGACATACAGTTCACTGCTATCGGTCTATTGAGGAGGTTGTAAACACTGGTGTGAAGGAAATTATAGCCGCGGTCTTCTGAAATATCCACAGATCTTCCAACGTTCTTTACATAATCGCTTTAAAACAAATTAAAAGTTATGCTTTGCAGTTTTAATACGATTGTGATAAATTATAATTTAGATTATAAGCTGAAAGTTGGTTCAGTTTGAATTGTAGTTTGGAAATATCTCAGTAGTGACTGTATGATTGCTGGAAAGTTTGAAGAATTTCGATGTTTTCGTTCGCGTCCCATTGCCATACCATATAACTTAACTCCCTCTTACGTTGACTTTGTCCCTGAAGTTGGCGATTTAAAAAGAAACACAGTTCTTAATATGTTCAGTAGTGTAAAAACAAATTGGTTGTCTGTAAAGTTGGTTTACGGACGATAGCTTAACGTGACAACGTCATTATATAACACAACGCATAGGCCAATCGAGTGGAAGAGAGCGGCGCAAGCGTACAATGAGCGTAACGGGACAACGAGCGTAACGGGACAATGAGTCATCCTTTTTCGTGCATGCAGCCGGCGTTCATCGATTTATTAGACGTTGTCACGTCAAAAATCAGTTTTAGTTCATAATCTACCCCTGTATGAGGTTACATTGCTCGTTCAAATGACTATGCTCATGTTTGGCTGCTTATCAACTTAGCTGAACTATAAGTGCCAGTCGATGTGAATGTGAATTACCATCTTCTTCTAAGTACGTCGACTGCAACTGCGAAAATCTCATGAATCATCATCATCTGTTACTAGTTTCCCGTTAACCAGTCCTACATGTGTCCTTGGCCGAGGGCGACAGCAGCGTCACCGGCGGAGTAGGCCTGGAGTTCTGCTGATCACCAAACACCTTTTGTGTCCCTGGTGATTCCTTGGTTCCCTTAGTTGTGTCTTCTTCTGTCCTTCAGTGCCATATGGTATTTTATTTCATCTGTTTACTTCTTATTCTCTCTTTAAGTTTTGTTGCTTATATTTTCAGATGTTTGTTTATTTCTGTTATAACTTCTAATAACATTAATTTCTTTTCTGTTGTTCTCCTCGTTTTTTACTTAAATTTGCGTTCATTCATCTTATATCATCATCATTTCATTTCATATTCGCTGCATCATAGCATAGTTTTAAGAGTAATCCTTTAGAGATCTTGATCTGTTATCACTCTACGACGCTATCGTATAGCGTAACGTATAGCCAAGTAACGTTGAAGATCTAAACGTTCGGACAGGCAGGATTTCGATCGGATATTATTGGAACTTAGATAATATAATTAAAGGATAGGTTCCACTGACATGACAAGCAACACTTTTGTTCACATTACCACAGACTGTATTACACCAGATTTGAGTTTTATTTGTAAACTACCCGGTTATCATTATTTCATAGATACAAAAACGTTTTGCCTTTAAGCTGTTTGTTAACACGTAAAATTGTATCCAATAGACTGTTCGCGTGGACGTTCGATCTGGTAGGGAACTATTAGCTGTGACTGCCTGTTGTTAGTTGTCGTCTACAAGAACACCCTGTGGACGTAGTTTGTTTGTACATCCGTGTTAAGAGGCACACACACTAAATGTTCGGTAGGTGGAGAACGATACAGTTATCAATAATATGTCAAGCATGCGAAATCATTATTATCTGTTAATAATTAAGTAAAATTTGATGTTACTTTTATTACCATTAAATGATTGTTGTTGTTGGGAACCCATTAATTGTTTATCGTTGTCTGGGTTCAAGACGAAGGGACAGGATTGGAGATCTGTTCTTATGGGAAAATAGTGTGAAACCAGAGTTGGTGGAGAGGTTTGATTACACACTATTTTCTCTCTGGGCATTGAGCTCGCCGCGCGAATACCGCCAAATTTATAAACCACACTAAACATGTCAGTTTTTTTATTATCGTCATAGATATTTAATACCTGTAATCGCATTTAGCCATAATTGTATAGGCCGCAAACGGACTGGATTTGGACGATCTATCTAAAAGCCAGCAGCAGTTCTACGATGTAATTTTATGAACCACCTAGCTGTTGGCTTGCAGTCCAAAATACAGTCCGTCCGTGGAACATGTTTCAAGGTTTGTAAGGCTTAGAAAGCAAAATAGTATTTGAAAAAGCAGAAATGTACTTGAAATTAACAGAATGTATGGTATGATGGAGACGCAAGGAAACGGGGATGAAACCCGGTTTGCGATAAGAAGGATGACGTTACGCGCGGTTAAACTACCCCGGCACAGTGGTCCCAACGACATTTGAAATCTCCAGCATTGACATACAGTTCACTGCTATCGGTCTATTGAGGAGGTTGTGAACACTGGTGTGAAGGAAGTTGTAGCCGCGGTCTTCTGAAATATCCACAGATCTTCCAATGTTCTTTACATAATCGCTTTAAAATAAATTAAAAGTTATGCTTTGCAGTTTTAATACGATTATGATAAATTATACTTTAGATTATAAGCTGGAAGTTGGTTGAGATTGAATTGTAGTTTGGAAACATCTCAGTAGTGACTGTATGATTGCTGGAAAGTTTGAAGAATTTCGATGTTTTCGTTCGCGTCCCATTGCCATACCATATAACTTAACTGCCTCTTACGTTGACTTTGTCCGTGAAGTTGGATTAAAAAAAAAAACACAGTTCTTAATATGTTCAGTAGTGTAAAAACAAATTGGTTGTATTTAAAGTTGGTTTACGGACGATAGTTTAACGTGACAACGTCATTACAAAACACAACGCATAGGCCAATCGAGTGGAAGAGAGATAGATGCGGCGCAAGCGTACAATCAGCGTAACGGGACAACGAGCGTAACGGGACAATGAGTCATCCTTTTTCGTGCGTGTAGCCGGCGTTCATCGAGTTATTAGACGTTGTCACGTCAAAAATCAGTTTTAGTTCATAATCTACCCCTGTATGAGGTTACATTGCTCGTTTAAATGACTATGCTCATGTTTGGCTGCTTTTCAACTTAGCTGAACTATAAGTGCCAGTCGACGTGAATTTGAATTACCATCTTCTTCTTAGTACGTCGACTGCAACTGCGAAAATCTCATGAATCATTTTCATCTGTTACTAGTTTCCCGTTAACCAGTCCTACATGTGTCTTCGGCCGGTGGCGACAGCAGCGTCACCGGCGGAGTAGGCCTGGAGTTCTGCTGATCACCAAACACCTTTTGTGTCCCTGGTGATCCCTTGGTTCCCTTAGTTGTGGCTTCTTCTGTCATTCAGTGCCATATGGTGTTTTATTTCATCTGTTTACTTCTTATTCTTTCTTTATTTGTTTATCTTACATTTTCAAATAGTTTCGTTTATTTCTGTTATATCTTCTGATTATATTAATTTCTTTTCTGTTGTTCTCCTCGTTTTTTACTTAAATTTGGATTCATTCATCTTATATCATCATCATTTCATTTCATATTCGCTGCATCATAGCATAGTTTTAAGAGTAATCCTTTAGAGATCTTGATCTGTTATCACTCTACGACGCTATCGTATAGCGTAACGTATAGCCAAGTAATGTTGAAGACCTAAACGTTCGGACAGGCAGGATTTCGATCGGATATTATTGGAACTTAGATAATATAATTAAAGGATAGGTTCCACTGACATGACAAGCAACACTTTTGTTCACATTACCACAGACTGTATTACACCAGATTTGAGTTTTATCTGTAAATTACCCGGTTATCATTATTTCATAGATACAAAAACGTTTTGCCTTTAAGCTGTTTGTTAACACGTAAAATTGTATCCAATTGACAATTCGCGTGGACGTTCGATCTGGTAGGGAACTATTAGCTGTGACTGCCTTGTTGTTAGTTGTCGTCTACAAGAACACCCTGTGGTCGTAGTTTGTTTGAACACCCGTGTTAAGAGGCACACACACTAAATGTTCGGTAGGTGGAGAACGATACAGTTATCAATAATATGTCAAGCATGCGAAGTCATTATTATCTGTTAATAATTAAGTAAAATTTGATGTTACTTTTGTTACCATTAAATGATTGCTGTTGTTGGGAACCCATTAATTGTTTATCGTTGTCTGGGTTCAAGACGAAAGGACGGGATTGGAGATCTGTTCTTATGGGAAAATAGTGTGAAACCAGAGTTGGCGGAGTGGTTTGATTACACACTATTTTCCCTCTGGGCATTGAGCTCGCCACGCGAATACCACCAAATTTATAAACCACACTAAACATGTCAGTCTTTTATTACAGTCATAGAAATTTAATACCTGTAATCGCATTTAGCCATAATTGTATAAGCTGCAAACGGACTAGATTTGGACGATCTATCTAAAAGCCAGCAGCAGTGCTACGATACAAT
This sequence comes from Noctua pronuba, assembly GCA_905220335.1. NCBI lineage: Eukaryota > Metazoa > Arthropoda > Insecta > Lepidoptera > Noctuidae > Noctua > Noctua pronuba. Next base: position 1,579,537 of record LR999891.1, on the reverse strand, counting down.
TTTATGAACCACCTTGCTGTTGGCTTGCAGTCCAAAATACAGTCCGTCTGTGTAATTTTGAATGTCCATGTTTTTTATGTCTCAAGGGATGTAAGGCTTAGACAGCAAAATAGTATTTAGAAAAGCAAAGATGTACTTGAAACGAATATAATATATTGTATGATGGAGACGCAAGGAAACGGGAACGAAAACCGGTTTGCGATAAGAAGGATTTCGATGTTAGAAATTTGAAATGCCGGAAGGGACGTTACGCGCGGTTGAACTACCCTGGCTCAGCGACATTTGAAATTTCTAGCATTAACATACTGTTCACTACTATCGGTCTGGTACGGAGGTTGAGAACACTGGTGTGGAGGAAGTTGTAGCCGCGGACTTGTGAAATATCCACAGATCTTCCAACGTTCTTTACATAATCGCTTTAAAACAAATTAAAAGTTATGCTTTGCAGTTTTAATACGATTGTGATAAATTATACTTTAGATTATAAGCTGGAAGTTGGTTCAGTTTGAATTGTAGTTTGGAAACATTTTAGTGGTGACTGTATGATTGCTGGCAAGTTTGAAGAATTTCGAAGTTTTCGTTCGCGTTCCATTGCGTCTGGTGGTAAAAAATGGTGCATGTTATAAACGAAAATGAAAGTATTTTGGTTAGTTGGTAAGTTGTAAGTGATAATTGTGTCATCTCTTTAATATTATAACTATTTAAGCAATCATTCGCTTTCATTAAAACTCACCCACCATCAAACAAAGTTTTTTACTGTTGACTTTTACCCTTTTCACCGTTTTTAGCTCCGTGCTGTATTGTTCATCGAGAAATAATTCAGAAAGAAAAAGAAAGAGAAAGAGTTATATGTAAGTATGTAAGTAAGGTTTATAATGATTTCAAAAGGCTGCTATGTCGGTCTTGTGATCTCTTGTGAGGTGGATGGAAATGATCTCGACAAATTTATTTATAACCAACTTATACACATACTACACTTATACGCACATAATTATGTTATCGGTTGAACATAAAAATCATAGTAAAACTGTATAAAATCAGTCAGAATTAGTATTCTTATATTATGGTGTCTAATCTACATGTAACAGAATTAAAATACAAATAAACAAACATTTTTTTTGTATTAAAATAAACATAAAGAAAACATTACAAGACGCTCGCGTAGCTTTCCATCAATGAAACAATTTCAACAACATCCAAACTTTACCTCATTGTAACATCAGCATACATAATATATGTTACGGGCAATTTGATAAGTCCGGGGACTATTAATAATGGCCGGTCTGTATTCATAATACCAGACTCAATTGGGCAATGTGATTAAAACAGCATGATTACTCACTTTTCCCGGCCATTATGAATAATGCCCGCCCTATCTTGGGCAAAGTAATAAAATAGGTGAACTGTAGTGTTTTGTTTATTAAATGAAACCTAACCTAACCTGACTAATTTATCACAAGTAAGGAATTATACATAATGCCCGGTCCAAGTGATAAATTCAAGCTATTTCAAACACTGACTTATTACATGGACCTCGGGCCGTCAGGCATTATTAATAATGACCAGTCAAATTGATAAATTAATCACTTTGCCCGACGCTGTTGGGCATTATTAATAATGGCCGGCCCTTATTAATAATGCCCAGTTAATCACGTTGCCCGTAACATATACATTTAAAAGCAGTAGTAGAGTTCTTACAACTCGCCCGGGGAAGTACTACCACCACACCTAGTTCTGCCGTCAAGCAGCTCCGCTGTGTTCCGATGGAAGGGTGTGGGTGCCGGTGTAGTTAGTTCAGCATGAGGCTTCGTCTCTGGGATGGCAATGACAAACAATAACAACTTGCCTCTTTCGTCCCACTGCAAGGCAAAGGCCTCCCTAAAACTAAAAAAACAATAAAATTACACTTATCAAAACAATTTCCAGTCTATTGAAAATGCATAGAAGAACATACCTTGTGGTTTTTCCTCTTGAGTGTCGCATGATACTACGCTTGAGGAGTAACGAGCTTGACTTGCTGGACTGTTCGAAAGAGATACCTCGGCCCTGGAATACAAAGGACTAAGAAGGGACATGGGTGGGTTTTAGTCAGTACAAGTCTAACACTCTCTTCCGCTCGGTCCAGAGCGGGAGGGGTCATTTGATGACTTCCCACCCACAAAAAAAAGGGGTTTACGAGCTCGACTTACACCAAACTGCTAACAGTCGGGTGACTGTCTTAATGATGACGTGAAAATACTACGATACTCAGGAGTCTATTTTTCTTCGTCTTCTATTGTGCGAATGAGGAAGAAATAAAGAACAAACACGTACACTGAGAAACGTACATAATTATACAACAATAACGGAAATAAATAGAAACATTTTGATCTTCTGATTCTTCATTACTCTGGCAAGAAGCATTGAACTAATGAGAGATGGATATTGATATAAACAAATAAGCACAAGCAACGTCTCCAAAACAGGCTGGACGAAGTGGAGGGGCTGGCCTTCTAGAAATATAGACAGCAGGTCTTATAGCAGTTTATTATAAGAGGAGGACTAGAATGGAGTAATTTACATCTCTGACCACGCCTCGTCGCAAGAAAGACGAACGGAAGGAAGAAAATCACCGTTTTCTCGTAATACATAGGTATGTCTTAGTTATGTAGACACAGGGTTCATAATACACACACTAAGAATGTTTTTAAAAAAAATTGTATTCATTGATACAAGGGTGATTTAATAAACGAAAACAAAAATTTTGAAAAACAGTACCCTCGATCTAGTATGATTTGAACTAGTCCAGCCAACCGCGAGTCGGCGGGATCACTTCGACCTCGACCTGGACAAGCGTAGTAACATTCCATACAATAAAAGGCCAGTTTTGCAGCATAATGTATACTGTAATTGTGTTCGTTTCAAAATAACTGTTTATATTTTCTGCCTTTTCTTATATTTATTAACAGTATTAACTTCCTTACATTTTTTAAACTATATATTTATGCTCGCACAATCTTTTTAAATGCTGTTGGGCCCCATTCACACGTCAATGATATTAATGTAACGGTAAAAAAAATAACAAAACACTGATCGTGTTTAAACGCTTACAAACAATTGCAATTAAAAAGTGCAATGTGAACCCAAAAATAAAAGCAATACTTCAAATACATTCATACCTTCACGTCTCCGCAACCCTTAGTACCGTCTGTCAGGGGGGGGGGGGGCAGCCTGTGCCCCATCAGAGGGAACGTAATGCACTGATTAAGCGATTGCTGAAACATCCTGGGTTCGATTCTCAGGTCAGACAGTGCTATTCCGGGGCTGCGGGACTGTCCCGGGGTTGCGGGACTGTTCTGGGGCTGCGGGACTGTTCCGGGGCTGCGGGACTGTTCGAAAGAGATACCGTGGCCCTGGAACACAAAGGGCAATGAAGGAACATGGATGGGTTTTAGTCAGTAAGAGTCTGACACTCCCTCCCACTCCACCCAGAGCGGGAGAAGTCATTTGACATTTCCCATACGTAAAAAAAAAAAAAAAAAGACAGTGTTATTGTGTTTTGCTTTAGAGATCTTCAAGAAAGAACCTGGCGTCTGGATAGAGTCGCCCCAACATGAGACAACATAAATTATCACGCCTTTTTTATTTCATTCTCACCATTTCTTTGCCATTTGTGTTCCAGGGACGCGGTATCTCTTTCGAACAGTCGCGCAGCCCCGGCAGGCATCGGCCCTTGCGGACCCCTTCCTGTTTGCTGACATCTCTTTGAGGCGCGCGTGGAACACGAACGCGCCATCGACACGGCCTGTCGTCATAAGACGGACGGACGGCGAGCTAGCCCATTATTCACCGTCCACAGGTGGGATGACACAGACTAAAAATTTACCTTATAAATAGGTGTCTGAGGGCTCACAGAAATTGGCATTCTGTCAGCGACAGTGATGAAACAACGTCAACAATGTATTGTATTGACTACAGAAAACTTTATTATTCTTATGAAAGTCTACTTTGGAAGCGTTCGTCACTTGTCTAAGCCTTCTGATATTGCTTTAGTTCCGTACAATTTCAAACATTTAGATTATTTTCATAAGAAATTGTTCTTCCGCCACCGCTTAACCGCTTCTAAATTCGCTTAGTTACATGGCACGGGATGAAGCTATGAGACATGGAACTAAACACAACATCATGTGAGATCGCGGTTTTTTTTTATTCCTCATGGGTTGTTGCAACAGTGATCAACTGGCCGCTGGTCAATTGTTGTGTTGTTTGTTTTTATGAGTGCTTACTAACATAGTCGTAAGTTTTAGTGAGTAATGGTTAAGTACTCGAATAAAGAAAATTCTATTCTATTCTATGCGTTGTAATTTGTGCACGAGAAGTCAATGCTCAATCGTTTATTGCATTCCACAATGTGTACTTAAGTGGTAACTTAAAATTTAATGACAATCATTATAGGCCCTGTCGGGCGCAGCAAAAGTAGTACGAGAAGTAATAGTAAGTAAGTTTAAAAATCGGGCCTAGAAATAATTTTAAAGAAAGCTGCATCCTAACACCCATGACGAACTACTTACGAGTATAATACCATAATGTTAACACTGATCGTCTTCACTTATATTATATACGTAATTTTGAAATTCTATTACCCTGTGTAATAAAAATATAATTATTTCCCTATGTTCTGTTATTTTCAACGTAACATGAATTTCTAAAACGACTAGCTTATACTTTTGAATACAAATGAATCATTTTATTTTCAGGACTCTCAATTTGGGGATGTCCCGACATTCCACCCGCACAAGAAGAACCCCCTCTTCTGTCCTGTAAGACCGATATAACAGTCCAACCTGGCCATAGCCTGATGGGAGCCTACCATGGTCGTGCATTCTTCTGGGGCGAGAAGCCGAAGAATGACAATGTAGTGGAGTTTTGATTCGAAAAGCCCATTGTTCTTGCTCAGTAAGTATATAACACAAATATTTTTCTCATCAACTTAGAATTTATTGAAAGACTATTTTAATTGTTAATAGTGCTTCTTGGTTCTTTGGCAATCATTTTTGAAATTATCTGTGGGAAAGCAATCTGGCGGCGCGGCGTCAGTTCCAACTATGACCGCGCACGCGCCAAGAGAATCATACAGCACTATACTACATCTTAGCTAACCACATGGCTAAAGAGATCTTCTTATGCAAGACCAATGAAATATAAATGGCGATAAAAGACTTTCAAGCCATAAATAAAAACTTCAATGATGATTATCACACTTCGTAAACGGCACAAATGGCGTCTACCTGACGACATTAAAAACCGATCTGAGACTCACATTATTAATCAAATCCTTCCACAATCTTTGCTTTTTATGTTTTTCTTTTGTTTAAGCTATACATTCCGTAGTGGGAATGTAGAACATATCGAAGACAAGTTCTATGACACTACCGTGGAAGTGCTGCCAGCTAGAGGCAACGTCTCCTTTACACCGGTCGGCTCTTTCGACGAGTTCGGTCTCGCTGACGGTGAGTTGGCCAGGGCTGCCATATTGTATAATTAGATACAAAAACTGTATAATTTGGTTACTGATTGTATCCTCTCTGTCTGGACCGTCATGTATAATTGGAAACGGAAAGCCTAAATTCTATTATCTGAGTTTCATATGGTGATATTTTTTGAGTTGCCATATGGATGCGCGTTAAGCCTGCGAGTACCATAATAAATAAAATAAATAACACAAGTAAATTCACGTGATTAATCATTATTGTGTATGTTAAAAAAATAAGCACTGTTTGTATGCACCTGACATTCAATTTTGTATAATTTTAGAAACATTACCGAGTAATTTTAAAATATCTACTGCCAGACCTGGTTGGCCATGGGATACGTTACGGTGATCCGGCTTTAAATGAACAAAGACAGCAACTACTGGGTGATTCTCAGTGAGGTAAGATATTTTCTTAAATAATTTCTAATAACATAATTATCACTAACACACAACTATGCGCAGAAAAATGCGGAATAAAGATAAGCACCCTAAATGACAATAGGAACCCAATTCATCTTCTTGTCAAACATTTTTTTTTTTAATTCAATGTCAATTCCAATGGTCACAACGCATTGTGAAATCTATACTAATATTATAAAGCTGCAGGGTTTGTTTGTTTGTTTGTTTGTTTGTTTGTTTGTTTGTTTGTTTGTTTGTTTGAACGCGCTAATCTCTGGAACTACTGGTCCGATTTGAATGATTCTTTCAGTGTTGGGTAGTCCATTTATCGAGGAAGGCTATAGGCTATACAACATCACGCTACGACTAAAAGGAGCGGAGCAGCAATGAAAAATGTTGCAAAAACGGGACGGGATTTTACGCGGTCGAAGGTCGCGGGGAACAGCTAGTAACTGATATAGTCAGTAAATAATTCCTAAAAAAGACAAACATACACACAGACTCACATATAATTATGTACAAAATACCATTATTGATGAAAAGCGTCCTTACTCATTTTATTCCGTCCACCATGTTGCTAGCATCTTCGCCGAAACATGCGAATTTAATAAATTATCATCTGACCTAAATACTTGCGGGCGATCTCCCAAAATATTCATGATTCGTCATCCAACTATCCCGTTCATAGAGTTATAAAAGTTTACGAAAAAATAGCGTCGTCAGCGCCATCTGTTAGTATTCGTCCTAACTTGTTCGTTTGGTCTTAACCGTGGTTTTCTCTATCTGTAATACAGGGTGTAAACAGACCCTTCACGAAGCCGTTAACCAAGCATTCTGTACATAAAACTAAGTAACCCTAAACAAAAATTATTGCTGTGAAAATACTTTTTTTTTTGGGGTGAAAAATAATCTTTTACGGCAAAACATTGTGCTTATGGATGCATTGAATAGTAAACGGGTCATGGAGGTATTTAAAGTAAAGTTATAACATTAAAAAATTGTATTTAAAAAAAAACTTGTGAAAAAGTTGGAACTTTGACTCCCAATAACTCTGTATCTAAAAGGTTCCCAGGTATGGTATATAACAAAAAAATGATCGCAATAGCGGGGAGAACAAGTGCCATTCGGCTTCGTTAAGGGTCTATTTACACCCTTTATACAGAAATCACTTTTAGAGTTAGGCATGATAGTGATATTATATTCATGTCCCTATCGTAAGAATCATAGAAAACACATATCTAAACTCGACGAAGCTTTCCTGTAAAAAGTCCACTTTTTATAAAAAATTGTATCCTGTGTTACAGATCGAACTGAAGGAGTACGAGCTACCTAAGAAACGTAGGTGACAGGCAAATCAGGTGACAAAAAAATCAAAAAAGATCAGCGACATCAAATTACAGTCCAGCGACGAGGTTCAAGAGTCATTTACGGGCTACCTACAAAGATTACAAAATAACATTACTCTAATGATACTACAAAACTACAAATCCTTTTGAACTGTATCGTACCTAAACATTACCAAGTTTTGAAAAATCACTTTATTTTTTTGATATTTTACCAGATTCAAAATTATGATAAATTAGTGAAAAGCTGTGGAGCCACAAAGCACCTGAGCCTGGAGAAGTAAGACAATAACATAAGTTTTGCCTTAGAGCCCAACAAAAATACGGAAGCATCGCAAACTATGACGCCTGTTTAAAAGAAATAGGCGGGAAATGCAGCTTAGTTAGTAATAATTGAAAACAAACGACATTCGAAACTCACCTCAAAGTCCAATTTATCCGAGAGCTGCGTAATGAAGAGATAGAACAGAGGCTGCTGCAGGAATCACCAAATACTAAGTTTGACGATATATTGAAATTGCCATAGCCATAGAGACGTCTAAATCAGAAACTAAAGAGAAAGAACATAAAGTACAACCTAACATAAACAAAATGTCAGTAAATCAATCCAGAAAAAATATTCATACAAATAAAGAAAATAATATAAAGCTAAAACAAATACAGTGTTTACGTTGTGAGAAAAATAATCATACAGCAAGTCAAGAAGAATCAAGAGTAAAGAAGAGTCAAGAATAACTGTTCTGCAGAGCCATTTACAATCTGTAAGTTTTAAACAGCAAAAACAGCCAGAAGTTGAAGAGGATTCATCATCACATTACAGCAATGAAGAAGTAGGTATATGATATAGGTACATAATTATAATACTTATAGAAAATATTACGTAAAATGATAAAATACATGCTCAGCTGAATATTGTAACAAAAAATGTAAGGTATAAAACTTACAAATACTTCAGTAAAATTGAGAACTTGAAGGTGAAGTCAAACAACCCATCGAGATACAACATGCACAAGGGTGGAAACAGTAGCGATCGATTTTTATATTTCCATATTTCCAATTCCATTTCAATCCGATTGTGATTTTAATATTATCAAAGGTTCATCATCTTCTCAATCTGATTCAAAAAAGTGTGGTGGCAAATCTTCTTGATGAGGATGCTGATTTTCTAATTTCAGCTCTTTGTGCAGTTTGGAGTTTGAAGCTAGGTGCTGGACTTTCGTGATCGTTGTGTGCACGCCGCCCGGTCGTTTTCAGCCACTGCTGATTGCTATATTTCACTAACAAGTGAATCAACAACAGCATCTACTTGTTAACTGACAACATCTAAGTCTTACCAAACAGAGTGTTTGGGAACTTCCATGATCTGCTCTGAATGTCTTACCTGCTACCATCGATCCTACGCGGTTGTGTGTTGCGTTAGGTGGTAGCAGCATCTTGTCTGCCAGACTACCGCAATTGGTAGTGGGTTAAAGTTAGTGTAATACATTATACTTTTATCTCCAAATAAAACCTCTTACGTTGACTTAATCTCTAAACATGATTTTAAATAATTTTATTTAATAATAAATCACATTTCTTAATTTTTACTGTGATAAAATATCAGTCTCTTTCCATAATGTACTCCTGCATGAGGTTAAATTGCTCGGGCAAATTACTTTACCTATGTTTGGCTGCTTATCAACTTAACTAAACTATAAGTACCAGTCGACGTGAATGTGAATTACCATCTTCTTCTAATTCCGTGGTTTGCTTTGGTATTTCTATCTTTGCAAAATATACTACTCAGAGACATAGGTACACGCAAGGTGGATAGTTCGCGTGTCAACAACACAACTAAGATCTCTTTTTAAATTATTGCATTAGTCCACTGCAACTGTGAAAACCTCACGAATCATCATAATCGATTACTAGTTTCCCGTTAACCAGTCCTACAAGTGTCCTTGGCCGGTGGCGACAGCAGCGTCACCGGCGGAGTAGGCCTGGAGTTCTGCTGATCACCAAACACCTTCTGTGTCCCTGGTGATCCCTTGGTTCCCTTAGTTGTGCCTTCTTCTGTCTTTCAGTGCCATATAGTATTTTATTTCATCTGTTTACTTCTTGTTCTCTCTTTGTTGATTTTTTACTTATATTTTCATTTATTTCTGTTGTGTCTTCTTAGTATGTTAATTTATATTCTGTTGTTCTCCTCGTTTTTTACTTAAATTTGCGTTCATTCATCTTATATCGTCATCATTTCATTTCATATTCGCTGCATCATACATAGCATAGTTTCAAGAGTAATCCTTTAGAGATCTTGATCTGTTACAACTCTACGACGCTATCGTATCGTAGGCAGGGTTTCGATTGGAAATTATTGGAACTTACATAACGTTATTAACATCTTTTAATGATATGTTCTTAAACACGTAAAATTTTATCCAATAGACTATTCGCGTGGACGTTCGATCTGGTAGGGAACTATTAGCTGTGACTGCCTTGTTGTTAGTTGTCGTCTACAAGAACACCCTGTGGACTTAGTTTGTTTGTACATCCGTGTTAAGAGGCAGCCACACTAAATGTTCGGTAGGTGGAGAACGATACAGTTATCAATAATATGTCAAGCATGCGAAGTCATTATTATCTGTTATGTTGCACGACATTTATCATAATTACTATCAGTTAAGACAAATTGGATGTTAGATTTGTTATCATCACATGATTGCTGTTGTTGGGAACCTATTAATTTTTAATCGTTGTCTGGGTTCAAGACGAAGGGACAGGATTGGAGATCTGTTCTTATGGGACAATAGTGCGAAACCAGAGTTGGTGGAGTGGTTTGATTACACACTATTTTCCCTCTGGGCATTGAGCTCGCCGCGCGAATACCACCAAATTTATAAATTTGGTTTTTATTAAAGTCATAGATATTTAGACCATGTAATCGCATTTAACCATAATTGTATAGGCCGCAGACGGACTGGATTTGGACGATCTATCTAAAAGCCAGCAGCAGTGCTACGATGTAATTATATGAACCATCTTGCTGTTGGCTTGCAGTCCAAAATACAGTCCGTCCGTGGAACTTAGCCTGTAATTTTGAATCTCTATGTTTTTGTATGTCTTCACGTTTGTAAAGCTGAGACAGCAAAATAGTATTTAAGACTAATACGTGGAAAAGCAGAAATGTAATTGAAATGAATAGAATGTATTGTATGATGGAGACGCAAGGAAACGGGAATGAAAACCGGTTTGCGATAAGAAGGATGTCGATGTTAGAAATCTGAAATGCCGGAAGGGACGTTACTCGCGGATGAACTACCCCGGCAGAATGGCCCTAACGACATTTGAAATCTCCAGCATTGACATACAGTTCACTGCTATCGGTCTATTGAGGAGGTTTTGAACACTGGCGTGGAGGAATTTGTAGCCGCGGACTTGTGAAATATCCATAGATCTTCCAACGTTCTTTACATAATCGCTTTAAAACAAATTAAAAGTTATGCTTTGCAGTTTTAATACGATTGTGATAAATTATACTTTAGATTATAAGCTGAAGCTGGGTTCAGTTTGAATTGTAGTTTGGAAACATCTCAGTAGTGACTGTATGATTGTTGGAAAGTTTGAAGAATTTCGAAGTTTTCGTTCGCATTCCATTGCGTCTGGTGGTAAAAAATGGTGCATGTTATAAACGAAAAAGAAAGTATTTTGGTTAGTTGGTAAGTTGTAAGTGATAATTGTGTCATCTCTTAAATATTATAACTATTTAAGCAATCATTCGCTTTCATTAAAACTCACCCACCATCAAACAAAGTTTTTTACTGTTGACTTTTACCCTTTTTAGATCCGTGCTGTGAAAAAGAAAAAAGAAAGAGAAAGAGTTATATGTAAGCAAGGTTTCAAATGATTTCAAAAGACTGCCTCGTCGGTCATGTGATCGAGGTGGATGGAAATGATCTCGACAAATTTATTTATAACCAACTTTACACATACTACACTTATACGCACATAATTATGTTATCGGTTGAACATAAAAATCAAAGTAAAACTGCATAAATTAAGTACAAGTATTAATCTACATGTAAGAGACTTAGAATGAAAAAAAAAACATTTTTTTTTTAGTATTATAATAAACATAAAGAAAACATTACAAGACGCTGGCGTAGCTTTCCATCAATGAAACACTTTCAACAACATCTAAACTTTACCTCATTGTAATATCAGCACACATGTTTACATTTAAAAGCAGTAGTAGAGTTCTTACAACTCGCCCGGGGAAGTACTACCACCACACCTAGTTCTGCCGCCAAGCAGCTGCGCTGTGTTCCGGTGGAAGGGTGTGGGTGCCGGAGTAGTTAGTGCAGTATGAGGCTTCGTCTCTGGGAGGGCAATGATAAACAATAACAACTTGCCTCTTTCGTCCCACTAAACCTAAAATAACAATAAAATTACACTTATCAAAACAATTTCCAGTCTATAGAAGCTGCATAGACGAACATACCTTGTGGTTTTAGCTCTTGAGAGTCGCATAATACTACGCTTGAGGGGTAAAGACCTTGAGTTGCGGGACTGTTCCAAATAGATACCGCGGCCCTGGAACACAAAGGGCTAAGAAGGAACATGGGTGGGTTTTAGTCAGTACAAGTCTGACACTCCCTTTCACCCCGCCCAGAGCGGGAGAGGTCATTTGATGACTTCCCACCCGAAAAAAAAAGGGGTTTACGAGCTCGACTTACACCAAATTGCTAACAGTCGGGTGACTGTCTTACTGATGACGTGAAAATACTACGATACTCAGGAGTCTATTTTTCTTCGTCTTCTATTGTGCGAATGAGGAAGAAATAAAGAACAAACACGTACACTGAGAAACGTACATAATTATACAACAATAACGGAAATAAATAGAAACATGTTGATCTTCTGATTCTCCATTACTCTGGCAAGAAGCATTGAACTAATGAGAGATGGATATTGATATAAACAAATAAGCACAAGCAACGTCTGCAAAACAGGCAGGACGAAGTGGAGGAGCTGGCCTTCTAGAAATATAGACAGCAGGTCTTATAGCAGTTTATTATAAGAGGAGGACCAGAATGGAGTAATTTACATCTCTGACCACGCCTCGTCGCAAGAAAGACGAACGGAAGGAAGAAAATCACCGTTTTCTCGTAATACATAGGTATGTCTTAGTTATGTAGACACATGGTTCATAATACACACACTAAGGATGTATTTCAAAAAAATATGAATTCATTGATACAAGGGTGATTTGATAAACGAAAACAAAAATTTTGAAAAACAGTACCCTCGATCTAGTATGATTTGAGCTAGTCCAGCCAACCGCGAGTCGGCGGCATCACTTCGATCTCGACCTGGACAAGCGTAGTAACATTCCATACAATAAAAGGCCAGTTTTGCAGCATAATGTACACTGTAATTGTGTTCGTTTCAAAATAACTGTTTATATTTTCTGCCTTTTCTTATATTTATTAACAGTATTAACTTCCATACATTTTTAAACTATATATTTATGCTCGCACAATCTTTTTAAATGCTGTTGGGCCCCATTCACACGTCAATGATATTAATTTAACGGTAAAAAAAATAACAAAACACTGATCGTGTTTAAACGCTTACAAACAATTGCAATTAAAAAGTGCAATGTGAACCCAAAAATAAAAGCAATACTTCAAATACATTCATACCTTCACGACTCCGCAACCCTTAGTACCGTCTGTCAGGGGGGGGGGGGGCAGCCTGTGCCCCATCAGAGGGAACGTAATGCACTGGTTAAGCGATTGCTGAAACATCCTGGGTTCGATTCTCAGGTCAGACAGTGCTATTGTGTTTTGCTTTAGAGATCTTCAAGGAAGAACCTGGCGTCTGGATAGAGTCGCCCCAACATGAGACTTAACATAAATTATCACGCCTTTTTTATTTCATTGTCACCATTTCTTTGCCCTTTGTGTTCCAGCGCCACGGTATCTCTTTCGAACAGTCGCGCAGCCCCGGCAGGCATCGGCCCTTGCGGACCCCTTCCTGTTTGCTGACAACTCTTTGAGGCGCGCGTGGATCACGAACGCGCCGTCGACACGGCCTGTCGTCATAAGACGGACGGACGGCGAGCTAGCCCATTATTCACCGTCCACAGGTGGGGTGACACAGACTAAAAATTTACCTTATAAATAGGTGTCTGAGGGCTCACAGAAATTGGCATTCTGTCAGCGACAGTGATGAAACAACGTCAACAACGTATTGTATTGACTACAGAAAACTTTATTATTCTTATGAAAGTCTACTTTGAAAGCGTTCGTCACTTGTCTAAGCCTTCTGATTTTGCTTTAGTTCCGTACAATTTCAAACATTTATATTATTTGTATGAGAAATTGTTCTTCCGCCACCGCTTAACCGCTTCTAAATTCGCTTAGTTACATGGCACGGGATGAAGCTATGAGACATGGAACTAAACACAACATCATGTGAGATCGCGTTTTTTTTTTTATTCCTCATGGGTTGTAGCAACAGTGATCAACTGGCCGCTGGTCAATTGTTGTGTTGTTTGTTTTTATGAGTGCTTACTAACATAGTCGTAAGTTTTAGTGAGTAATGGTTAAGTACTCGAATAAAGAGAAATTCTATTCTATTCTATGCGATGTAATTTGTGCATGAGAAGTCAATGCTCAATCATTTATTGCATTCCACAATGTGTACTTAAGTGGTAACTTAAAATTAAAATGACAATCATTATAGGCCCTGTTGGGTGCAGCAAAAGTAATACGAGAAGAAATAGTAAGCAAGTTCCAAAATCGGGCCTAGAAATAATTTTAAAGAAAGCTGCAACCCAACAGCCATGACGAACGACTTACGAGTACGATACCGAAATGTTGACACCGATCGACTTCACTTATATTAGGTTGAACTATCTAATAAGTACTAAGAAACCTAGAAACCTAGTACTAGGGAATACCCTGTGTTCTATTATTTTCAACGTTACATAAATTTATACTTATACTTTTGAATACAAATGGATCATTTTGTTTTCAGGACTCTCAATTTGGGGATGTCCCCACATTCTATCCGCACAAGAAGAACCCCCTCTTCTGTCCTATATGACCGATAGAACAGTCCACCCTGGCTCAAGCCTGATGGGAGCCTACCATGGTCGTGCATTCTTCTGGGGCGAGAAGCCGAAGAACGACAATGTCGTGGAGTTTTGGTTCGAAAAGCCCATCGTTCTTGCTCAGTAAGTATATAACACAAATATTTTTCTCATCAACTAAGAATTTCTTGAAAGTCTATTTTAATTCTTAATAGTGCTTCTTGGTTCTTTGGCAATCATTTTTGAAATTATCTGTGGGAAAGCAATCTGGCGGCGCGGCGTCAGTTCCAACTATGACCGCGCACGCGCCAAGAGAATCATACAGCACTATACTACATCTTAGCTAACCACATGGCTAAAGAGATCTTCTTATGCAAGACCAATGAAATATAAATGGCGATAAAAGACTTTCAAGCCATAAATAAAAACTTCAATGATGATTATCACACTTCCTAAACCGCACAAATGGCGGCTACCTGACGACATTAAAAACCGATCTGAGACTCACATTATTAATCAAATCCCCTTTCATGTTACAATCTTTGCTTTTTATGTTTTTCTTTTGTTTTAGCTATACATTCCATAGTGGGAATGTAGAACATATCAAAGACAAGTTCTATGACACTACCGTGGAAGTGCTGCCAGCTAGAGGCAACGTCTTTTTCACTCCGGTCGGCTCTTTCGACGAGTTCGGTCTCGCTGATGGTGAGTCGGCCAGGACTGCCAGATTGTATAATTGGATACATAAACTGTATAATTTGGTTACTGATTGTATTCTCTTTGTATCCTGGAATTCTATTATCTGAGTTTCATATGGTGATATTTTTTGATTTGCCGTATGGATGCGCGTTAAGCCTGTGAGTACCATAATAAATAAAATAAATAACGTAGGTAAATTCACGTGATTAATTATTA
Source organism: Noctua pronuba (assembly GCA_905220335.1). Classification (NCBI taxonomy): domain Eukaryota; kingdom Metazoa; phylum Arthropoda; class Insecta; order Lepidoptera; family Noctuidae; genus Noctua; species Noctua pronuba. The sequence continues at coordinate 1,564,293 of LR999891.1, read as the reverse complement.
TTGTGTCTGTTTAAAAAAAATTAAGCACTGTTTGTATGCACCTGACATTCAATTTTGTATAATTTCAGAAATATTGCCGAATAATTTAACAATATCTACTGGCAGCCCTGGTACTGACATACGTTACGGCGATCCGGCTTTAAATGAACAAAGACAGCAACTACTGGGTGATTCTCAGTAAGGTGAGATATTTTCTTAAATAATTTCTAATAACATAATTATTACTAACACACAACTATGCGCAGAAAAATGCAGAATAAAGATAAGCACCCTAAATGACAATACGAACCCAATTCATCTTCTTGTCAAACAGTTTTTTTTTAATTCAAAGTCAATTCCAATGGTCACAACTCATTGTGAAATAACTGACATAGTCAGTAAATAATTCCTAAAAAAGTCAAACATACACACAGACTCACATATAATTATGTACACAATACCATTATTGATGAAAAGCGTCCTTACTCATTTTATTCCGTCCACCATGTTGCTAGCATCTTCGCCGAAACATGCGAACATAATAAATTATCATCTGACCTACATACTTGTGGGCGATCTCCCAAAATATTCATGATTCGTCATTCAACTATCCCGTTCATAGAGTTGTAAAAGTTTACGAAAAAAATTGCGTCGTCAGCGCCATCTGTTAGTATTCGGGCTGACTTGTTCGTTTGATCTTAACCGTAGCTTTCTCTGTGTATGTACTTTTAGTGATAGGCATGATAGTGACATTATTTTGATGTCCCTATCGTTAGAATCATAGAAAACACACATCTAAACTAAACGAAGCTTTCCAGTAAAAAGTACACTGTTCATTAAAAATTGTATTCTCTGTTACAGATCGAACTGAAGGAGTACGAGCTACCTAAGAAACGTAGATGACAGGTCACCAAAACGCCGTGGGACAGGAATCTGCGGAACCTGATCCGGACTGACATAATGTGAGCGGCAGATATGGGAGCGGCCCCAAAATTCAGACACAAGAATTTACAGGGTGTAAACGGACTCTTCACGAAGCCGTCAACCTAGCATTCTATACATCAAACTAAGTAACTTTACGCAAAAAAAATGGCTGGGAAACAACTTTTTTTTTGGGGTGAAAAATCACGTTTTACGGTAGGACTCAATGTAACGCACTTAGAACATTGTGCTCATGGGTGGATTGAATAGTACGAGAGTCGTGGAGGTGGAAGTGGAGAAATTTGAAACCATAAACGCAGCCAATAAGTTTTGAATTAAACATTTGCCAATAATTTTCTTCGCTTTGATTAAGACTAACTCAATACAATATTACAATGTGTGGCACTAATCCTGTTTGGAAGTCTTCAGAAAGACTAAGATTAACAACAAGATCCACAATTACGATGAAATCATACATCAAGACGGCCTTTTCAGCCTTTGAACTCAACATACCGACAATGGGTGGCCTTCCCTACGAACAGAGACTTAAAATAAGAAAAGGACATGCTCCCGTGCTCGAACTCTGATCTACGACAAAAGAAAAAGAAAGAAACATTCGCAGGCGTCTCCCACCGGATGACGGCAAAATGCCATAGATATGCGTACGCCTTAACAAATTATGATTGAAAGTTTGTCATTCGCGTGTTTACTGCATTAGCACCTAACTCCATACACTTGGCATAACGTGAGTAACATCTTGGCGATAGGGATCGGATAAGTGAAAAAGTTAATCTGAGCAAAAGTAGCACACGTAGTTAGCGCACGTGCATCGAGCATAACCTTATAATGGAAAATTATCTATTCCCATGTGTGTCCACCAACCCTTTTTTTTAATCCAGGGGCTCCAATTCCTGTGATGATAGCCCGCTTCACAAACTTGCTTTTCCCGGTACCTTTTCCAAATACGAAATATAATGCAGGCACAAATATCGCAAGTGCTGGAAACAATGCATGGCATGCAATAACACCAAGCAATTCTACAAAATGCACTGCTTTATCAGGGTCGAATGATCAGCGATATCAAATTACAGTCCTGCGACAAGGTTAAAGAATCATTTACGAGCTACCTACAAAGATTAGTCTTTTCAATCTGATTCAGAAAAGTGTGGTGGCAAACGTTCTTGATGAGGATGCTGATTTTCTAGTTTCAGCTCTACTGTACCTGTTCAAAAAAAAATCCTGTTTCACTTGTACAGTTTGGAGTTTGAAGCCAGGTGCAGGACAGCCCCTCTTTGCATCCTTAAGCTCGATGATCGTCGATCATTTGCAATCGTTTTCTGCTTGCCGGCCGTGTTTGGCCACTGTTGATTGCTATACTTCACATTGGCTCGGCCCAAGTGTGGAAACATTAGCAATTGATTTTTATATTCCCATATTTCCAATTCCATTTCAATCTGATTGTGATTTTAATATTATCAAAGATTCATCATCTTCTCAATCTAATTAAAAAAAGTGTGGTGGCAAATCTTCTTGATGAGGATGCTGATTTTCTAATTTCAGCTCTACTGCACCTGTTCAACAAATTTTCCTATTTCACTTGTGCAGTTTGGAGTTTGAAGCTAGGTGCTGGACTTTCGTGATCGTTGTGTGCACGCCACTGCTGATTGCTATATGTCACTAACAAGTGAATCAACAACAGCATCTACTTGATAACTGACAACATCTAAGTCTTACCAAACAGATTGTTTGGGAACTTCCATGATCAGCTTTGAATGTCTTACCTGTTACCATCGATCCTACGCGGTTGTGTGTTGCGTTAGGTGGTAGCAGTATCTTGTCTGCCAGACTACCGCAATTGGTAGTGGGTTAAAGTTAGTGTAATACATTATACTTTTATCTCCAAATAAAACCTCTTACGTTGACTAAATCTCTAAACAGGATTTAAAATAATTTTATTTAATAATAAATCACAGTTCTTAATTTTTACTATAATAAAAATCAGTCTCTTTCCATGCAAGAGTACATTTCTTGCATGAGGTTACATTGCTCGGGCAAATTACTTTACCTATGTTTGGCCGCTTATCAACTTAACTAAACTATAAGTGCCAGTCGATGTGAATGTGAATTACCATCTTCTTCTAATTACGTCATTTGCTTTGGTATTTTCATCTTTGCAAAATATACTACTCAGAGGCATAAGTACACGCAAGGTGAATAGTGTCAACAACATTTTAGGTCTCTTTTTAAATTATTGCATTAGTCGACTGCAACTGTGAAAACCTCACGAATCATCATAATCGATTACTAGTTTCCCGTTAACCAGTCCTACATGGTGTCCTTGGCCGGTAGCGACAGCAGCGTCACCGGCGGAGTAGGCCTGGAGTTCTGCTGATCACCAAACACCTTTTGTGTCCCTGGTGATTCCTTGGTTCCCTTAGTTGTGCCTTCTTCTGTCTTTCAGTGCCATATAGTATTTTATTTCATCTGTTTACTTCTTGTTCTCTCTTTGTTGATTTTTTACTTATATTTTCATTTATTTCTGTTGTGTCTTCTTAGTATGTTAATTTATATTCTGTTGTTCTCCTCGTTTTTTACTTAAATTTGCGTTCATTCATCTTATATCGTCATCATTTCATTTCATATTCGCTGCATCATACATAGCATAGTTTCAAGAGTAATCCTTTAGAGATCTTGATCTGTTACAACTCTACGACGCTATCGTATCGTAGGCAGGGTTTCGATTGGAAATTATTGGAACTTACATAACGTTATTAACATCTTTTAATGATATGTTCTTAAACACGTAAAATTGTATCCAATAGACTATTCGCGTGGACGTTCGATCTGGTAGGGAACTATTAGCTGTGACTGCCTTGTTGTTAGTTGTCGTCTACAAGAACACCCTGTGGACGTAGTTTGTTTGAACATCCGTGTTAAGAGGCAGCCACACTAAATGTTCAGTAGGTGGAGAACGATACAGTTGGCAGTGATTGCAATAATATGTCAAGCATGCGACGTCATTATTATTTGTTATGTTGCACGACATATATCATAATTACTATCAATTAAGTCAAATTGGATGTTAGATTTGTTATCATCACATGATTGCAGTTGTTGGGAACCCATTAATTGTTTATCGTTGTCTGGGTTTAAGGTGAAGTGACAGGATTGGAGATCTGTTCTTATGGGACAATAGTGTGAAACCAGAGTTGGTGGAGTGGTTTGATTACACACTATTTTCCCTCTGGGCATTGAGCTCGCCACGCGAATACCGCCAAATTTATAAGCCGCATTAATGTGGTTTATAAATTTGGTTTAGTTTGGTAGGTTTAGTTTGGTTAGTCTTTTTATTATAGTCATATTTAGATAGATTTATATAGTAATATTTAGACCATGTAATCGCATTTAACCATAATTGTATAGGTCGCAAACGGACTGGATTTGGACGATCTATCTAAAAGCCAGCAGCAGTGCTATGATGTAATTTTTTGAACCACCTTGCTGTTGGCTTGCAGTCCAAAATGCAGTTCGTCTGTGGAACTAAGTCTGTAATTTTGAATCTCCATGTTTTTCAATGTCTCTGGGTTTGTAAGGCTGAGACAGCAAAATAGTATAAATGACTAATACGTGGAAAAGCAGAAATGTACTTGAAATGAATAGAATGTATTGTGTGATGGAGACGCAAGGAAACGGGAACGAAAGCCGGTTTGCGATAAGAAGGATGTCGATGTTAGAAATCTAAAATGCCGGAAGGGACGTTACTCGCGGATGAACTACCCCGGCAGAATGGCCCTAACGACATTTCAAATCTCCAGCATTGACATACAGTTCACTGCTATCGGTCTATTGAGGAGGTTGTGAACACTGGTGTGAAGGAAATGATAGCCGCGGTCTTCTGAAATATCCGTAGATCTTCCAACGTTCTTTACATAATCGTTTCAAAACAACTAAGTTATGCTTTGCATTTTAATACGATTGTGATAAATTATACTTTAGATTATAAGCTGGAAGTTGGTTCAGTTTGAATTGTAGTTTGGAAACATTTTAGTGGTGACTGTATGATTGTTGGAAAGTTTGAAGAATTTCGAAGTTTTCGTTCGCGTCTCATTGCGCCTGGTAATAAAAAATGGAGCACGTTATAAAAATGAAAAAGAAAGTATTTTGGTTAGATGGTATTAGTTTTAAGTGATAATTTTGTCATCTCTTTAATATTATAACTATTAATCATTAGTTATTAAGTTCATTAAATTCATCTTTCATCAAGAAAAGTTTTTTATTGTTGACTTTTACTCTTTTAGCTCCGTGCTGGTTACAGCAAAAATAATCCAGAAAGAGAAAGAGTTATGCGTAAGTATGTAAGTAAGAACTAAAATGATTTCAAAAGACTGCCTTATCGGTCCAGTGATTGTGAGCACTACTGCTGAGCTCTAGGTCCTGGGTTCAATTCTCAGGGGAAAATGTTAGGGAAAAGTAAGTGTTATTGTATTTTTCTATAAGAAAGAAGAAGGATCAAAATTAATCCACGTTAATTTTGACTGCCCCTGAACGAATTTTCATAGCATTTTTTGATAATGTTAGACTGTAGGATGGGATGTGTGATCTGTAGGTGTGGATGGAGTTAGGAAGTATTCCATCTTTTTATACCCATTTTTATCATTTTTTTTAGATACTTCTTGTTGCTGTAGGACGAGGGTTAATTTTGTATGGACCGTGGCCCTTCTTCTTTCTCAGAAGTTGCCTGGAGTCAGAATGTGTAACCAGTGGATGGGAATATATTAGATGGGACTTTAAAATAACTGGTGAAAAGGCAACGCTGTCGGTAACCCTTGGGGTAACTCCAGACAAACAGAACACTAACAAGAGGCACAGGCACACAGCATTGCTTCGAATGTTAACATCAAGTCTTTTTATTAATGCACAAAGTAAGGTTTTTACAAAAATATATAGGACACCTAAAGCCCTCTATTCATAGTACTAGCAAAAGTGAAGCTCGAACTCGTAAGTGTACTTTAGCAGCATCAGTGGCGTTTACTATAACCCCAGTGAACGCCAACGATGCTACTGTCACTTGACTTTGACTTTTGAAAAACAATAAGTTGTCGTAGTTGGGTGCTAGGAACTTTTTACTCAAATTAAAATTAGGCAATGCAACAGAAAATTTAGCATTGTAGGTTATATTGTTAAACAACCGTTGGCAAACTTGTGTTGTCTATGAATATAGGGCTTATGTTATAAGTATAATAATTGGACAACTCCTAATAATCTCGACGGACAAGACACTATGATAGTACAATAAACTAAATCAGCCAGTTAGGATAGCTTAAAGCTAGATAATCCGAATATATATAAATAAATAATAAGTTGAATATCTATAGATGTTCGACTCAGATCTTTTCGTAACATCGACAATGTAAAGTAGCATAATGTGACTGTTGCTCCACTATTTACAATTACAACGGATAAGTCATTTTACTTAAGGTTGAAGCAAGAGTACTTTAAAAAGCTTTTTGTTTATAAAATATACTTTGTATAAACAATACTAGCTGTTCCCCGCGACCTTCGTCCGCGTCAAGTTATTAAAAATACAATTTTCCCCGTTTTTGCAACATTGTTCATTGCTGCTACGCTCCTATTGGTCGTAGCGTGATGATATATAGCCTATAGCCTTCCTCGATAAATGGACTACCCAACACTGAAAGAATCATTCAAATCGGACCAGTAGTTCCAGAGATTAGCGCGTTCAAACAAACAAACAAACAAACACTGCAGCTTTATAATATTATTAGTATAGATTGAGCATTCAAAAAGATTTGGAAGAAGAAAACCAATGTCAAATTTTCCTCAATCTAAAGTAGATTGAGGAAAACTTGACATTGGTTCAGAGAATTGTCTGTAATGAAAGAGACATATTTAAGTGTCGTTGCTATGAAAAATAAAACCGACTTCAAAAACACAAAAATGTGAAAAATAACTTTAGCTTCAGAAGTCGGTGACAAGAAAATTTAAATCAAACAGACAAAAGTCGGTTTTATTGTTTTCAAAAAGTTTTTTTTTATTTTTCCATTTTTAGTTGTAATAACCTATACAAATATATGGTATACATTTATTTTACATTGTTAACAATACATTTCATGGCAATAGGCTTATCCCCAATCAAATGAAATTTACAGTCAAATAAAGCAACTTCATGGATATTAAAAACATTGTTCTGAGTTATTTCAATTCAGACGCCTCCGCCTCAAGCCCCATTATACAGGTGTAAGTGACAGAGACAACATTCTATAAAGCCAAGCATTTTGAAGACTCGATGTGCCATCAATAAACATCCGGGTACAGCATTCTTGAAAACTAGAATCCTTAAGGTACTATGTCGTGATACATTTGGAAGCCAATTTTCATTGCGCTGCGGTCTGACATTGGGACTGTGATGTCCTTCAAAATTGTACCTTAAAGATTCTTACAAAAGTACAGGTGAAAAATACAAGAATTTGTTTCATTTTGAATTTTCATAAATAAAGTTCAGCCTAATCCTAGATCAGTCATCGTTCTCTCGTAACAAAAGTTGAGTAAAAACAGTTCTCTTTCGGTAGTTTTGCACCCTTTGGTAACTTAGACGGTCTGTAGTATGATGATTCACTGTAAAGACTATTTTGTAAGTCTGTGGTAAAGTTTTAGTAGAATAATCAAACTATACGTACGTACTAAGGGTATTTTTTACATCTTAAGACAAAAAGGAAATTTATCTCTAAGTAGTTTACTCTAGTGGCTAATCTCTAAGTAGGTAGTCTAAATTAGTGGCTTAACTCTAAACGAGATTATTCTCAACAATTTGGAATATAATTCAAGTCGATCTAAAGTCCTACATTTGATTTACAAGATATTATAAACACAATCATAGTAAAGAGTCTTTGATTCTCATAGTGATAGGTATACAGTGAACGTTACTACACTGGTCCACTACAAACTACACATTTAATTAAAAAGAAAGTGGGATCTATGACAATATTAAGATGCAAACAGATTTCGGTCAGTCGACGTTACTCACTGATCAGTGGTTATTCGATTTGATGATTGATTTTAAACAACGTTATCGATCGACTGCAACCATGGCACTTTATTTCTACAATTTATATATTTGTTACGGCTAAAAGCCGAAGTAAGGTTACACCTAGTTCTCTAGTCGGCTATACCAAGGTGCAGCCGGTAACAGTTTGTTATAATGCAACCAATTTGGATGCATCGCTCGCCGGCCGCTACCGCGGCACCGCTCGCTGCGCTTGCTCGGCTCGCGCGCGTTTGATTACAGTTCTAACCTAATCCATTTTGTCGGTGTGTCCTAGCAATAATAAGGTTAGTTACCGGTCGCACCTAGGTATAGCCGGCTAGAACTAGGTGTAACCTTACTTCGACTCTTAACCGTAACATATACATATAATAAAATTGTAATAGGCCGATGTCTGTACTTGGAAGATCTTGAAAAAAAAATATCTTTATGAAAGCAACAGGAGCCAAAACAACAGTTTTTAGAATGTTTGTCTGTCAGTCTGTCTGTCTGTCAATCTGTCAGTCTGTCTGTCTTTCTGTCTTTATGTTTGTACGCGCATCACGCAAAAACTACTGTATGAATTTGAACGCAGTTTTCACCGGTGTACTGCTAGATGCTTAACTTAAAATATAGGCTACATTAGATATAGTTTTGGACCCGATAGGTGGCGCTGTACGAAGCAAGAGCATGTCGCTAGTATTTAGATAAAAATAGAATTAAATTCTCTTGGAACTAGGTACTACATAGGTCTAATTAATAAGGTACACACAGAATGATAACATGGAATCTATATAATATCACAATAAATATTAAAATTCCTTTGGAACTGCAAATAGTACAGTGGTCGAATCCCTTACACTAGTCATATAAAATACAGAGAATCTATATAATTATAACAATGCACATTTAAAATTGCCACAACTAGTAAGATACTACATTGGTAAAATCTACTGGAAGTCTTTACATTTAAAATTCATAGAATCTATAGATATATTTAAGTGCGTCGTCAATGCATCGTCATCGATCGGCCGCAAACAAGTTGTACCTTTGCAATATTCAGACAACAACAAAGACTACTATTCTCTTGGAACTACGAGTGCTTTGAAAGGAGCCGCGGAAGGGGTCGCACCATCTACATGGTCCAGAGATGGCAAAGGCTCTTCCGGGGCCGGTAAGAAAGAGAATTTCTGCAACATGGTAGTTGTAAATACGAAAATATTGCATTTAGCTAAAACATCCCCCATACACCTATGCTTGGCTAGACCAAACGGGAAGTAGTGGTCGGGCAGAGAGAGTTTTCCCTCGGAGATAAAGCGTTCTGGCTTGAAGGAGTACGGCTCAGGGAACATGTGTTCGTCCATCAGTATGTTCGTGAAGTTGCTGAGGACCATTGTATCCTGAAACATAGAGATGATGGTATTGACTGACTCATTGGCCTAGTAGTCGCAAGCGCGATTGATGAGCAAGAGGTCCTAGGTTCGATTCCCTGGTCGGGCATAAATATTACTGAGTTTTTCAATCTAGAATTTCTCGGTAGTAGCCACTGAGTCTGGATTTGTAACAGGTTGATGGCAATAGGCTCGCCTCCTATCACATGAGACTAAAACATAACTGGCGAAATGTGGGTGTACTATTAGGTACACCTCTGTCTATCCTTTCGGGGTTTACAGGCGAGATGATAGGATGGTATTCATAAAAAGCAGTAAGTATCGAGGACATTATTAAGAAAATCTGGTTTGCTACTCTGTAACTTTACTCTAAGCTCTAATAGAAAACACAGCCTAAAACGCCGAGTCTAGCTAGAAGCATGAGCACAATTTTCATATACGGCATAATCACATATGTGAGTACGAATAAATGAAGGGTTCTTGAAAAGTCATTCCCAAATGAAATAATTATCTGACGAAAGTTTTTTTATTGTCTTGTGGAACCCTCTGATTTAAAAAAAAATAACTTTACATACATTTTGAGTTACAGTAGTTATTTTTTTTAAATAACTGATTAAAAAAATCTGAATACGTGGTTATTACGAACTGGATGTCTTTCTTGATAATTGGAAAGAAGTAGCACAGAATCGTGACCTTTGGAAGGAATGGAGGGAGGCCTTTGCCCAGCAGTGGGACAATATGGGCTAGCTATTATAATATAATAATAATACGTGGTACCCGTTTGTGTGTCGGCGACCCTTCCACCCCGTATTTGTAGAGGTTCCATCTCTCGCTCTCTAACTAATAAACTAAAAAACTCTTCCAAATATTAATGTAAATACATCTTACCTCCGGTATAAAGTAACCAGCTAGCGACGTATCTCTCAGAGCGCGATGTGGCACCCCAAACGTCCGCCCCATGAAATGCCGTACGCATTCGTGGACTACAGCCTCGTTGTACGGCATACTGAAATGAGAGGTAAGTTTTTAATTACTTAACAGAGAAGACCCAGTAGCTGAACTAAATAAGTTAATGACGTAGAATAGTAGAATAATAGAAGAAATAAAAATAAACGCCATGATTATGTTTTTTTTTTAGCCTTCTCTGTCCCACTCCTGGGCAAAGGCCTCCCTCTACTCCTTCCACTTATGATTATGATTATGTTATCAAATTAATATTGGAAAGGTTAGTTAAATTATTTCCGTTAAAGTTAAAGTAAGCAAATTGAATTCAATGCATATCTAAGATCTCTAACGCCCTGTCAATTTTTATAATCTGAGGATGTTGTTCTGGTATAATATTTAGTAAATGAAGATTACTTACTTGGGACGATCATCCAAGTTCGGCGTCCGATCCTTGCCAACGATTCTGTCAATCTCTTCCTGAGCCTTATTCTGTACTTCCTGCTCCCTCACTAGATAACTGAAGCAGAAGCTCATGCTCTTGCTGGTCGTCTCCGTGCCGGCCATGAACATGTCCATGCACATGGCTACGAGCTGACCTTCAGAATACGAGTCCACTTCTCCTCTCTCCTTCAACACTCTTATGTACACATCCATAAAGTCTCTATCCTCTTGAGATGAATCAAATCGATTTTTATGCCTTGCCAACTCCTCCCGAAGAAACTTCCAAATTCTTTTATGCGTTCTAATAAAGTCTTTGTAGCCTGAGAGAGTGGGAGTCACTATGCTGAGGATAGGAAAGTGACTGAAGAGAGTGCCAACCATATCTACAGCGGCGAATAAGTCAAAAAGGAGGCTTTGTAGTACCTTCATCTGAGGATCACTAGGCTTATACCTGATTCCCGCCATCATCGTCCACAGAGTGTTTAAAATGTAAACATTGAAGAAATTGTGCATCTGAATTACTGCTGGTTTGCCGTCATTGTCACCAACAATCTCAAAGACGTCGTGCACCATGTGTGATGCTTCTAATCGGGCAATGTCCTCCATTCCTCGTCTTCCAAAGCCAAATTCCTTCAAATGCCGTAAAAGGAACCGCCTCTGTTCTTTCCATAATTCTCCATCAGTTAGTAATACGCCACGCCTTTCTCCCCAAGTTCTGGTTTGATAGAAGATTCCTTTCGGTCTACCGTCGATGTCCTCGTTGTAAAGCATCTCTTTGTTGGCTTCCAGACTGTTCACCATCACTATTCTATCCTTTCCGATTCTAAGACCAAGTAGTGATCCATCTTTGGAGTACGCTAGAGAGAGTTCCTTTACAGCTTTGTACAGGTAGCCTGTTTTTTCTCGAAGCTTGTACACTTCGCTGGCACAACCAAGGATTGGAACCCATTTTGGGCCTGGAGGGAATTTCTTGGGCTTACGAGTATCAAAATATAGATATAAGCAGGCCGCTACTACTATAGTTAGCGCTGCTAACCACATCTGAAACAATACATAACGAATACTTAGTAAATGAATGAAACGCTAAACTGATCATATAAACAACATTGCAAAATGAACTTAAAAAGACAAACATCGTTTAAGATCAATACAATCTTGTTCGACTGAAGCTTAGCTTTCAAGACCTATTAAAATACATATTTAAAAATTATGAACGTCTTTATTACAGGTACGAAAACAACGAATTTCGCTTAGCTGCGTATAATACTTTTATTTATTCGTATTAGATAAACTTGTAAGTATAACACTATCAACTTCTTAGGCTAATTCACGAATGATAAAACTCAAAACTGAAAAACCTTAAGTCATAGATAAGTCATTAAGTATGTAAGTTGTATATTATTATCTCTTTGTAGTCTTACAAAGAGATATCGTAGTGCCCAGCAGCTGCGACGTGATGGCGGTGATATTTATTTAAGGAAAAACAAATAGTAGCACAATAAGAATTAATCATAATATCTTAAATATTAAATTTTGAAACAATTATGCTGCCCGCTACATTCTCCACAGATTACAATTTAAAGTAGATATTTTAAAGTAGCTAGTAACAACACAATCCAGCTTGTACAATACTTGTACCAGCTTGTACAATACTTGTACAAGCTGGTATTCAGCTGTTACGGGTTAGATTGGATGCTGACCCCACTGTTATGGGAAACACTGGGAACACACTGTCTATTACTGAACTTCATTCTTGCATCACATAAAACTATTTGACTTAAATCTAGTTTTAAGTAATGCTTGAGTATTGAATGACGTTCTACACCTGATGAGATGATTGAGTTCTAATTTTCCTCAAAATCTACCGATAATTTTACATCCATGAATAGATCGGTGCTTCGGAACCAAATCAGTCGCGAGGCGCAATGCACCGCGTAATGTTACCAGCCAGGCGTGTCCAGCAACTGGTGCGTGACGTGTTACGTGCACGTTACGTGTGTTCGCGTGTCCATGCAGACATTAATAACACTGCACTATCGGTACTAAGAAAGGGAACATTCACGTGTTTCTAGCAAACGCACTGTATTTTGCACGTGAGTGTTTCGCACAGCTTACGGAGGAATGGGTCAATTGATGTAGACATCTGCTGAGCCTTCATAATCGAGTGCAATTAGCCAAAAATACTCCAAAGGTGTACTTAACGAAGTTTACAGTAGTCGGATTTTCATGGGATTTTTTTTGTCCAGTTCCTAGAGGAGTAGAGAATATATTCTTCGTTCTAATTGCACTCGACTATCAGGAAAATCAGTATTAACCACTCGTATGCCGCCTATACAGACACAATTAAAAAGTCATTGTGTCTCGTGTAGATCTACGTTCCGGCACACGAAAGGTTAAAGGATTCCAGTTCAACATAATATGTTAATAATAGCAAAATTTAAAAAAATGTTAAGTCTAAGTTATTTTGCAAGATATAGTTACATGCCTTGCCTCGCTCGTTTAATGAACTGCCTCGTTGGGCGAGGGATCGCGAGCACGACTGCGGTACATGTGTTCCCGGGTCGGACAAAGTGCTATTGGGTTTTTCCGACAAAAAATTCTCAGTAGCAGCCACGGAATCCGGGTGCCCGGTTGATGGCAATAGACTCACCCCCTTTTACATGGAACTTAAAACATATTTATGTTTTAAGTTCCATATAAGGCATAAGGCTTAATGCGGGTTTATTATTAAGTATACCTCCGCCTAACTCTTCGGGGATTAAGGGCGTGATGTTATGTTTATGTACTTAATAGTACACCCGAATTTCGCCATATATACCTGTATGTTATATACCTACTATGACATCTATTATATTATAAATAAACAATTTTGGTACCCACAAGGTCTGTTTAAGTTTATTTGAAAACCTACGTGAAAAACCCTACCCTCGTCCTTTGTGTCCACTATAAACAGCCCAGCATGCAAACAGCCTATAGGTAAACTATGCAATAGCAATACTAACAACAGTAAACATTCCTCATCAATCTCTTGGCCTTATCCCAATTTATTTGGGGTAAGCGCAGCATGTCTTCTCCTTCCATACTTCTCTATTTATGTGCTACTATCTACTGTACTACTGCCACATCTCAGCAGTCACCTCCTTTCTAGCTATATAATCCTTCACATAGCCCATTCATCGTTTCTTTGATCTTCCTCTACTACCACACTACCACCACTTCCTCTACCCATTGTGGATGGGACATACTCAAAAGTTTCATCACGACAATTTTCTCATTCCTCCGTATCACAATAAAGTTATCTCACGATAACCGATTACCACGCAATTTTTCAGTCACCGGCGCCATTTTCAGACTTCCTATTATGTACTCATGTCTTATTTTATCCATTCACGTAATACCACACATCCCCCTTAGCTCTCATCTCAGCCCCATGCAATTGCCTTTCATTGATTCCTTTTGTGGCCCAACATTCTGATTCATTATATAACAACGGCCAACATTAACAAAAGAAATACATCACAATATTTCACTTACAGTGCTATCTTTCGAAGCACTTTAACCTTTCTAAAATTGGATACAGTGCCATCTATTAACAGCCGATTGAACTACGAACTCCACGATGACAGGATAAGTCGACCTTGAAAACCTTCCATTTTACACTATACGCGAATAGATGACGTTGGCGGTGGTTTGTTGGTAAAAATAATGATTTATGAGAATTTTGTTTAATGTTTCTCATTTCGACGAAAAATATTAAAAACTGGAGCAAAACACAGTAAGCTAATAATAATAAGTTAGCTGGCTAAAACAGACTTCGGTTTACGTTAGCATAACATAGACACCAATCTCCCACAATATTTTTCTTTAAAATAAAGAAAAGACAAGTATTGTATATTAATATTATTAAAAAAGCAAAAAAGTAAAGGGATAATATTGCGTTTTACTTTTTATTTTAGAAGAATATTGTGGTAAAAATAATCAAATGAAATAATTTATCAGCAAAAGAATTGGCTACATTAAAAAAAATTCACTTCATTATTTGCACTATTTAAAAAAAATGAAAGTACCTATCAACTGCCTTTTGAAATTATGGTAACCACAAAATTATGTCATGCTTGTCATACTAACGATTTGACGGGTAAGGTTGGTTATATCTTTTTTTAAATTCCATTAAAGCTTTTGCTTGTTTTTAGTTAGTTCTCATTAACAAAAAATTATAAAAATCTGACCAGTTATAAAAAATTGAATGCGATTTTTTGGTACTACAACTGACTCAAAATGTAAGTTAAGGTAAGGGATAAATAAATATTTGCAAACATTGCTTTTAGTAAGTAGGTAATGATTAAAGTCTGCCTTACCATTGGTTCATTCTTGAACGTCATAACTTTAACTCAACTCAACTCAACTCAAAGCATTTATTTCAAACTAGCTTCTGCCCGCGACTTCGTACGCGGATCCTGTTGCTTATGCCAGCGACAACGGGGTCGTCAAAATCGAAGATCTGAAACGTCTGATGTCGAATCGTAAGAGCCCGGGGACGGGAAAACAACGGGATGCGCGAGACGATTCGAGACGTTCCATATCTTTCATTTTTGTAAGTCAGAAGTCGATACGTGGATACGCTTGGAACTCAAGCGTAATTCTCTATCCGTGAACGTCTCCGACTCGCGAGACAATGCGTGACGTTCACGAACAGCGGTCAGTCGCGCATCATATTCTTCAGAGTTCTCTAGAGACCTGGATGTAGATGCGTAAATACGCTGAGAACGCAGGCGTGCTTCGTTATCCAAGAGGAAGAGAAGAGAAGAGAGGAAGAGGTTTCCACGGAGCGAGTTGCAGCCTGATGTTCTCGAACAGCATCAAGTCTCTCCTGACGTTCTTCGGTAGATTCTTGGGATCTTATGATCCTCAATCTTTTAGCTCCTTTGGAACATTGGGAAAGATTTGACCTCTTTCTAGGCATGGTTATAGTTTTATTGTGAAGATACCTGATCAATAAAAATATAAGTGACTGCTCCCCTGCGTTACCGGGTAGGCTAACGTGTCACGAAGATAAGTGGAAAAAGTCTAAAACACTCAAATAGCATAAGCCCGAAGGCATATTTATTCGATAAAATAAAAAAATAAATGGGAGTTTTGTCCAGTAGAGTCAAATTTTCAATGATATACCGTCGTCATCGAATATCAGTCCTAAACTGTTACCGCCTTCACAGCGTGGAGGTACTCCCAGCTTATGTTATTTTATAATTATACAGTGAAATTAGTGATAGCTTTGATTTACACATCAGATGTTTCTGATCTTCGATTTTTATAAGTCAACAGGAAATGCCCATCAGACCGAACAACTTTTGCTAAGACGTCATTCCTGTATGTGTTATGGTGTAGCTGGGCTCTTGGAGTTCCACAACAGGTGTTCCAGATCTTCGATTTTTATAAGTCAACAGAGAGTGCTCATCAGATTGAACAATTTTTGCTAAGACTTCATTCCTATTAGAGATTGCATTGGTGGATGTAGAAAAGGGCCAGGGCCCGGTTTGCAATCTCTACTTGTAACGACTGTCGGCCCGGTGCCCTTTTCGACATCCACCGGGCCCGGTATGAATGGCCGGCCGGGCCCGGTTTGCAATCTCTAATTCCTATATGTGTTATGGTGTAGCTGGGCTCTTGGAGTTCCACAACAGGTGTTTCAGATCTTCGCTTTTATAAGACAACAGAGAGTGCTCATCAGTTTGAACAATGTTTGCTAAGACGTCATTCCTTTAGTGTTATGGTGTAGCTGGGCTCTTGGAGTTCCACAACAGGTGTTCCAGATCTTCGATTTTATAAGACAACAGAGAGTGCTCATCAGATTGAACAATTTTTGCTAAGACGTCATTCCTATATATGTTATAGTGTAGCTGGACTCTTGGAGTTCCACATCAGGTGTTCCAGATCTTCAAATTTATTCTCTCTGCAGAAAATGCTCATCACGTGGAACAATTTTTGCTATGGTACCATTTTTGTATCTCTTATAGTTTAGCTATTCTATTGCGGTTCTGCATCAGGTGTTCAAGTTTCTAAAATAAATTATAGCCTATATGTTGCCCAGACTTAATACCTATACAACAAAAAAGAAATCTTTCAAATCCGTCTAGTAGTTCCGAAGATTAGCGTGTACAAACAAACAGACAAACAGACAAACAGACAAACAGATAAACAGACAAACAGACAGAATTATTTTTTTGGATTCGTGCTCTATTACTGTTTCTAAACCCCTCTCATTTTTTTTTTTTTTAATATATTCAATGTACAGACACAGTTTTTTTACTGTCTTATTATATGTATATAGATATAGATAGACCCGTGACAGGCACTTTTGCATAGTCAAAAATAAGCTACGTACAGTCCCGCCACAGGCATAATGACTGTGAATGGACTGTAGTTGCCCATTCGAAAATAGATCTCATGGAGAAGAATGGGCTAGAAACTCCATAACTTACGTTCATGGGTATATTATAATATATTTTGCACTTTGATTTAGGTTAATAGTTTCTTTCACTGCAGCTCAATTACGATCAAAGACTTTCCCCAACCATCTACAAGATAAATAAGTACGTATATGACATACCATCGGTTTAAGGTCGTGACTTGTGCACTAGGTAGGTAACAAGTCGTTAGGAACGTTATCTTTATGTACCTTTGACTTGCGAAGACTAGATTGGCTCAGAGGTTTGGCGGTGGGACTACAGGACAAAGGATTGCGGTTCGATTTCTAATTTTCTAAAAAGAACCCAATCCAATAGATCTATACCTAGCAAAAGGTGTGATTGACAGATCATTTGATTCACAGCAGAAGCTTACATTAATGTCCAGTGATAGACGGCTTTTGATGT
The DNA here is from genome assembly GCA_905220335.1 of Noctua pronuba. Classification (NCBI taxonomy): domain Eukaryota; kingdom Metazoa; phylum Arthropoda; class Insecta; order Lepidoptera; family Noctuidae; genus Noctua; species Noctua pronuba. The sequence continues at coordinate 1,546,702 of LR999891.1, read as the reverse complement.
CAAGAAAACGGGTGAGTACTAGGCAACAACAACTTGTATTGTATTGTATAACGGGCTGGTTTCCGCAACTCCACGTCAAAGCGCGTATTTTGCAACAACAACTTATAGACAAGACGTATACAAGGTGTAAACAGACCCTTTACGAAGCCGTTAACCAAGCATTCTGTACATCAAACTAAGTAACTCTGCACAAAAATTATTGCTGGGAAACGACTTTTTTTTTTGGGGTGAAAAATCACGTTTTACAGTAAAACTCAATGTAACGCACTCAGAACTTAGTGCTGATGGATGCTTTGAATAGTATGGGGGTCGTGGAGGTGTTTAAAGTAAAAATCATGCATTCAAAAAAAAACTTCTGAAAAATTTGGAACTTTGACCCCTAATATCTGCGTAACTAGAAGGTTCCCAGGTATGCTCTAGAACAAAAAACTGATCGCAATGACGTGGAGAACAAGTGCCTTTCGGCTTCGTTAAGGGTCTATTTACACCCTTTATACCTACCTATTGAAGATACCACACAGTGCATATTATTATGTTACAGAATCAGTCTTATATTCCAAGACCCGTTTAGAGTCAATCGCTCCACTCTGCAAGTCAGGAGATGTCAAAACAACGGTTCAAATCGCCCACCAAATCGTATTCTTGCCCACAACTGGCGGTTCTTCGAATTCGACAGATGATTCTTCATATATGAAAACTCTCGTCGAAGGATGCACTCGTTCTTGAGCTTTCAGAAAAGAATATGTTGCAGAGGTAGAAAATTTTCAAAAAACTTTGCAAGTTTGATTTCACCAAAACAACTCAGTTTGGACCTCGAGTTATCGGGATCAAAATTGTTGCTATTTAGATCTAGTATAACCCATTTCAAGGAATGCACCCAATTACCAATCACCCTGGATAAACAAAAATATATATACAGTTTAAATAAGTTATACATAAAAACGTCAGGGTAGCTCGCGAAATTCGAATTTTCTTACGTTTTTTGTTTTTTATACAAAATTAAAATCATTAATACAACCCTCTAAGTTCGTTTAACCTCATTCAGTAACAATTTCATGAAAAAGTCATTCAATGAGGTTAGTTGTTTTGAATTTCAATGAGGTTAGTTGTTTTGAATTGACAGATCTGATGTATTGTAATTTGTATCTTAATTTTATTGTTGTTTGATCTCAATTTTATTTTATTAATTAATTTCTTGTATTGTATTGTTTTTGCCGAACTTGTAACATAAACTTTGTATGCCTCAATGGCGGGACATAGCTGACACCTGTATTTAACACAACATCTTATGAACCTATGATCCACAATAAATTATTTGAATTTGAATTTGATTTTTATTCTTAAACTGAGAGGAGCTCGTCGCTAAATAATAACAGCCGCTCGGGTCGATCTTTAGGTTAAGCCGTGCTTGCCTAGGTTGGTCTGTGGGTGGGACCGCCTATTACATACCGAGTTCCCTCCGTGCCTCGGAAATCACGTTAAGACGTTAGTCCCGGCTGTCATTTGTAGATCTTTGACAGTCGTTATAGGCAGTCAGTGGCCCAAAAGTCTGACAACCAGTCTTACCAAGGGGTATTGTATTACACTGTACTAACTGGGTTGTGGAGGGCAGATAGGCAGTTACGTCCGTTAAGAAAGGAGGTCGGTCCCGTCAAAGTTAGGAATAGGTTAGGCAGATGATGAGCCTCGTTGGTCTAGTGGTCACAAGCCCTACTGCTGAGCATGAGATCTTCGATAATTCGCTGGCCAACTCAAATGTTTTTGGGTTTTCCCATCTGGAATGTTCATGTAGCAGGTCGGAGTCAGGAGTGGACTATTGCGTGGAACATAAACCGAAGTGGCGAAATGTGAGTGTGCCATAGGTACGGACCTCTACTCAACCCGTCCGCGATTACAAGCGTGATTTTACGATATTTTAGTAACTTGTAGGTTCGAAATCCAACCGTTGCACAAAAAAAAGCTATGTATTTGCTTACTTATTAACTATCTTGCACTTCATAAAGGGTGTAAAAAGACCCCTAACGAAGCCGAAAAGCACTTGTTCTCCCCCTCATTGCGATATTTTTTTTGTTCTAGACCATACCTGGGAACCTTCTAGTTACGGAGATATTGGGGGTTAAAGATCCAACTTTTACACAAGTTTTTTTTTTTAAATGCATGTTTTTAAAGTGAGATTTTTACTTAAAACACCTCCACGGCCCCCGTACTATTCAATCCATCCATCAGCACAATGTTATGAGTGCGTAACACTGAGTCCTACCGCAAAACGTGATTTTTCACCCCAAAAAAAAAGTCGTTTCCCAGCAAACATTTTTGCGTAAAGTTACTTAGTTTAGAATGCTTGGTTGACGGCTTCGTGAAGGGTCTGTTTACACCCTATATATCCGTCTTTAGAAAAATAACACAAAATTAAATATAAATACTTACAATAGAAGTAATTAAGCCAAACGCAATACACAACAAAACAAAAACACAAATCAACAAGTACGCTTAGCCATAACTCCGCAGCAATAAAAACAAACGACTTTCTTAAAACGAAAATACGGTAAATGCATTTCGCGCTGCACCAAAGTGCAGTGTTACGTAAATGTTATTTACCTTGTGCGTCGGTCGGTGTGCAAGCTTTCACTGTACTGTGTCCGGGACTGCACATAGTATAAGCGCACCCCGCCTATTGCAGCGGTACAGTGGATGCACTTACACCGAAGCGTAACAAAATTCAATTGAGCAGGAATTAATTGATCTGAACTAATAAAAAAGAAACGACTTTGAAGTCATATTCACATCATTATAGTTTTTTTGACTAGCTTAACAATTAGATAAGTATGCCTAAAACAAATAGACATAATAAAAAAGAATTACTAATTCGGGTAAAGCCGGGTTGGCTGTACGCCGTTACAGAGACTTTGCGACACTATTAATATTAATTAATCATTTAAATTAACAGTAAAAATAATTGTCTATTGTTGCATACCTCCCGGGCCTGCGATGCTTTGTACATGAAACCCCTAAAATTAGAGTAGATAGATTCAGAAAAAGAGATGTAACTAGTCATTTTGAGAATGTGAATCTGGTTTCTCATAAGGAAAACACAGAATGACTGCTGAACTACTTATTTTATTGGAGAAGGGTTCCTTATTGTCTATAAAACTCTTAAAAGGGACTTGAAGGTACATAAAAGCGTGACAAATGACAGTGACAATCTTAACATGTGGTGTGCACCCGAAAAATTGCGTGCACGTTACGAACAATGATCAACTTGAATGCATGCACAATTCACTTTCTTGTTACATGTCGGTGTAAACTTAGCACAGTACTTAGTAACTACCGTTTATTCTTACACGAAATATTGCAGACTGCGCGTCGTGTGCTGAACTGTTCAAAGTTCGATTTCCGGATGAAGTTGGAAGTTACTTCCAAGTTTATAAAAGAAAATTTAGCACGGTCACATACAGACTTTCTACAGTCCTTAAGGAATTCAGATTCTCGTCAGTGTGCCTACAATGTGACGTTTGCAATGTTTGCAGTGGCTACTCTTAAAATAATAATGACACGACGCAGGTCATGTCCAGTTCCGGCCCACGAAGCGCGAATGCACGGATGTGTAAATAATGCCTGATTGTTGTAATGCACAATTTGCACACCCGTGCAATCTCGACGTTTGTTAAACCTGCATTTGTCACAATTAACTCGCTCCCATCCTTATTTTTACCATCGTCGAGTGTTCATACGGTCAATCGTGTCACTGCAATATTGTGTATGCTTATCCTTATAACCTCGGAGGTTTTACCCATCACAAATAAAAATAAAATAAGCTGTCGTTACCAATTTCTTAGTGTAGTGTTGTGCTCACACGGTGACAAAGTTGAAAGGTGTCATGTGTCCGTTACATTACACCCTACCAACTGGAACGTAGTGATTACGTCACGACCAAGCGACATGCAACAAAATATTGCGGTTATAAAAGACATATTACCATTATAAAAGATTTTACGTACTTAGGCAGTTGCATGCGGGGTTTTCTTCCAAAAAATTTAAGATAACTCAACTTCTAAAAGATAGTATGAACACAGATAGTTTTAAGCTTTCATGGTTTATAACTGAACTGACACCGACACTTCCGGCATATCTTTCGTGATTTTCAGTTTTAGGTTGTCGTACCTCAGTTGGCAAAAACGAAACTTTATGGGACCACTTTGTCCATCAGTCAAGACCCTTTTTCTCAGTAACGCGTGGAGCTGCTGCTAGCTGAATTATTATTATCAAATACTCGGGTCTGCTACCCCTTGAAGCAGTGAAAAAATCAAACTTATAAGTCAACGCGATCAAAAGATATGACCGTATAAATCGCATATTTTGCAATTTCACAAGGGAATCAAAACCTACAGGGTCCTTCCCGTTGACCTAGAATTATGAAATTTGACAAGAAGCAATGTCTTACAGCACATGGAAGGGATAAAATCTGTAAACCGTAAATATGTAGTTTAATAACAAAATACCTACGGATCCCTCGGTGCGCGAGCCCAACTTGTACTTGGCCGGTTTTTTTATATTTTTATGTCGGGAGCTCAGAATAATTGAATTCCCGTAAGTGACTGTACGGTCTATCTAGTACGATCGTTCACAGATGGTCTAGTGAACTATTTTCGGTGCACTTACCTACCTTTTCAAGCAAGCGACTTTTTCAAACGTTTACCTATGAAGCAATAGATGTCCAATCAAAATCAGACATTCGGACTGTGCTTGAAATTAAAAAAAGGAAATTGTGGTGCTGGCTGCGTTTCCCAGGTATGGCAAAGTACTATTGAAAAGCTTTCAGTCCGGTATCATGGACACTTTGTTTTGTATTAGGAACAAGCGCTGCCTCGTGACGTGAAACTATTACATCCCTATTTGAGTCGGATTTTGTAAAAAAAATTGAAGGTTTTTATTTATTTTTTGCACAGTACCCTAATACTTTTTCAAAAATAAAAGTTCGCCAAGTCTACGTTACTCCTTTTAACATCAGTTATCTGCCAATGAAAGTCTCGTCAAAATGGGTTAGCCGGAACAAGCAGACAGCACAAAAATTTAAAATGAATGATTTTTTGTTATACTTAAGTACCGTATATATTTTCATACGGATTCAGTAAAAAGCTGTTATTTTGAAATTACATATAGATGCTTCAATTTTATTTATTTGTATGGATTTCTTAATAGAAGCCGGAAACTGGATTTCTGCCCGTATTAAACATATACTATGACCAGCCAGTCGATGACATCATTCTAAACTAGGGCTTCAGCTGACTCTATTTTCCATTAATTTTGCCCTAACACTGCCCGCCTTTATTTTACTCTGGAATTGCACGGATTTGGGAAACCTGATACGATACTGAAGCCTGCCTTAGTTAAAATTCGGAAAACCACCAACAACAAAAAAAATGTTGACCCAGATCAATCTTTCAATTTCGAATATTGCGTCGAACTCCATATTGAATTTATTTGCATGGCACGTAAAAATGGCAGGTGCGTCTGGCTGCAGAAATATAAACATATTCTGAAACGCCCCAGTTTTTATTGAAAAAATGATGTATACATTGCCGTTTATTTGCAGTGGCGGCACTGTGGCAACGACCCCGAAACTAGGCCGTGGATTTGAACCTAGGTATGCGTGTTACTTTGTGGAATTCAATTTATGATCTCTGCTCGAAAAATGTTGTGGGAAACCCGCATTGTGATAGAATAAAAATTCAATATTGGTATTTTCCACCAACTGGGCCTGCGATAGATTACAGCCCATTCCCTCGCCCAGAGAGGTGGAGGAGTGTGTCCCACTAACAGCATTGGAAACATTATAAGCTAATTATGCATTTTTATTAACAGGAAAGCTGAAGGCGACGCCCGATACTATCGCATCGGATATTAAATAAAAAAATAAAAAATAAAGATTATTAGTGAATTCATAAACTATGCGACTATCATAATGTATGCGACTGTCCCTTTAAACTTATTTTGACGTCATTTTATCACCGGTCCTTTGGAACGTAGACAATTTTTCGTTACGGTCGAATGGCCCATGGGCCCATCGCATCGTACTATCGTGCAGGCAGTCGGCACCAGTAGACACTAGAGACATCTACAGGCCCTTCATAGTACGCATAACAGACGTCAAGCTTGGATATCTCATGTGCCTCCTACTACTCCTACTACTAGCATTCATCCGAAATCATATCAAAACACAGCTCAGCGCTATTGGTGGCGGCGGCAGTGCCTAGGTGTGGTGGTGCGGTAAGTTTACTGATAGCCAAACTAGATGGCGCTGTGAGTCTTGCTACTCTATAATACATAAAGTAGCTAAGTTTAGTCTTGTATGTGTTTAGTACTAATGTCTGTATTGAACTTTTGATTATTACTACTAACTTATTTTATTTTATTTTGCGACTGCCTCTTTGGTCTAGTGGTCGCAAGCGCAACTGCTGAGCATGAGGTTTTCAAGGTTTTCAATTCTCAGGTCAGGCAAAGCGTTATTCGGTTTTTTCATCGGAATTTGGCAGTAGCAGCCACGGAGACTGGATTTGTGCCCGATTGATGACAATAGGCTCGTCCCCTATTACATGGGACTTAAACATAACTGGCAAAATGTGGGTGTACCATTAGGTACACCTCTGCCTTACCCTTCGGGGCGGGGGGATATAGGCGTGATGTTATGTATATAACCAAGCATGTGACAAGGAAATCCACCAATCTGAGCCCTAGAGTATTTAGGGCTTACACACGATGCAATGTTATGTTTTATCGCTACTTAACCCTTTCGCTGCCCAGCACCCAGCGTAATATGGGAATTGGACTCATATGCTGGGTGCTGGGCAGCGAAAGGGTGAACTGTCTTACCAATAGAAAGTACCTACGCTGTCAAAATCTCGATGACGAACATTCTCACTGAAGTAATACTTCACAGCAAGCTTTCGGATACATCGCGATGAAGAACATTCTCAATTAATAATTCTTAATTCGTCATAGCGTACCTTCTGACTCACGTAACTTGTACTGACAAACTTTATGTATACGGTACAACGGTATTTTAAATTTCGAAGTTCAGTAATACAGTACAAAAGCACATAGGTATTTTTTCACAATTCATCTGCCTAGCCTTTTCCCAACTATGTTGGGGTCGGCTTTCATTCTAACCGGGACCAGCTACATAACAGTACTTTACATGGAGCGACTGCCCCTCTGAAGTCCACAACCCAGTTAAATAAAATAAAAAGTCTTACTGGCTGTCAGACTTTCGGGCCACTGACTACCGAGTATGCCGTATTTGTATCATAAAGGGTGTAAAAATATCCTTAACGAAGCCGAAAGGCACTTGTTCTCCCCGTCAATGTGATCATTTTTTTGTTCTAGACCATACCTGGGAACCCCCTAGTTACGGAGATATTGGGGGTCAAAGTTCCAACTTTTTCACTAGTTTTTTTTTAAATACATGTTTCTAATGCAAGATTTTTACTTTAATCACCTTCACGACCCCCGTACTATTCAATCCATCCATCAGCACTATGTTTTGAGTGCGTTACATTGAGTTTTACCGTAAAACGTGATTTTTCACCTCAAAAAAAAGGGGTCGTTTCCCAGCAATAATTTTTGCGTAAAGTTACATAGTTTGATGTACAGAATGCTTGGTCGACGGCTTCGTGAAGGGTCTGTTTACACCCTGTATACGAAGTACCAAGTTTTCTTTAACATTTTAATAAGAACCTACCGTGACTAATAGAAAACTCGATAAAAGCATTTAAAATTACATGGTAGGTAACAGTGTGACCCCGTCTCCCGGGCCATATAAACTTTTATCAGTAACTAAGTAAGTAGTATGTTTCAGATAAGATTAGGAACCATTCGCAACAGTATTGCCCAGCACAAAACGAGCTTTCGGATCTTGTTATTCATAGGGGCAGAGGGTTCAAAGTAAAGTGGTTAAGTAAGGAATGACTTCTGTGCCAATTTGTGAAAATGTGTTATGGCTGGTTTGTATTGGTGTAGGTTAGTTTTCTGAAATTATCCTCTATAAGAAATTGCTAGTAGAATAGAATAATTTTATTTGTGTAAAAACATGGTATATTAAGGTCTTATAAATAGGGTTGTGAACTTATATGTTTCGTCATAGAATCGCATACAAATATTAGAACATAATTTTATTTCATTTTATTAAATAAATAAAAATAATTTAAAAAAAAGAAATCTTAACAATAATAGGCACTTTTAATTAAAGAAATATTTAAAAAATATATCAACTTAAAATAATATGTAGAACTACTGAGTTCTACATAGTATTAAGTTGATATATATTTTTTTAAATATAAGTAACCGATAGATATGGCTACTGAGCCATATCTATCGGTTACTTTTCGTTGAAGAAATTCTTTTAAAAACAAATACAAAGCCATTTATGAAATTTGGATTTAAAATATTTTAAAGGAAGTTCTCTTAATAATTGTTTTGGTATGTTGTTAAAAGTAGATCATACTAGCTTTTGCTCACGGCTTCGCCCGAGTACATGTCGGCAACAATCCAACGCATATACTACCGATATACAAAGTATCATAATTATTTATGTACACTACTAACCTAAATAAATGGTATTTCTGTATGCTAAACATCTAAATCCAGTGAATGATGAATGATTTTACCTAAAAATTAAACAAGAAATTAATCAAAGTACTAACAGTCGGTATACGGATTTATGAGGTAGGAATTAGGATAGGCTCGCCCCCTATTACATGGGACTTAAACATAACTGGCGAAATGTGGGTGTACTATCTCTGATCTACTATACTAGGTGTACCTAACACCTCTGCCAAACCCTGAGGGGATAACAGACGCGATGTTATGTATTATGTAGGTATGATACCTTTCTTTTGACTATGCAAAAGTGCCTGTCACGGGTCTATTTGAAATAAATGCTTTGAGTTTGAGGAGCTCGTGGCTTAATAATAACAGCCGCTCGGGTCGATCTTTAGGTTAAGCCGTGCTTGCCTAGGTTGGTCCGTGGATGGGTGACCACCCATTACATACCGAGTTTCCTCCGTGCCTCAGAAAGCACGTTAAGCCGTTGGTCCCGGCTGTCATTTGTAGATCTTTGACAGTCGTTAGGTAGTCAGTGGCCCAAAAAGTCTGACAACCAGACTTACCAAGGGGTATCGTATTACCCAGTACTGACTGGGCTGTGGAGGTCCGATAGGCAGTCGCTCCATGTAAAATACTGGTATTCAGCTGTATCCGGTTAGACTGGAAGCCGACCCCAACATAGTTGGGAAAAGGCTAGGCAGATGATGATGATGCTTTGAGTTTGAGTTTCTCCTATCTATGGATAATCATCTTTCGACGTAATTTATTATAATCCACCATTTTCATATACATGTCTTTCTTCTTCAATATTTATATATTTGACCGTGGCGATACATAAGTTATTGACATTGAAACCATATGGGATTTATCATAATTATGTATGGTCTAAACCTGATTTTGTCTTTATTAGAATTATTAAAAGCTATATCGTCATATTTATTTTTTGTTCCTAGGTATTACACAATGATTATTAATCGGCCAAATCGGCACAATGATCCTTATCTTGTTATTATCAATAGATTTGTTGCCTAACAACAATATTATAGTATGGTCACCAATAATTCAGATGAATTATTTCTGCCACGCCTTGGTAGATAGCAAGCATGATGATAATGACAAAGATAGGTATAATCAGCCCATTACTTAATTTTCTGTACAGAGTGGAAGGAACACGTCCGACGCGAAAACGGTTACCACGTACTCACTACATCATTCTGAACATCATCTGCCTAGCCTTTTCCCAACTATATTGGGGTCAGCTTCCAGTCTAACCGGATGCAGCTGAATACCAGTATTTTACATGGAGCGACTACCTATCTGACCTCCACAGCCCAATTAGTACTGGGTAATACGATACCCCTTGGTAAGGCTGCTTTTCAGACTTTTTGGGCCACTGACTACCTGTAACGACTGTCAAATATCTACAAATGACAGCTGGGACCAACGGCTTTACGTGCTTTTTTTTATTCTGAACATAATTCTGAATTCGAAGAATAATTTTTCATCGGTAAGTACCTAATTTAAAGAAAAAAAACAGCTGATTCCTACAAAAGTGCATTACCTACACGGTCAAAACTATAAAAGGGAGCAGTGGTCGGGTTAGACGAAGTTAATTACTTGACTGGTATCGAACTCGTGATCTTACAATTCAAAATCGAAGTCGTTACAATGAGATCAGACGGATCTGAAGGAACAATTGACCCTAAGGAAGCACCAAAAGTACACTTTACAAGGAAGCTAAGAAACGAACAAGCTAAGAAAGAACATATATATAAAAACTTATAACATACCTATGTACCTACATATAAAAAAGCGTTCAAAATGAATCTGCATTTTTAACGATCAAAATAAGAAGGACGGGAATACTAGCATCAGACAAAATATTGTGTGCCACATTTTACCTATCTTCAGGACCACTGGTAATGTAGATTGTGTTGCATGTTTGTCTAGTTTTCGGCCTGGCAAATATAGAAATGAAATTTTATTTATTTATTGTCTTTTCTAGGGCACCATTGACAAAGAAATGACGAAAAATCTTCATTTCCTTCTACCTGGACTAGAATATGTTTTAATAAGTTCATAACTAAATATTTACAAACGGCTCTAGCCTTAATTTGATTCACTGTTCTATTTAGTAGATAGGGTTGCTTCCCTAGACATCAAATAGCTCACGAAAGGAAGGAAAATAAAATTAGTCTGGTCCTTTGTCGCCGGATACGGTGAAGAAGACAACAATTAGGAACACTTTTATTAAATTATCTACCTGTCTGCTGCTCTCTCAAGTGCTTTAACATCCTAGGTTCCTACAAATACATACCTACATAGCTACATAGTTACATACCCAATCTAAGACGCCCTGTTTCTAGCCTTATCAGATTGAACTATTGCATTCAAACTCAAACTCAGCTTTTATTTCAAATACAACAGTTAGAATAACATTAGCGTACGTACATTTACAAACTAAGGCTGAAAATGCGTCTCTCTCTAGACATTTCAAATAACACGACATAATTAGTAACTTCTAATTAACTAACGAGTTTAGAAAATCTAACCAATCTGAGGTGCTAACATTTTCGAGGTTACTAATGCATTTTAGATTCTTAGAAGAACTTCAGCAGCATCCGTAAATGGTAAACTTAACCCTTAATCATCCGATTTTTGCGTAACCTTTACCCCCCACCCCACCCTCCTGACTCAAAAGCTGGAGACTCCCATGATATGTACCTAAGTTATGCCACATACCAACAGGTTATTAGCACAACAATTAGGATATGTTCTCATTCTTAAATCCGGTGCTTATGTCAACAATCCTTTAAAAAACAAGACAGCTTTAAAACAATCACGATAATATAAAGCTGCCTATTCTTGGTTCGACAATTTCGATTGATTTAATATTTTTTGTTACTAGCTGCGCCCGCGGCTTCGCTCATGTGACCGCGTATTCTTTTGGCATTAATCGACGTGAAGTCGTAGTATGTTCCTAGAAAAAAATAATATATTCTTATGTCGGACTTACCGTTAATTTTATCTAAAAACGTATAGGAATACTTGAATCTTTGATTCAATACGATGAGGCGAGTTCCTTTAATGCTTGAATAAAAGATTCAGTATTAAAGGAACTCGTATTTTGTAGTGAAGACTTATATTTGCTTATGCATAACTTTACTCAATATAAGCCAGGTGTGCTTTGGTCTATTTTTAGTTGTATTTGTTAGTTTTACAGAACTCATTTATCAATTAAATGAATGGTTGATGTTATTTATATGTCCAGCTTTTGTAAACGGGGTGTAAATAAAATATCCGGAAGGCCACGGGAGAGACCTTCTCTTTCCTTTAAAAAAAAACTTGTTTAGGATGACCCCCAATAAAAATGAAACACTTGGCAGCTTGAAAAACGATTGCTATAAGCACAGTTAATTGTCTGTATGTGATAATATTATTAGTTTATTACAATAACACATCTGCTGACCGCAAAAGAAAACTCGTCCGTAGCGCATAAAGATAGTAACCTTGAACGCTATTGAAGTGTGAACATGCGTCTACATAATTAATAGGCAACCATCAGTAACCGGTTCTATGGGAAAGAGTTATGCAAGGATTAAAGACCCAATAACCTTGAGACTTTTTTTGTCGCAATCGCATTCGAACTAGCTAAACGAAATATAGAAACAATTCTATGTCATTTGAGACGTGAAGCAGATGATGGAGAAGAGTGCAGAATACAATCGGCTACTGTGTGTAGCTTTTGTCGATTATGAAACGGCATTCGACAGTGTCACAGTCAGTATGTAGACGTACTCAGGGAGTTGAACGACGCGGCAACAATGCATGTTAGATTGCATGAACTCACCGCACCGATTTAGATCAAAAGGGGAGTGCGACAAGGAGATACCATTTCGCCTAAACTGTTCATTAATGCCCTGGAAGTCATGAAAACACAGAAATGGGACCAAAGTGGTGTCTACTTGTCACACCTCCGGTTTTTTTTGCATACTGAAACTACTTTTCGATGCTTCCCTACTAGTTGGCTTAAGAATGAACACGTCCAAGAGGAAGGTGATGACTCTGTCTCAGCTGTTATGGATGGAAACGAGCGTCTGGCAATGGTTGATCATTATGGTAATCTGGGACATTTTCTATCTTTTGACAAGGAGCATTCCAACAAGGAGATTTCTAGGAGAGTACAGCTCGGATGGTTGGAATTTGGTAAACTGGAACATATTTTTCGATGCGCAAAGATCTCTCAGAGCCTAAAACCCCGCCTTTTCAACCAATGTTTCCTGCCAACAATAACCTACGGTGCCAAGACATGAACGCTCACAAAGGAGACTGTCCACTAAGCACGAGTGGCACAAAGGACCATGGAGCGAGCAATGATCGGCATAACCCTCTTAGATCGAGTGCGAAACACTGAAATCCGCCGTCGGAAGAAAGTCTACGACGTCGTCGGGGCTGGCGCCTCAAATGAGCCTGGGCAGGACATTTGGCTAGACGCGGATATGGCCGATGGAGCAAGCCCTTGACCGAGTTGCGGCCAAAGAAACCAACGCCGTCCTAAAGCTCGTTGGGTCGACGACATCGTCAAAGTCGCGGGGAAACACCTGGATAAGGGACGCTCAGAACCAGGAAGAGTGGTAGACAAAATGGGAGGCCTTTACCCAGAAGTGGGTGGTTCCGGGCTGATATGATGATGATAATGTTTAATAAATAATGTTTGAAGTGAAGAATCTTAAAATGAGGGAAAATAAAATTCTCTTTAGCTCACAAAATTGCGGCATTCTTTATCAAATCGCACGTTGAACAGCCAGCTTTATTTAAAAAAGTTATGCTAAACGCTTCACCGGTCGACCTTGGCGAGTTTTTTTTATCAAAATAACGAATTTCGAGTTCAAATTCTAGTACCGATTTGTTTGATCATTCAATATTGTATGTTTCCGTTGAGCTTTGAACATATTTTATTTGTGAAAGATTTTTGTCTTTTTAAAGCGACCGACTGTTTTATTTTAACAATGGTAGTGTCCTTTAATTCGACAACATTTGTACTCGTCTCTGTAGGTATGTATATTTACGATCTATGTTTAAGAGATGAATTTTTTAATAATGGAAGAACCCATGAACTAATAGGTGACGAATTACTTTCAAAAACCTTCGGGTTGTGATAGAAATGTGTCATGTAATTCGGGTACCTACTGGAAAGGCTGTTCCTTTTTTGTAAACTCCAGACAAAAGCACAATAGGTTTAGTTGTGAAAGTCCGACCCGAGGACGTATCCATATATTTCCCCGAGACGAAGGATATTCATGAGGTGTCCCACACAGTCACCAGAACGTCTAGTACCGTGAGTGAGTATCTTGCCACGTGGTCTGAGTTAGTAACAGGGCTTCGTTGCTTCGCGTACCTTACTACTTATTAGATATAAAAAATAATGTTGTTTTTACTTGTATTTATGCAACAGGTAGGTACCCATATACTATACAGGGTGTAAACGGGCCCTTCACGAAGCCGTCAACCAAGCATTTTGTGCATCAAACTAAGTAACTTTACGCAAAAAAAATTGCTGGGAAACGACTTTTTTTTTTGGGGTGAAAAATCACGTTTTACGGTAAAACTCAATGTAACGCACTCTAAACTTACTGCTGATGGATGCTTTGAATAGTTAACGGGTCATGGAGTTAATTAAAGTAAAGTTAAAACCTTTAAAAGTGGTATTTAAAAAAAAACTTGTCAAAAAATTGGAACTTTGACCTTCAATATCTCCGTAACTAGAAGGTTCCCAGGTTTGGTCTAGAACAAAAAAATGATCGCAATGACGGGGAGAACAAGTGCCTTAAGGCTTCGTTAAGGGTCTTTTTACACCCTTTATATCCAAATATTTTTATTGTTTTAGGTATAATTGTGTGTAGTTGGGTATGATATTTATTTGCAGTGCACCACTGACTACCCCTGTTTATTTTAAGTTCTAACCAAAGGTGGTCCGGAAGCTATCGCTATCAATGATAAAAGACCCTTGGGACCATAGAATAAATAATATTATAAAATAATAAAAATGTGAAACAATTTGGGTGTGCAATAAAATATTCTATCTCTCTACCTATGTACTTCTTCTACTTTTTCGTGATAATTATGTTCGTGAATAAGATGATTTAGACATCAATTCTGTGATTCTATGATCACTTGGAGGATTAATCCTCCAAAAATGTATCTTGCCCACATCTTTACCGTACCCACTTATATTGTAAAATGTCCCGGTCGGCGTTTCAGCATTAATGAAAGTCCTAGGCAAGGAGACTCTGGTGAACAAACTATTTGACCGATAGGCCCAGGGTCATAGACAGAGTGACATTCTGTCAGCGATAACAATGAGGAGAGGGTATCAAAAATGTATTGGATTGACATAAAACCTGTCAGTCAATCCTGTTGAAAGTCGTTGTAAAATAAAAATAAACATACTTTAGACTGACGTCATTTTATTTCTCGTATTTTTCTCATCATGGGAATGCATAAAAATAACTAGTTAGCCATCTTTGGGAGCCTGCCATTTTGGATTTAGGATGACGTCATTTAGCAAACCATGCATTGGCATCCAAACTAAACATGTATGCACAATTTCAGATCAATCGAAAACCGGGAAGTGTGTCAAATATAACTTCTAAGATTTTTTTCCTAATTAGTTACAGGTGAAGCTAATAAAAGCGTGTTTTAATACCAAAAAACTTCACTTAACTTGTCTGGGCCTAATAAAGTTATTTCTAAGGTACTCCCGCATGAATCCGACTTACATTGAATCGAAACATCATTTATTACGTTGGAACATATTTTGTTGTTTGAAATCGCAAACATGCCGCGAACTAGCGTATCGATCGGTACGCAGTCCTTCTAGATATCAGATGAGGTCATTGATCTGTTACTGACCGATATTACCTTCCTATCCCCAATTCTCCAGGCACTACACATTTAGAAAATGAATAATAATAAGATGTCCCTTCAAAACCTCCCAGATATCCCATCACCAGACTGTTTCATATTCGTTTCCGTAAATCAAACCTTGGTCTCAACGCTCCCTTGTTACGAATATGTAGAAGCTACAATAGCTCCTACACCTCACTGGGAACCGATTTATTCGGTGTTTCCCTCAACAAGTATAGAAGATCAGTTTCTGAGGTACGGGAGCGCACTAATTTGCCTTTAAATATCTCATTTCTTTAAATTCCCGCAACTAATTAACAAAAAATGTAAATGAAAATCTTTAGATATCACACTCATAATACATATCATCATAAATCATATCATCTCATTTAGATTTAACAAAATTTTATATTGTATTCAAATTGTATTATTTTGAATTTTGTTGTATGTTTGTATTTTGTTGTCTTATGGTGAATGCTGCGTTTACCTATAATAGGCATACATATCGTTTCACATTAATACTTAGTATGTGTACTGCTGTTGGTGTACCAAATAAATAAATAAAATAAATAACTAATAATATCCATCTTCAAAATCATTGCTGTTTCCTTTTCAATTTAATTGGAAAATGTAGAGGTTTCCAGAAACGAATTAACTTTTGGCTTTTTTATATCTAAGGAACTATCTCCTTAAGTGTATAAAATCATTGCTTTTGTACATAAGAAAATTAGGTAAATCTTACTACTATTGTAAACCCAAAAGTTCGTGAGGATGGATGAATGCTTATTACTCTCCAACTTATACGCTATTAGCTGGCTCAAAGATAGTTCATAACCTGGATTACAAAGAATACTTTTTATCCCGGTAGTACGATCTCGTGGGTCAAATACCACGCGGGCGAAGCCGCGGGCATACCTAGTAAATAATAGGAAACGTATAGGTACTGCTTAACTTCTAAAAAATATATGATTTAAATATTGAAATGAGCCGCAGTAGGTTGTGGAGCTGTGTCGCAAACTATGTTCCACTTCATACCCTGCCTGCCCAAACACATGCATTCAAAATTATATCTGCTCTACCAACGACGGCGCACGCCATGGAAACAACGAAGTTTTGGGGCAACAAAACTTGAAATATGTTATATTAAATCATATCTGTCCTGCAAGAAACAAAGAAAAGAAAAAAAAAATTATTAGTCAAAACAAAAAAAAAATGTTAAAACAAAATTATAAGTATCAAAAGTAAACATAAGAAAAAAAATTAAAACAAACGAAATTGTAAGCGACAAGAAGAAGAAGAAAGATCCATTAAAATAATCAAAACCATAAATCTGATTGTAGAAAACGTACATTGCCAGTTATCTTGCACATTTCCATGTTACAGCACATTATGACACTACAAAACTAATTAAACCAACCCACCGCGAAAGCTAAAGATAAAATAAAATGGCTGCGGATTAAATAGCGCGACATGGTCGCGTTCAGTATCACAGCCATTGTCTTACTTGTACCTACAAGTGTACGCACGGACTGATTGCTTTCCATTCATTCTGCCTGTCACTACGAAATGGTAACAGAAGGTTGGGCACTAACTCTCAACGGTGACAAAATAATATTGTACCTAACCTAACTACGCGGCGAAACGGGCATTGTGACTCAAAAGACTGATTGTAGAACATCTGTATTATATAGTTCTTGATAAAGTGAAATACCTACACGGTCAAACTGTGGAACAGCTGGTTCGTTTTAATAACCGACAAATAAAAATCAGAGATACAATCCATACCTAGTCAAAGTTTGTATCACCACGGTGTACGCACGACGGTCAATCAAGCTATACAAAACCAGTTTATGCAGATCTCTCATTGTATAGAAAATCAGCAAAGCGAGCAAACCATGCAAAGCGAGGCCAAGTTATACTGGAAATGTACAGCTTCATGTGCCGTCGTGTATTCAATTTTGTTACAAAGAAAAAAACATCTTCTCTTTCAAAGTAACGAATAGTTATAACCTCGGTTGCCTCTCGCTAGTTAGTTTATTTAGTTTTCATATTTCTTCACAAAGTTTCCTTACGATGTGTTTCTTCAGCAATTTTCAGCGGCTGTGTCCCAAAATTTGTGGTCAGAACGACCACTGCGCTTCCACCGTGAAAATGGCGAAGTATTCAGCCAATAATATTGAATAGTAATTACTATCGGCACGAATAAGAAAAAGTAAGCGATTGAATAACTTACTGAAAATAAAGTCGTCCAATAAAATTTTCTTGGAGAGTTTAGTGTATTTTATGAAAATAATTTAATGCCCACCTTATGGAAGATTTCATCATCCATACATTTTGATAAGCTCCAACTCTACCGAAAGCTTCAGCGAGTTCGATGGACAGATACCAAATTGGATGAAACCGTTCGTGAATAACTAGAACTGCCCAACCAGAGCATACGGCTTACCTCCCAGCAGTTCGAGCCTCGTATTACACATGTCCCAGTGAACTACTAATTGGGTTTAAATCCCTCAGACAGAAATGGTCGGCGACCCGGATGATCTCGCAACGCGGTTCACTCTCAAAGGTTGCAAAGTGCAATATAATAGCGTACCGGAGCCGCTCCTCCGAGACAAGTTCCCGATTCCTTTGACGTGCCCGAACATGTTTGAACGTCCAAGTAGCACGTTTGACCAGAGAGCAATGCAATATATTATGTACCACTGCAATTGATAGAGGAAGGCTTTCAGGCATTTATTTTTTATTTTACTTTATTGGGACATTTAACAGTTACACATTACAAAAAATATGACAGAATAAGTTTTAAACTAAATAATCGTCCATACCAATATCCGCGAAATAATGGTTCTTAAAAAAAAGTTAAATGCCTGCATTAATAATACACAAAATTAAGTAAGGACTCATATGTGATTTAAGGATTAGAAAGCTACTTTGAGGATTCAATAGCCATCCTTTTGAACTTAAAGTGTGTAATACAAGCGCGAAAATATCAAGTTCGATATAATGTGTGTTATTCGTATCTACGATGCGTCGGAGAGGAGCCCGTGCGCTAGCGTGAGTTCTACACCTTGCAGTGTGGAACAGCCGACGCACGCGTGCCTCTCTGTGCATCTTAGATACGCAGTTCTTGGTACAATGTAATATAGGTTATTAGTCATATCAGGACAATCGAATCTGTTATTACACAGACCATGCAGCATCATGGCCCTCAGTAAGCTGCGTCTAGACTCCAAGCTTTGAATGTATGTCTTTGAATAATAGAGTGGACGGTAATTTTGACTTAGTGCATCTGTAATGCACAAGACGTAAAATATTTTTTGACCCATTTCAATTCTTTTTACATAAACATCACAAATGGGACTCCAAATCAGTACTGCGAATTCCTATTGAGAGCGGACCAAGACCTTGTATAGAAGTAGAAAAGTAGACGTTAAAGTCGTTATAAGATCGCATGACAAAACCAAACATACGATACGCTTTCTTAACAATACTGTCAATATGAAGATTAAAGCGCAATTTCGAGTCCATTACAACCCCAAGATCTCGAATGTGGTCAGTTCTTTGCAAACTGATACCACGTATTCTATAATCAAATGTTACAATGTTTTCATGTGAAAGTGATTGCATGGCACTTGGGTAAGCTAAGATGAAGTTTGTTGGATGAACAATATCGAGAAAGTCTATCAAGGTCCTCCTGTAGAAGTAGGCAGTCTTGTGTGCTTTTGCACGACTTATAAATCTTGAAGTCATACGGCATACATTAGAAATTGGGAATGAATGAAGTATTTCTTAATGTCATTAATAAACAGAATAAAGAGTAAGGGACCCATAATTGAGCCCTGGGGCAACCCAGAGGTGACAATAATTGAGCTTGATTGGAAAGCATTAATTACTTTTTTTTTCAATCTATTAAATATATGAGCCATGAACCAGCGTAACAAATTGCCACGGATGCCATTGTATCCAATTTTATCTAGAAGCACTTTGTGGTCCACCTTATCAAAAGCCTTCCAAAAATCTTTGTACACTTGAACTTGTTCATCCATGTTTTTGAATAGGAAGTCCGTGAACAGCATGAGATTAGTATTCATCGAACGTCGTTTGACAAATCCATGCTGCTGACCAACAATGAGGTTGTGAATGTGAGAGTACAGAGTACAGAGTCGCTGTGTACAAAACGCTCGAAAAGCTTCGACAAAATGGACAGTATAGCTATAGAGATAGGGCGATAATTTTGTATGTTATTTATGTCACCACTCTTATTTCCAAATATCGGGAAAAGTACCTTCTCTTAAACATTTATTAAATATAATATGAAGTGAACACAGATACAGAACATAGAACAACGGTTTTCTTTATAAAGACGGGTGGCACTTTAATTGGGTAATGTCGTTTTGTGTTCCTGCAATGAGGTTGATCAACGTTGCAACAACTGAATAAGGGTAAATTTCGCCAGTGAAACTGCGCTCAAGAGTTATCAGTGTCAGTATTCCGTGGCAACCTGAAATTCGTTTCACAAAATATCCTCGAAAAATAATTGATCCTAGTGGCTGGTAACTACGTAGTGAAATCGTAGTGAAATGACGGCTGATGTCTAGAGATACATGCTACTAATAACTACATCGACTTACAATATGATTGGCGTAAGCTTCCCTGTAGCTCAGTCCACACATTTTTTTACTTTTTTATCGTCGTTACCGCTGGCAGAGTTAAGACTGAATATTGATGAACTTTCGTTTTCATTTCAATCATTTATTATTATGTATTAGTAACATAAGTGAATCTTCTTAACTTTCCTGTTCTACCCGTGTCTGTACCCTGCTGTAAATTTATATTCAAGCTATCTGCCACCGCTACGACAGCCGCATTTAATTCAATTTATTAATTGAAATGGCGCACCGCACCCAACACTGGGATTACCCGATAATTGGCGTATTGTGATAGTCTCGCGTTCTACATTGAATGCTTATTACTAAATTGACTTGCACTTGGCTGGTTTTTTGTTTCTTCATGTTTAGATATGAACACCAACACATCTGCGGAGTATCGCTAGTTAAGTCAAGTCAGAAACGATTCAAGAAGAAAATCAAATCAATCTTTGTGTTGCATTTAATAGGTAATAGCATCACATAAGCACGGTTCATTCGTGCCAAGCGCTCTCCAAATCGAAACCCTTGTCGACAAAATACTAAACAAGATGACTACATAGTTAATGAAAATATCAAAAGAAAACACACAAAAGAAGTTAAACAAGCAAAAGACTTCTCGAGCACTTTAAGCGCAGGCCACACCGCCAGGTGGCGGGCGGGCAAGCGACACGAACGACGACGCCCTTTTCACACTTCTTACGTATCTTTCGATAGTTCGCGGTGTGAACCAAAGTATGAAAAGAGGTGAAAAGATGCGTCGTTCGCCCGCTCACCCGCCCGCTGGCGGTGTGGCCTGCGCTTTATACTGCGCGCCATCGCCTGCTGGCAAATCTTGATATTGGACTTCTGTTGTTAAGTAAGTGACCAACTTTGTGCACCATGTGGTGTACGGACGGGCAGGACGGATGTGCCGTTGAGTTTTCTTTGTGTTATAGCGAGACTTCCATTCATGTGATTAAAAAGTTCGCCTCTTGCGACTAAAGCATTTGTATTCGTTGATGTATCATGCTTCATGTGTAGTTTTTCTTTCATATCGAAAATGCTTAACTTGCCTTTCAAAACTTATTTAAAGCAATCGTGAACGCGCGACGAAACGCAAGCTATTATAAATGGGTTATAGTCGTTATGTACCACACATTTACTTAGTTTTAAGATTGTTTGTTGTATTTTTGCTTCAGAAATCATTCGTAGAATATACCTTAAGTTTTCTTCGCGCGTTCGTGCTAGGGCCTCTGTTGCTTACCTACTAACTTCGCAACTGGATGAGATTATGAACGCCGATACAGGAAATGAGGAACGTTTTTGTCATTTTAAGTAAGATGAAGTTCCGATTATCTTCAATATTTGCAAAACTATTCAATAACAGATAGGAAATATTTTTGAATTTCCTTCACTTAAATATTCTCAGCAGAAAATGCCACCGACAGCAGCCTTAAAAATCAATTCAAACGTAAAATACGGATTGAAAACCTTCAATTTGAACTGCACTTTTCTGGTAATTCAGCAACACCAGAACTCTAACTCTCTCTCTCGCAAGAAAAATATTTTTGTATGTTTGCCCGTGGATATCTCAAAAACTATCGGTCGATTTGCAAAAAAAATCTTTTTTGTTGGAGTTATGATATGGACGGATGGTATTATAGTCCAACTTAGGGAACAGTGCAAGTTTCATTAAAATCGGTTCAGTAGTTTTTGAGATAGAGTTAAGTGTGTTTCAGTAACTAGGAAAACTTGCCGTTGCGCGTTGACTTAACAGCCAAATTCTAAAAGGAATCATTATGCGTGTTGTTTTTTCTTCTTCATCTGTGTGGGTGATGTGATAATAACTTCTAAAAAGGGTAAACGGTATTTACAGATATTATATATACAGAGAAAAGTGTACGCTGTACATGATAGGGTTACCGTAGTTATTATACTTAAATAATAATTTAACTTATTTTTTAATTCTTATTCTTTATTGCACACAAAAAATATACATACAAATTGCAATAACATAGCTTATGTACACTGGCGAGCTTTACCCAGAATTGGGTTTTTTTATTTTATTTTTAAATTTCATTGTTTATATTTATACAGGGTGTAAACGGACCCTTCACGAAGCCGTCAACCAAGCATACTGTACATCAAACTAATTAACTCTACGCAAAAATTATTGCTGGGAAACGACTTTTTTTTTTGGGTGAAAAATCACGTTTTACGTTAAAACTCAATGTTACGCACTCAAAACTTAGTTCTGATGGATGCCTTGAAAAGTAAACGGATCATGGAGTTAATTAAAGTAAAGTTAAAACCTTAAAAAGTGGTTTAAAAAAAAAACTTGTGAAAAAATTGGAACTTTGACCTTCAATATCTCCAGAACCTGTGGTTTCCCAGGTATTGACTAGAAGAAAAAAAATATCCCAATGATGGGCAGAATATGTGGTTTTCGTTTTCGTTAAGGGTCTTTTTACACCCTTTATTTTAAAGGACATGAACACTTTTTATGACAGATGAGATGACGAGTAATAGAGAAGTATGGAAGGAGACATGCTGCGCCGACCCCAAATGAATTGGGATACGGGCAAGAGAATGATGATGATGTGTGGTGTGTATTTGTCTCTGATTTATTCTCTTTTATTTTCAATAGAATGGAATGAAAACAAACGATAAGTGTCGTGTTGAGGCGCGCGTCGTGTTTTCTAATTGCACTGCGCTTTGGAATGGGAAACTAGCTTTGTTTAGTGCTAAACAACATTTTCTTTAACTTTTTTTCATCTTTGTGACTTACTCGTGGACTATTCTAAATGTACATGTTATTTTTAACATAGCTTTGTACATATGCGAGTTTTGAATGTTTTGTGATTTTAGGATTAGTTTGAAAAGTCATTTAAAAGTGCTTTATATAGGTATGTAATATGTGTATGTGTGTGTTGCGTTGTAGTGTGTGTTTAGAGAATTTACATTTATTGTTGCTGTCTTGTAAGGAGTTTTTTTAGTAAGTTATTCTTAATAGAGCTTCATTGAATATTATTCTATGCCGTTACACGAACTTATTGATTGTCACGAGGTCATGGGTTCGATTACCAAGTCCCAAGTCCGGCAGTGAGGGTGTACTAATAGGTACACCTCTGCCTAACCCTTCGGGGATTACAGGCATGGTTATGTTGAGTAATTGAAACAAGAAATGTATGTGAGCAATCTAATAGGTGCGTCTTGCTAACTTACGCATAGTTTTCTACGCTGGTGTTTGTTGGGTGTAGCCTTACAGTTGATAGAGTGTAGCGTATTCCCGATAGTTGCTGTGTTGGCTTGTTAGGTTGAGCAACTATCGTTGTTATATGGAGCTTTGTAACTAACTGCTTTCTGAAACGCAAAGAAGCTAGTTTAGGTAAACCTTTATGGTTTCCTCAGTAACAATATTATTTTAGTTCTGTGTTTCAGCATGAGGTATTCCCAGCACAGGTAAGACCCTATCTTGCCCTATTCCCTATCCCCTAATCCCTTCTCCAAAATAATTTGTTAGTATTTTTATGAAATTCCCCCTATTTTTTTCCTATTTATCTATGTGGTAGCCCAAAATCAAACATCTCCTTTCTTTGATATATTTTCCTTTTAATTATTGAAATATAGGATTAGGATATTATTATCCTTAGATCGCTCCCTGTGTTGGACGGCCATGCGTAAGGTTGCCATGGAGTCCTCGGGCTGAGTGGTGAGCGTCGTCCTCGTCGCCATAGCAACAGAATGGGAGGTATTTCTAATTTTGTTTCACTACGGACATGCCGGGGACAGATGCCCTGAGAGGAAACAACATGGGTAACATTATTGAAGAAATCCCCTCACAGTACGTGTGTGAATATATCAATGATCATGGTAAACCAAAACGAGAATATTATTAAAGCATTATTTGAATTCAGCCTGCCCCTTGTGTGGGGGAATAAAGCATTGAGTTTTCACCAACACTAATTGACACCTAACTCAGTGCCTCATGCCCGCTTTCATCAACTCTAAGTGACACCTAACTGAAAGCCCAATGCCGGTTATCACCAAAACTCACTGACACCTCCTGAATGCCTAATGCCCGTTTTCACCAAAACTAATTGACACCTACTCAATGCCTAACGCCCGTTTTCACCAACTCTAAGTGACATCTAACTGAATGCCTAATGCCCGATTTCACCAACACTAAGATTGGCTGGTCTCCCAGGTCTATCGGTAAACTTTTGTGAAATGTCTATGAAAATTGTATAGAATTTAAAATTAGGCTGCAGTAGTTCCGAAAAGGTCTATGTACGACTATAAATCGCAGTTCCATATCTATTCTGTCCGTAGAACAGTGCACTCGCTCGCTCACAATACCCCCTTGAGTGTAGTAACAAGCAGATTGTCGTCGGATTTATGTACATTCAACTGATCTATTTTCACAGTTAGCTTCAGTGAGCTATTTGATGGAGGACTACAAAAGACGCTTTCTTAGAAGTTCTTCATATTTATTCAGTGTCGGAGCTGGTATGATGTACAGCTCGATGTTGAGTCTTGGGTTTGGGGTCTCTTCAATTAAAGCAGCGTTTGTTCTATTATGCGTTATACTTATAATGTTGTAAAGGCGTTACAGTTTACTTATGCTATGTGATATGACTTTAAGATATATGTTCTCGCGGCGGTGTCTGTAGCGCAGTGTCGCTCTCGTCGCTTGCGGCCGGCGCGCGCGCCTTCCCCGCGCGCCCCCCTCTGCTCTTATTGGTCGACAGATAGCGATGCGTTCATCGCGGCGCGTTCTATCAGCTTATAATCTCAATTTGCTTAAAATACCCTGTAAGTACTCGCTCACACTTGACGGTACCCTTGAGTACTGTAAACCAAAGTTTCTCGTTGAATTTAATAAAGACACATTAATCGTTTATGAGCCATCCTCACTTTATATACTGATTTGCAAAATATCGTTGCACTTATTGCAATAGGTGTAAAAAACTGTGTCCATGGAGTTTCTTGTCGGTTCTTCTCCATAGAAATCTACGCTTTGGAATGGGTAACTAAAATTCTTTCAAAATAATCAATTTCTTAATAATCTTTTTGTTTTTGACAATTCAAAAGCGCCTGTAAATAGTCTAATCGAAATAAATGCTTTGATTTTGATTTTAATGACCACTTGCGGCTATCTGTTTACGACGCGCGACGTGACTCGCAAGAAACGTGTTTCGGCTAAGTTCAGCCGCTTATGCTGTCCGTAAAATCCGGCAATTAACAGACGTGGATACCGCGAGACTGGTCTATTTTAGTTACTTCCATAGCATCATGTCTTACGGTATTCTGCTGTGGGGTCGGGCTGCAGATATTGACTCCATATTTATTCTGCAAAAGAGGGCTGTAAGAGCCATCTATAACCTACGCAGACGCGAGTCTCTAAGAGAATTGTTTAAACAGATTAACATCATGACGGTACCTTGTCAATATATTTATGAAAACATTATGTTTGTTCGGAAAAACATACATCTTTTTAGTAAAATAAGCGATAGGCATAATATTAATACTAGAAATAAGGACAAATTAGATCAACCACGTTTCAGATTGTCAAAAATACGCACATCTTTTAAGGGGTACTGTGTAAAATGTTACAATAAAATACCACTTGACATTTTACAACTTAATGAGAAGAAATTTAAAACATGCATAAAACAAACACTATGTAAGCGAGCATATTATAAGTTGGAAGACTATATCGTAGATAAAAATGCTTGGCTCAATGCTGGTCCTGCTCCACTGCCACTTGGGCTCACATACTAAGATTTTAATGTTTGGAAGAGATGCTCCCCCTTTAGTTATTTCATCATTTCTTTTTTTTTTCGTTTGGAAACTTAGTTACTTTGATAACCATTGTTTTATATAAATTAGAAGCATTATTTGAGTTTTTGTAAGTGTGAGTTCCATGTAGACTTTCTATTATGGTTAGTAGGGCTTATCCTAATCTTTATGGTTTTAACTGTAGTTTTGTTTTATTTTCCTATCTCTACACTGTGCTCACATATAGAAGCAACAATATTGTACCCAGGACTATGTAATATATAACTTGATTTGAAAAGAGTGTCCATGGAGTTTCCTGCCCATTCTTCTCCATGAGATCTACTATTTTCGAATGGGCAACTACGGTCCATTCACAGTTATTATGCCTGTGGCGGGACTGTAGGTAGCTTATTTTTGACTATGCAAAAGTGCCTGTCACGGGTCTATATTTTGAAATAAATGCTTTGAGTTTGAGTTTTGACCGCCATTGAAATATAAGTGCAGTGACATTCTGGCTACATATTGGTAATTCGAGTTTGTTATACGGTACTTTTGACTAGTTCCGTGGATGAAATTTAAGTTGCAAGATGAAAATTAGGCAAGTTAAAAAAAAAAAAAGCCCATAAGTCACCTCACGCCCTTCATTGTTTGGAGACTTTATCATAGACGTGGCGGGGGGTGTGATTTGAGCCAGCTGAGTGATTAATGAAAGAGTGTATTATTTGTATGGAAGTTCATCATTTTTTTATATCCCATCGGGCACACAGGTTTCTGATTCGATGTGCCTTAAAATGGCCAGGTTTGTTGAAGTAAGTTGCTGACATATATTTTCGAGCATATCCTAGCAGACTCCTCTAACTAGAGCTCCTAACTAATAGGGTTTGTCTATCCAAAAGTAACTCGCTAATTGTTGCTTGAAAGTTTCCTTATTCGTAGAATGGATGGACTACATAAGCATTTTCCATTGTACCGCGGTTAGAATTAATTATAAGTTCAGCTCACACGGTAGTGCTTGTGACTAGTTTGGCATCCTACGCTTAGTTTCGAAGCTCCCTGAGCTAAACCCTGAGCTAGTTAACATCTGATTTTCTTACAACTTGTAGGCTGTCCACTTCAGTGCTATCTTAGTACGTAAGTGGTGGTGCGTTCTTATTTGTGCTTCTGGGCAACGACCTTCTTCCCTTCCAGGTACTGAAGGCCGTTTTTTTTAAGTCTTTATTTAAAGCGTTTGGATACGAGCTGAAGCGGCAAATCCCGTTCGGAAAATGAATTGAAAAAGATTTTTCTTATTACCAAGATAAATATCAATTCTAACCCAAAAAAAAAAAAAAATCTGACTGTTTTTTTTATTTCCAGCTTTTTAGTTCAGTAATGTGAAAGATTTCATAAACGATATTGTTTGCCACGCTGTTCCAGCTCCCAGCGTATGTTATTAATTACTAGCTCTAGAATAATTCCAGATTTTGTTGTACGTTTTTTTCAGTTCTTACACGATTTGTCATTTTGAATGACTGTTAAACACACGAGTTGGATTTATTTTGTAATTTTTAATACCACGCACGATGGACATGGCGGAAAAAAAATCGAGCCCCCCAATATGGTGCCCATAATCCTACATTTTGCTTTCGTTTTGGGGTCTTACGAGTACAGTGCACTAAAGACAGGAGACCAAAGCGCCCTTCGTCACTTCCCAGTGTTTCCCCAGCAATACATCTGTCTGTTAATTTACAAGAACACTACTTACTCTACTACTACTTACTCTGTGTGCTCTGACCGTTACATAAAAACATATAAATATAGTATACGCTCGCCGTCCATTCATACCGTATCGTTACGCGCGCTACGTTTCCGGAGCGGGCAGTGAGGCAGCTCACCTTTTGTTTTTATGCACTTTACTACGCCGTAGTAATTTTGGCTTTGTTGTTATTTTGTGGCTTGAGGTGAATGTAGGGCGATTCAGTCGAGTGAACATAATTTGACTATGTTTTAGTTATTAAAAAGTTTGAAAACATACCAGTTTTCACGCTTATAACTTAAGTCATAAGTTTGAAAATTGGTCGACTGTCAGTGAACCCGGCAGTACATGTCTATTAGTTACCTATATACGGCGTCCAATTTATTAGACTAGCGAATGTGATGGGTCGATATCTCAAACATGAAAATAAAAACACATTGAAATCTTTGTTCTTACACGAATATTTAGTTTTATCACGCTATCTCTTCAAGTCCGAGGTTCCTCATCCATAATTTAAAACTATATCTACCTATTTCACATAACCAGGTTATCAAAGTCATTGTACCAGATTGAAAACCAACGATGTGACAAGAAATACCCTAAAGTATTTAGGCCTTTCACACGATGCGATGGGGGAGCTCGTGGCTAAATAATAACAGCCGCTCGGGTCGATCTTTAGGTTAAGCCGTGCTTGCCTAGGTTTGGTCTGTGGATAGGTGACCCCCCATTACATACCGAGTTTACTCCGTACCTCGGAAAGCACGTTAAGCCGTTGGTCCTGGGTGTCATTTGTAGATCTTTGACAGTCGTTAGGTAGTCAGTGGCCCAAAAAGTCTGACACCCAATCTTTCCAAGGGGTATCGTATTACCCAGTACTAACTGGGTTGTGGAGGTCAGATAGGCAGTCGCTCCATGTAAAATACTGGTATTCAGCTGCATCCGGTTAGACTGCAAGTCGACCCCAATATAGTTGGGAAAAGCTTAAGCAGATGATGACACGATGCGATGCAATGTTATGTTTTATCGCTACTTAGCTGTCTTGCCAATGGAATGTACCTAGATTTATGTAACCGAGTACCTACCTCATATGTGGGGACATAGACCGTCCATGGCTACGTAGGATATGCGTGCAGAGGAATGCCACGTTCATGTGCAGTTCATTTTTTTTCCATTTCATTTGTTCAGGAGGAGGTTTGGTGGGCATCTTTTTTCCCTTCCGATTACTCCGTGATTACCGAGCCGGTTAATTTAGATTCTTCTGGTGGAAGAAGCTCGCGCGGATGTCTCATATTTAACTTTATTTAGGTAGTAGTCTTCTATAATAATACGATGATATCATAATTACTTCTCGTCACAAAGTAAAATTTATATAATGTCAAGAACTTGTATAAGGTATCTCAACCAAAATGGTAAAATATAAATCAAATGGTAATTAAAATAAAAAATATTTTTGCAAAAACAAATAACTGACTTCCAAAAAATCACTAAAAAGTCTATACTAATTTTCCATTCGAACGAATGCAGATTTCATTTTGAAAATATTTACAATGTTTTAAATATTTTAATTTTTCGAATGAAATTGAACATTCACATAAAAAATTACCTGAAAAGGCTTTTTGCAAAAAGGTTTTTTGCTGTTTACTTTATAATCTGTGTATTATTTGTGCAGAATGAAGCGCTTTGCTTTCATGGTTTTCATACAACCGTGAAGCGACGCCTTTAGTTCATTCATCCATACGATGCTGAATGAATGAACTCTTTTATTTTGCTCACTATAATATTTTATTGATGTGCAAAACGAAATGGTGCTAATGTTATATGACAGTGATGGCCACTTTCACCAGTTCAGTAGCCGTTAACATTTTGGTTGATTTGATATTAGTATATCATGTTGACTGTGAAATACAAGATTTGTCAAACCGGTGCGGACAAACTGCAGATCGCCAGCGGACAGCGGACACTAGCAGATGGGTACATGGCAGGACAGGGTGAAAGATAACATGGATAGAAAGTGATGACTAATGTTGGCTACCTAATAGAGAAGTAGTATGGAAAAAGTAAGTATTTGTATGGAGTTTTGCATGTCCGGAGCCACGACCACAGATTGTCCTTAGGTACCTGTTTGTCTGGACATTAGTTCTGCTCGTGAAGAGAATTTAACAATCTTTATGAAATAATTAGGTACTTCTACCAAATTATACTACAAATGCAGGTTCGGAAAGATTAACAAATCCTGAATTTAAAACTTTACCGTACCTACCTAAATGAATAAAAGCATATTAATTATGAGTGCCTTCATAATTAACATGCTTTCAACCTCATAATTATGAGCAGTTTCAATCAGCAGTATATGTAGGTACTGAATATTTTGGTGAATCATTAAGTAATTAGTAATAATTATTTTTGGCGTTGTTATTTTATATTTTATACCTTTTATACTCGAAGCGAGCACCGATACTAATTAATATTACCGACGTCAATTTATAATAAGTAATTACTATAATACTACTAATTGCTCATTTTAAAGTGGCCAGTATGGAGGTAATTATTATTTTATTTACCGCAAAATTTGTACGTAACGTAGAATTTGAATCAGAACCCTTAGTAATGACTCTACTCCGCACACCATAGCCGGCTGGCTTGTAGAGTCCATTAAAAATTTAGAGGAATACTTACTTACTATGAAATGCAAACTATTTTTCGCGACTGATAGGATACTAATATTGTTCATGAGTATTTACGTGTGTAGTTATGTTGGGGCCGGCTTCCAGTCTAACCGAATGCAACTGAGTACCTACCAGTATTTTACATGGTGCGACGACTTATCTGATCTCCACAACCCAGTTTGTACTGGGTAATACGATAATGGTAAAACCCCTTGGTAGGACCGGTTGTCAGACTTTCAGGCTACTGACTACAAGCTGGTAACGGATGTCAAAGATCTGCATCCGGGACCCATGGCTTAAAATGATTTCCGAAACTTGGGGGTAACTCGGGATATTATGGATGGTCACCCATCCACTGACCAACCTTGGCAAGCGCTAAGTACTTAACCTTGAAGATGAACCCTATGCGGCTGTTATTACTCAGCTACGAGCTCCTCCACGAGTCCGGCACGTGCCTGGTTTTTGTAATTAACTTGATAACTTCTATAAGTGTATCGGTAGTAGTTGGCAAACTGATAAAAAACTCACACGTATAAATAATGATTGTGGGTCGTCACGGTTGTGACGACGTGGTATGTAGAATAACCGTGTGATTATGCGCATAAGAGTGAGTTGACTTTTAGAAACAACATTCTCAAATGTAGGGGTGGTGCTTATCGGCACTTCCATAGACATTTTGTGAGACACTAATAATGAAGTTGACTTTAGAACGATATGACAGCTGTCAACTTGACGTAACCCCAGGCACTGCCGTTCCATACATTTTGACCGTGTAGGTATTGCAGTTTTGTAGTACCTAAACAGCTGGGTTTTTTTTAATAACCGACGAAAATTTCAATGTAGGGGGTTCAGAATGATGTACTGAATACTTGGTAGTAACAACGCGTCGGTGTCCCTTCCACCCTGTATAGTAACAAACTAAACACAAATGTACAAAAAAATCTGTTGGTTCACCAAACACAATATTTGTGACCGTTTTTTTAACCGACTTTTCGTTTGACGTATAATGTTCGTCGCTTGAACTGTCATAATAAAACAAATTCACTGAGCTAGCGGTGATTCCCCTTCTTACCCAATACTCCCGGGTTCCGGAAACCTCAAGGTTTTTTTCCTCAAAACATCCTTGGACTACTTTTACTGTTTCTGCTAGACTGAACACCCTTATTTATTTGTGAACACGTGTAATAACGATTCCTCCCATCGTTCTTTAAACAAAGTATGTAAGTATTTTCTTAAAGGGG
This sequence comes from Noctua pronuba, assembly GCA_905220335.1. Lineage (NCBI taxonomy): Eukaryota > Metazoa > Arthropoda > Insecta > Lepidoptera > Noctuidae > Noctua > Noctua pronuba. The sequence continues at coordinate 1,515,144 of LR999891.1, read as the reverse complement.
ACATCCTCTATTGAGGACCTGCATGCTACTGGTATTATGATAAAAGGGGAGACTAAATTTAATCATTAGTCTAAGAAAAATAAAGGGTAGATCAATTTACTAGTCCTTACTCCTTAATACGAAATAACACGTTTAAAAAAACCGGCCATGTGCGAGTCTTACACACACGCACACAGGGTTCCGTAGCACCAAACAATATAATCAAAATATTTTGAAGGCTGACTCTAAATTTGTTTTTCATAGTATGTTAATACGCCTCCCACAGGTGGACCGATGACCTGGTGACGGTTGCGGGGATCCGCTTTATTTCCAAAAAAAAAAAACATATTGCATGCATAGATAAAACTATCTACGCATCCATTCCAGCCATTCATTAACGAAATCATTCAATCCATCAGCAATCAAGATCCATTATATTGATGATCCATTCGGCGAAATAGTTTTAACTATCGCTATAAACATATGTGTGACAAGTTCACAGAAAAAACTTTTATTACTCTATCCTCGAATCTGTTATCTGTGTTCTCGAAAACGGCTCAAACGATTTTAATGAAAGTTTCAATACGTAATCAAGTTTTGATTACGGGGGCCAAAAATCGATCTAGCTAGCTTAGGTAGGGAACATTAGTTTTCTCTATTTTCACCCGACCGAGGCAGATATACCTAAAATAATAGTACCGTACATTCATATTTTACTAGTTTGGTTTAAGTCCAAAATAATAGGGCAAGAGGCTATTGCTGTCAACCGGGCCCACAACTCAGACTCTGTGGCTGCTACTGAGAAATTCTAGTTGGAAAAACCCAATTTACACAACCTAGGAATCGAACACAGGACCTCATTCACAGCAGTAGCTTGCGATCGCAACGCCATGCCAATGAGGTAGTCTATTCACAATTTTATAGCACAGCAAAAAAGACAATCTTATGCAAATAAAAACAACGAAGCAACATTATGATGCTCTCATAAAATAAAATTGCTTTGAACAGTCTGTACCTAGATAAATATTGTTATGAAAATGTCGTGAAATAGCTCGCGGCTAGCGGGAGCAAAAGTTATGGCTTCCCAGAAACTATGCCAATGGAAAATACTGCGGATGCTTTACAAAATGACTGGAAAAACTGGTTGCATTTATGAAATATAAGGTGATATTTTTATTTATCGTGACTTTATCTTACATATTTGCAATTTACAGCTTAGTGAGAGCAGTTGAAATGATGAAATAAAATGAAAATGAGATTGAGATTGACGACCGTAACAAATTAATTATAATCAACAACTTTTACCCGCAAATTACATGATTTCAAAATAATCATTCAGTAGGTTAATTCTGATCCAATTATAGATGATAATACGTACTTTTAGACTTAAGTTTTGTCAAAACTTATATTGTCACTTACGGGATATCTTCTGTGATTGTTCATTATTAATCACGGAAGATATCCCATAAGTGACAGTATACGTTTAGTTGTAAACCGTGAAAACATTCTTTAAAGTTTTGTCATTTCCCACAAATCTAGCGCAATATGTAAATCAAGTGCACATTAATCCGTGAAAACAGCTTTGTTTTGCCATTCAAAACAAGCAATATTCATTTTGTATATATTTTTTCTTTCTTCGTGTGGTAAAAGACATCGAAGAATAATTTAAAATGGGAAAGAAGCCTCTTCAAGGTGCAATTGTTCAACGTTATATTTTCAATTTCTATCGAGTGCATTCAATATTGTGATTTATATCCGATGGGTGGGAGTTGGGTATCATTGAGTTTTCAAGGAATATTTTATTGCTGTTCCTTTGAGTTTTGAATTGAAAAGAACCCGTCAAAATGATATTCATGAGCGCCGTAGGCCGCCTGGCTGCTGCAGCTTAGAGCTTCTTAGCTGGCTTAGAATATTGATTTTAATACCTACTCTCTACACTTTGATCTGTGCACAAAAAAAATAAGAAGTCGTGTTTACACGACTACGGCAAAGCCAAAAGTAAGTGTTAGGTGAGATTTAAACTAACTTTATTTTTAAGATATTAGTGTAGCCGCCTTTAATTGAAATATTGATGTCTAATGTTTTCAGGTTGCTGCTAAAGCTATAAGTTCGAAAAACTATAAGATGTAAATAGGCTGGTGAATTGATGTTTCCTACGCTTGCGTGCAGCTTGGGTAAAGTCAGTAAGTCAGCAACCCATGAGTTCGATGTGAAAGCGCCCTAAGTTTTACCAATATTTCCCCAAAAACCTTTGAACGTCATCAATTTAAAGTTCACTAAAAATATGTTTATAAAGCCATCTTTCACCGCGAGTGTGGGCTAGGAAATGGGAAAATCTTTTTTCAAAAAAGGCTGACCTGCTGACATGAACGGTCGTCAATATTTTGTTAGCTAGCCGATACGTACATCGGCTACCTCTCTCTGTAGACCAGGGTAGAAGCCTTTAAAAATAATAAAAAGAGAAAAAAAATAATAGTAGGATGAAACCCATTAGAAAAGGAGGGGAATATTATAAAAATGAAAGGAAAAATAATTTACGGGTGATCTGAGGTCGGGAAGGGGATGGGGGTGAGCTTTTAAGGGTAAAAAACGGTTTTTCTCGACTTCCGTCAAAACTAAAAGTCCTATCGAAAAAAGTCAAATGGCAAAGATGTAGGTAATAAAAAGATCTACAACTTTTGTATTTACACTTTTTTCACATAACCTCAAAATTTATGTGAAAAATTCAAAAAACCAAGTTTTTGGTTTTTTATTTTTATCTTTTACAAAACTTTTTTTTTTAACGAAATTTGGTGAAAACTTACCTTTCTATGTCCCAAATACGCTGTAATTTATTTGATTAAAAATATTTATTTTTTCACCTTATTTTGAATTAATATCCAAAAAGCACCCTAATTTTCAATCGAAAATTCACCTGTCAAAATATCAGCTTTTTTCAAAAAGTTGGTATGTTTTCTGTTCGTTGAAATCTCTACTTTCTGATGGTGAAAAAAAAATATGTTACTGTAGTAAGTCTTCTCAGAAAATGCCATAATTGAAACATACATAACTGAAACATAATAACATAATTGAAACCGCGATAAAAGTTGCAATGAGTACTAATAAAACTGTCATTGTTGTGGGCCAAGATATTGATCTTTTGGTCCTTTTAAATCAGTTAAATTCATATAATCATGACATTTATTTTCTCAAACCAGGTTCTGGAAATGTAAAAGACCTATTTTTCACGTCAAACAGTTTCAAACATGAATCCTTAAAAAACATTGTTGCATTTCTGTATTGTTTTTCTGGTTGCGATACAACATCTGGATTTGCCGGAAAAGGAAAGAAAAATGCACAAAGGAGAAAGGGCGGAATTGCCCTGGCGTCCAATAGCGTAAAGATATGTACCAATGGATAGATCTCTTTAAGAAGAACATTCCTTATTATGGCGACTTCTCTCGATTCAGAGTCAGAGCGGAGCTACAGAGGTCTAATGTTGAAAAATTAAGTTAGATTAAATACTGTTATTTCGTCATTTTTTTAACTTTCATTAATACTGTACGTTTCAAACATCATATTATAAGCCTATAAACGTCATTTTCAAATCATTCACATCTTAAAATACCATTTTAGGAGCAAATCCTTACAGTAACATTATCTTGGACAGATCGTTAATACTACCCCAACGCTCAATAGCGTTAAGATATGTATTAATGGATTGATCTCAACAAGAAGAATATTTTAGCATTAAATAAATCAACTTTTTAATTGAAACAAATTGCAGCAAACAAATTCGAGTTTTTTCCGATTTTTTGCATTTTCTGAGAAGATTTACTACAGTAACATATATTTTTTTTTTCACCATCAGAAAGTAGAGATTTTAAAGAACAGAAAACATACCAACTTTTTGAAAAAAGCTGATATTTTGATGGGTGAATTTTCGATTGAAAATTAGGGTGCTTTTTGGATATTAATTCAAAATAAGGTGAAAAAATAAATATTTTTAATCAAATAAATTACAGCGTATTTGGGGCATAGAACGGTAAGGTTTCACCAAATTTCGTTAAAAAAAAAAGTTTTGTAAAAGATAAAGTTTTGTAAAAAACCAAAAACTTGGTTTTTTGAATTTTTCACATATGTGAAAAAAGTGTAAATACAAAAGTTGTAGATCTTTTTATTACCTACAACTTTGCCATTTGACTTTTTTCGATAGGACTTTTAGTTTTGACGGAAGTCGAGAAAAACCGTTTTTTACCCTTAAAAGCTCACCCCCATCCCCTTCCCGACCTCAGATCACCCGTAAATTATTTTTCCTTTCATTTTTATAATATTCCCCTCCTTTTCTAATGGGTTTCATCCTACTATTATTTTTTTTGGTTTTAAAAATTATCGACCCTGGTCTACTGGGGGTTTCCTAGCAGTAACCCCCAGAGAGTTTTTCATTCACAAAATCATGTTTTTTTTTTTTTTGACGAAGTATTAAACGATGCAATAACGGACGGCAATAGGTTCATGCCACGACTGCCTGGTTCGGACAGAACTTCCTACTTTGAGGCAAAATACAGTCTTAGTTGAAAGAACATTGTCGATGTGCACATTTCATTCTGGGAAATACAAAAATACCGAAAATAAATATGAAAAATTCGAAATGCCAAAGTTTGACAGTTTAAAAAAGAATTCGATCAACAGAAATATCTTTTGTCTTTTACTCACTAGCAAATAATTTATTTCGTCAAAATCACTTTGAGGTGCTGCTCACTTTATTAATTGGTTAAAAAACACTTTACTGGACCATTCAAAATTTTGTAGTAATACCTTGGTTGTACGTTCCGGGAAGCACATGGTTGCACCATTCTTCCTTTAGGAGAATACTGTACAGATGTTGCTGTTTCTGTGACTGGCTATCGTAACCGGAATAAATTTTAATTTTATTTTATCATTTTCCCCAATCGCAATCAGTATTTGAAGTATTAATCCCAGGTCCTAGAAATGGGTCACTTTTTATACTTTTTAATAAACAATGTTCTGCTGCAAAGCTTATAGAAAAAAAAAACATTTTTTTCTAATCAAGTTTTTAAATTTAGGTACCTACGTTTGTCGTATTTTATTTCATATTTTCTTAGCAGACAGAGTGCATCAAAAATAACTAGTCCGCCATCTTTGGGAGGCCACCATATTACATTTACAAGACGTCACTTAGCTAACCAAACCAACACTGCATTGTCATCCAAATTAAACGTCTATGTAAAATTTCAGCTCAATCTGTTGGGCATAACTATTTCAAAATTCAGTTGCAAGATTTGACCTTAACAAGTTAAATAAATAATAATCATATTACTGATAAAAGCTTGTAAAAATAGAATTAATTGGTGGCAGGAAAGTGGTTCTATTTCCAGAAATAAGTAGGATGATATTGAATTATTTTATATTTCAGCAGAAAAGACTGTTTCCATACTTTAATATTAATGTTTTTCTGGAAGCGTACCTTACACTTGCCGCTTCGCGATCTCCACTCAAGAACACGTTTCTCCCAATGGTCATACGGCTAATATGGTTCTACAGCTAATATGGCCGGCCCATTGCCACTTCAGATTACTTATTCTGCAAGCCATGTCCATAACTCTGGTTCTATTTCGGATCATCTAGCTCTGGATGCGATCCCTCAGAGAGACTCCAACCGTTGTTTGCTGTTCCGTTTGCGCTGAGCGACCTTGAATATGGACCAGTCGTACCGTGAGTGTCCACGTTTCAGTCCCGTAAGTCATAACAGGCAGGACGCACTGTTTGAAAACATAGTCTTAAGGCTCTGTGGAATGCGCGACGAAGTTTCCCAAAGTGGCATGGAAATATATATATTTTTAATCTAACAATCGTGCTTAAAAGACTAGATCCCCAATGCGAAACTAAGAAATCTCTGTGTCAAATTGACACTTGACAGCACAGTACGCGAATTTTTTGCGGTCGGAGTGGTCGGTGAAGAGTTGTATTTGTTTTTAAACCGGCAAATTGAAAGTTTCCAAGCTGTCGGCCAAAACGGGAAAGGAAAGTGATATGAGCTGCCATGACTTTGGCCCCGACTCAGGGGGCAGAGTGAAGGTAAGTCACTTTGTGCGAGATAAGCTTCCGCTTCAAATATCTATTGTTGTTTTGTCAAATACTTGAACAAATTGCCGGTAATCATCTCATTTATCACTATTGTAATATTACTAGCCTTGAAATATACTTATTGTGAATGAAATACAATGATTTCACAGTACGGCGATAGCCATCTTATTGTACAATTTATCGATTGTTTGTCGTTTAGGGCGTAGGTAGGGATCCTCGCAGAACAATTAAAAAGAATCGTTTTTCTTAGTGTGTCTAAAAGAGTGATGAAAATCAATGTGTATGGTTGCACTGTGTGAGGAATGTTTCGTAAAAGAGTAAATTATAGTGTGATGGTAGACAGGGAAGAATAGACAAAGGGAAATAGTGAGGGATAATGGCAGGAAGACTATGACACTGTTGGAGGTACCCAACAGCACCATAGTCTTAGGTAAATTATTTATTCGATTTCAGGGCCTAGTGGTAGTAAAACCCGTAGTATTTGGCAACATAGCCAGATACTTTGGTAAGAAACGTGAAGAAGATGGCCACACTCATCAGTGGACGGTCTATCTGAAGCCGTATGCCAACGAGGACATGTCTGCCTATGTCAAGAAGGTTCACTTCAAGCTTCATGAGAGTTACACGAATACTAACAGGATTTTCACAAAGATGCCATATGAGATTACTGAGACGGGCTGGGGCGAGTTTGAGATTGTCATCAAGATATATTTCCTGGATCCTAATGAGAGGCCTGTAAGTATTTTCCACACAAAATCTTAGTAATCGTGTATTTCAGTTTTCCAATTATAATTTCATCACTTAAACCAATTACTTGCCTCATTTTTCTTAGTAATAACACAGGCAGTAGCAGTACTGCCTTATTGGCCGAGTGGTCGTAAGCACGACTACTGAGCATGAGGCCCTGGGATTGATTCCTAGGTCGGGAAAAGAGTTATTGCCCATCAGGAATTTCTTAGTAGCAGCCACGGAGTCTGGATATGTAACCGATTGATGGCAATAGGCTCGCCCTGTTACATGGGACTCAAAATCAAAATATTTATTTCACATAGGCCTAGGTGGGCACGTATAAAACGACAAAAAGGTACACGGTTCGGGTTGGTCGTTTCCTATGGAGAAGAACCGGCAAGAAACTCCATGGTTACTCTTTTCAAATTATTTGATATTACAATATTATCATGGTTACAGTATTTGTATTTAAGTATGGGGGGACAGTGTAGGTCCAGGGTAGGTAGGTAATATTAATACAAACAAAATAATGTCAACAAAACAAAACAGAAATCCAGAAAGGATAGGAGTACTGGAGCCATGAAGCAGTAATTGTCCCATTTATCAATACTAACAAAATATTATATTACAGATAACCCTGTACCATATCCTGAAGCTTTTCCAATCACCTCTGACAGTAGGAGGCCCGCCCCAAGTAGGACGGACTCTTGTCAGTGAGTCGTATGATGAGATCGTGTTCCATGAACCTACACAGCTGATGCAGCATCTGCTCAAAAGTGTCAAACCTATTACTAGTGGGCCCTGGGTTCACAATACCAATTGTAAGTTCGATTCCTATTACTGTATTTATAGCGCATCAAGATTATCTGATTGTTGTGAGTTTTTATTAGTATGAATTTTTCTTTTATGTAATGTCAAAGTGTAATGTGTAATATCAAAGTTGAGACACCAAAATGACTGCTAGCGCTTCACTCCAAGGTTCAAATTGTCTTGGTACACTGTATGTTCTTAATTTTAAAAAAGTTATTGTCTATCAGCGAATATTTTATGACTGGAATGTTTAGTTTGTCTTCACATTTAGCCTGTGCAATTGGTTTGCGATGCGAGTTTTTTCTAAATTATATGATATGGGGAAGCTATGATTTGTAGAACTTAAGAAGAGGCTCAATCATTGTAATGATGACTAGATTCTAATGTATTAGAGTAGATTCTATGTATCTGCCTATTTGCCTGGGATCACATTCAATTAATTTTGGGAGTAAGTAAGTAAAAACATTTCATTCAACCATTTTGCATGACCAGATTTTGACACATGACACATCAGCTGAATCGCCGGCGAGATACGTATTGTCAAAGAATTCAAGAATTTTCTTCATCTTTCGATTTTATATTGAAACATAATAATATGTCACGGCAGCTGTTTAATACGATGAGTTTATGGTTCTCCAATAACGTGTTGACGTCGGTCAAGCGGCGTCACTAGATGCGCTGGACACAATGTGCATACTTACAAATACATGTTTTTCGTTTGCAAAAAAAAACTCGAATGGGCAAAATAAAAACATTTTAAATCCTTTCTTATTTTTTTCATTCATCACCTGCTTTTCCCGACTATGTTTGGGTGGGCTTCCAGTCTAACGGATGCAGCTGAATACCAGTGTATTACATTATCAGTTAGTACTGGGCTATACGATACCCCTAGGTAAGACTGGTTGTCAGAGTTTACCCGTAACGACTGTTAGTTCTTGGACACACACTTGGATAATACATAATATAAACTCACGCGGTTTTCCAGGAGGCCGCGAGGTAGGCAGACACTAGAAGCTACTCCATACGATCTGTCCACATTCATACATCTGATCGCAGCTGATTTCTTAGTTCTGTGACACGTTTTGCGATTGTTTATTTTCTTGTTACAGTCGAAGAAAAGAAAGAGAAAACGCTACAAAAGATAGTGACAGCCCAACCGAAGATTCGCAGTGAAATAAGTGAGCTTAAGGAGAGGTTACAGCTTGCTAAGGAAACCGTAGCCAAGTTCAAAGAAGAAATTGCGAAGGCTCAAAACAGCGGCGGGAGTATGAGTAGTATTCTGTCTGGCCTATAAGTGATTTTATCGGAAAACTTCTATCTAATTAATTTAATTTTAAGTTTTTTCCCTCCGAAAACGTTGGTCCTAGCGAGTCTGGAGACTTTACCTTCAATGTTAGGATTATGACTCCTGGTTTTCTAGAAAGTGCATCTCAATTTTATACACTCGGTGGCTTGATAGAATGCAATGTTCACTGACACTTCCAGTTGCCGGCCATTTGGGTTTTTGTTACCGTTCTTATGCTTGTATAATGTACAATATAAATAATACAAGCATAAGAAAAATAAAAACTTTATTTGAATTTGCTAACGATTTCTCATTTCAGAAACTAAACATATAATCAATTTAGTCTTTTTGGACATGTTTCTGAAATGAGAAATAGTTAGAAATCAATTAACATGTAATTATTTTAAACCGGCTTCTAAAAAAGGTGTAACTTAAGTATTTGGCGCGTATGTATTTTTACTTAGCACGGTCTTATACTTCTTCCTAGAGCGGTGTGACCGGTGTGTAACCGCCTTTAGTCTCGATCGGAGTTTCTGCGGGCAAAATTGCCGAAAAATGTATTGATTTAATGAAAATATTGATGTTAGATTGTAGTATCAATGTTAACGAATTTACTCGTGTATTCAAATCGGGTATTCCCGACTTAAATGTTATTACTATATTGGTAATGTATAAAAAATACTATTATACTCATGCATGCGAATGCGAAATTGCGAATGGTAAAATATCTCATAGATATAAGTTACAATATTGATTTTAAAACCTGTGTCATATTTAGAATTTTTTTTTTTGCGAAGCTCCTTTTTGCTATAGGTATGGATACTCACAAAACTTTTCATAGACATATTTTTTTTGTTTATTTATAAATAAATGAGAATGTAATTAATGAATAAACGCAAACAATAATTTATTGAAAACTTTTAGATATCTCGTAAATCAAGCTTTTAGTTCTAGTTTTGCAGCTTTTTCTATATTTAGTCATTTAAGTTAGATTTAGGAAGAACATTCCTAAAATTGGATACTCATAAGTATAAGTTTTTTTTTTTGTGAAATTAAATAAAGTATTATACAAACTTTCTGTTTTATTGGTGTTCCTCAGGACCAATGCAGGGAATCTAAAATTCGCCGGGTCGTACGCTCACAAAAGAGCATGAGTCGCGCAAACATTGCGGAAGTGTGCGACTGGTTTTCTAAGGATAATTAACAGGACGTCAGGAGACATCCCTAGCCCAGCTAGGTCTACAGTTCTCATCAAGGTGCATGAAATGAGCCCAAACACGGTACAGCTGCTGTAAACTGTTGAGGACCTCTTACAACTGCCTTTCGGTTCCATCGTCAGACCTCCGATGTCAGTTATACTCCAGCTGGGTATAAAGTTCTCACCAAGGTGCATGAAATGAGCCCAAACACGATATAGCTGTTGAAAATCGTTGAGGACCTCTTGCGACTGCCTTCCGTCCACCATCTTCTAATACAAGGTGTAAACGGACCCTTCACGAAACCGTCAACTAAGCATTCTGTACATCGAACTAAGTTACACTACACAAAAATTATTGCTGGGAAACGACTTTCTCAAAAAATCAATCGACCCCTGTTTTTCCCCCCCAACCCTCTCCGGGTTTTAAGCATTTTACCTAAACTAACTTATCAATAAACTTAAAAAATGGCGTCAAAATGCTCTTCCTCAACGCCGTCAAATGGTAATGTACCCAAGAGACGGGCGGTGTTGCCACGTTTTATGGCAACGCTAAGCCTTTGACCAAGGTAAAAGACAGCCCTTGGGTCACGGGAAGGCGTTGTGTATTAATTTAAAACGGTAATAAAATATTGTAGTTACTTTCATTATGTTTCCTGCTATTTCATTTATAGACATAGACATTTCCTTCCGGTGGTTTTGGAAGAACTCCTATTATATTAAACCTCTATGATATATTTTTTTCGCACTTGCTCACCACGTAATCCTCACCAAGACTCCTTTATATCTCTGGAATCCCTTAATGACTATTAAATTTGGCATAGCCTTACGATTATTTGTTGACTATTTTTTGGAATTGAAATCAAGTCGATACTCCCAGCTTGTTTGCTTGCACTGAGGTGAGGATTGTGGAGACGTTCACCCCACAATCTTCACCAACATAATATAGCTTTAACTTCAGAATCATAATGCAATTTTTTTTACCTTGCTGACTATTTATTGATTATTTTTTTGCGTACTCCAAATTGACTTTCAAGTTTTCAAAGGTGAGGATTGTGTGGTGAAGGACACCCTAAGAGTCGTATTGCATTGTCGTTTACGGTTAGATTGACAACTGAACTTGTGTGGTACTACTTTAACTTAAATGTTTGCTCTGCCTCCCCGTTGTAGTTAGAAAAAATATAATTCTCCATGTCTTCTTTCAGTTAAAAAAACAATAAATGAATGATTTAAAAAAAAAAGAGTTGTTTTGGGGTTAGGTCGTCGCACTGCTTGAATCCATTTATTTCGACGTTTATCATCTTGTCTTGTGTAACATTTAAAAACATTTTTTGGGGAGTTATTTTTGTAGTATTCGCTGTATTCGTAGATAAATGGTACTTACTAAGCAAGCACGATAACTCTTAAGGTTTGATATTTTTACATATAATTTCTAATATTAACAAGAATAAATCGATTAAAAAAGTCAAAGCACTATATGTATGAGCAGTGTAGGTACTATGGTGAGTAAAAAATAATATTGTGACGTCACACGCGCTCGAGTTTGTTCGGGAACTGTCGGCGTGTTTTTGGTACTGGGTTCAAAGAATTATTTTTAATTTAATACTAGCTGTTCCCGGCATGCGTTGCAATGCACCTTTTTCCTATCCTACCTACCCTATCTACCCTACCTACCTACTTACCTACCCTTCTCTACCTACCTACCTACTTACCTATCCTACCTACTACCTACCTACCCTACCTTGAATTTTTCTCGCCGTAAAAACCATCCTTGAACTACAAAGAACATTTAAAAAAAAAAAATGGCCAAATCGGTTCGTGCGTTCTGGAGTTATAGCGTCAGGAAGGAAAACCCGACTTATTTTTATATAGTAGAGATAACTTTTTAGTTAACGCGAAAAAAAAACTAAAAATTGTTTTGTTATAAAACTTATTCATACATACAGGGTGTAAACAGACCCTTCACGAAGCCGTCAACCAAGCATTCTGTACATCAAAATAAGTAACTCTACGCAAAAATTTTTGCTGGGAAACGACTTTTTTTTTTGGGGTGAAAAATCACGTTTTACGGTAAAACTCAAAGTAACGCACTCAAAACTTAGTGCTGATGGATGGATTGAATAGTACGGGGGTCGTGGCGGTGTTTAAAGAAGAAAAAAAACATTAAAAACATGTCTTATTTAAAAAAAAACTTGTAAAAAAGTTGGAACTTTGACCCCCAATATCTCCGTAACTAGAAGGTTCCCAGGTATGGTCTAGAACAAAAAAATGATCGCAATGATGGGGAGAACAAGTGCCTTTCGGCTTCGTTAAAGGTCTTTTTACACCCTTTATATGATCTTTACATTTAGCACAAAAAAAAAACTTTCAAATAAGTACTCAATTATGTTCAATTAAACCGCGTACTGCGTACCTACCTACCACGCTATGAAACCCCTATCACAGTATACAGACAAGTACACGTCTAATCTGCCGTCATATTGATCAGCCAATATTAGTAAATTATTCCATCGTCTATAAAATAATATGGCAACTTTATACTATGGCTTAAGCCACATGCTTCAGCCACGCTTTCCTTTAATACCTGATATTGACATCGACGCGAAGATAGCCGCTATCTTAATTTTTCAAAATTTTAGTACAACTAAAATAACGACCAACTCTCAAAAGCTAAAACGCCCCTGGACGATTACCTCCCCGACCCTTTTCTCCTTTCCTCCCCCCCTCCCAACCCCTACTCGCAGTCTAGACGGGTCTAGGGTTCAACTGAGCACATATCATTTATATACAGCCTACAGGGTCACCTGTATGACTGACAGAGACAACGCTAATAAACAAGGTAATAATTTAATAAGTTCCAAAAAAAGAAAGTGCCTTTTTTCCTGCTCTGTCTCAAGCCCATCATTATACCTAAGAATGTGCCTTACCACATATTCAGTAAGTACATCATTCTGAACGTCCCCCCACAGAAATCTTTCATCGGTTATTTTTTTTTAAATCTGCTTCTTCCTACAAAAGTGCAACACCCACACGGTCAAAATGTATGGAAAAGCTGATTGATGTACTGATTACGTGGTAACCGTTTTCGCGACGGTGGTCCCTACCACCCCGTATAATTCAGTCGTATGAGTACCATGCTCATTTTCATTAAAAACACGCGACGGCAAAAATAATGCCTAATTTAACACTAGTGATAGATTTTTATCTAGTGGCGCTGAGGCTGACGCTAAAGATGAGAATGAAGAGATGCTCGCTTTTATCTACGCTGTTGTTGTTTTTGCGCGGGGCGGGCATCAAACCCCGGACATTTCTCGCCCACGCGGACGGAAGATTTAATGGCGCCGAAAGAGAAGGAGAGATCTGTCTACTCTTCTGAAGAAAACGCTGTTTCTCCACCTAGAAAGCCTGAGGCCCTAGCACGAGTTCGCGGAGTAAACGTACCTAACGTCGTTTTTTTTTATCTAAAATACAATTAACTGATAACATTTTAGTAAAATTGTTCGCAACACGCACATCAGTATCATCCATAGATATGCGTCTAGATGATATATTGATTGCTACCATATAAATAGAAACATTTACTATTCACGCGGGTGAAGCCGCACACTAACGACTAATAGGTCTAACTAAAGGAGGTGTGTTTGTGTAAGGCTCTCCGCCCCGGCAATACGTTGATCCGTATTATTTTCCTCCCTCGCCCCAAAACATGTCCCGAAGTTGGCCGAAGCGTCAGTCGGACCGCGATTGCAAATCCGCGCAGACGCTTGTTTGTAACGCGGCACCGAGGAACTCGCAGCATTTTAAGTAAGTTTCTCGATTTATTTTTATGCACTTTAAAACTTGGGCCTTTTTCTGATTTAGTTAAAGGTGCAGATAATGATAATAAGGCTTTAGGAGACAATCACGATGCGTTTTTTAGGTATACCTACGTATAGCAGTTGCATAGCTACTGCACCGCGCGGGCGAGGGAGGCGTGGCTAGAGTATGTTAGGCAATTTCCGGCTTTCGGTCCCTTGAACTCAGTATCAAAATTGCATATACTCGTACTCTTTTTCGATCGATCACTCTTAGTCTGATGCTGTGTCAAGCGTCTGTTGTGATGAAATGGCAAATATTTTAATTACCTACTTAACGAGTTAAATGACCTGGTGAAGATTGCAGGGATCCGCTGGATGCGAGACGCACGGGACCGGTCATTGTGGTGACACTTGGGGGAGGCCTATGTCCAGCTGTGGACATCTTTCGGCTGAAATGATGATGATGACGATTTGAATTAAAATTCACGAAAATTTTAACTTCTTCGATTCTCAGCGGGAAATATTGTAGGTACCTATTTTCCGATTAGGGTTGCTTGCTACACTGCTTTCTTTTGCGCTTCATGAAGAGAAATTAGGAATATTTATGTTCTTAAAAATTTATCTTGCTCAAGTTTATCGATTGTTGGTAGGTACTATGGATAGAGACCATGTAGTCTGAACGTTGTTGTGGACGCGCAAAGTGTGCACGTGGGCGGTAATAAACAGAGACGCAAAACATTGCCGGCACGGGAGCGACACGTGGTACAGCGGGCTGAAAGTAAAGCTTCATAGACTTAGGGACTCTAAAAGATCAAGTGTCTCATTTAAAAAAAAATAAACCTGCCAGCTTAGGTACTCCTTTACCAAATAGCAATATTTTATGTCATGTGACATTTCTTGATAAATCTAGCGTTTTATTTTTCGTGTATGAAACTTGAACTTTTATTTTTTTCCTTATTCTTAAGGTTTCTTAAGAAATAACTTTCTGTATTATAAAATCATATAACCTATATTCACACTTTAGGCGGAATATCGGAAACTCTCGGAACATTGACATTTTCTACTAGAAAAACTAAAAAAAAAATGTGTTAAAAACGTCTGAAATTCGAGTCTATATGAATTATGAAGAATGTTCTCCATAAAACGAATCCAAGCATGGAGCGAAGATAGGTCGTATTTATTGGTGTTAAATTAATAATAATAACAAAGTACATTGTTTTTTTAAACCAATAAATAAAAAGCGCCTTGTTCTTCACTTCCTTAGGTGGTGTGAAAGGAAAGACATCATTTTGCAGTTATTAACAATTTTAAATGACGCAGGAGCATAAAATATAGTTTTTCATTTTTAAAGTAGAACATGTTAATGTTCTGAGGATTTCCGAGATTCTGGCTTTAATGTGAATATAGCTAATTATGATACTTTTCATGATACATAAAGTTATTTCTTATGAAAGTTTAAGAATAGGAAAGGGATAAAATAAACGTTCAGTTTCATACAAAAATAAAGAAATCGCTAATAACTTCTTAAATAATAGCTTTACCCAGAATTAATGTTACTTGATATAAAAAAAAATTGCTCAATACTCAATACTTTATTGCATTCCATAATGTCAAAATAAAACAGTTTAAAACATTGACTCAATTATGGACCCTGTCGGGCACAGCAAAGTTAAATTAATAGGTAATAGGAGAGAGGACGAAGGCGCTTATTTGTTTAAAATAAAAATAAAAACATTTTATGATATTTCAAATTAAAATAGTAAAATGGCTTTTGTGGTATATATGTGGCTATAGACAATATAGATCATTTTTTATTATTATTGAGTACTAATAAATTCATATGAGTCTTAAATGTAATATTTGGTTTTGATTTATTTTATTGCACTATTTTATACTAAAATTATAAGTGCTATTTGGTAAAGGAATACACCGGCAGGTTTATTTTTTCAAAATCTAATTTTGAAAAAATACTTGTTCTTTGAAAGATGCTAATGTCTTTTTCAACCCACTTTCGTGAAAGGCGCGTGGGTGGCGGCACCGACAACAGTCTGAGCCCTTCAATAGGGAGCCGCCAACATCTAAAAATGAAGAAATTATGTATTCTGCACATACCTTTTCATCCACGTATTTACTATGATTTCTCCATAACTACTGGCCTGATTTACGTGAGTTTTGTTTTATCGGGATGTAATCCCATACACATAAACTTGGCTTAAGTAGTAATGTAAGTAAGCTTATTAATAGCTATTTATCCTACTTTGTCTATATTGATGATATTATGATAACCTCGAATTACAATGTAAAAGGAGTAAAATTAAAAAAAAACGATAACGGTACCCACTTAATTCTTTTTTTTAATTTTTATCCGGAGAACACAAAAAGAGGAGGTTGGCAATTCAACTCGAATAATATATGTTAGTGTATATGGGATTCTAAACTCGAGTTATGGTATGTTTGTCCATGTAATTATCAGAAACTAGAATTTATAGACTTAATACGTACAGGCATACCGGCAGGATTATTTCCAGTTGGGTTATCTTCAGTTCCATGAAAGCAGCTCGACAATTTTTGCACTCCACCTCGGATATTATGTTACATTTTCATGTCATTTTGTCGAATCTCGATTTTTTACCCACCCTGTATGTATTGTATAATCATTATTCCTAAAGTCCTATTTATGTTGTCAAATGATGAAGCCACGAGCCTCGAACCCGTTTTAAGAGCCGTAAAAGCTTTCTCAGACACACCATCTCTTCGGGAGACACCGCGGCAGACGAACGAAGTACACTGTGGAGAAACAAACCGCCCCTCCCCCCTCCACACTCCATCGCAACGGCAAAAAAAACTACCCCCTGGTCAAGAACTTCAGTAGCCGATGTGGAAATCTTTGAACGCGTGCTTAAGTTCACCGCTGCCGATCCAATTTGACTAGATGGGGTATAAATTACACACCATGGGGTAAAGATCTCACCGTATAATCGACTCATCTCGGACACAACTAATTGCACCCTCTAGGACTTGAATGAGGCAAACGACAGCGCTGTCCAGGTCACTACGTACGGGTCGGACAAAATCTGATTCATCGATTCGAGAAGAAAAAGAATCATATTATTGATGACCATTGTGTATTCCCACGATGTTCAAAACCTAACACTTTCTGATTGTGACGAAAATCCGTTATTTCGTGAAATTCTCTCCAGTAGTATAGTCTGCATTCATTACAAGTTGACCGCGGGTTAAGTGTTGATATAATAGCGATGATATCGAGTAATAGGTAGCCATTTATCAATAAATCTCGATCCGTCAATATATTGATAGCCTGATAGATGTGTGGGTCCTGCGCGCAGTAAACATAACGTAAATTCAAACCATTGTAAAATTGATAATAGATATACATTTCATAAATAATGTTCGTTCGTTTAAACGTTTTTATTCATATCTATGAGTGGTACTGATCGTGCTAGTCACGAAATAAAACCAAAAAAACTAGGTCGGTATAGGTTACCTAGCAGTATCTTTAGGCCCCAAAATCGTACGAATTTATGTCGTCGCACGTTCGAGCTCAAAGTTTAAGGCGTTATTGAAACCGAAACCTGTTTCCCCATATGACGGTTCACGATTTTTTTTTTGTTAGCCTATTTGAGCGTCCCACTGCTGGGCAAAGGCCTCCCCTTTCTCCTCTAAACCTCTCTATCCTGTGCAAACGAGAACAGATCGTCACACCACCTTCGCCGCAGTCAAGTTCAGGAATAACTAAATTTTTTACATTTTTATATGCATGTACTGTCCCACTCTGCAGTGGAAAAGGCCTCTCCCAATTCCTTTCATGAACACTTTTCTCGTGCCTCCTCGAGCTAGCCCTCACGGTACGCTACCAGATCATCTCGCCACCTCTTTCTGGACCGGCCTCGACGGCCCGTCCGTCTTCCAGCAACCATTCGTGTGGATACTTTTGCCGAGCGGTGACCCGTCCTATCCCATTTTTACATTTGGTACAGACAGACCTAATAATTAAACTAAATTGCTACACACATACGTAACGTAATTATACTGTTTCAAAGCGCATACCTTCGACTGCTCACACTAATTGTACTTAAGTACATTAATTACATCTGAAATTGAAATTCACCTATCAATTAGTGATATATCAATTTCAGTGAATGGCAGTAGATATATGGGTGAGCATGGCAGATTGGCAGGGATGTACCTATGCCACAACTCTTTTGAGAGGTGTGAGATTAATACTGTTTTAAAGTTTTTGTGTACCTACAGAGTGATTCTTTTAAGTTGTGCAACAGGGGGAAATCCGAATCAAGGAGAGATACTGCCTTAGCTCTTTTTTTGATTAAATCATTTTGACATACCTTCTTTTTTGTTCAAGTGAGGGTTGCCCGTAAAAGTGAGTTGTAGAATAATAGTGTATCTACAACTAGGTAAGCATGTGTATACAGGGTGGAGTGGAAGGGCCACCGACGCGAAAACGGTTACCACGTATTCAGCACACGTAATGATGTGCTGACCCCTAACCCATTTTCTTACCGAATGGATAATACTTTTTAGTAATCTTAATACAAGAATAAACATATTGGGAATGACTTGCTGGTGAAATTAAGGCAAGTCTAACTTTTATGTTTTTTTGTTTAATAAATGAATTGTTAAATAAAAAAAATAAAAACAATATTGATTGAAAGTACGTACAGGTAAGGTATAAATAGGTCAGTTGATATTATTATTATTTGTACATTTATCCGTTTTCTTAATGAAATATAAATTAAGATACAGATAATTTTATTACAAAGGCGGTGTTAGGTTGTCAAGTAAAACCGGTCAAGACTCACAGTAATTGTCGCACTTTAAATGGTCTTTATTTCATCGGACAAACTATTAGAAATATGTTTTTGATTGCTAAAAACATTTTTAATTCGGTAAACAGAATGTGTGAAGGTCGGCCTTAGGCGGGATCCTAGACTATTATTTATTTTCCTGAAATCCTTCATTGGAATTTGTGGGACGACGCCATCTAAACCGCAGCGAGCAAAGTTGCGGAAAAAAATCAGACAACATTAATCCTCTGATGGGCATTGATTAATTGTCAATGGCGGCCAGCAACGGCCATGTAACCCTGCCAAACTCAAATAATGGAGGACAGTGAAGGCTTTAGGGCTCGTGTAGACCATGGCGGCGCGCCACATCGCTTAGCCATGAACAGACCGACCGCTTTTATGAGTCCTCCGCCTTGCCCCATCAAAGGCACATTAAGCGTCCATAAAATCCTAACAATAATCCACAGGTTATTTGCTTTAAAATAACCATAATCCACGTAGGTATTACGATACTAATAGAACTAATACGTGATCAACCTGCAAAATATTCCATTTAAATTGATACCTTTGCGAGTACTCATTAAAGCGGTCGGTCTATAGGTACAGTGGTCGCGTCGTCACCGCACCGCCTCAATATTCAGTATAACACAACAAAACCAATACCTACTGGCAGTGTTTCCCCGAGCTAGCAACGACACATATGACAACCTAGAGGTGCCGCGATGGCGGCGCGACATGGCGTCCTGGGCCAAAACGAAGTTACCAATGGGGGAGATTTTTTGAACACAAAACCTGACAAATGCAGCGCTATTTTTTTTACCAATCAAGGTTTAAAGCAAGGGGCTTTTGGTTTCATAATAACAGCCGTTTAGATCAATCGTTAAGGTTTAGTTAATAACAGTTGCCGAGGACGGGCCGTGAATCGAAAACCCCGGCAAGCTTGTTCAGCCGTTGGTCCCGGCTGAAATTTTAAAATCTTTCACAGTTGTTATGGATACTCAGAAGTTCGTAAGTCTGATAACGAGTCTTACTTAGGGGTACCGTGTTTCCCACTTACCGGATCATGAAGATCAGAAAGGCAGCAGCTCTATCTACTCTAATTGCTAGGCAGGTGAATCACGGGAGATATCCCGTAAGTGACAGTATAAGTTTAGTTTTAAACCGTGAAAGTATAAAATAGCGTTATTTTAGATGTCGTCGCCATTTCAACAAAGAGCACACCAATACTTGGTGAAGTTAATATTTGTCGTGTGACCAATATCTCCGACTGAAGTTTACAATTCTGTAGCTGTAAGACCAACTTATGTTAGGCTTATGAGTCTAGCAAAGTTTGTTAACACAAAACTTAAGGTGTAGTGGATCTATAGTCATTACTTAGGGAGTTTATTTCATAGAAACTAGCTTGCTTTTAACAGCTCGGTACAGGTATCAGTATGAGATTAAGTAGGTGTCTATTTCGCCATTAAACGAAAAAGAATATTAAGTAATCGTAAAATATTGTTTTACACGTCGTTTTTCAATGTTGAATATTTAGGGATGACTGCTCACAGGAATATTTCTTAGAAAGGACGTGAATATCGTATCGACGCTGAAAAGCTCGCTCTTTCAAACATACTCCCCTACAATAGGAAAGTATGCCCAACTTCTCCATACTAATATTATAAATGCGAAAGTAACCCTGTCTGGCCGTCTCGTATCTTTTTAGGCCTAAATCAATTAACAGATCTTTATGAATCAACAGATAGGCACCATAGGACTTGAAGAAGGCTGACCCGCTCAGAGACTTGTATTAAAAAAAAATGAAATGCAAAATATACACAGGCCAAGTCGCGGGCCCGACCCGGCAACCCCCAGTACAGCGCTCTAATACATGGCGATCGTTCTAAATTAATGATGGGAACAGGTTACATTATATTGTCCGATATTCCGAATTCAGTCGACCCAAATACAGTGCAAATAGCCCAAATCGTCAGTATGACCATACGTTCGAAATGTAAAAACGCAGGCTTCGCTCCACTACAACGTAGCTTGTGTAGTTCTACATCGTCGTATCGTTTTACCACGACGGCTGGGCGGTTCATTTGCGTGCCATCCACACAACTATGCACATAGTGAGGCTTCAGCGACCGATGCAGCCTCCGTTTCCATACAAAACGAAGCTCAGGACATACCGGGTGGAAGGGTCACCGACGCTACTACGGTTACCACGTATTCAGTACATAATTCTGACCCACAATTTTTTTTTAAAACGCCCAATAGGTATGGAACAGCTGACTTTTTTTAAAATTACCGATGAAAAATTTGTATGTGGGGAGTTCAGAATGATGTACTGAATACATGGTAACCGTTTTAGCGTCGGTGTCCCTTCTACCTTGTATTTTTCTTTCAATGAAGTAAAACTCCATCTCAATAATGAACACTGCACTTTAGCCCTTTCCCCTCTGCTTAGATTTTTTTCTACTTCCTATACCTATCTATATCATATATATTAAAAATTGAGCTTAAGGTACCTAGAAACCTGGTACTGGTAGGTTACAGAATGTTTCATAGTAGATTATGCACCATTGATTGTTTTGCCAACATAAACGCGATAGGCTCATATTTCTCTGCGAAGGGTATAATAGTTTTGTATTCGGACTGTTTAATTTACAAAAATAGGTATACATTGTCGAGCTGACCTGAAATACCTACTTATTTTCTGATTATCCTTGATTTACTTCCTGACCAGATAAAGCTGGTGTTTTTTTTACGACCTACAAAAACATATTATGTTGTCAAAGTTTTTAGCTGTTTTTTTGCTAATCGAATATTAAAAAAATACCAATTCATTACTTCCCCTTAAATATACTTGGTGAAATATGGGTGTGATGTGGTGTGCCTGTGCTTTACACTTCGGAGAATACAAACGTGTTATATTTACCTAAAGTGGGGTGGTTTATGTATGTAGTAAGGAAAATGTGGGTGTAATAAACACTTCACTCGCGTCATTCGAGGGATGCAGACGGATAGGACAAAACTAAAAAAAAATCTTCTTTATAAATTCGCACACAGACAAACGAAATTTTCTGTACCTAATTTTTTTTTGTCATTTAGTAAGAAAAAACGTGATTGTTTCTTATTTAATGGCAAAAAAACGTGACGAAGTAGCCAGCACCGTCACTTATTCAAAGAAAGACAAAGACTTTGTGTCCGTAGTCTTGCCACAAAAGCTTAGCAAACTTAACATTATTATTAATAACGTAACATAACATCACGCTTGTAACTCCCGAAGAGTTAGGAAGAGGTGTGCCCATTGGTACACCCACATTTCCTTCTGCATCTTGGTCTAAATTTATACAAAAAGCACAATTACACGAACTAAACACAAAAGCGAGAGACAAGCAGGTATTTTCACAGTTAATATTTTGAATTCACGTTAAATTTACTCCACGCGTTCCTTCTAGCAAACAGTTACACGCAGGCATTCAAAATGCGTCTTCAAAGGAAATTTTCCTTTAACACATCATAATTCTTTGGAGGCGAACGTGCGATGCACCCCGCTAAGACAAGATGAAGAAAAGCGAGTTAGAGAGACTCAAAGAACATTTTCTTCCATAGCATAAAGGGATTAAAAGGCTCAAAGCTCATAGGCGAAGAAGCATTTAGTTTAAAAAGTAGACCGTGTTATCTTTGTGATCCTACCTAGGCTACAGTGGCGAAGGTACCCTACAACTCGATTCCTACCGGATTCCCTTTGAAAAATGGCACAGTCAGTATTCAATAGACAAATAATATAATCACATTAAAGATTATGTAAATATGTACTCCGGCATACGTCTTACAAAAATGTACCCTTCGCTATTGCTAGGCTATAATTAAAACCACAAACAGAAAATTCTTCACAAGCTTACATGGGGAAAGTTACTCCAGGCTAAGATCCTACTGCTGAAGGCTGTCTGGTGGAAAGTGACAGCCTTGTGGGCAGACTGCAAAGGGAAGACTTAATAAGGTAGTATTTCCTTTAGTTTGGATTCCTGTAATAATTATCGTTATTTTTTCCACTTTTTCTTGAAGGTTCTTTGTGCTTTTAGCTAATAATGTTACAAAGGAGATCCTTGAAATAGTTTTTCTCTTATAACATTTTTCTTTTATATAAAAATAAAGGAAATAGTTTTTCTTTTATAACGATTTTGTTTAAAATAAGAAGACATCAGGCCTGTTACCCCGGAAGGGATAGGCAGAGATACCTCTCAGTGGTAACACTTTGAAAAGGTAATTAATACTCATACATTTTGCCCGTTATGCGGAGGACTATACGTATATTATCCGCCTACCCTTTCCCAGCTATGTATATATGTTGGGATCGGCTTCCAGCTTCGGCATGCGGTCACGGGCCAATAATGCCGTATGCAAATGCAATTGTGTAATTAAGTCAAATAAAGACAATTTTCATGGATATTAGTTTTATTTTTCGGTGTTTATTTCAAATGAAAGTACTCTACCTCTAAAAAAAACACCCATTATAAGTGCTATGTAATTTTATTTAGTTTGTCACAATTTCTGAAAATAATTAAATTAAAAGGCAAACACAGCTTTGGTGTATGACCAATTGGGTACTTCGTTTGATGATAAATTCATGGAATCAATTACAATTATGTTTGAAGCTTTCAAAGTCCACGAACAGTCGCACAGATTTTATTGAAGATTGAAATAGTGAATATTGAAATAGATTGTATTACATCCATAAACTCACGTCTTTTTTCCATGGGGGTAAGCAGAGACAGAAGCCACCTGCTACAATACTTACATACTTCTTATAACATTAGGTTGATAAACCACTGCGTAACGAATGTAGGCGCGCGTGGCGCAATATTGATTTTTTGCTCAACCCTCTGGTAGTAATAATACCCCGCGACTTTAATAAAGGCTGCGAAATAATTAGGTTTCAACACTTTCAACTACTCACAACTGACCCTTCGAAAAACCCTTTCCTGTACAACTCTTTGATGTGGCACCCTTTGTAACATGAAGACTGCATTTTCTTTTATAGGTCATAATTAGCCGTTGATAAGTTTCAATTTTCTATGCTCCCAAATAAAAAAACAAGAGAGGGGAATGCAGATGTATCGCGAGTACTACCTAGATCTATTTTGTTTTTTACCAGTACCGAATATATTGTTTTTTTCTTTTTTAACATGTAGAATTTGACAATCAATTCGAGTTGTACCTAATCTGCTTGTAATTCAATCATGATTCGAAAGACACGTGGCGCCATCTATTATCATAAGAACGTTTTTGTTGTTTTCCTCGGGAACAGTACTTTTTTTCAGGTTGAAATGTAGCCTATGTCCGTTTCTGAACACCTGACAACATATGCAAATATTCAGGATGCTCGGTTCAGTGGTTTAGGCGTAAAAAGGTTACAAACAAACAAACTTACTTTCGCATTTATAATATTAGTATGGATTCGTACCGGAGATATAACATTGTATGAAATCAAATGAAATGTTATTCCTTTATAATGCAACTTTACACCTTATATAATGTAACGTTTGTTTTGGTTGTGAAAACCCCTGATTCCCGTAGACTAGGTAGTATGTTAGTGGCGACACTTGGTCCAGCGTTGTACGTAGATTCAATTGAATAAGAGGCCAGCGAATAATGGTGTTTTTATCACTGAAATGCAGCCTGCCCTACATATGCATCGATTTATGTTAGTGCATTGTGCTGAACGTCCAGCCACACTGTTATTAAGCTCCCAGCCCGACGGGTGCATTAATTGCTCAGCGCATTGTCTGAGTTCGGAAGCTGTGCTCTCGTTCGATTCAAAATTAATTCGCGTTTGAGTATTAAGAGATTATCCATAGTTGCATTGTATTTGATCGGGATGATGCATAAAATATTGTACTTAAAGTGTGCGAACAAACCTACTTCGGTTTTGTTCAAATTACCTTCCAAACGGACCAACTGGATAGGTCAAGAAACTCAAGAATACGTAGCAGGATTCAATCTTTATACTAACATGAAGGAAAGTTTCATAAACCTTAGAGCAAATAACAGTCGCAGCGGCCGGACTGCTTCGCATTTCAATCCAAAAAAGCTTGTCAGGTTCCTTAGTCAGCCTTAAAAACTTTAACAACGTCTGTTAACGTAGCCTGACTATACAAAGAAGGTGAACCTAGAAAAGCTTATTTTTCTTTACATTATTTCCCAGCAGTTCCCTTTTTGCTTAAGGCGGTAGGATGTCCTTCCGGCGGACGTTACGGAAAGTTCACTCAACTAGACTATAATTGTACCAACTCCCAGAGGATTTTTATTTTCAGTATAAAGCTTATTAAAATACAAAATAACTATCACCTTTCCTTGGTCTAGCAGTCGCACACTCAGCGGCGCGATGGCGGCCCGGATTTATGGAATCCCGGTTCGCCTCTAGTTTCTTGGGACTTAAATAACCGTCGAAATTATGGTTGTGCTATTAGGTAGGTAATACTTCTCTGGCTTACCCTAATGTGATTACAGGCGTGATGTTATGTTGCTGAGTTACACAGATCTATACTGATTGAAAACACAAGTTTCGCTTACCTATTACGA
Organism: Noctua pronuba; assembly: GCA_905220335.1. Classification (NCBI taxonomy): domain Eukaryota; kingdom Metazoa; phylum Arthropoda; class Insecta; order Lepidoptera; family Noctuidae; genus Noctua; species Noctua pronuba. The sequence goes on along the minus strand of LR999891.1, from coordinate 1,489,869 downwards.
TATCTGCCTTATCCTTCGGGGTATACAGGGTGTAAACGAACCCTTCACGAAGCCGTCAACCAAGCATTATACAGGGTGTTTGGCGCATGGACCGACACAATTTTTCCTGGGATTTGGAAGGTCATTAGCTAGGTTCTACCCATACACCCTTTGTCCCAAATGTCACGGTTGGTTACATATGTTTTTTTTTTAAATGCCCAAAATGTTTCCTTTAATTCGAAATAACTTTTTTGTTTGTGGGTGTAGTGGCACAAAACAAATTTTGTTGCATTCTCCAAAGTCTTTTAAATCTAAAAACATCTTTGTTTTACACAACTGGTTTCAAGAAAATTCCTTACAAGCTTCCAAAGTTAATTTTTTTTATTTAATGAATGAAATTTTACAACTTCTAAATTAATTATTAAAAAAACTAAAAGTCATTTTGAACTTAGCTTTATTTTAAAAAGTTCTTTAGTTGATACCCTTTCTAACGGTATGCTACATGTCATAGAAATTATTCATTATGTAGTCAAAATACTAGTTAGGAGAGTCAGGGTTAAGAAAAGACTTTTAAAGGTTATTTTGTTTTTATTAAACTAAAGTTATAAAAAAGGAGGCAAAACACCGGGAGAGGTGGAAAGTAATGGGGGAGGCCTTTGCCCAGCAGTGGGACAGAATAGGCTAGTTAAAAAAAAAGTTATAAATCTTGTTCAAATTGACCTCCTCCATTTCGTATGCATGCACGACATCTGTTTCTTATTTCAACTGTCGTTGTACGTAGTCGCATATTTTCTTCTTTCATAGTTTGGGACGCGCCGGTTATTCGTTCAATCCCTATTCCGTGGCCCGCACGGTCCCCAGACCTGACGCCTTTGGATTTTTACGTCTGGGGACGTGCAAAAGAATTGGTTTATCAGACAGAAGTGCCCACTAGGGAAGTTCTGATTGAACGAATAACCGGCGCGTTCCAAACTATGAAAGAAGAAATGCGACTACGTACAACGAAAGTAGAAATAAGAAACAGATGTCGTGCATGCATACGAAATGGAGGAGGTCAATTTGAACAAGATTTATAACTTTTTTTTTAACTAGCCTATTCTATCCCACTGCTGGGCAAAGGCCTCCCCCATTACTTTCCACCTCTCCCGGTGTTTTGCCTCCTTTTTTATAACTTTAGTTTAATAAAAACAAAATAACCTTAAAAAGTATTTTCTTAACCCTGACTCTCCTAACTAGTATTTTGACTACATAATGAATAATTTCTATGACATGTAGCATACCGTTAGAAAGGGTATCAACTAAAGAACTTTTTAAAATAAAGCTAAGTTCAAAATGACTTTTAGTTTTTTTAATAATTAATTTAGAAGTTGTAAAATTTCATTCATTAAATAAAAAATTTAACTTTGGAAGCTTGTAAGGAATTTTCTTGAAACCAGTTGTGTAAAACAAAGATGTTTTTAGATTTAAAAGACTTTGGAGAATGCAACAAAATTTGTTTTGTGCCACTACACCCACAAACAAAAAAGTTATTTCGAATTAAAGGAAACATTTTGGGCATTTAAAAAAAAAAACATATGTAACCAACCGTGACATTTGGGACAAAGGGTGTATGGGTAGAACCTAGCTAATGACCTCCCAAATCCCAGGAAAAATTGTGTCGGTCCATGCGCCAAACACCCTGTATACATCAAACTAAGTCACCCTACGCAAAAATTATTGCTGGGAAACAACTTTTTTTTTTGGGGTGATAAATCATGTTTTACGATAAAACTCAAACTTGAAAACACACACTCAAAACTTGGTGCTGATGGATGCTTTGAATAGTAAAAGGGTCATGGAGGTAATTAAAGTAAAGTTAAAACTTAAAAAGTAGTATTTAAAAAAAAAACTTGTGAAAAAATTGGAACTTTGACCTCCAATATCTCCATAACTAGAAGGTTCCCAGGTATGGTCCAGAACAAAAAAATGATCGCAATGACGGGGAGAACAAGTGCCTTTCGGCTTCGTTAAGGGTCTTTTTACACCCTTTATAGAAGTTATGTTATGTCCAGTAGAGACGGACTGAATGTGCATTCTGCAAAACTTGAGTTCGCCCGAACAGCCGGCTGGAACATGCGCTGAAGCCGAAGTTCGGTCGAACTTATGTTGAATTTCGTCCGGCTTTACACGGCGATAGGTTTAATCACGTTTATTAGCTTTTTAGTTTGTGTGTCTTCCGCTCAATGCCCATGCCCCCGCCCCCGTAGCCTCTTATCTCATTATGTCGAGATAAAAGCTGCAAATAACAAATAACATTGCAAAAAAAGACTTCCAAAAAAACACAATCAATGAATTATAGCGAGAATTTTTGTGTGATAAATACAAAAATTCAATAAATTAATAAATAACTAAATAGGGTAAAATAAAGTTTTACTCTTTTTAGTTGTGATATCATATCATACAAAAATTCTCGTAAAATATAAATTTAACCTTATAGGTTAATAGAAGTTATATAAGTTATAAGAAGATGATCAACATAAACGAAGAAGAAAAAATACGTTTCTATAGAAGTTAATATAATTTATATAAGATCACCCCGCGAGTTTCACCAAATGAAAAAGAATCAAGAAAATCGGACCAGCAATCACGGTGAAATCGGCATAAAATACTCTTCTAAACGAAATGAATTTTCTTGCTAAGTCCTGAAACTGATAATGGACAGAGCTAATGCAATCAAACACCACGAAAAATAAAAAATAAAATCATCAGAGAAACCATAGAGCGAAGAAACGTCTTGGCGGATGCGGCACCGGTTTCCATACAAGCCAAGCGTGTCACCGTTCTCACACTACGACTGTGATTGGACTGTAGTTGCCCATTTCAAAATCGTAGATCTGATGGAGAAGAAGGGGCAAGAAACTCCATGAACACTCTTCAAATCAAGCTAGACTTTACTTAGTCCTGGGTACAATATTGTTGCTTCTATATGTGAGCACAACATAGAAATAGAAAAAAAGATAATTACCTAAAATCTTAAAGATTAGGGTAAACCCTTACTAACCATAATAGAAAGTCTACATGGTATTCACATTTACAAAAAAGACATTACATACTTAAAATGAGATCTTATAAAGGGTGTAAAAAGACCCTTAACGAAAACGAAAACCACATATTCTGCCCGTCATTGGGATCATTTTTTTCTTCTAGACAATATCTGGGAACCTTCTAGTTACGGAGATATTGGAGGTCAAAGTTCCAATTTGTTCACGAGTTTTTTTTAAACCGCTTTTTATGGTTTTAACTTTACTTAAATTAACTCCTTGACCCGTTTACTATTCAAAGCATCCATTAGCACTAAGTTTTGAGTGCGTAAAATTGAGTTTTACCGTAAAACGTGATTTTTTACCCCAAAAAAAAAGTCGTTTCCCAGCAATAATTTTTGCGTAGAGTTACTTAGTTTGATGTACAGAATGCTTGGTTGACGGGTTCGTGAAGGGTCTGTTTACACCCTGTATGTGTATCAAATATCATGTCGGCCTGTGTTATTATTGTATAACGGGCTGGTGTCCATAACTCCACGTCAAAGCGGGTATAAACACCAACGTTGACGTGTTATGAACACCACTGCCACTGGTTCCTTGCTCTATGGGTACTACGCTCCCAGCCTAGATAGCTATTGTTCTGTCAACTTGTCTGTTGCAGGCCGATGCAAACTTCTCAGCGGGTTCTAAAGGGTTGAATGGAGCTCTAAGGGGTTGTTAATTAGATGCTGTAGACTCGCAGATTAGTACTTACTGGGAAATTATGTCTATTGTGTTTTTTGGCCTGTAGTGGTTGAGGAGTTGGCTTGTTATTTCGGGAGTTGTTTATGTAGTTGGATGGTGTAAGTAGCATAGCATAGCTTAGCTTACGAAGTTGCTGCTGCTAGGACGCAGGTCTCCTCTCTGTTAGATAGATTGGGCTGTGACACTTGTTTTTTAATTTTTGGTGCTTGGATTTGCCGGTTTTCTTACAATGTTTTCCTAAACTGTTTCTAGAATAGTTGGTACGAAATAAAGTTTAGTCTGAGTTTGCACCCACCACCTACTTGTTTATCGAAGTAGTTACCACTGGACCATCACTGCTCGACTGGGCCACCACTGTCAGTTACAGTGATGTTACAGCACACTATTAATAGATCACTGATAAAAACAAACACATCTTACAATCTTTGCATTTGAGTGCTCAGAGTAAGACTGACTGAATTACACCTTTCTGAACTGAAACTTGCTAAGCGCACCTGTTGTATTCACATGCACGAAGGTACAGTCGAAGTTTTAAACTGGTCCTTTATCAGTGGATTGCACGCTAATCACACAAAAAGGAGTGAAAAAACATTTTATTCATCACTCATTAAAAAAAGGCAAAAGTAGAATCTATATTTTATTTATTTCGAATAAAGTCAACTTTGCAAACTGAAAAAGGCAGAGCGACCTCAATATTGCAACTTTTGTTGAATTCATTCGATGAATTCAATATGACGATAAATCGGAACAGGTAATACCAGGAATAAAAATGATAGGGACGGAGGTTTCCAATTGAATGAAAATATAAGGAGGGACATATTTTTATTGAACGGGACGAGAAAGCACTACTTGCAGAAGGGAAGTAGTACTTAATAGGTAGATATTATAGCTATTGGAATCAGTCTTTATGCCGCGATTTTTCTAAAGTGTTTGTGTCAACATCATTCTCTTATCCCAATTCATTTGGGGTGGGCGCAGCATGTCTTCTTCTTCCATACTTCTCTATTACTCGTCATCTCAGCAGTCACCTCCCTTTTTGCCATATTATCATCATTAACACAGTCCATCCATCGTTTCTTTGATCTTCCTCTACTCTTATACCCATCCACATTCATAATCAAAACTTTCCTCACGACATTTTCCTTATTTCTTCGCATCACATGCCCACTTTTCAGTCACCGGCGCCACTTTCAGACTTTCTCTTATGTACTTACTCATTTCTTATTTCATATTTTATTTTTGGAAGGTTTGTGTATTAAGGTTATATTCTGAAACTTACACGTAATCAATGCACCGTGATGATTTGTAGTCGTGAAAACTAAGCGCAGTAGGGGAAGGATGCTAGTCAGTGTACATTTCGGAAATTTAGGAAATTTATTCTTAGGAAATCTAACGTAAATCAATGTCACTGTTTAGTGCCTCTGCAGATAACCTGTTAAATTTGTTAAGAGCAAAGGATCTGCCCTCTACACCGTTCCATGCCACTGTGCTACGAACGTATCAGGCACGGAAACAAACATGACAAACGGGTTTACAACGGTCACCAAACGCGGTTATAACGGGTTTAGAACGGTCATCGCGGTTCAACCCTAAATGATTTGAATAGAAAAGTATGAGACTATATACACTACACCGTACACTATTCTATCCACTGCACCGTTCCTCCACCTACTACTTCTACTACCAGGCACTTGGGTAGGGGTAGGCACTGTTTTAAAATTTGAAAAGAACGAACAGATGACAAAGCTGAACAAAGTCTGGGCCGTGGGCGCTGGAAGGGGAGAAAATCCGACCAGATGATGATATGGAGCTTACTTAAAATAGAACTCTCAGAAATTAATCACCAAAAATAAATCACGGCACGAATAGAGCAATTAATGTTTTTCTAAAAATGAAACCTTGTTTCACAGTTTCCTTCATAATCAAAGTACAATAAATAATTGATGTCCCACGAAAATAGAAATAGAGTAGACAACAATACGGAGGAAGATTAAATTGGAAAAAAGGATAGTTAAGGCTTTTGCTATTTTCATTTTTAGGTTTCCGTACCCAAAGTGTGCCAACGGGACCTGAGTGATGGTACATTGACAACTTCTAACGAAGGTGTGCTACCTTCGTCAGAAGTTGTCAATCTCAACCGACACCGAAAACCACATGATGCAAAAATTGCTGTTTCCTACAAAGAAAAATTCTTTGATATTTTTAAAACTAAAAGCTTTCTTACCGCATAACCTGATTCTAACTTTCAAAGAAGTTGTTTTCATACTTATCTATGCTGCTTTTACCGGTTATAAATTCATTAATCAGCTTTCAGGATTTTCGACGGAGTGTATTTTTGTGATGAATTGCAGTAAAACTTTAATATCCAGTAGTTAGAACCCAGCTCGATATATTATTAGGGTTCAAACACCGAACGCTTAAAATTTTGTCGTGGGCTGTCTTGTAATATCCACTGGAATGTCAACTTATTCCACTGAATATTTTCTTCTAAAGAAAGAAAAATAATTAATTACTTGAAAGCTACTTAGGGAAACCTGATAACTAACATGAGGAAACACTTAAATTACCCACTTCCCACACAATTCTCTCCCGCGTGGACGTAATTGAATTGATTCAGTTTCAAGAATCGAGCTTTGATGTGCAGTATTGAAATTAAAACGATATTTCGACTCAAAAGGATTTTTGAGGGGAGGGTTTCATAGTTTTAATAGCTTTGAGTGAAAGTTACAGTTTCAGTTTTCATTTTTTATTGTTTTCTAGTGATATGTAGGTTACCTAGTTGTATAGCACAATGTACATTACAAAGCCGTCGCGTTGTTTTCTTCATCCGAAATTGTCTTGCGTTTGGTGAATATCATTGTAACACTCTAATTGTTCACAGATCTATATAATTATGAAGATAATCAGAGAATAGAGTGACAATCACAGTGCTTGGTAAACGATTATTAATTGCAGTAAGTTCTTCTGACATCAGAAGTTTTTTGATACATTTTTAAAATTGCAAGTGGGTAATGTGTTACTTTTACCTGCGAGTTGGATTTTGGTCTACTTACAAAGAGACGGCCAATGACCCAGAAATTTGAGCATTTTCTAGCTTAACTAGCCGTCTTTAAGTCTATATTCTTTTAACCATCTTCTTTTATCCGCAGATTTATACGAAAAAATCCAGAGAATAGAGAGACAATCACAATGCGACGATCAACGAGTAGAATTTTCTACCAGATTCCTGAAGTGTGGAGTGGCAGACTCTTGGTTTCTGCTGGTATTTAATTGGCTATTTTATCCTATTAAGTACTAGCGGGTTCCGCGGTTATTATTGTACCCTACTCTGGCTGGTGTAATGAAATTGGTTCTATTAGTTATCAGGGTGTTTTAAAGCATCTTAGAACGTAAAAAAATACTTATCCTCTCAGTTACCTGCTGAAACTGTATCACTTATTTTCGGGCATGCCAGGCAGCTTTCTTTGGCCTACATTATTTTAACTCTCTTTTTATCCGTAGATATCTGTGTGAAGAGCCGGAGAAAAGAGAATAGAGCGACTATCGTAGTGCGACGATCATCGATTACCAGTAAGTTTTTCTTTAGTTTTAACATTGTTTGGAGGGCCTAGAAAAGAGGCAATGGCAATCGCTTTCAAAGCATTGCACATTGCAATAGTTTTGAACTGGATTGATTAAGGTTTTTGGCAGTAGTAACTTCAATACATTTTTATTGTTCCGTCATTGCTATCGCATAATGAAAGCCAGGAGCTCGTCTAGGATGCTTTTTGATACGTTTTAATGAAAAATGTAATGTAGAAAATGTGTTGGATAGGAAATATTAGGTTAGATTTCCAGTGAAATGCGCGTACTATAAAAATTCGACGACATGCGACATCTACCTACTCGTCCAGGTCTCGCGTGGTGGATTACGGTCCACTCAGTGTCACAGGGAGGCGGCCTGTGTCCCAGTATGGCGAATGTTTCCGAGCTTTTAGTGTTTGTGAGCTTGCTTTTTAGTCCGTAATTTTTTAACTATACTTTGATGAGGTTATAGTGAGATATCACATGTATTTATTTTTGCGTGACCTTGACATTTTTATCATGGTGCTTAATTTTCCAGAATTAAATTAGATTAAACCTGTTGCATTAAAAGATAATATTCTGATTTTTTTTTTAATACTTTGTACCAAAAAAATACACGTGATTTTGGGTAGGGGGGAGGGGTAGTCAATAACCTCACCACGTATCACCATGAAAGAGGGGGAGGGGGTTAAAAAGTTGCTAAAAACATTACGTGATTAATTGGCAACCCCATAAGTCAATTCAATACATTTTTTACTTTTACGTGAACGCTATCGCTAATTCGCTAATGTAACTTTGTGTCGGTTCTCCAAATAACAACTTATCTTTTTTAGTTGCTATTTTAACATTAACGTACTTACTTAGGACTGGTTGACGAGCTTGACTACTTATAATTGTTGGTTTATAATATTTCACCTCTCTTATTTTTCACAGGTCTGTATGAAAAAAGGCAGAGAGTAGATCGATAATCACAGCGCCTGGTCATCGATTAGCAGTGCAGTAAGTTGTTCTGACTTCTTAAAATTGTCTAGCGGGACTCGCAAAATGCAATCGCAAAGTTTTTAACAGGATGGACAGTCTATTCAATAAATTTTTGACCGTTCCGTTATCGTAATCGATCTTCTTACTGTTATCAAGTAACTTCATCGCTGTTTTGCAACCTGTAACAATAAGTACCTTAATGTTGTAAATTGATGTAAGTATGACATTGCTATTTAGGAGAAATCCATAGACTCCCAAAATACAGGCATTCCTTGCCTAGTTATGGGCTTCTATGGTCTTCACTTAATATAACCCATAGATTAAAATACACAACAATTTTGTGCAAAAGATTTTGATCACGGATTTACTGTTTACCTATAATTCAAGTATGTTTAGCTCTTGTGTGTAATTTGAAGTTATTGGTTGATAAAACATTAATTATTATTTAAAAAAACGTTAACTAATAGAATGTTACTTTGTGTAGGTCCTCAGAGGTTTTAAGGCGCAAATAAATGCTTAAATGTATAATTGTTTTATTAACAATTATATACTCAGTATACTCACTCAGGACTCGTTTTCGAGCTTGACTAGCCTCGGTAGAGCTCCATGAAAAAAGCCCGGGATTAGAGCAAAAATCCCCGTGCGACGATCAACGATTTGCAAGTAAGTTATTTTGATTTTTTAACAGTCCAGAGTGCTTTGATAAGATGCAATCGCTCAATATTCTTTGAACTATCATTTATCCGCAGGTCTTTATGAAAAAAGCCCGAGTATAGAGCGAGAATCTCGGTGCAAAGATCGATTTGCAGTAAGTTATTCTGCCTTTTTAACACTGCCAGATATCATATAAAAATCCTGACGTTTTGTAAAGGCATCAAAACCGTTCGAAGCAGCGACGGCGATATTAAAATATGAAATAGTTAAATGCACAATACCATTTCCTTTATTATTGGACTTGTCGAGCAAAATTGTTGGTTGAAATATTTCAAATTGTAATACCTATATCTAGCAGATTCCTGAAGTGTGAAGTGACTCTTGGTTTTTGACGCAAATTCTTCACGATTTAGCAATTTTAGCAGCAACAGTTGTTAGTGTTTTGCTTATTATTTTACCCTAGATGTGCCCGCAGGTTTGGTGAAGGTGAAGAACTGTGTGTTCTTTTGGCATTAGCAGTCAATGGAAACATCGTTTGAACTTATGAAAACAAATATTCAAGACGTCGTCATCGCAACCCAACGGCCTGGTTGGTCTAAAGGTCGCAGGCGGCTGCTGAATGTTTCCGGCTGTGTTCAAGTTATGCAGGATTTCTAAGCGTATCGTCCCAGTAATAACTTCTCCGTGACTTAACATAACATAATATCAGGCATGTAATCCTTGAAGGGTTAGGCAGAGGTGTATCCATATAGCACATCCACATTCCGCCAGTAATGTTTCCGTCAAACATTATTGGTCGGTCGGTCCATTCACTCTCACAGAGAGGCGGCTTTTGCCCCAGCAGTGGGAACATTTTCGTTTTTAGTGTATACTAGCGACCCGCCCCGGCTTCGCACGGGTGCAATATCACTATCACTACATAGTATAAAGCAAAGTCGCTTCCCGCTGTCTGTCTGTCCCTATGTATCCTTAGATCTTTAAAACTACGCAACGGATTTTGATGCGGTTTTTTGTAATAGATAGAATGATTCAAGAGGAAGGTTTATATGTATAATAAATGCATAATATAGTCGAGACACACTGATAATTTTAGAGGTTTTTAATGTAAGGTCGTAAATAAACACATTTTTTTGCGCTTAAATTGCAAACGCTGGCTGAACCCTACGAGCTAGATCAAAATAATGTACTACAGTATTGTACACCTTAAAAAGGTCTACAAAAAAGTCCGCGATGGTATATGTCTATCTCTTAGGGATAACCCACAATAACCATTTTTTATCCTTTACTTACGAGAAAATAATGGCTTATTTACGAAAAAGCGATTTTAAGCAATACAGCATTAATCCTTATCCAATTAAGTACCTTAAATACTTTGTGCATGTAATATAGATCAATATGGCCCTTTACAGCATGTAATTTAAATGAATATTTTCGAAGATATTACAAATTTAAAATGCAGGGACATAGCGGTTGCGGCGCGGCGGTACCGGCCGGGGGGCGCGAGCCTATCAATAGTGCGTCGAAGGCCGCGCTTCGCCCTATAGCACTTTATGATTAGCAGCGATCGCACGCGTTTATCGGAGCTCTCTAGCGAGGAAAATAACAATTATCTTAATATATAAAAGCGAAAAGTCACTCACTCTCTCACTCATCGCGAAATATCGAAAACCGCTTGATGTATAAAGATGAAATTTGGCAAGGAGGTAGTTTATAGGTAGTAGACGTCCGCTAAGAACGGATTTTGCGACAGGGCTGGATTAAGGGGGTCTAAGGGCTCTCGCAAGTTTGTATGAAACTCCTTCATTTTTTGTGCTACAAACTTGAAATTTGGCCGGGAGGTAGTTAATAGTTAGTAGATGTTCGCTAAGAACGGGTTTTGTGATAGGACCGGATTAAGGAGGTCTAAAGGCTCTCGCGAGTTTGTATGAAAGTCCTTCTTATTTGTGCTACAAACTTAGAATTTGGCCGGGAGGTAGTAGAGTAAAAAAAGTTTTGTCTTCGTAATATAAAACAAAGTCGCTCCCGCTGTTTGTACGCTTAAATCTTTTAACCTACGCAACGGATTTGAATGTAGTTTTCAGCAATAGATAGAATGATTCAAGAGGAAGGTTTATATGTATATATTGCACCCGTGCGAAGCCGGGGCGGGTCGCTAGTATACATATAAACTTTCCTCTTGAATCATTCTATCTATTGCTGAAAACTACATTCAAATCCGTTGCGTAGGTTAAAAGATTTAAGCGTACAAACAGCGGGAGCGACTTTGTTTTATATTACGAAGACAAAACTTTTTTTACTCTACTACCTCCCGGCCAAATTCTAAGTTTGTAGCACAAATAAGAAGGACTTTCATACAAACTCGCGAGAGCCTTTAGACCTCCTTAATCCGGTCCTATCACAAAACCCGTTCTTAGCGAACATCTACTAACTATTAACTACCTCCCGGCCAAATTTCAAGTTTGTAGCACAAAAAATGAAGGAGTTTCATACAAACTTGCGAGAGCCCTTAGACCCCCTTAATCCAGCCCTGTCGCAAAATCCGTTCTTAGCGGACGTCTACTACCTATAAACTACCTCCTTGCCAAATTTCATCTTTATACATCAAGCGGTTTTCGATATTTCGCGATGAGTGAGAGAGTGAGTGACTTTTCGCTTTTATATATTAAGATAATTGTTATTTTCCTCGCTAGAGAGCTCCGATAAACGCGTGCGATCGCTGCTAATCATAAAGTGCTATAGGGCGAAGCGCGGCCTTCGACGCACTATTGATAGGCTCGCGCCCCCCGGCCGGTACCGCCGCGCCGCAACCGCTATGTCCCTGCATTTTAAATTTGTAATATCTTCGAAAATATTCATTTAAATTACATGCTGTAAAGGGCCATATTGATCTATATTACATGCACAAAGTATTTAAGGTACTTAATTGGATAAGGATTAATGCTGTATTGCTTAAAATCGCTTTTTCGTAAATAAGCCATTATTTTCTCGTAAGTAAAGGATAAAAAATGGTTATTGTGGGTTATCCCTAAGAGATAGACATATACCATCGCGGACTTTTTTGTAGACCTTTTTAAGGTGTACAATACTGTAGTACATTATTTTGATCTAGCTCGTAGGGTTCAGCCAGCGTTTGCAATTTAAGCGCAAAAAAATGTGTTTATTTACGACCTTACATTAAAAACCTCTAAAATTATCAGTGTGTCTCGACTATATTATGCATTTATTATACATATAAACCTTCCTCTTGAATCATTCTATCTATTACAAAAAACCGCATCAAAATCCGTTGCGTAGTTTTAAAGATCTAAGGATACATAGGGACAGACAGACAGCGGGAAGCGACTTTGCTTTATACTATGTAGTGATTCTACAAACTGTCTATTTTAACCGCAGGTCTAGATGAACAAATCCCGAGCATAGAGCGACAATTCATGTGTGAAGTTCAACGGTTTCAAATTGCAGTAAGTTATTCTGACTTTTTAACACTGTCCAGGCCCTCAGCCCTGGAAAAGGCTTCGGCGAAGCGTTTCGTAGTTTGCTACAAATATTCGAACCTCTCGCAGATTTGAAGCCTATGCCCCTTAAGTGGGTGTTGTAATATTGGGGTTTCCATTAGGAATTTATCCTATTAGGTTATCCAGATCCTCACAATAACCTTAATCTGCATCATTTGCTTTCCTTCTTTACTAGCCCATTTTTTATCTACATTGTTTTAACTCTCTGTTTATCCACAGGTCTCTATGAAAAAACAAATCAGAATCAAAAATCATTTGTTCAAACTATTCTGAAGATCAGCACTTTTTGAACGCTGATAACACCAGACAAGACAGTCCCCGAAAACGGCCGCCCTTCGCCACTTCCTAGTATTTTAGCTGGGAAGAAGATGTGGCGGAACAAACTGCCCAGCAATAGACAGAATAGTATATAACAGTGCGACTATCAAAGATTACCTATTTGCAGTAAGTTATTCTATCATATTTTAAGAGTTTTTCCATGGGGAGTTTCGTATTTAACCAATGACTAGTCAATTCAATACAAATTTTGCACTGTTCCGTCATAGCTGTTGCTCATAGAACGACGTAAGTTTCTCTGTCTTAATATTGTTCCAGGGCAGATAAATGGCGCTTTAAAGCATTCATTTGGTTTTTCTACAGTAACTTTCGAAAAATTGACTACTTATAATAGGCTTTTAGACAGCTTGTGGTGGATAACGGTCCTCTCCCTCTCACAGAGAGGCGGCCTGCGTCCTAGCTGTGAGAATGTTTACGAGCTTTGCTGGCATACTTTTAGTCAATATTTTTTAAACTATCTTTTTTTTCGCAGGTCGATGTGAACACAGTCCGAAATTAGAGCGAAAGATTACCAATTTGCGGTAAGTTTTTTGTTGTTTTGTTTTATTCGAGTATAAGTAAGCTAGGGTTAGGTATGGGTGTAACAAGACCCTTAACGACGCCGACAGGCACTTGTTCTCCCTGTCATTGCGATATTTTTTTTTGTTCTAGACTATATCTGGGAATCTTCTAGTTACGGAGATATAGGAGGTTTTTAGATAGGGACGTGTTTTTAATGGATGATTTTTACTTTAAACACCTCCACGACCCCCAAACCATTCAATTCATCCATTAGCACAATGTTTTGAGTGCGTTACATTGAGTTTTACCGTAGAACGTGATTTTTCACCCCAAAAAAAAAAGTCGTTTTCTAGCAATAATTTTTGCGTCACGTAGTTTGATGTACAGAATGCTTGGTTGACGGCTTCATCGAGTGTAACCAATGTAAATACGCGTATGCCGCGTCTAGCGGCTGATATGTCCTGAACCATGCTATTTTTATTTAACAACTTTGTGCCTGCGGTATCCTACGAATAAATGCCTTTGTCTTTGTTATTCTGACTTTTAACATTGTCCTGATGAAATGTGGATTGCCACATTTCTAGGCCACGTTTCAAAGCGTTTTGTCTTTCTACAATGACTTTTAAACTGTATTACACTTTCGGCAGCTACAGACAAAGAAGATTGGTTTTTTAGGGCCCAGTTAATTTCAGAAGCGTTCATCAATGAAAGTATGTACATTATATGAAGCAATTACGGGGCTTTTCTTTCCACGTAATATCTTTTTTTTACTAAGCTGCACAAAGTAAAAAAAGAAGAAACAAATATTTTACTAAATCTGAACATCTAAACGCAATCATTTGTAATATCGAAACGTAGAAATAGTGACGGAAGCAATGGAGTTACCATATTCAACAGAAAATGGAATTTCTATAATAATACTAATTAATGATTTTGCTGGTAGTAATAGTGAGAGTACCATATGAGACGTTTGCTACCTAGTATTATAAGACAAGCCGTTTACATTGCTGCGATATTTTATCTGTTTTGTCTCATCTAATCTAAGCCATTTTGATTAAGACTCCTCCTATCTTTGGAAACACATGTTTTCTTTGCTTCTAAGTCAGCCTCTTATTCGATTCGCAACAAGTTTTATGATACTAAATTATCATGTTACTAAATAAATGATTAATTAGTAATGATGCTCATATTAAAAATGTAAAGTACGTACGTAACGTTTTTTTGGAGAATTTAGCTTAAATGGCAACATTCAAAGCTATGTCATCTATGAAAACAGAATATGTCATAAATGTCATAAATATTGTCACTTTTCTGTCTTGATCATTAAAATATAGATGTGTGGTTTTGTTATGGATAGTTGTGCATTTTATTAGTTTGACAATCTTATTTGTTTCGTGGTGAACAAAAGAAACATACAGTGAAGGTGAATAGATATGATAGAGGCTAAAACAATGCCATAAACTTAGTACAGTACAGTTGCTGCTAGTATGTGCGAGGAGCATCATTTAGTGATTATGGTAATGCCGATGATGATGGCATGCCCGTGCCCGTGCCGCCGGTCGCATAATTATTTGAAGAAGTTGTTATAAGATTATAATGTTAAGCTGCTTTAAATAAATGTTTTATCCAACTTGTTATTAATGTTTCATTTTTGCCCTAGTCCATGGCGCAATTACACATGGTCGTTCGCCCGAATTCGATTGCCCATGGAATTCGTCAAACAACCAAGTGTAAAAGAACGCCGTCGAGTACGTCCGTCTTCGGGCAGACTCGTCCAGCTTCATTGTTTGTTTTTCGATTAGTGTAATTGCGCCATTAAAGAATAAGCCGCAAAATCATAAGACAATGTGATTGTGATGGGTTGTGCAAGTGCGGGCTCCGCAGGCTAAATACCTAGACAGTCCTTAAATTCTACGTACTTGTAATAAAGTATAAGGTATTTTGGATGTATAATAATGAAAATATTTTTGACTGACATTACGGCTGACGTAATTGTCTATCCTACAGTGTTCCATGGATCTTTTGAAGCTCCATTGAGGTTGACAGGAGAGCGCTCTTGCTAAACACTTGTAAAATGTATTGAAACGGCATTAGTTCTCATTTTACCCACGCGACAAGTGGGTTTATAAATTATGTTATTCTAGCCAAATCCAATATTATAAAAATATGCTGTGATTACCTTTTATCTTAATTTGACTGAGACCTATCTTTTGGGAGTATTTTTACGAATGTACGCGAGCTCTAAGTGTGGTCCCCAGATTGCTTAAGCTCCTGCCATTCTTCTTTATACTGATCCGCGAGATATGTCTCAATGCGATAGTCATCGCTATCGCATTAACCACTATGCTCGACAAGATTTTGACACATGACACACCAGCTGAATCGGCGGGGAGATGTGAATTGTCATGAAATTCAAGAATTTTCGTGAACTTTCAGCATTCGATTTTTTAATGAAAAATATGTCGCGGAAGCTGTTTCATACTATAAGTTTATGGTTAATATCTCCAATAACGTGTTGATATCAGTAAAACGGCGTCAGTCTATTTCCAAATATGTGTAAATTACGTACCGCTACACCCTTCCAAAAAATAGGTAACTTAGTTGCGCTGGAAATAATGTACATAGAAAAGTTCTCGTTTGCTAAAAAAACTCAAAAGGGCAAAATAAAGACAGTAACAAACTATCTGCATTCTTATTTTTACCATTATTCATACATAATTTCATAAAAAACACGATCAAAGTCTTGACAAATATAACTAAAAAGTCTTAGTGCTGACCGTAAACCCAAGGTTCATCATTCGATTAAAAAGTTGGATTCAGCCTAATCGATACTCGGATTGAAATCAAGTTTGAAAAAAAGAGTTGAAACGGAATAAAAACTCTTTGGTATAATTTCAAAAAATTATTTAAATTATAAATTAATTTTTTCAAGCTATCTGTTTACATAATTTCATTTAGTAATTATTCGATGTTTTTGGTTGACTTCAAGAGAAGGAGATTTATAAATGATAAGAAACTCAGAAATGTGTAATCACAAAAAAAAATTGCTTCTAAATTAACATTCTGATGATTATCTTTCTTTTAAAAACTTATAGATAGTCTCCTAACTTTCCGTTGAACTAGTAGCGTGGGATTTGGCAAGAAATAAAGTCTGTTACAAACAGTAAACAGTTCAAGCAAATAAAAAATCTGGAAATGGATTGATTTTCAATTGTACATAAATACGCACGGTTGCGTTTTTTTTTTGTTTCAAAATTTAAATTAGGAATGCGCTTGCATTTCACATTTATTCTTAATTTATAAGTGTACTAATTTACTATAATCATTTATTCCGAATTTTGTTTTGAAATATCTGAAGGTTTGATATAGAATCTTGGTAAAAAAAATTGTTTGATCCGCAAAAGATATATAAATTGTTGGCAGCGTATTGTCGGTTGGGTTATTTTGTTAGATTAGGACAAGCTTTTTTTTCTTGTTTAGCCTTTACCACTGTTGAGCAAAAGCCTCTTCCATTCCTGTCCTACTCTGTCGGTGATTTGCCTTCTCTGGCCAATCAGCCAAGAACGAGTCCAAATCGACACGCCAGCGTTTCTTGGGCCTGCCTCGGTAACGATGACCGACAAACTTATTGTATTTTATTTCGCAATCGGCAATTCATAAGCCGTATCCTAAAGAAACGTTAGTTTATTCTTTGAAAGCGGTTCACTATCCACTCTAAAAACGTCTTTTACAACTGCAAAGTTCAGGTTATCCATCATAGGCCGTGGGCCGTGTCACTTGAGTGAAGCCGTGAACAGCTATGCGACAGAACCCTCATGGCAAGAGCCCTATTCACATTTGCAGTTTTCTTAGAAATATAATTTCATATGTAGTTTTTTGGGTTGCAACTTAACCAAGCTCATTAAGTATAAAAAATATTCACCATTAAAAGTATTAGTCGGAGAAGGCAAAAGATAAAGAAAATTGGAATGCCATGGGGAGGCCTTTGCCCTTTTGAGAAAGAACAGGATGATAAAAGAAGTATTTGTAAGTGGTGAATCCCACAATAACCAATCCAACCTAACACATTTACTCAACCAAACTAAACCCAATTTTGTAGACTAAATAAAATTCATCTTGGGAACCAAATAAATTTTTACTGTGCCTAAGATATATAAAATCCTGGGCATTCTATATCCAACCGACCAACAACAATAAAAAATAAAACTAAGAAGACATAAAAAAAAAAAATACTTATTTCGGAATTTTTAATTTTGTCGTATTCTGTACATTTCTGATACCGCATCACTATATTATGCTATTCACCGTTGAGGAGTGTCCTCATGAAAAGACAATCCTAGCTGTAGGTCAAATACGATACACTCCTTAGTAGACGGTGCGTCCAACGAGAGATGCGAACTGTGGAGAAGCAAACATCCCACCCCTCCACATTTCATCAACCCGGAAGAACACCTGCCGCCCGGATACGAACTGCAGTGGCCAATCTGGAAATCCCTAAACAGATTGCGAGCCCAGGTTGGCCGCTGTAGATATAATCTGGCAAAATGGGGTATCCTCGATTCATCCCAGATTGCCAGTGTGGAGCCACTCTGCAGGATATGCTCCACCTCTTGTCCTGCCCATCCTGCACAACCACTTGCACTTACCAAGATTTAATTGAAGCAAATGTTAGAGCTGTGCAGGTGGCTACATACTGGTCTAACACAATTTGAGCTCATCGACACGAAAAGAAGAAGAAGATACAAATTAGGTTTATTCATCAAAATTGAACGCGTTTCTATACAAAGTTTCGTGTCTGGGCTATTAACCATTGAGGAGTTCCCTCGTGAAAAGGCCATTTTGGCTGCAGTATAGAAATCATGAATATTCGTCAAATATGAACGCGCATACAAATTTCCGTATCCGTGCTATTAACTGTTAAGGAGTTCCCTCATGAGAAGACGATCTTGGTTGCAGGATGAAGTCATGAAAGAAATCATCTATATCTATCAAACTTAAAAGCGTATACAAAGTTTCGTGTCCGCGCTATTAACCGTTGAGGAGCTCTGTCGCGAGGAGACGATCCTGTCTGCAAGACTAATAGCAATGTTTGTCATAAAAATGTATTGTCACCAGAACCAAAGGCATGTGCAAAATTTCAGCTCAATCAGTATAGGGGAACTGGTTTGAAATTCAGTTGCAAGATTTGACCAATACTTACTAACACGGGAAGTTAAATAAAAGCATATTTATATAATATAAAAAAAATACTATAAATTATCAAGTAAAATACAATGTAATTTGAACAGCGAATGCGTTCATAACTTAAATTTTTATTTGAAAAAAAAATGGCGCGAATTTAGCCATAGATCAGTCTGTGCTGTTTGTTGTTTCGGTTTTAGTACCTATAATGTACGAAAAACTATTAAAATTACCATTATAAAGCTTAAAAAATATTATTATATTTATTTATTGTATTTTAAGCTTAAAACAAAATTATTTTAATTTCCACCTATCGATTTCTTAAATTCCTTAATTTAATTTCTCGATTTGATCGAATTTTACAAAAAACGAATCGATTGAAATAATCGCATCCATAAAACGCAGCAATTAAAAAAAAAAAATTGCCGTCTATTTCGATTACAAATTGAGGAGTGGTAATGAATATTACGAGTTATTGGTCCCGTATTAGTAAATTACGCTAAGATCTGGGCATTTTCATGTTGTTTATAATATTTGGAATGATATTTGTCATATTTGTTATCGAATCTGTTCGCGTCTGTGTGATGTAATGTGAAAAATAAAAATGTAAACACGCACGATTGGCGCGAAACTTCGACTTTCGATATCAAAATTCATCGTTACCACTGCTTATTTAAATTGAACTATGGATTAATTCGTCACATAATTTAATGACGAGTTAATCATTCTCAACATAGTGGAGCTTGGATGTCCGAAAACCACAATTTTTATGATTTTTAGCCTCGGCCGGCACTGCCGTCAAAATGGCGATGACCGTATTTACGCACTTGGAATTTATAAGGATAAATTAAGAAACTTGCGCGCTAAATACTGAAGTTTTAATGGCGATGTCATATGAACTTTTTATCCAACTCTCTTAATTAACGCACACTCATAGTATTTGATAATCAGAATATTAAATATTTACATAAATAATGAGGATGACGGATGACTTAAACGCAGACCCCTTCGGGGGTATCTACCAAGCCAGCGGAGGTTTATGTGTCAGACCCCCGAAGGGGTACGTACCGAACTTTATGGTTAAGAATGCCACAGGCTAGTCTGTTTGTTTGTCTTCATCTGCTTTTCGATACATTTCAAAGGAAAATTTCACGCAGATAATATGTTACTTTTGGGTAGGTAAATAGTAGCTTACATTTAAAGTAAGATACGCTTACTACAAAATCCGAAGACATGCAACATCTAATGACCGGGCGGCGAGGCGGCCTTTGTCCCATCTGTGGGAACGTATTGGAGCTTTTCTAGCCTACCTTTCTTTAAACTGTCTTTTTTATCCGCAGGTCTGTATGAATAAAGCCCGAGTATAAAGCGACGATCCTGGCGCGACGATCAACGATTAGCAACAGCAGTAAGTGATCCTGATGTTTCCGTAAAGGCTCAGACTAGTGGCAATCGCTTCTAAAGCGTTGTCCTCTCAATTCACTACACGCTTGACGTCAGCATCATCGCTCGTTATCGCTGACAGTGTGTCACTTCGTCTGGGCCCTTAGATGTTTCTGAAGATTCTTTTACAGAAAGTAGCATGCAATGTGTTACTTTTCGGCATAGTTTTATATTTACAATTATTATGTAAGTTTCACAAAAGTTCTTAGAGCAGCGTCATCTACCAACACGTACTGGAGCCGCGTGGATTACCTACGGCACATTCATAGAGACCCATCCTGTATCCCAGCAGCTGGGACGTTATAGGCGTCTTTCATGTTGATATGATTGCACCCGACTGATGATGATCTTTCATGCGTCTTAAAAGATTCTGTCTCCATAAATCTAGTTAAACGAAAACGTAAAAAGCAACACGGAATCCGAGAAGCATACTTGTGCATTCTTTTCGGATTAAAATTTCCGTTTGATAGGATATAGGCCGTAAGAGGCTTTTACTCGCCTACAAGTTTTATACGGACACAATGTGTATTATTTTATTTCATTTTGTTAAATTTACTTATTTCTTTATACCGACTACTTTCCTATTGAAACTTTATGAAGTTTCAAGGGTAGGTCATAGACTAGTTTAATGGCTACGGTGCTGGCTTGGCTTTTAAAGTTTGGTGCAGGGTATGGGAATGTGAGATTTTAGACAGTATGGCCAGTCAAAAGTAATAACAAATTAAGCATATAAGATTCCAAATAGATTTATTTAAAGCCATTTATTTTTCTTGAAGAACGGTTTTTTTTCTTATTACCCATTCATTTCGGGGATATAAAATGGAGGTGAAATACCGACGTCTTAAAATCGATTCGTCTTAGAATAATAAAATATCGATTCCTATTTAGTATACGGCTTATTCCCGTCACACGAAAATTGGACAGTGACGTATAATAACTGTAAATCTCGCCAGGGGCTTGTCTTACTACTTACAAATCCCGGTTGATCAGGACAAGGATAAAGGACTAAAAAAAGAGAAAGGAAACAATTGCCCTCTCTGTCCGATACACAGTCTGTGAGTTGCGGGGGCGGGCGCGCGGGGCAGAGTTTCTTCGCTCGGTGGCTCGGTTCGTGCATGAGTTTAGTAGTCGTTCGCTAGCCACAGTAGGGGCACGTCGCGCCGCGCGTTACTTTTATTCGATCGGCATCACATGTAAGTGCGATGGACGTGCTTCCAAGCGGTAACTTATTCCGCGAACTGCAGGACGTCACGGACACCGGCTATTTCGAGTGGAAGCTGTCTCTGGAAGACTACTGGCAACAGGTATGGGCTGAGCAGTCTTAAGTCACCACAGCGGCTAGTTAAGCGGTCTGGCGATCTGGTTGAGGCTAAGCGCAAACTTTAACAATTCGAAAATTCGTGCCGGGTGACAGCATTGAATGGTTGTGCGCCTGCGTATCACCAGCGGTCGATGATCACTATAGCCTGGAAATCCGTTAAGTATAAGGCTCTGCGTCCCATAAATCGTTTTGAGTGGTTAACATTCCTTGTGCGGTTACGCCATTACTAAAAATAAAGTATGGAGAGGTTGTGGCTGTTAGTTGAGCGTCCCGGTGCGTGAATCCGTCGGTTCGTACAAGTTGTGAGTGAGTTTGAATAAAGTTTCGTATTGTGGCGCGAGCGGAGGACTTCGGAACTTAGATCGCGAGCCGCAGGATCGGAAATGTTGTTGTTGTGTCACCGAGCCACCGAGCCACCGAGCCACCGAGGGAGCCGGGAGCACACAGGACGTTCACTCTCGACGGGAATCAATCGATATTATTCAGTTTCACTTTCCTCCTATTCACTATATTTTATTCAACGCCGCATTCCTTAACGGTTATTTATAGTTTGTTTACGTTATAAACTTGTGTTTTTGTTTTATTTTTTTTTGTGTTGATAACTGTGTGCATTTTATCTCAGTTTTGTGTTTATGTTAGTCGTCGGTTGAGTTTATCATGCAATGCTATGGTTTCAAAACTTTTTTAAACTTTTTTTTTGCAAAATTTATATTATTGTGACGTTTATTTGTTTTGTATTTTGTGTTTTGAGGTTAACGTGACGTTTTCTGACGGTTGCCAAGTGAATGAGCGCCTCGGTTCACGAGTCAGTCGTTTACGTGTCTAGACAAATTAATAGTCGTCTATTGAGATAGACATTAATTTCCTTTTTACACGGTTTTGCGTGAATGTACAGTCAGGGAACTAATTGTTGAGCAGATTGACTATCATTTGAAATTATCCGTGTATTCTCATCTATCGATTTAAAACTTCAAATTGACGAAATGTGTTCAATCAAAACAATCTGGAATTTGTTCAGATATATTAAATTACTACTATCTTAGGTTTTAAACTGCTAATCCTATAATCATTATGTTAATCCCAGTAAAACGTTACTAAAATCATTTGATATAGAAACACAATAATTCTTACAATACTAGGTAAGTACCAATTAATGAAAAACTTTGAAAAAGTCGCAACTAACTTGTTCATAAAGGATTCGTATTTATTCGCAATTAACAACTTTATTTTATCTCTGAAAACGAAGGTTCTTTTGAACAGTTTTCTTTTAAAGGCCTCGTAAATAACTCCTTTATCCAAGAGCATCCTATTTACAAACAAACATTATTATTATGTTTCGCCCGGGTATCGAAACGTCAATCGGAGACCGTCGCGCGCCAACCAATCCGTCAATGCGCTCGCTCGCAGAACTGTCAGTCAGCTAACAAATAGATTATTCTAATTTATGACTTAGTTTAAACTACATACCTAGATAGTTTTGTTTACTACTAAGGCCTCGTTTTTAGAGGATCCGTTATCGGACGGAAAAAACTTGTTTCTGTTAAATATCCTCCTCCTCTGGCCCACTGCTGGGCAAAGGCCTCCCCCCATGGCTTTACAATCCTGTTTACAAAACCTGTTTAAAAAACATACTGAAAAATATATTTCTTACGAACAAATTGATATAGGAATCATGTGCGACGTGCGTGTTTGTTGATGACTTCGAACTGCACAAGTTTTCATACCTAGGGCAAATATTTGTAACATTTTGCAAAGCCATCACGAGATGAACGTTACGAACGAACATCTATAATTCCTGATGTAAAACCCAATAACACTGTTCTACCTCGGGTTAGAACATAGCAGCACCTCATTCTCAACAGATACGCTTGCCACCAATACACTAGCTTAACGAAGTTATATTTCCATTTCCGAAGACCAAAATAACTGCCTCCAAGCAACGAGCAATTCCATATCAACCGCAATGGACAGCACTACTCGAATGTACACACGGCGACACATGAAGCTGCACATTCCAGTATAACTTGGCCTCGCTTTGTATAGATTTTCTAGACAATGAGAGATCCGCATAAACTGGTTTTGTATAGCTTGATTGGCCGTCGTGCGTACATCAAAGAAATCTACCGCGAGATCTAAGACAAACAATATTGTAGCTCCTGGGGGCGAAAACGGAAGCAAACGGGAAGTGTACACAGTACAGGTGCATTTATTTTCTGTTCCTTTCTTCTTTTCTGTATTTAGTGTGTACATAAATTGTTAAATAAATAAATAATGCTTCCGTCATCTTCGACTGTGTAAGATAATATCAAAGGGTATTTTAGTAGACAAGACAACTTGATGCAGTTGATATCGTTGAATAGATCTTCGTGTGAGTAGTTAAGAGAGGTGAAAGAAAATAAAAAATAAACATTAACAAAAAGCGCTGTAGCAAAACATAACAAAAACAAGTGTGAGTCGGACTCGCGCATGAAGGGTTCCGGTACCATCGTAGTAGGCTGGACCCCTTAACATTTCATCATCATCATCTTCCTGCCCTTGTCCCATGTTACTTGGGGTCGGCGCAACACGTCTTTTTCTTCCATTCTCCTCTGTCAACCGTCACGCTATCATTTACTCTTTTATCTTTCATATCATTCCTCACACCATCCATCCATCGTTTCTTTGGTCTTCCTCTCCCTCTCCATCCATCAACGTTTATATTCATCACTCTTTTAGTCACATGCGATTCATTTAATTTATTTTTATTATTTGTTGTTATAGCGGCGATAGAAATACACATTTTGTGAAAATTTCAACTGTCTACCTATTACGGATCATGAGATACAGCCCGCTGACCGACATACGAACAGACGGGCGGAAAACGGAGGCTTAGTAATAGGGCCCTGTTGGTACTGGTTAATAAGCAGCATTATCAAGGAAAATATGCATCCATCGCTTAGCATAATTCCTATCAAATCTTTCCTAAGTAAGTTGCTCACAACATAATCTGCCTATGATATTTCCTCTCCCGGGACAAAGGTCTCCTTTCTGTGAGAAGGACTGGGACATGATCCTCCATTCCGCGGTCTACTGGGAGTAGCTCATGCCGCAAGAGCACACCGAACGAACTACACAAATATCGCCACTCTTGACGGCTAAAACCTGCATTCACGAAATGCACCCAAGTGACAATCCATAGATTGTTAAGGAATTCATCAAAATGATACAATGAGTGACAACATAATAATTTCTTTGAATTATTTAATATCTGATATCTATTATCTTTATGGTATGTACTGTTGTTCAGCTTATCATGTTCACGTTTAAATGGGCTAAGTACCTACATTGAAATGCATATCAATATTAAGTACTAGCTCTCCGAGAAATTGATTGTAATTTAAACTTTAATGTGGCACAAGAAACCTACGAAATGTAACTAAGGCCAAAATAATTCATGTATAAATATAATACGTAATCATTGTCGGCCATATTTGTATAGTTAGGAGACTTGGGTTTGACGCAGAATGTGCGCTTCGCAAAATGTGTACTTGACGCAAAATGTGCACTTCGCAAAATGGGAACCTTCTAGTTACGGAGATATTAGGGGTCAAAGTTCCAACTCTTTCACAAGTTTTTTTGAAATACATTTTATAATTTAAGTTTTTTACGACGACGACCCCCGTACTATTCAATCCATCCATCAGCACAATGTTTTGAGTTTGTTACATACAGTCCTACCGTAAAACGTGATTTTTCACCCCAAAAAACCAAAGTCATTTCCCAGCAATCATTTTTGCGTAGACTTAGTTTGATGTACATAATGCATGGTTGACGGCTTCGTGAAGGGCCCGTTTCCACCCTATATAAAATAAGTCACCAGGTTCAACCATGTTACAAGTGCACCAACTATTTCAAACCACATACGGGTTCGGTTGACTCAAACTGTGTACCCAACACTCGTGGTGCCGGAAACGCTGCGTAAACATAGTTATTTTTAAACCCAGATTATAGGTAAATAGTTATTGTTTGGACTGAGAGTTAGTTGCGGTCTTCACGGTCCATTACGGCTAGTAGGACGGCAGAGGTCCATCCAAGGTCTTGTCTAGTACGTGTATTCAATTAATATTTGGTATTTAAAATATTTATTAAATATAAAGATTACTAAATTCACTCAAATCGAAATTGATTCAATTACTCCCTCGCCGCAGATTAAATACAAACACAAATTAGCTCTAAAAGTCGTTTTTATAATAATACTAAGCTACACCAAAACAAATGCCTATGCCCAATATTACTGTACTGAACGAATTTCCACTCTCGGCGTATAAACGAACGAAAAAATCCATAAGCCAGCCAGCATCACGGTTTCAGCGGTTATTCGTGTAAGTTGAGGGTGCCACAAAAACAGTTTGTTTGCTATCAATAGCAGGTCAATTTTTCGTCTTTCTGTGCACAGGTCGCAGGTACACAATGGACCATGCTGGACCATCCCATCTTCCGTCTCAATAGGACGTCAAGAAAAGCGGGAGCACGTTTGATAAAAAAAAAAACGTCAATTATTCAGAAAACTGTGAACACTACGTGCCTTCGAACAGTACGAACGAACCCAGTTTACGTTTCTGCAAACGTTGTATCAAGCGGGTTGCGGCCTTGCATTTTGCAAGTAATTAATACTTGTAAAGCACACCTGAGTTTTAACGTGTCCATATATAGTATAATGAGAGAAAACATCCATAGTTTCCTGAAAGAAGAAAGCAGCGGTGGCCCCTACTTACGAACAGTAAGTCGAGGGTTCGAACCCAGGCAGTCGTTACTTTGTGTAATTTATACCATCACCACTGCTATCAAAACGGTGGAGGAAAACATCGTGAGGAAACCGGCGACTGTTCTGGAACCAAAAAATTGGAAGACATGTGACATCTACCAACCCGCACTGGGCCCGCGTGGTGGATTATAAGCGCATTCCCTCTCATAGAGAGGAGGCCCGTGTCCCAGCAATGGGAACATTATAGGCTGATTATGCTTCTGCAGCACTGGAATTATACCATTTTCATCTTTATCCACGTTAAAACAGGCCCAAACAGGCCTGCGCCCCGTATGATAACGGATTCCTGCCAATTAATCGTCCGAACGCTACACTTCCTATTGTAACAAGTACTCGATCGAGTTCCGACGGACTATTAAACCAAATTGTAATCAATTAATTTCTGATACAAACTGAGCGTTCGCCGTTTTAACATAAAAGGATGGTATTCGAGCCATTTCGTTATCATTTTGTATGTGATGCATGGTTACTTTGCAATTATTATGGGAAGTAATCAAACCTCGGTTTTCTTGTAAGAACCAAAACGCGCAAGAAAAGCAGTTGCCACCTCCAAAAAATAAAAAGGCGCCAAAACTGGCTGGTTTAAAAAAAAAAGAAAAACAAAACAGAAACGTCATAGAAAGAAAAAATACGTTATCAATATAAAAGACGCTAGTATTTATTGTGTTGTCGTATTTCTCGCTGGCCGGCTTTTTGTTCTCATTCAGCCCACAAGTGACGGTTATCGATGGAAACACGCCGACCGCGACGCCACTGAGGCTGCGAGGGAGAAGCTATTGGAAAATGGCGGTACACGGATATTATGGCACCCACCGTGGCGTGTTGTATTTAAGCGCCGAAAATCATGCTGCTTTTATGAGCATTCATTGCCATGATTCCCTTTTAAATTCCAGATAGAACTCATTCATTGGACACGGAATTTAAGCGTTGTTCAATTTAATTATTATTTTGTGAAAATGGACTCGTTTCGTAGAATAAAACACATCAGTGGAATGCACTAGGGTAGTCTGCTATATTGCAATCAAAGAGATGTAAAAGCCTTATAAAGCGGACATTGGGAATATTCTTATACAAAAATTTTGTTCCCGAACATTTTATATTTGATATACTAATGCTCCCTGACAAGCGGGCGTGTGACACTACACTAGACAGAACGATTTGTTACTAAGTAGTAACAAGTATTGGATTACGATTTTCTTCGTCTGGTCCCGTCTATCGCTTGTAAATATTTGAATGTCTTTGGTTGCAATGTTAAGATTTTTTGCACTTTGCCATAGAATCTGATATTAATTAAAGTAAGACAATTTTGATTTCGTAGCACTTCCAATGGTAGGCCATCGTGCGGGCCACACAGCACCAAAATATATAAAAAGATCTATTTAACGTTTCCCTACCTCCTCTAATTTTCAACAAAGAAATTGCTTTCATTTTTAATTCAGATATAGTTTTCCTCAGTCACGTTGAGCGAAAGCCAGCTACGAGTATTTTTGTCACACGACATAATTAACCATAGCACGACCTATTGGACACACCTGCAAGCCGTTGACCTCAATTTCACCCCATCCTCCCGAAAAAAACTTTATGAACTCCGACCCTCTCTTTTTTTTGTTTTTACCAACAAAAATAAACTGTTGCTTTTACTAAACGCAGCTACAACGTGACTACGGAGCAATGTTAATGAAAGTTAATTTGGGACAATTAGTAACATCAGGACTGTGGATTTTTAGAGGTGCTGGCTTTTTTACGTCATTGTAGACTATGGAATGCATTGACAGATAAGTGGTTCGAATAGTTTTTTTGACTTGGGAAAATATCTTTGTAGGTAATTTTTCTGTGTGTTAATAAAGGATAACAAAAATCTACATAGACAGAGCAAAAAAAACAGCGTGTTACGAATCAGTGGCCCTTGAATTATAACGTATTAGCGACTAGAGAGTCAGACATTCATTTAACTGCCTTTTTGACTTCCAACAGTTTAAAACTTGCTATTCTTAAAAATGAAGTGAAGAATATTCATTTTTGCCAACGTGGTGAAAAGATTAACCAATCAATAAATCACCCCGTATGTGACCGCATGTCCTGACACTTGTGCACTTGATGTAATGGCCTGTTGACGCAACAGAGAGCGGAGTTCGCGGAGCTGAATATTTGGCCAAACATAATTATTTGAACTGCCACCGATATATTAAGAAGAATATTTTTTTCTTTCTTTATACCGTAGGGACTTTTCAAATAGCAACGACTATGACAGGCCCAGCCTACCCTAAATACATGTTACTCATAACTGATAATATTTTGCCATCAATTTGTGGACTAACGGTTCTGTTCCTGCTCTATGGCATAACAAAGTATCAGTGTATGCGTTTCGTTTAGTTAACAAGTAAACCGTGTACACGGGATCCGTTGTTGGTTT
The DNA here is from genome assembly GCA_905220335.1 of Noctua pronuba. Classification (NCBI taxonomy): domain Eukaryota; kingdom Metazoa; phylum Arthropoda; class Insecta; order Lepidoptera; family Noctuidae; genus Noctua; species Noctua pronuba. Next base: position 1,461,413 of record LR999891.1, on the reverse strand, counting down.
GTTTGTAAACACGACCGAGCGCCACATTCCACGGTGCGACTGAACGAAAACACTGAAGCAGACACTGGACGCGGCCGATGATAGCTCGAGTTTGTGGAATAAATACATAGACAAAACAGCCTTTTTAAGGAATGGAATATTCAGAGATACCATTGAAAACTACATTATACAGAAAATGGCGTCAACCCTCCTTTTAAAACACTCTAAAATGAATTTTAGACAAAATTTAACATCAAACTCGTACAAAAGATTCATGAAAAAAATGATTGAATAATAAATGGAATAAAAAAGCCACACATTTTCGGCTGAAACTGAAAGGGCAGCAAGAAAAACAAAAACTTGTTGCACTGACCCCAAATAACATTTATTTTCTCTACATGAGAAACATAAATTGTATAATTTAAATAAAAGCGCAGCGAATGATAATTGGTGATGAATTCTTGAGGGCGGCAGATGCCAATGACATTTTTACTCATAAACCAGTTTAATTAGGTGAACGAATTAGGTGACACAATACAGTATACATATATTGGCCCAACCCCCTACAGCTAGGTATGTACAGAAGGAAAAGGAGTCTGAAATAATGTTTTTCCGCTGTCGAGAACACGGGAAATGTGCTTCAGACATGCAACGCCTGACTGATTACTTAGCCATGAACTTGTTTGTTCCACGAGGCTTACCTAGATCTTTAAAACTACCGATTGATCAATTCGTCAGGAAGTCTCTATAAGTAGCTCAAATCTAGTACTAAAAGGTTATTCGAAACTGACTTGTTTAAAGAAATGTATCAAACTCAGAAAATTGCAGTCTATTCATTGTCTCCTAACGTTCTTGTTGGGATCGGCTTCCCAGTATAACCAAGTACCAGTATTTTACAAGGAATTACTGCTCATCTGACGTCCACAACCCTTTTAACCACTGGATAATACGATACCTCTTGGAAAACACCAGTATTTAAGGTTAGTCGAATACCAATTCGACTACCAGCACGCGTAGTAAGACCACCGTAGAAAAGGGTTTTGTCTACAGAAAAATCGGCAAAATGATAGATCAACAAAAGAAATCTATCATTCCGTCGCCAAAACTCGTCTCATATTGCGGCTTTATCTACGATCAACCCGTGCGGCTATATTATTTAGCTACTAGCCGGTTTACAGAACTTCTAAATCATCACAAATCGAGCATCGAGTAAATAGAGGATTCAATATAACTCACATAACAAAACCTAGTAGCAACTAAGACAGTTTGAATCTAGCAAGTGTAGTTACTACGTAATGTTCTTAGCTGTAGTTTTCCTCATAATAGCTTTACCAAACAATAGAACACTCATTTGTTGAAAACTTATTATCGCATTTGAAACACTACGTAGTCGGAGCGCAAATATTCTCTGGACGAACTTTATTCCAAAGTTATAACCTAGTTTGTTTAGGAACTAAATTCCTGATGGTTTTCGGTTTCAGTTTAGCTGGAATTGGAGCAAGTTATGTTTCATGTGGGACTGTTTTGAAGTGTACTTCTGGAATGTTTGTTTCACAATTTTGAAGGTCAAAACGGCATGCACTATGTTTACGCTTACCCTAGGAGGAAACTGCGGTCAATGCTTACCTGTGGACAAAAATACACAAATTGAATAAAATTAAGAACACTTTTTTCTGGAAACTACTAACTATTCCTAACGTTAACTGTAACGTTTTGGATATTTTACTTAACCTTTTTTAACACATAAATACGACACCCATAGTATTATTTCTGTACACTTTAATTCTTTTAATTGTATAGCTCATAGAACAAAATAATGTTTTTTTAAATGTTTATTCAGACTTCTGCATAAAAGCATTCTCTACGTTTGATTAAACAAACGAATGATGCGAAATGAATATTAATTTCAACTGATTAAAGATGGTTCATTAAACATTAGTGCAATACTTAATGTAACGACCTCGAAATTGCAGATCACACAGAACCATTGCTACTGGATGGGAGTTTGCCAGCTCCTCGAAATTAGGGCAAACACACAAGCAGTAACTTTGTTAGTCTGTCTGCTCTGCACTACGTCCAGGACCGTCAAATCCTATTAACATAAAATGATATGTAGAATTGGAATTGGCATCCCATGTGGACCAACTACATTAACTATTGTTTCATAGTTTCGAGTGAAGCGCTGACAGAACTTGTTGTATTGTTCATTACTTCAAAATATAATTTATAAACGTTGGTTTACACTGAAATTGGAATGGAAATTGAATGCAACTTTAACGAATATATACACAAACAATGCATAAGCTAATTATTTAAATCAGGATCCCCTTCTCTCAATAATTATTCTGTTTCAATGACATGGATAACCATCATTTTAATATAAAATATTAATATTTGCTGCTTTCAATAATTATTGCTGAAAGCATGATAATTAATCGCATGCGTGCTTTTACCGGTTTTAAATAAGATATACTACGGTTTTCGGATATTTTATTCAAACATTTCGACATTCTTTTAACTTCCATACTGGTCTTTCTAAGATAATTTTCAGTACGCCAGCGAGCCAGGAACATGCAGCTAAACGTTCAACTAGAAATATTTCAGCAACGTCACAAGGAAATTCCTCCTCTTACCAAGTTATACGACAAGGTACATCACGTAACAAAATACTATAATTCTACAAACTTTCGTTCAAAGACAAAGTTCCCTAACTCCAACGTCTTACGTATTACCTATGTGAAGTTCAATTAAAACTTCAGAAGAGTTCTGTGAACTATGAACAATAATGTCTTTGTTACAGTTGTTTTAAGAATACTTTGTTCATTTCATTGAGTTCAAGTTTACGCTTCGTCCAACCCAGGGCTGGTGAATGGCATTTGCATTGCCTGGTGAAAAATCACGTAACTTAACTAGTTCAGTGGGTGCAAAAACTTCAGCTCCTCAGAAATAGTAAATAATTACTATTTACTATTTCTACTACTTTTTAACGGATGGTTTAAGCCGGAATTGTGTTACCGCATTTGTTTTTTCTTTATTATTATTGCGCGTAGTTTTCGGTGTACTATCTAGCTCTACGAAAAATAAACCTGCCTTCTTCAGGCGTGATGTAAATGTTATGTAAAATAACCTTCTTGACAGTTATTGATTTGCTTTCTGTCGAATCGTCAGATAGATAGTTACGTGTGCTCTGTAGCTCCGTTTTATGTCGAGCTATATATTATACAGGTAGGTAGGTACCTACCGCCAGCGAAGTTAGTAGGGTGCGGCGTGCGGCAGAGTCAACAGTAAACCAACGCAGGTACTCCAGTAGATTGTAATTCTGTCAATAACATTCTATTTGAAGGCACTGTCAATAGTCGCTTTTCGATTCCAAAGTCGGGGGAAATGGTATTAGATTTTTCCATCACGGATTTGTTAGTGTACAACACACCGAATACAAGTCCTGATTTCGGCTGTCAGTAACAGCCAAAATCAAAACTTGTACACGATGTGTGGCTTATTATGGACTTTAACATAACTGGAGAAATGAAGGTGTACTGTTATACACCTCTGTCGATACTTTTCAGGAATAACAGGTGTGATTTTATTTTCATTCAGCAGTAGTGTAACAAAAAATTGTTTAGTAAAACCTTGACTTTACGGTTTTTGTAAACACAACGCGAGATTCGTGTCTTGGCACTCGAAACTAAAATTAGAATCTAAATAAACCATTAGTTGATTAGTCTAGCCGAAAATATAAATAGTTCTTTTTTCACGGAACGCGTGAGCTATTATGAATTTGAAACGAGACAATAATTTTTAGCCCCCTTTTTAATTTGGTCCAAAGCCCCATGTGAGTAGTAGTCGCATCCACCCATTATGATAACGTCCTTTATAATATAAAGTTCAAGTGCGCAGTACTAACTGACAAGTAGGACGTATCAAAAAAAGTATGTCATAATCTTAGCTCGTGGTTGTCTGTAGCAGGGTTGTTGCTGATGCATATTTTTTTCACATCAGCGGATGTTGATGCTGATGCTGATCTTTTATCATTGACATCAGCGGATGCTGATGCTGATGCTGATTTTAGTTATTTTCTTAAAAAAAACAGGGATAAAGTAAAATCAGTCCGTACTAGTACGCCCTTTGCGTGAATAATCCTTGTTACAAAAATTGCAGTTTGCAGTTTCTTGACTCCTTAATTTAAAATCCGTCCATATTCCACTTTTCAACGGATAACACTCAACAGTTAATGGAAAAAAAAAACTTAACAAGTTTGTGTTTGTTTGCAATCACAATCCCCGCAGACGATCTTTTAATTGGTCAAAGTCACAGGCAAAAACTACACGTGATATAATCGGTCATGTCACGACTCGAACTTCAGCATTAATAATCAGCATCGATCAATGCGGATGCTGATGCTGATGCTGATGTTGAAAATGATGCTGAAGATCAGCGGATGCTGATGCTGATGCTGATGTTCGCAACAACCCTGGTCTGTAGGCCCGTACTCTATGGAATTCTTGAAAATTCTTCTCCATTCTATGGTATATTTGGAATTATTAATGGGTAACGAAAAATGTAATGTAATGATATGAATTAATTTAATGTTGATAATGTAGTGTTAATAAGATTTGTTACATTTACGATGAATCAAGTTTTATGTTCTATATATTTATGGTAGAATTGGCTTTTATATTTATATTATTTTTATTAACGAAGAAGGAGTATCAATTCTAGTACCTGTAAATTTTAAATTTCAAATGTGCCTTTTAATGGCACGATTACTACCCCTGCTTACCATAGAACGAACAAGATAGCTTACATCTATACGAACAAGATATAAAGTTACGGTATGTGCCCAGGTATGTATTTTGTTGGGCTACAAGTTCGCACGGAAGGGTTAAGGGGCGCGTAAAAGCACCAGTCGATCGATATTTGGTTGATTTGATTTGTGCCAGAGATTGGGGTCGGGCAAATATACTCCAATTTTATTACTTGAAATAACAACGGCCTGCCTTGCTATATGGTTATAGAAGGTGGGTTAGCTAACAGGGACCTGAGTGAGCTTTTTAAAGAAATATAAGGTCCAATTAAAATTGATGGACAAGCTTTTAGAAATCATTCAGACCATCAAAATACGTACAATGGTAAAAAATAATAATAAGAAAAACGCATTAGATACTTATAAGAAAAAAAATCAGTTAACGAAAATACACTAAAAATGTTGGTTACCCAATGATAAGGTCAAAATAAAATCACTTTAATCAGTGTTTTTTTTGCTTGGATATCTTTTGTTAGACGTACTGAACGCTGTGTTAAAATTTGTCCATCTATTTTAATGGGACCTTATAATATATAAAGGTGCGTTATTGGAAATATATTATTTTTTTGCAAGTCTGACAAAATTGTATTTCCTCCGAAAGAAAACTCGAGAAACCTACGAAAAAATCAATCAAAACCGACATACAAATAAATCAATGCTCTGCGTTCAGTTCCGACGAACAACCATTTCAATGACAAAGCGACATTTGAGCGTTTTTATGAAAATGTCCAAATACCGTAATAATTGAGAAATGCCATGTATGTGGCGCGCGTAGTTCGGCCTTTGACAATTATGTCACTGTAGAGGAGTGGTCACAGTCAGCCTTTGTGCAGACCGCCCGGAATGCCTCTGTAGCTATGTGCGGTCAAATATTGCGATTTTCAGTCGTGTCGGCGCGGGCGGGTTTGACACGTCTGAATAATTGTTCACGAATGTCAGACTGTACAAACGTAGATGGTTTATAGAAACAAACAGCGTAACTTGGACTTGTGGAGCAAAAGTTAAGTATGAAATCAGGGGTCAAGTGCCTGGTTGTGGTTTCCATACGAACTCAGCCTCAGTCTTATATTTAATTTTATTTATTTAGGGACAATAAACAGCTACAATGTATGTTGGAACATAGGAAAGATATATAAAATATTAACAATATTGCAGCCCACTGCATTATCTGCATATTAACAAAGAAAATGTGATAATGAGTGCCACTAGATAGGTAATCAATATTTACATCACATAAATAATGAACAAGAACCCTGACCACCGGTAGCCCGGACCCTGTTCCCGATGCCGTTGCCGATGGGCTACTATTTTTATATTTTTAAGGTTTTTTATATTACTTTAAATTGTATAGAAATATTTAAAAATGTTAATAATATGATAGAATAATGAATAAAAGACAATAATTATAGCTATTATATATATACCATCATAAAAATTTAAAAAAATTATTAAATAAAAATTACATCAAGCAAAATAGAGATTCCGATTGATTTGATTGCTTGGCAACAGAGTAATAATTAATACTACTATTACACTACTACATTCCTAATAACAATATTGGTTAACAATAATGTTCATAACATTAGATTTAAATTTTGACTTTGAGCATAAAAAAAAAAACAATATTAACAAAATAACAATTAAGTATAAGATTCAACCATTCGACGGATAGTGCAGCGCAAACCAGAATTAGTTCGACAGGTATTGACAGCAAATAGGGTACCTGCACGGGTACTACTACTAAGTATATTAACGGTGCGAGGGACTACATCACATAGTTTGCTCGTGAGATTGATGCAATCAGAATTACCATAAACAATACCATACATTACAGAAGCCTCTAGATACTTACGTCTAGATTCTAGGTTGACCTGCCCATATTTACTAGTAATTGTGAGTACGACAAATACGTTTTATGGCATCTATAATGCAACGCTGGACTTTTTCAATCTCGTCTATGTATTTCTGGTAAAATATGCCCGATATTGGATAAAATAACATAACATCACGCCTGTAATCCCAGAAGGGATAGACAGAGGTGTATTTAATCTGCCGGGGCTGCGGGACTGTTCGAAAGAGATACCGTGGCCCTGGAACACAAAGGGCAATGAAGGAACATGGATGGGTTTTAGTCAGTAAGAGTCTGACACTCCCTCTCACTCCACCCAGAGCGGGAGAAGTCATTTGATGATTTCCCATCCGTAAAAAAAAAAAAAAGAAAAAAAAAAGGTGTATTTAATAGTACACCCACATTTCGCCAGTTATTTTTAAGTCCCATGTAATAGGGGGCGAGCCTATTGCCATCAACCGGGCGTAAATCCAGACTCCGTGGCCGCTACTGAGAAATTCCTGATGGAGAAACCCAATAACACTTTGCCCGACCTGAGAATCGAACCCAGGACCTCATACTCAGTATTCGCAATTGCAACCGCTAGACCAACGAGGCAGTCATATTCAGTACTGTGCCATTAATGCCATCTCAACCTCAACACATAAAATTGGGTTGCAGGTAAACTAGCCTAGAACAAGAATCTCACATCCTTCCGTAAATAAAACTTACTAAGTTGAATTATCAGGTCCAAGAAGTACTCTCAAGTAAAATGAAAACATTTAAAAGAACAAATGAAAGGCAATTTACAAAAAGGGGACGTGGGGTCTGAAAGGACTATTGCTACGTACCTACTTATAGTACACCAAACGTTAATGTACTCGTCCTTCAGCAAGGTCAGGTGCGTAGTACTACGGCGCGACGCGCGTGTAACGCCCGGTGTATGAATGTAGACGAAGAAAAAGGAACGAGAACAACGAGCACGTGGCGCTCTGTAGTTTTTTTATACTCCGTGGCAAAAAGGCGAGCGCCTGCGTGTGAAATGCTGGCTTTTTATTGTAAGCTTTATTAACCGACTTCTTTTTTCCGACTGCCAAGGAAAGGTTATGTTTTTCGTGCGTATCTTATATGTTTGTTTGTTTTTTTGTAAATTTATGTATTACCTCGTTTGTTCCAAATGGGTGGATAGATTTCGTTGATTAAGGTATCATTAGATTCGTCTCAAAAACCTAAGTGTCCTAAAATGAGACGTTTAAAAAAAACATGGCGGATTTTTGGCGCTAAATTATAAGTCGTAATTTTTTTTTTTCAACCACACCTATCGAGTAGGGTATCAAAATGAAGAAAATTAAAAGGAGATTAAAAATATATACGGGGTGAATTTTCCAAGTGGGCGTGGATGGCTAAATCCGAAATTATGAGGCATAGCGAAAATTGCTCAAAGAAGTACCGGGCCTGATTTTGATGAAAATTAAAACTGAGTCATTAGATTTTGGAAAAATCTATATTCCTAGCCAGGAATCGAACCCATTGATTTTGCAGCCGGACAGTTTCACAATTTGTAATAGGGTTTTTTTTGATACATTACATTACTTGGTAACTTGCCTTGTTAGTTAGATAACTGAATTTCAAACCAGTTCCCCCGATTGAGCTGAAATTTTGCACACACCCTCGGTTCTGGTGACAATGCATTTTTATGATAGACATGACTTTATCCTGCAGCCAGGATCGCCTAACAAGAGAACTCCTCAACGGTAAATAGCATGGATACGAAACTTTGTATACGCATTCAATGTTGATAGATAAATCTACTTTTCTAAAAAAACCTTGTTTATTTTAAGGATGTGTCTAGTACGGACAAATTGCAGACTGGCTGCGGACACAGGACACTGACAGATACTTCAGTACAGTTTTTGTCAGTGTGCGGTTTCCAGCGCCGCGTCCGCAATTTGCCCTCAACGGTTTCGCAGAAAAAGAAATGTCACGGTTCGTCAAATTGTTATGATCTATTATTAAAGAGAAACAGCTCGTCACCGCAATCAGCTGATTACTACAACGACTTATCAGTAGAAATGATAAGAGATGATAACACAACGAATATTTTTTCGTGATAAGTGTTTATGTTCAAAATGCTGGTTGGTATCCAGTGTTATCAAACTGTGTTATATCAATAGTAAATAATAATAAACTTAGTGAACAGATGGTACACACGGCGACACTCAAGCTTTACGTTTCCAATATAACATGGCCTCGCTTGGTATAGATCTCGCTTACAATGAGAGATCCGCATAAACTAGTTTTGTTAGCTTGATTGGTCGCCGTGTGTAGAGATCGGCTATTCGGATTCATGTTCCTTTTGCACACTAGTAGGTAAATAACATCTTTAGGTTTTCGAAGCAAGTCCGTTTCCCTTCGCCCCACTCTTTTAACCCACTTGGAAATGGAGGAGGTTACATTATCTACGGAAAAAAAAACAAAGGTAATTTCTTCAAACTAGGAAGTAGAAAAAAAAGTAGAAAGTCCGCCAAAACAGCCGCCCTTCGCCACTTCTAGTTTTTCAGCTGGGAAGATGTGCCAGCAACACATCTGTCTGTTAGGTTAGAAGAACCAGCTTCGAGACTCGGAAAGAGTGGGGTAACAAACGATACTCCCCAAAATTGTTTGTCCGAAAATCATTATCCATAACACGTTTTCTATAAACTTCAGTAACCATAATGTTCAAAAATTCTTCTTCAGTTGTTTTACGTAATTTCTAAAATTCTTTGCCATAATATCGAGTACCTACTATAATAATTGAATCTCCTAATTTTTCATGAAATAAAGTCATATGTCTTAAGTATTGTATAATATTAAGATGTGTATTATTACCGCAACGCATGGGTATCAGCAATTTTCCTTAAAAATATCCTAAAAGTCTTGCTAGCTCGCGTGAGGAGCGTAGGCTGAAGGCCGGCGCGGCGGACCGACGACAATATTTCTGACAAAAAGTGGGTGTGTAAAATGCTATACATAGTCGTTAATATTTATGACAAACGGATTTAGGGCATATTGTATTTAGGGACATCGATTTTATGGCATGTGATATTAAGTTCGGGTAAGTTATCATACGGACAAATGTTAATAGGACAAAAAAATATGGCACTTTTGATTATGGACACAAAAGTTAGGGAACAAAATAGAGAACCGTAAAAACACTAGCGTTGTGTGATGGACTATAAAACAATTATTTTAACGTTGATGTTAGTGTACACTGAAAAACTTATATTGTGTGTCTTTCAGTCTTAACTAAAAGGACTGTTACACTATCTGAAGAGGTTGTATGAGTGGATGTCCATTGCAATTGACACAAATAAGTAGTCAAATCAATTTCTTACTAGGTCCAATAAAGGCCGAATTACAATACTGTAACTACATACGTGTTACTTGCGCGACTCATTCTTCATCAACATACAACCTGACACTGATCTGCAAATTGCAAAACGTAAGAAAATTTGATTTTTTTTTCGAATGGGAAATCATCAAATGACCTCCCCCTCCCCCCCGCGCTGGGTGGCGTGGAAGGGAGTGTCAAACTTTTACTGACTAAAACCCATCCATGTTCCTTCTTTGCCCTTTGTCTTCCAGGGCTGCGGTATCTCTTTCGAACAGCCCCGCAGCCCACCTCAAGGCCTTTAAAACATGCTGAGATTATAAAAAAAAAACAATCACCGCCGACTGTACGCATTGAGCAATTGTTTATCCTGTGGAAATAAAAAGACTAGTAGAAATAAATGTAAAAAATCCAAAATGGTGAAATACATTGCATTTTGAACCTAGCACTAGTGCGATAAGAGCCAATTTTCGGGGAAGTTTATTGAAAAATATTTTTTCGTGGTGTTGGAGGTAAATTGAATGTAAATATGAAGTCAATTATAGTTCAGTGGTGATGAATGTTGGTTTGTCTCTGTATCTCCGCTTCGCTGAATGATGATTTTTAAACGTCAGTCGCACTTTTAAAATTGAAGACGCGTCCATAATTTAGTTTATTCGTAGGGACACCGAAGCACAAACGGTGACCACGTATTCAGTACATCATTTTGAACCCCCCCACTTAGAAAATATAGGTCGGTTATTTAAAAAAAAACAGCCGTTTCCTACAAAACTGCATTACCTGCACGGTCAAAATGTATGGAACAGCTGTTTTTTTAAATTATTTAATTAGTAGTTGTTCTGATTCAGAAATCAATCGACATCGCGTTACATTTGCATCGCGCGTTTGTACTAGGGCCTCCGGTCCGTGTAATCCCAGTGAAATCCCGTAATGTAGCGTTAAACTGCTCAACAATCGCAAACTAATAAATCAATCTTTCCTGTTTATGGTAAGTATTAATAGTAGTTGAATAGATGTACCTATTGGTCGGCTTGCGGTAAAGGAAAATATGATACACATTATCTTATTTTCCTTTACAAAGTACATGTACGTTAAAACAATGTAAATAGCCTAAAAGTATTGATAATGATTAACCTAGCGAAATAGCTAGTTCAATTACAGTGAGGACCTATAGATAGGATTTTTGGCCGGCCATTGTGAGCTAAAAATAAAAATACACCGTGACACGAACTTTTACTAAGGACGCACAGACGCCAACACATCAAACTATCCAAAACTGTCAAATTTTCCCAATCAACCTTGAACCTAATGCTTTAGCGATAAAGTTGAAAATCAAATAAAGAAATTTGACTTATTGTAGTAGCTGGATGCGCTGGCGTCTGTTCATGATTCTAGCTAGACCCAGGAATAGGAATTTTTTTTAGTACACTGATGTGTTTTTAAATAGCTTACCAGCCCAAACTTAGGTGCATAAGTACTTATTATCTGTAACAAGTGTATCAAGTAAAATTAAAATACAAACATAGAATGTAGAGGTCAGTTTACATTAAATATCAAATGACCTAAGTCTGTATTTATTGTAAGAAGTAAATGATTCATATGATTATACTGAATATAATAATATGGTTGAAATTACAAACTAGACAGTTACAGCATGTGCTAGCGATCAGGAAATGCCCTCGATTGTGCACATAGATGTTTGTGAGTCAGTCTTTGTGCACATACCTACTTGTGCTTGCATATGTATGTATAGGAGATGTTTAACTAGCAGCGTGTAGATAACAGCGGTGCCGGCAAACTTGTTAAGAAATAAACAATACATTTTGAACCATAATGAAGACACGTACCTATCTATTTGTCTTGTTTTCTTTTGAACTTTCGGGAATTTGATAATAGGAAAATATTATATTTGGCAAACTGATTTTCAGTGATACGTGCACGCACGGCGACCAATCAGGCTATGCAAAACCAAATTAAGCTGATCTCTCATTGTACGAGAAGCTCATACAAAACGAGGTCAGATTATACTGGATGTATAGCTTATTGTGACGCCGTGTGTACTTACAGAATTGTACTCATTGCGTAAGCGTTAGATAAATAAAAAGTTGAATAAAAAATAACTGGTGGCTATTATGAAATGAGTACTGAGCTACTTATTAAAATTCTGCGATTAACCCCCAACATAAGAACTGTTCCGAACAAAGTTATTGTTATTGTACCAGTACATACTTATTTATACGGGGTGTAAACAGACCCTTCACCAAGCCGTCAACCAAGCATTCTGTACATCAAACTAAGTAACTTTACGCAAAAATTTTTGCTGGGAAACGAAATTTTTTTTTGGGGTCAAATATCACATTTTACGGTAAAACTCAATATAATGAGCTCAAAACTTATTGCTGATGGATGCTTTGAATAGTAAACGGACCATGGAGGTAATTGGAGTAAAGTTAGAACCTTAAAAAGAAGTATTTAAAAAAAAACTTGTGAAAAAATTGGAACTTTGACCCCCAATATCTCCGTAACTAGAAGGTTCCCAGGTATGGTCCAGAACAAAAAAATGATCACAATGACGATTAGAACAAGTACCTTTCGGCTTCGTTAAGGGTCTTTTTACACCCTTTATAGCCACTACAAACTGGTATTTAGTAGGTATTGACGCGAGTAAACTTTAACGGGGGAGTCACACGCTGAATGTGTTAGATCACTGAGACACAACGTAGGTATTAGATTATCACTGAAACCAATGATCATTATAATAGTATTTAATTAAACGTTACATTTTCCCGCTTCGTAATCGTAATCTTTGCTATAACAACAAGCAAAATGATAGCTCTTTGTACCCGCCGGCAGCCCTTGTGAGCTCTAATAAGCCTAGTTAGGCATATTACAGCACCATCTCAGCATGTCATTTGATGCACCGCTGCAGACTGGGAAAATGCATTTTTCATAGCACGAAATAATTTACGTACATTACGTAAATAGTTTTGTTAGTTTCTTTTTCTCATAAAAATCTTAAATTCAGTCTTGCACAGACACACATTTGTGCAACAATTTGGAAGAATTAAAAAAATAAAACATCTCTCAAAGACGTATAGCTATGAAAGTTTATGATGGCAAACGTCATTTTTGAAAATAGAACCGTGGAACTTCTGTTTATAAGACGACAGTTTGGAAACTCACCGCCCAAAGCTCCTGAGAAATAGCAAAAACCCCATCGGGAGCATGATGTCTTGTTTGTTGGTACTTGTGCGCTGCCATACCGTCCATCCAGCACCACAAAACTTTGCCAGTTTATTACTTGCACTTGCGCTGAGGTTCCTCTAGGTACGTCTATGCACGCTGGCGGAGCCCCGAGCGCCCGGTGCTCCGCCACCGAACGGAACAAATGCTGTAGAAAATACTTTTGCAGCGTTGCAATAATAATGATGTTGTTAAGCTACTTAGTGAAACTTTGCCCAAATAAAATGCATTTTTCTGCTCATTTGCTTTGAAATGAAGCTGCATGTTTTATTCAGTAGGAGGTACACGTTGAAACGGAAACTAATAGGTACATTTTGAAGAAACTGTAACTATATATTATAAAACAATAAAATTAACTAAAGTAACTAATCTAAAAGTGGCTTTTAGTTAGGTTGAAAAGATGATTAGGATGAAACATCGGGCCTTGGTTCGTCTTCTGTTGTGCAAATTATATAATAGGGTAGTTGACACACCAACCAATTGACATACTTTTTACAAGCTGTCAAAACGCGATTCCCCCTTATATTTTGTATGGTAATAGCACGCTGTGACGTCACTATTTAGTCAACTCAATAACTTAACTATTTATTGATTTCAAAGCAACGAAAAATTAAATTTTGAAATTAATTGAAATTTAATCGGGTTATCAGGTCTAAAATAAAGAGTTTTTTTTAGAGAAGTTGTGTCTTGGAATTATTATTGAATGGTGTCAACTACCCTATTCCCATACAGAGACGGAGTATTTTACTATGACAGATATTTGACGATTTCAAGCCAGTATTATTGAACAATGCATAGTCATGAAAAGCCATAGTAGGTACCTACTTACTGACTGATTTGAACGATTTACGCATTTCATACGATGACGGAAAACATTGTGGAATCTTCCCAGTTTAAAACACTAATTTGTGTTTATTGCATTTTCTAATATAGAATTTATTAAAGACAAACGATTACATAAAAGTAGAGTATTTATTGTCCTAGTCCAACGAGATTGTAATAGCAGATTTTATTTTTATTTGATCAAAACTTTATTCTGCATGTGACATAAAGCGCTGAACTGAAAGTAAAAACACGTAATACGTCGGCCGAGGGAGGAGTGTACAGAGAAAATACTCATTTTAAGTTACACTAGAGAAAATCTTTAAAAATAAATATGATATTATGATCATTGTTTTAAGCTTTTACGGTTTACAACTAAACTTTTACTGTCACGTACCGGATATCTTCCGTGATTGTTCATTATTTTGAGCTCCCGATATTTCGACGCTGTTGCAAGCGCTATGATCGAAATATCGGGAACTCAAACTAATGAACAATCACGGAAGATATCCCGTAAGTGACAATGTAAGTTTATGTTATTATGTTGAACTAATTTCACATATTTGCTAATACCGTAATTCGGAAGCTGGCACTGATTACTACCGACAGCTAATCTGTAATGTGAGATGACACTCTTATCAGTCCGTACGTGTTGGTAGGGACGTTAATTGATAATAGAGACATTATGGTGTTCAATCACTATAACTACGTAACATGTAGTTGGTTACAGTAGTTTACAGTACTGTTGTATTACAAAGGATGCCGACTGCTGTTTCTATTATCTTTTCTAGTTTGCCTGCGTAAACAGTTTACGCTTACAACATTATTGTTAACTCTGTGAAAAATATTGCAACCTCCACTTCTTTACATTGAATAACACTCTAAAGCATAATATGACGCTTTTTAAATATCTAGTAACTGGCAACTGGCTATTAAAAAATGTAGAATTCTACATGCTAGTTGATGAAACATCACCATGTCCACCAGATAACAAACAGACTTAATTCAGAACGCTATTCCTCAGATAACGTCAACAAGTTTCCAGGTAGTTACGAACCAAAATCTAGACAGTGACATCATAATGAACACTATTGCTCTCACGGCTTATAACTAGACTTACACTGTCACTTCCGGGATATCTTCCGTGCGGCGAAATATCGGGAGCTCAGAATAATTGAAAAACACGGAAGATATCCCGTAAGTCGCAGTGTAAGATTACATCGAAGTTTTCATTTCAACATCATCAACAAGTCCACAGTCCCACCGCCATGTTCCTCCATTGAAATCAAACAGTAATAACAACCGGTGTGATTCAGTAAAGGTTAATACACACGTATGTTATGTATACTCCCCGCTTGCGACAAGCCGTGCGTCATTGACTCGTTTCCACCAAACCGAAGACGAGCGGAGTGATGTGGAGACGTGCAGGATTACACCAAACATAGGATAGACGATGACGCGATGTGGATATCAAACAATGTCGATTCCTGCTCGATTCCGCACTCCTCGTCTGGAATTTGGACCTTGCTTTGATGGAAAGCGGACCACCACCTACAGCCAGCCGTTACCCGATTGATCGATGGTCAGCCCGCCAAAAGTAAGGGGGAGGAAGTTAGCCGTGGCATCGAGTCTGAGATGCTGAACCGATCCAATTACGTGCTCATGTCAACGGCGACTGAAGTTGATGACGAGCCGATGAGGCTAGGTGATAGGTACTATCGCGTGCTGTGCTCATACGTGTGCGTCAACCTTTACACTGATTCACTGTGTGAGCTCGTCACAGATAAACATTCGTTGTATTTATGTCCTGCGCCAATGTCAAATAAAGGATAGCACGTATTCGTAATGTTGCTTCGAATTAAATTGTAATCGTAATTGCTTATGAAATTGTGTTGGGTTGGGTGAGCTTGCCTATGGGGAATCAAATCGTTTAATAAGTAAATTACGTTGTTCAGTATTAACTTATGAACCTGAACACTGTGTAATTCTTATAGACTTTTTTATTTTATGTTTATTCCTTTATTTTATCGGAGGCTTTTATCCTCAAAACCAAGTCAGCTTCATCATAACTTATTCTAAGATTTTAAGCTGACATAGTCACTAACATTAATGAACACTATCAATAACACTAATATTTACCATGTTCAACAACATAATCAACACAGTAAACATCCCGTTTTCAGTGTTAACCTATTCTAAACTAATCTACACAAACAATATAAGTTATTATTCTCCAAATAAATCAGCAAGGAGAATTGGTCAACTTTAATTAACTCGATGACCCGTTAACTATTCAAAGCATCCATCAGCACTAAGTTTTGAGTGCGTTACATTGAGTTTTACCATAAAACGTGATTTTTCACCCCAAAAAAAAAGTCATTTCCCAGCAATAATTTTTGCGTAAAGTTACTTAGTTTGATGTACTGAATGCTTGGTTGACGGCTTCGTGAAGGGTCTGTTTACACCTTGTATATTCTAAAAACCCCTACGATATCTCGCCAACCAGGCTTAAAAAACCCAACAAGCAGCCCACAACAGTCGGAGCTACTTTATTAAAACTTATACCAGCGTGCAACGATCACCAGCATCCCATCTCAGATAACAACTATAACTAAGGTAAACTAACGTTCATTTCAAAGTTGTGCCCGATGGTCTCATCTCAGTACAAGTTTCAAGAAGATTCGTCTATATTGCTATCGTCCAGCACTCAATTGGTGCATTCAGAATTCGAGGAAGAGGAAACCATTTCCTCTTCCTCGAATTCTGATTGCACCGAGAATTTTAGTCCACTAGGGCAATTTATATATCTTCCGTGAATCCATTATTGGGAGCTCTCAATTGGACTATTTTATCATCTTTTATTTCCATATTAATCAATTAGTTTTGTTTGTAAAACATTTCCTACATTTTATTCCAAAAACTAAACTAACAACAAACTATAAAAGGGCAATTTTAAAATTGCACTCCATTTATAGCATTAATAACTGGTTGAAACTACACAGAGCAATCCTATCATTAATGTACCGGAATAAATAACATGAACTGAAAATGTAACGTAATTTCGAAAGCAAATATCCAGTGTAGCTTGGAAGCTACACAAATATTGAATAGGAGAGTAAGTCAAATAGATATAAAAAGTTTGGCGAACTTAGGCGCGAATTACACAGAAACGGCGTAAGGTGACGGTGCGGCGCAGGCGTGGAATTTATAAGGAAACGAAAGAAGGGCGTGCCTGCGTCGCGCCGCTTGAGTGTAATTCACGACACGTACCCTACGTACATTTTGTATGAAAACGTTTTGAAGCGGCATCATGCCTGTGCCGCGCCTTCCCCGTACGCCGTTTCTGTGTAATTCGCGCTTACAAATATTAATGGTGTTTTCTTATTAAAACAGGGTTTTTCAGACGTGTCAATAAGAACAGGTGGTTTAATCGTTAAGTGCAGAAAAACATTTTTTTTACGGAATAAAATACTCTTGTATAAATCTAGACCAACAACCTATTAGAAAATCTACGAATCGTAAAAATCTTTTCGATATCTGTTAATTTTTTTTGAAAGCCAAATCAGCATCAGTACGTCATCAGTCAAACTATCGATTGGTTAATAATTTAATAACAGCATCAGTCAGGCCACTTGACACAAATTATCTTAATAAATCGATCGTTTTAAGTATTATGGCACAAGTAAATCTGAGCGCGCAGCATCGAATGCCGCTCAATAGGACCAATCGTTATACAGAGTGTTTCGTAACTACATAGTATTTGCTCATCACCTGCATGGATTTTATAGACAAAAACATAATGTACATACTGTGTGTGATTTTTATTCATCTACTACATTTTGTGTTTGAAACACTTTTACAAAGTCTTATTCTCTATTGTCACAGTATAATGATTTTCATAGTGTAGTTCATTTTCTATTAAATAAATATTTACACGAAAAATATTTAATTTGATGGTTACGTTAAGTTTGAGCAGTTTTATAGTTACTAACTATCAATTTAAAAATCTGTTTTCCCTTTGCATTGTAAACATCACACATTTGACTTATTGGGTATTAATATCTAAACGAGATAAAAGAAATAAAGTTTTACCCGTAACCTCATATTACACTATTCACTATACCCGTTCGCTACGCCCTGTACAACATACACCATAGACCTAGCATTCCCATGGTACACCTTGTACAACACCATAGCTATAGGAGTCATGGCTATGCGGGCGGTGACGTCAAGTGGGGAGCGGATCCCCAAACCGTGTCAATTGTATTACACGCGGATTAAATGTAACTAAGTACTTCTCTGTGTCGGACATCGGACGTTGGGTTGGACTCAATGTTGGAATATTTGGGCTCAAATGTTTTCCCAAATGACGAATTTAAACGATAGAAGGATTTCACTAGAAATACTCCCATCGCTTGAGTGTAATTCACGACACGTCGCCTATGTACATTTTGTATGAAAACGTTTTGAAGCGGCATCATGCCTGCGCCGCGCCTTCACCTTACGCCGTTTCTGTGTAATTCGCGCCTAAGAGAGCAGTGGTAGTCCACTCCTCTTAAAATGGTGAATGAAAACATCGTAAGGAAACCGGCATTACCCGGGACTAAAAAATGTAAGACAGCTATCTATCTGCCAATCCGCACCGGGTCAGTCGGACCACAGAGTCGCAGAGAGAACTCCTATGCCTCAGCACCAGGAACATTATACGCTAAGAGGTCTTTAAAAAGTTGTAGTCGTGAATGATAGATAGTTCAAAATTCCTTCCAGCAGAATCCAAAAAGTTGGCCAAAACGTTGGAACAATAAATTAAATAAAAGCATCTATCACTATTCGTGCAGAATGTCGGTCAGGCCAGCTACATATGTTAGATAGGCAAATTCCGAGCACAATGAGTATTAACTACGTTGTGTAATACCCTTCGCGAAATAAATGGTTTTGACAATAATTTCGGTAGATTTATGATCCATTTTCTTGCTAAACTGTAACTGTTTGAAACGGATAGAAAAAATAATTAGAACTTGTAATTTCTAAGGCAGAGATTCGATCAGTGGAGAACTTGTACGTAACAATTAATGAATTCATTCAACCAACAAGCATCCATAAGAAAAGTACTCAATTTCCACCCAATCATATTACAAATGAACTTGTCTATATTGGAATATCGTCTCTCAATCCAAATCAATTGATACGGGTATCCTCGATAATTCGTCTAGCATATAGAAACCAAACGAATATGCGCTTGGATGACAACTTTACGAAGTAAAGGAGCTTGGCCAAGTGCGAGTCGGACTCGTGCAACTAAACGAGGTTCCAGTCTATGATGAACTGCATAATCAAATCTGTGAGAGGAAGTGGGCCGTAATCCACCACGCGGGCCCGAAGCTGGATGTCAACTGTCTTCCAGTTTTTGGCTTTAGGGCATGTCAGCTTCTTCATGTCAGATTAATGATGAAAATGCGAAACATTAAAATAAATTATCAAAAAAAATAAAGTACTATAATTTGATATAGAAAATTTACGCGATGGAAAAACGCACGGTCTGCGGGAACTACATTGCTGTAGGTCAAGTTTGCATCAAGTTACAGAACCGTCAAATACAATCAACAACAAGAGCAATTAGCTTAGATAATTCCAACAACAAACGAACATACAGAATCCCATCCATTCATGAGAGCTTAGACTAATGGTTATTTGACAATTATCCCTCTCCGCTTGCATTTCTCCGAATCAAATGCAAAGTCAAGGTTACTACCGCTGTCGCTTTTACTCGAAGCTCCAGTGACGAGGGAAATGAACTAATGACTTCGTAGAATTTGTGCAGCTTCGTGGTATCAAAGCACGCAGTATTAGCGGGAAAGGTTATTTTAAAGATTGTTTTATTGATTTATACACATTCAATTAAACTTCGGATTAATTATGGAGCTCGTGTCATTTGTAATAGTGTAGACCGAAAGTTTGCGAGCCACGTTTTTAAAAAGGCGTGTATACCAAAGGGTGTTACCAATAATTGAGCTGTATGGTCAGATAGACAGTTGCTACATGTAAAATACTGGGATGTAGCTGCATCTGGTTAGACCAGAATCCCGACAGAATGCAGTTGGGAAAGGGCTAGTCAAAATTAAATGATGATGACGTTCAAAGTTTTTTAGACTTGCCTGATCTAGAACCCGATCCTTCTCAAGATATTAAAAATCTTGTGTCTTATTTCAAAGCATCATTCGACGAGGCCCTTAATTAGAAAATGTCTAAAACATGACACCCAAAGAACCGTGAGAAATTACACGGAGCAGTAACTGTGAAAATTAGCAAACGAAAATCAACACACGGAAGGTGACCGGCTTTAGAATCCCGCCGAACCGAAGACCCCAATCGTATCGGGGTGGCCTAATTGCCGAGTTCGCCTCGCATGCTTCATCTATTCCTTTTTGTAAAATGTTCGGTTCGATCGAACATTTATCGGGTTCGATTTCAATCCAGCTGTCGAGACTTTTTCGATATAAAACTTTGTTTTGCATGTTGTTGTTAACGATAACTGTATTGTGTGGTTTTTTTTTGGTGATAATAGTTCTATGGTTGTTTGTTCATTCTAAACTACAGTGACACAAGGAGTTTTGGCGCTAGAATAACATTGAAACGGCGTTGTTGGTGAACACTTGTGTTTAATTTGTTTGGGAAATTGTGTTGAAAAATCATGCATTCGTTCTGACTTTGGGTCCATGTCAAAAGTTTCTTGTACAACCTTATTTGGGAGCGTTCAAGTATTGCGTTAACGCAATTTTTGAAGATTTTTTACCCTCCCCCCCTCATATAACGAGCCGTAACGTTTTTCTGTACCCCCCTCCCCCTCCAAAAACGTTACGTCAACTCCAAAGTGAATGCATAAAGTTGCAATTATGTTGCGCAAAGTACCGGAAAGTCGCTAAAATACCTATGTTATGGCTAAAATCGCGTTTGCGGTAATAATAAATAAAACAAAAGAGATTTCTATCTCGCAATACAATCATGCGTAGGTAAATGTTGTTTATTTTATTTATTGATATTGTTAATTTAATAAACAATCACACATAATATAATAAACATTTGCTTATGTTTAAAATATGTTAAAATGGGCTACTAGTCTTTATTCTATTTAATAAGCTAGCAGGGTTACTCCTCAGCGGTGCCACTGAGCGCCTCATGCGCCGTTTCGGCCCTTGGCCGCCCGCGCGCCGTTGCTGCGCGCCGCTGCTAGCTTCTGCTACGTGTACAATACAATCGAGGGATTCCCCGTAATGCATAAACGAAAAGGGTTGCCAACTTGGGCGATTTTAATTCCCTAGTTTTTTATTTAAATTAAAAAAAAAACAGTGTTACGTAACGCGTTCTTGGATCCCTCCCGCCCCTGTAACGCATAGTAACGTTTTAGAAGATCCTTCAAATTGCGTTACGTAATACTTGATCGCCTCCTTTGACGGATTTTGATGTGGTTTGTGCTGATCTCGGCACATCATTATTATAATCACACAGAAGAGATATAGATTTATCAAAGAGAATAAAATAATAATTTTGTGCTGCGTCTCAAATCTCGCTCTCGTGCAAATACAGGGTTTGATAACTAACTCTAGTTTTTTAAGTAAATCGATAAGTATTTTTTTATTTCGTCGAGTAAGTCTTTTTAAACACGTGTTTCCAGAATAACTATCATCTTCAGTAATTTTTTGAAAACTAGATAAACCCAAACAACAAATAAATAAAACATTTTCACATCAACGAGTAGTTGACGAGTCGACCGCTCTAATATTAAGGCCAGCTCCGACGGTTCTACCGAGAGAGATAGCTCGTGTATTTGCTGTTGACACGCCACACACAATAGGACGAATGACTGCTTAACATGCGTCCATTGCAGGTTACCAGTAGAACTGTGACCCGCTTTCCTTATTTTTCAGTCTATCTCAAATAGACGTATTGAAAATTATGAATAGTTTCTGTGTTTCTGATGAATTTTATTGAATTTCTAACGGTTGCTGTGGTGTTAGAATATGGTAATGTTATTCTATTATTTCATGTTTCTTTCATGAAATGTTTTTGTCATGCTTGAATAGGAATTTAGCAATATTCTTTCTCATATTCTAATTTTGGTTTAAGTTGAATTTATTTTGTTTATGTTAATGATTGCTTGCGTGACCCAAATCGTTGAAAATAAATTTTACGTATATCTCGGAACAAAACCGGGAGGTATAATCAGGGAATATATATATTGTGATAAAATTAATTTTCCTGATAGTGCACTTTAGTCTTAAAGGATGACATAATAATATTATTATAGTTATACCAAGTCTACGTTCTCGTCGTTCTCTAAGTACCGTGCACCCATTTACATACAAGCGGTCATAAAAATATGTTCAAGAATGACTTAAATAAACATTAGTCATTCGTGTATGTTGGCATTTTGCACCGTTCTGACTCATTTGTACCTGCGAAGGTTTGCCTTATTATAAGTTGATTTGAGTTGAGGTTCAAAAATCTCCGTCCTAACATCTCCTTTGTTACATGAGAAATTATTTGTCATTTATGACCTGCCCCTTAAATGTTTTGCAAAATATTTAGTTTTAATTCGGTGAAAAAGATCTAGGACTGGATGCAGGATGCAGCACCGCTCTCTCGCCCGCAAAAATATGTACATGCAGGAAAACCAATAATTATTATTATGTTATACACGCAAACCTGTACTCAAACACACGTTACAACAAAATACCAGTTTTGTCCTTTTAGTAATCAAAAAGGAGCACTATACGTCTGAGTAACCCTATGACTCGTCTACTGACCTCCTAATCCCTTTCAAATAATTATTGAATCTCAAAAATATCAACCCTATCAAAAATATCGTTTCCTTCTACTTCCATGATATTGACATTGCATAAAAGTTGCCAGTAAAACGAGAATAAAATAATATGGAATAGTCTTCTAAAAACCTGCTGACATAACGAATCTGGGTACAGTCATATCTCAAAAGCTGGTTACGGCGACCAATCAAGCTATACAAAGCCAGAATATGCGGATCTCTCATTGTACGGGAAATCTATACAAAGCAAGGCCATGTTATACTGGAAATGTATATCCTGATGTGTCGCCGTGTGTACTTAGCAACAGATTATAATAATATTAACTTTGTAAATTGCACTGCCTTTGATCTTTTGTTCTTGCATTATTATACTTTGAAACTGCTGGCGCCAATCTAGTTCATAAAATATTCTAGCTCAC
The DNA here is from genome assembly GCA_905220335.1 of Noctua pronuba. NCBI lineage: Eukaryota > Metazoa > Arthropoda > Insecta > Lepidoptera > Noctuidae > Noctua > Noctua pronuba. The sequence continues at coordinate 1,438,127 of LR999891.1, read as the reverse complement.
GGCTTTGGGTCGCTAACCGCGCTGAAATGCTAGACTAGACTTTATATGTATCTACTTAATTATTAGTTTCCCTTGTATTTATTTTGTGTTTCTGTTTGTTTTGCAGGTAAGCACCATCCGCAGTTTGCTACGTAAGTAAGCGTGATCGACTGATCGTAATACATGCCTGACGCGAATGTGGACACTTTTTACCAACTTCTAAAAAAGGCGGAGGTTGTGTTTTCGACGCGAACTTTTATTTGGATGCGATTCAATCGAATATTTCGTCGAAAATTTGCCAGATGGCTTAACATGGATGATGTCAAAATTGCGATATAGCCATTTCATGCGACTGACAAGGAATGGCATTGAAATTTCAGTATCGTACATTGACGATAAATAGTTGGATGATCAATTAGTAAACTATTAATTTCCCTGACTTCATCTTCAGAATCTTGTTTTAAACACAAAAAAAACTTATAGATAAAAGAAGGCTTTATGAAAAAATCAGTACAATATGTGGCGGATATCACAACTGCAATCTCAGTATTTAATTTTTGATTTACTATCTGCAGTTGTTATGATTTATTTGAAGAAATGGAGTTCTGAGGAATGTGTCGGCGAAGTGTACGGCGCCGACTTATGTCAGTCCGACGTAGGGTTGCCAGTACTCTAATATTGTACCCTATTTTGTCTAGGTGTTAAGGGTTTATACAACAATGGTTAGACCTGCTGTCTTGTATGGCCGAGAATGTTGGGTCACAAAGAGATGAATGAAAGGCATTTGCATGCGGCTGAGATGACAATGCTAAGGGGGATGTGTGGTGTTACGCGAATGGATAAATTAAGAAATGAGTACATAAAAGGAAGTGTGAAAGTGGCGCCGGTGACTGAAAAGTTGTGTGGTAATAGGTTGTCGTGGTATGGGCATGTGGTGCGAAGGAATGAGGACAATGTTGTAAGGAAAGTTTTGAAGACTAAAGAAACGATGGATGGATTGTATAAAGGATGATATTGCAAGAAAGGAGGTGTCTGATGAGATGACTAGTAATAAGAACTATGGAAGAAAAAGACACGCTGTGCCGATCCCAAATAAATTGGGAAAAGGGCAAGAGAATGATGATTTTGCCTAGATGTACGCAGTAAAAGAATACGCTACAAACTCTATTTACATTGACTCTACCTTTGAATTGAATTGCATGCATTCAGCATGCAGGTATCCCTTCCAATTCAGCACCCATTGGGTATTGTGAGTATTTTCAGTCAAGGCCGTTTCGTGGCTATCCCAGGCGGGGATTGATGTACAGTTATTTTAAAAACATCAAAAAAAAAAATGTTAATCAAAAAGGACCAAGATAAAAAAAAACTTTTATAAGTCTGTACCTACTCTTTCTGTATAATGTGCTCTCAGAAATCAAAATATTTGTACTCTATTTTTTCTGAAAAAAGTTAGCAACCCTAATCCGAGGTCTGATCGGATCGGTAGCTACTAGCTCGTTCATGAATTGTTTATGATTGTTTTTTCAACCTTCAATATCATGAGGAAAGTATATGGCTGTGTATGACCAAACTAACTATGGATGGAATGAGTGGAAGATGTTATGGCTAGGAAAGAAGTGACTCATGAGATGAAGACTAACAGAGAAGAAGACCTGCTGCCCAGGTGTATTGGGTTAAGGGACACGGAAATTAATATGGATCTTATTTTACTGAAAATGTTGCGGATTTTAAAATGGCTCTTTGTCTAACTTAACAAACAGGGGGCCTACCATGACATCTTAACGCAGGAGTAATTCCAGTGTGGGAAAGAGATGGCGCCAGACAACCTGTGTAGCTCTGTCTCTTTCCCACACTACCCCCTCAGTTTAAGAGTAGACCGCGAAATTCAAATTTTCTTACGTTTTTTGCAATTTGCAGGTCAGGTTCAGGTTCTATTAATGATTTTAATGATTATAATTCTGTAACTACTTATGTGTTACTTGCGAGACTGATTTTTCACCAACATACAACCTGACACTGACCTGCAAATTGCAAAAAACGTAAGAAAATTTGAATTTCGCGAGCTACCGTGACGCTGCCACCTTAAGAGCAAAGTCAAGTTTAGGTTTAGGAGTGTAGACACGAACTCCCACTACTCCCAGCAACATAACATCTAAGTCAGCTAAAACACTTGAGCATGGTGATGGGCAGGCGTTTTGAAGGATTGTGTAATTTTGACGGCCACTGCTATAGAAAAAAATTGATGCTTATAAAGAATAAACCAATTTTCATTTTCAATCTTTAAGAGATTTCTTACAAAAATATAGGTACTTTTCGTAATATGAAATCACTTTTAGCTAAGACCTTAGCTCGAATTTTAGTGTAGGTAGGTAATTAATTAGTATCCCAGCCGAATACCAAAAGTTTGACGTCATCATGACCTTTGCTTTAACCGCTATCCGAATATAAAGAGATTAGATTTATATCTAACAAAAAACAGCTGCTAAAATTTTTAATTTAGGAAAAAATCGCAATTTATGAATTTATTCACATTCAGTAAAAACGCGAGAATATCAGTCACCTTCATATTAAAATCGGTATAGTGTCGAGAATGACATCCAACCATGAAGTTTGGACCCCGATCGTAGTAATTACTTCACCCAATACATTCTGGCTGGAGATTTTGACATCCACCCTACTTTGGGTCTTATCTGCTTCCCGATATGGTTGAAGTTCACTTACACCATGTTTATAGACGTGAGTACAAGAATGCATTTTTAAAAAGTTGGCATAGTGTTGTGCTAACCTTGTCGGTTCGTCATGCAGTTTTGATAGAACGAACGGTATATGACTAACGGTTGACCATGAAACACTTGTCTTGTTTTAAAGTTACATCTGTCTGTTACAAATGCAATAAACATTGTTGTGTTATTTTTAGTTAAAACTGCTGTTTGCAGTTAGTTAAGTGGTATGTTTTTAGAAACCAATTTGAAAACGTTTTTGAAATAAGATATCAAGATGTTATAAAGATTATTTTATGTTGATTGAATAAGTGTTTATATCAAAATTATCTAAGGTTGTACTATACTAAAGATTAGCCAAATTTAATATAGTATTACGAAAACAACTTTTTTTACAAATTGGATTCACTTTCGAATCTACTCACGTTCACTATACGTTTTTACTACTTTAAAATTTGTGAAAATCTAAATTCAGTTCACGTTCGTGCCAATCTTAAAGATAACACACTCTATGTGTTTTGTACGTTTATATATATTTACAAAGAGCGCCGAGATACGCGTGGGATCACTCCACGAGGATATCCCGCTTCATCTAACTTCCTACATCCCAGACCGTAGTCTGTATTTCGCAGAGATCTGATTTGCTTTTGGACTATTCTAGTGATTATATTTACTCAAATAATACACAAAGATATTGCACCACAATAAACTCAAAAATAAATAGGTTTATTTGAACAACACAAACTCAATATAATTAGTACTCTAAAACACTATAGTGGCCCGCATCCAAGTATCCAGAAAACAGAAGATGCTTCACCTTTCCTCCACTGCCGTAGTCTATTGTTTTTGAACAAGAGTCTCTGTGGATTTTGAAGGTGTATTGTGGATAGAGTTCGCTGACGCAGTGCAGTTCCACATGACCAGCGTACTCTCCATCACGCGACATCAATCTCCTATAATCATTAGCCGAATACATATTGAATCCGTATGAGCGATCCCCGATGATGAAGTCCTTATACCGATTCCAATGTTCCACAATCCGATCTACTACATTGAGACGAATCTCTCGATGCCTGTCTTGGGTCCCATACATGCTGTAGGAAACGGAACGGAACAAACAGTTACCATCCCCACGAATAGGTATTACCCTTCGAGCCATTCTCTTCTTTCTTCGTCTCTTAGGCGAATTTCTCCTCGACTTCCGGTCGATCTTTCGGTTTCGGTACCGGCTCATTGGTGATATTGCACATCACTAGTCGTGGACGATAAATATGGCGGAGGAAAATATTTTTGTGAACCCCGCTTCTTTTGGGGCCTCCCTGAATAAAGTTTTTTTTAGGGAATATGAGAGATAGGTATTAATTTAAGCGAGTTATTTTTTTAAATTAGAAAAAAAATACGATTAAAATTTCGCGGCCATATTGAAATAACAACTTGGGTTTTCTGATTTTGACAGATTTTCTACTTATTTTATTTTCATTATGACGTTGTTTACGGACAGTCTTCCGTAATGATTAATTATGACAGAGAATTGACACTGATTCATAATATCCGTCATAGTTTAAAAATGTCAACGGAAATCGCGCCGAGTATAAAGACGAAAGAGGAAAATGTCACAACGAATTATTGCGGCAAGTTTATAAAAGTATTTTGAATTAATTTACGTTTCCTGTTATACAAAGAAGAATTCCAAATTACTATTTGTGCTAACTAAACATAATTTTATTTTTGTTTGTGTTGTTAAAATTAAATCAAAAGATCCCTTCTTTATCGAACCGTCAGCGAATTCCTTACTGAAAAAGAATTTAGAACAATTATTTGTCTATCTATCTATATAGTATAAATTGTGTTGCAGTGATCTGTGATTTAAAAACTATTCAGTGTATCTACTTATTAATTGCCTTTATTGTTTTAGCATTTACTTATGCATGCCTATTAGTAAAATATGGCTGAACCTACCCTTTATTGGTTTATCACCATGTACTGTACCCATATTTACAAACTAAATAAATTTACTTATTTACTCATTCTAGTGTTTTACCCGAGTGTTAAAAATTAAAGCATTCACTGCTAAAAAGGGCCAATTTTCATGCGTCCAAGGAAATTGAGTGCCCCTTGTTTGTTGTATCCGCAGCCAAGAGGACGCTGCTGCCCATTCTTCCCACATTACCCCCTTAGTAGCCTACGATACGATACGATACCCGAGGGAGAAACAGAGGTTGTCCATTCTGTTGACCCTATATTTTACTTTGCCCTCATCTGTTACGCAGCAAGTTTAATGTTCCACGCGGTCTGAAATGAGTGCTGTCTGACCTGCATAACCTCAGGGGATGGTAGCCTCGCGCATCCAGAATAATAACTCTTAAGACCTCCACTTCGGCAAGTCTCGGTAATATTCGGCTTTTCAATACTTTAATAAAGAGGGTAAGAGACCAAAATTAAATTGTAAAAATACATAGTGGTATTGATTTCTTGACGGAGGAGTTATAAAAAACGATGAAGCTTCGCTGGATTGAATCATGTCGTTAAAATTGAGAACTTGTGTTCGCATCACGGAACAGAATCAATAAAACATTTTCTCTCACGTCTTTTTTAGAAAGGTTGACCTTCAAACATGAATTTACATAGAAATAACTTATTGTTACTCTTATAATAATCGTGCTAGCCTTTTATTACGTATTACTCTCCATATTAAAATCTTGATAAAAGAAAAAAATATGGGACCATATTTTAATGGACTGTCGTCCATTGTGCGCGACGACTTCTGTGATTTAATGGGATATTACGCCATAATAATGCGACACGAGTATCTATACTATTTTGAATCAGACGGTGCGTGTGAATGAACTTAGCCACTCAATGTCATTCGCGAAACTGGTCGATACAGATTGACAGTGACCTACCGAATAGTGATAGTGTCTTCGGCAGATTTCGGCACCGCTCGGCTCTCCGAACTCCCACGATTGCAAGTTTGACGCAATTTTGGTCGTTCGGGCTTCGGGTCGCGTGCTCGGGGAGGTCGGGGAGTTACGGCCACTGAAGTTAACGTACTTATTTATTTAGTAAGTAAAGTACTAAATTGAAGTAGGTGTGAGTAAGTGAAATCTATTGGAATTTATATAATGTAATGGGAGAATGTAGATTGATTACGACATTTTGGTGAGAAAATATTGATTTTGGGATTCGAAAATAGAATAGGGACCGTTAATATCTGAATCACTGTCTTGTCCGTTTATGTGTTGCGGTTAGCGCTTACGTGGAATGGAACACGACATCCCGCATAAACGCTTCTCGTAGTCGTTAAAAGTGCGTCAGTTTCGATGTAGCTATAAAACAATGTTAGAAACTTCCAAACCACCATTTTGTAGCGAGATAGCCGTCCAATGATCGGAGTATTAGATTCTGTTATCCATTACATTTTCAAACCGATTACCATCTCATTCGATGTGTCCGTTTGTCTATGTAAACTAATAACTACGCCGCTTGCGCGCAAAGTGGACCAATTTTCACATAAACAACCCTGTATTTTTCACACTGGCATCAGTGTACCTTTACAACATAACATGACGCCAGTAATCCATGAAGTTTAGGCAGAGGTGTACCTAATAGCACACCCACATTTCGCCAGTTATGTTTAAGTCCCATGTAATTAGGGGACTAGCTTATTACCCTGGTTGGTACTGAGTTTCTGAAACCCAATAACACTGCCCGATCTGGGAATCGAGCCCAGTACCTGATGCTTAGCAGTAGACCTTGCGGCCTCTAGACCAACGAGGCAGTCAAATGCCTCTAATATATCCACAAAAAAACAAACACGTAAACCGTCTAGGTAACAAATTACCAGATAAACCACGCTATACCAAAAATAATGATGAGTAGTCTGTAGTCCCCAAACCGGTACGCATCTTGCGTCTCTCTTCGTTACACTCGATCAGAGAGGGACGGAGCACATCGACCAGTCCTACGCTTTCGGGTGAACGATGAGGTAACCTCTGGTAATATTTACGATTCGCTCCCAGATGGTTTGTGGTCTCTACGGTGTATATAGTGGGGTAAGTAGAATTCTAGGTCAATTACGACGGTGAGCGCTGAAGGAAAATCTATTTTAAGATGGTTAAAATGTGGCAGGTTGCTCTTGAAAAAAGAGTTTTCTGTTCAGGTCTGTTTGACGAAGTTTATTGTCAATGAGTAACTCCTAATAGATCTATGTACCTACTTGATTTTTTTAGTTTACAAGACATATCTCAAGCTCAATGTTTCTGCAGGACAGGTCGAAACAAAAGCTATTTCTCTATTTTATTTATCTAACAATTTGTGTACACACTAAATACAGAAAAGAAGAAAGGAACAGAAAATAGTACAAAGATGATGCTTATTTCTAAAGAAATCTCTTTCAGTATACTTGCGAAAAGAGTTACTGAAAAAAAGAGATGTAGACAAAGTGTGTAAAAGAAGAAGAGAAAATGGAATACATAAAACATAAAGCAGAACTATTTAAATATAATAATATACCATATAAGAATACGCGAACATATAAATTATAATATAAATACAAATACAAAACATATAACAATATTATAAATACAATAAAATAACTAATAATAAATACTTATACAACTATGACGAAATGGAAAGATAATGTTCTTTCTATAGAGTCAGAAAATAAAACTAAGCAATGCCAAAAGGTTTCGAATTTCACGCCAGTTTTAACTAACTCTACGCAACACCAGACCTAAATGTGTGCCTTGAAAAGGACCTCAAGTTGAAATTCAACATCGCAAGATTTTAGACTTCTAGCAGCTACAGTCAAACCATTAATGCTCGTTTTTACTAACAATGGTTCCCGGAAAACTAGCATCACAGCCACTGTTGTGTGTGAGGGGACTCCTCACGCAGGCCACACTAGCTTTACTCCACACAACAGACACATTTTACCGCATACAAGTCGCGACGACCGCACAATCGATGTAGAGGCATTCCACACAGTGTGACTCACCGCTGTTCAACGTTTGTAATAGGTATGTATGTATATTTCGTCCGTTGGCTTGGCTTGATAAAAACTTTGAATCGTGTCAGAAAAAAACACAGGTTATTATCATCCGTTGAGTTTTGAATTTGAATATCACTTCACGCTTGTTTTTCTGCGAATTGGTCAGCAGAGGTGTATCGTTTGTATCCACAATACATTTTGATGGACGATTCAATATTAAACTTTCAGGTCTCACGCGTCGAGCGAATTGCCAATTACTCGCCACAATTCCTGACTCCGGAGTTTTCGATTTCAATAACGAATCGCTCTTGATTAATTGCTTTATATGGCGGCCTTTTATTACCTACTAGAATTCGCTTTGTCTTTGTGAATTCCCAACCAAAATCAATACTTTAGTCAGGCTACCAGAATCTTCCACACCTCAGGCAAAGCTGAAAATTGAATCGGATGACGTGCTCGGTTGCGTGTTTCACTTTGTTGCAGTCGAGTCGCGGTGAGTCGTGGCCCAATTTGCAAGCCTCGTGCTATACGTATAGGGTTCGTAATCAAACCATCCCCTACCCGGCTAAAGACTTTTCTATTACTGGTCTGTAGAGCTTAAAATTCTTATTGTGCCAGTAAGTGGGAGCTACGCTTCGAAATCCGGCCCGCCACCGCTGAATAAATGTTTGTATAGCCTATAGATGCTGGATATGGAACATGGATCTGACCCGGTTTCCAGATTAATCCTCTCGCTGATTGAAACCTTTTTAAACTGTTGCGAATGTTCCCATGATCATTACTTTGATCTGTATTTCAATTAATCTTACGCCTGGGAAAATGAAGAACGTAAGTAATTCAAAAGTCAAACCATTTCTTTCAATTATGCCATTAAAAGGCTTTTTAGCGTTTGAAACCTCAAACTTTATATGGAAATATTAACCATTTACAAAGCTAGCTGGGAAAGTGGCTATCTCGTCCATAATAATATTTTTAATACAAAACTAACATCTTTTTCTGCGCAAGTTAACTTAAAAAACAGCAAGATTCACCCCTGAAAAAAGTCCAGCAAATCCCAATTATCTGTCCATATCCAGAATTCTGCCGATCCCAAAAACGCGGGACGTCGCGCTCATTAAAGTGAAAGTGTACAAATAGCCGGTATCAACCGCCATCTATTTGTTTGAAGGTCAATGGTATTACGTAACGCGGCACTCACGTTGTTGTGTTATCTATAGTGTAGTATTATGACACGGTTGTCTGTGTGTTCGTCTGCGTCTGGCGCAGGGAACTGTACGGGTTCCGTTGCTCTTTCCGCGCGGAGCACACGCGTCTGCATTGCACTGGACTTCTACTTCGTCTAGGGGTCCGAATTAATTGAAAAGTTGTCCGGACGAAATTCTGACCATTTGATGAAAATTCCGGACTTTTCTATTGTTTGAATTGTCTTGTATAACTATATAGGGTGACCGGTAATTAGTGACCGATACTTAAACACGTGATTGTACTCATGATAACAAACAACTTTCCGAAAGATTTTTTTTTTAGGCTGATAGCTGATAGATCATTGGCGCGCGTGCGGGTTTCGTACGGCTGTTGTGTTATTGTGATAAATGTCTGTGTATAAAAAAATGTTTCTTTGGGAAAGTTGTTTGTTATCATGACTACAATCACGTTTTTGCAAAGGTTTACCTATACGGGGTGAATTTTTCAAATAGGCGTGGATGGCCAAATCCGAAACTATGAGGAATAGAGAAAAGTATTCAAAAGAGTGTCGAGCCCGATTTTGATGAAAACTTTTTGGAAAATCACTATCCCTAGCCAGGAAACGAACCCGTTGTTTTTAGGAAGACAAAACGTCAGTTAGAAAAATCTGCCGATTGGAACGGGATGACCTAATACCATTTCATAGAATTCATATTGATGCAATTACGCTACATAGAACTGCTGGAAAACGTCACACAGATCAAAGCTTACTTTGAATCAAACAGCTTTGAATGGGCTGTTCAATTCTAGTGATTGGGAAGTGAATTATAACTCGATTAATTTTGAGGGGAATTGGTTTACCAATTCACGAGGATTGGTCTTCATTCATCTGGTTGACGAAAATAGAATTGAATGACCTACACTACTCAACTGAGGCCTTGTGTGCGGTCGATCTGCCAAAAACCTCCACTAGATGAGGCTAGATTGGAAATGAAAAGACTTCTTATGTAGACAGTGATTATTGTTATACCATGAGAAAAAAAACAGTGATATCTGAGACCCGCACTGAAAGTATTAAGAAAGCTTAAAAGAGTTTCAATATCCGGACAAACCTATTGAGGTTTTTGTGATGTTTCTGTTCATATTTTGTTTTGTTTTTAATTAATAAACAATTTAAAAAAAAAAGTGTTCAGTAAACTTAATCAATAAAACTACCTATGGAACTGGATTCACCCTACATTACTTTAATAACGTGAACGTAGACCCATATTGCTTGTACTACGCGAACAACAAACAACTAAAGCTGGAGGTAATACCAACTGTAATGACACGTCACGTGAGCCTGTCAAGGGTAGTCTAGGCTATCTAGGTCGATGACCCGACTTAATTTGGATTTCGATAGACGGGTTCATTAACTCATGCCAGCGTTTACATTTTACACGTAAGGGATGGTTCACAACCCCTTAATTTTTTTTTACTTTTTAACCGCCAGAGCATAAACACACGCGTCAAGCCACAATTTCATCTACCATTTTGTCACATATTTGTGTCTTTTGGCGTATAGGGCACGCGCTTGCTTGTCACTGTGGCGGTCAAAAGATTAAACATCAGAAAGCAAAGTCAGGCATCAATGTTCCCACTGCTGACAGCTGACAGCTGAGGCACAGCTAGGCCTCTCTGTGAGTGGAGGTGGGCCGTGATCCACCTCGTGGGCCTGGTGCGGGTTGAACAATACCGTGTTGACATTCAGCTTGATCTTACTATCTTTTATTTTACGAGTCGAATATTGAATCAAGTTTTATGATGTTCAATGAATTGGCTAAATGGAGATCGTCAGCATCATTATCGTAAAGTCGAAATAAAATAAGATTTTCACCACTTCATATAACGTCACGATTTCTTTATTTTGTTCGTACTTGCACTAATGACTATACACATAAATATTGGCCTCTTAGCGTTGGTGAAAACAATATAGGAATCCGATGCGTAGTGTAAGTGTAACCTAACAATGCGGGCACACATACACACACGGAAAGCCACTCAGTTTTACAATATGTGTAGCTACAGCCGTGTAACAAACAGTAATTAACGCATTCTCTCTCATGAATGAACATTATTGGTTTCCAATAAAACAAATAAAAAACCCCACTTTATGAGCAGGTTGTGAGCCTCGAATACATCCGATTTCCATTACCAATTTCATTATACGGTTAAAAATAAGTTGAACGTTTTGATATAAACTGGCCCTCAAATAGAACTCCAACGAAGATAAAATGTCACTGAAGCCGTTCAAAAACGGTATTTGGTATTGTACGTGTATTTTTGTGAAAAATTGTTGATGGGAATCCACGTTGAATATTTTTCACACAAGTGCGCACCGCTACACACATTTTTATTGGAAAAGTCGTATGAGGGATATTGAAAGCCGAGTGCAATGGACCTAAACTTTATACGCATAAATGTAACTCTCTACTATCCATATACTTGTATGGAAAAATCTATATTAGGAAAAAAAACTGTCTGATACAATACCTAGTCTATGTGAACACAAATGTATGTAAGAATTTCTTTAGATTTCTGGGTGGTTGTTTCAAAACTGAAACTTGTTCATTAGTCAATACAATGACACCTTCAGAGGACTACAAGAATTGCTAAAATGTTTGCGCCTGTAGTCATTGGATGCATAGGAGAGTACCTAGTCAAGGATTTTATCAAGTAAAGACTCCATGTTTCGGCGGCGACCTCTCGCGCCCGGCCCTGGTTCAGGCCATGGTCCGGAGCGAGAGGGAATGGGAAGCCGTCACCTCCTTCTGCGAAGCAGTCATGCTAGCGAAGGAGGTGGCGGGACGTGAGAGGGAGAGAATCTCACGTCCCAGCCGCCGCGGGCGACGCACCGGGCGTCGGGGGCCACGTGGTGGCTCCCGGCCACCGTAGGCGCGGGCCTGTGGACGGTGAGTGTGGGAAAATGGGTTAGCTCACCGTCCGTCCGTCTTATGACGACAGGCCGTGTCGACGGCGCGTTCGTGTTCCACGCGCGCCTCAAAGAGATGTCAGCAATCAGGAAGGGGCCCGCAAGGGCCGATGCCTGCCGGGGCTGCGGGAGTGTTCGAAAGAGATACCGTGGCCCTGGAACACAAAGGGCAATGAAGGAACATGGATGGGTTTTAGTCAGTAAGAGTCTGACACTCCCTCCCACTCCACCCAGAGCGGGAGAAGTAATTTGATGATTTCCCATCCGTAAAAAAAAAAAAAAAGACTCCATATTTCCATTTCCATGCCAGCCAGCCAACCTTGAAGACCAGCAATACTTAAAGTTGGCTGAGATAGTATCCTCATCTACCTGGCCTTTTCATCTTGGAGTCGGCTTCCAGTGTAATCGTATACAGTCATGCTGCTGTATACCTGCCTATCCGACCTCCAGAACCCAGTTTATACTAAGATAGTATCTTTTTTACAATTATAAAAGACTAAATTGCTGACCGTGTTCTTGTTAGCAACGTTACAACGAATTATCTAATTACGGTATAAATAATATCACTATATCTAGTATAATTACACCTCGCACGTGTAAAGTTTTTCATTTTCAAGAGAGATATTAACAATGTTACTGCGAATACTAAGAACGGCATCTAATCCCTCAACTACACACATTTACATATGTGGTCCTGGTACTTGGAAAGCTGTTGCGGGTCTTAGCAAAACACGAGAACTTCGGATTTAATGTGATTTTAGATAGATATAATATAGTTTATGGTCTACCGAAATTATTGCTGTACAGCATACAATATTGCTAGTTTTATGGTGATCTAATACCGATATTACACACGGTTGTAAGAGACGCGCTGGACAGAAACCGGTGGAGGCAGATCATCCGCTCCAGATGCAACTCTAATGGTGACCACGATCCTCAGACATGAGGGACCGACCCAAGAGAGAGAGAATTCTGATATCTTCCACAGAACCTTTGGATGGACTGAACGTACTTAACCCATTTACGCCCAAGACTAAAGTAGCCGCAAAAAATTTAAATAACTTGTGTTATTGGTGGAGAATAGTGAGTTAGAAACAAAATAAAAAGTAGTTTTTTGCCGTGCTCAAATGGGGACACTTGTCATGTTAACAAAAAAAGTTGAGGGTAGATTTGAAGGTTTGCCCAACTCGGGACGGCAGGCGGCAATTGGTTAAAGTATTCTAATAGTGTGAGTGTTGTACAATACTAGTTACTGTGTCTGTGGTTTCACCCGCCTGGAGATTCCTTCAGAAACTCATCATCATCTGCCTAGCCTTTTCCCAACTATATTGGGGTCGGCTTCCAGTCTAACCGGATGCAGCTGAATACTAGTATTTTACATGTAGCGACTGCCTACCTGACCTCCACAACCCAGTTAGTACTGGGTAATACGATACCCCTTGGTGAGACTGGTTGTCAGACTTTTTGGGCCACTGACTACCTGACGACTGTCAAAGATCTATAAATGACACCCGGGACCAACGGCTTAACATGCTTTCCGAGGCACGGAGGAAACTCGGTATGTAATGGGTGGTCACCCATCCACAGACCAACCTAGGCAAGCACGTCTTAACCTAAAGATCGACCCGAGCGGCTGTTATTATTTAGCCACGAGCTCTTCCTTCAGAAACTGCATTATTTTGAAATAAAAGTATCTTAATATGCTAGCTGGCCAGTAAATTGTACTCTCTGTACTCTCTTTAAACTCTATAGAAATCGCGTTGACTCGATTGGCGATATAACAAAAAAAAAAAAACATTTTCAACATAACAATTGGGCAGTAAAGTGCCATGAATTAAAATATCACTATTATGGCTTACAAAACAAAGATCCAAAACAAAATATTGATAAACCAACAATAATATTGTGAATCCGCAAAGCACCCACGTATCATGTTTGCCTGATAATAACTAACAGGTGCTAGTTCCGCTTGCACCACAAGTAAATATGCATTTGGCGCTAAATGAATTTATTTAGTTATTTAATTAAAGACATATGTTATGTTTGTCTTTTGAAGATACGCTAAACCGGTAATCACGTATTCAGTACATCATTCTGGACATAAAGGGTGTAAAAAGACCCTTAACGAAGCCGAAAGGCACTTGTTCTCCCCGTCAATGCGATCATTTTTTTGTTCTAGACCATACCTGGGAACCTTCTAGTTACGGAGATATCGGGGGTCAAAGTTCCAACTTTTTTTTAAATACAAGGTTTTAATGTTGAAACTTTACTTTAAACACCTCCACGACCCCCGTACTATTCAATCCATCCACCAGCACACACACACAGAAACGAATTTTTTTTTTGGGGTGAAAAATCGTTTTCACTCCAAAAAAAAATCGTTTCCCAGCAAATTTTTTACAGTAAAACTCAAAGTAACGCTCTCAAAACATTGTAAGCAAAATTTTTTGCTTAAGGTTACTTAGTTTGATGTACAGAATGCTTGGTTGACGGCTTCGTGAAGGGTTTGTTTACACCTTGTATATGGGTTCATACATTTTGACCGTGTAGGTATTGCATTCTTGCAGGAATCAGCTTTTTTTTAATAACCGACGAAAAGTTTCTATGTGGATGATATACTGAGTACGTGGCAACTGTTTTAGCACGTACCTTCCACCTTGTATATTGATAGAGAATGAATGCACTCAGTGAAGGCTTTTAAGTATTGATGAGATGCAAGTGGGCCTTAATCACGCTTCAAGAATAGTGACTTCGAGGAAAAGCAGCCCATTTTAGCTTGTCGATCTTAACTTGCCATACGAAAGGCGATTTTGTAGTAATATTCATCGTCATGTCCAACTGAAACATGTCTTGATTATTCAATTTTTGTGTTAATTAGGTACGAAATTAATAGTACGTACGGGTGTCTAATTAGTCGATACTAACATAATTAATAACGGTGCTGGTGTGTATAATTGATTAAACGGACGATTGCCTTGGCTTTGTATTAGGCACAAACAGTTTGCGAGACACATGTAGACCTCTAACATGAGATATTTTATTTCCATTGTGTATCTCTTGTACTGACACGGAACCTTGCAATCTTTAGTACTTTTTTTCAACTGGATAGATGCTTGGTAGATGTTACATGTCTTCGATTTATTGGATCTAGGACATGCCGGTTTCCTCACGATGTTTTCCTTCACCGTTTTGAGAGCAGTGGTGATGAAATAAATTATACTTACATTATTATTTATGCCAACCCGCACTGGGTCCGCGTGGTGGCTTATAGCCCATTCCCTCTCATACAGAGGAGGCCGTGTCTTCCAGCAGTGGGAACATTATAGGCTGATAATGCTTATGGATGGATGATTCCTTAGTCGGCGCGCGGCGGTGGACTGAATACCTTAATGAACTAATCCAACGACACCTCATTTGTCAAATTATGATAAGCAGTTCAGAAGTTATGATGGAACAGATGGACAATACATACATATCGGTCAAAATTATAACCCTCCTTTTTGCTTCGCCGTAGTCCGGTAAAAAATAGTAGAAGCCAGCATCAAAGCACAGTCAGCAAGAAAAGTCGCTCAATATTTTTGAGCGATCACAAAAATAAAAATAAACTACATACCTACGTAGATTATTAGATTATTAAACACAAACTTTTTTCAGTTCGGAATAACAGACATTAGAATATAGTTAAACAAGGATCTTTTGGCGTCTAAACATATCTACTTTCTTGTATATTTACATCTTCTGTTTTCAATATAATGTCATGAAACAATTTCCCAAAAAAATGTTACCAGCGAAGGCAATGTCATTCAAGCGTCAAAACATCCTTGTAGCACTGTAATCGCGTAAACACCCCAAAAGTTAACCAACTCCCTTTTATTACCATACTAAAAAAAACAAAACAAAACATAATCTTCTTGCAAAATGTTTGAATAGTACGCTAGCAAAAATATTCAGTCTAAGTGTAGCATAATAGCATTAGCGTGGTGAGCGTTTTTATAAAAAAGAAAAACTAGTTAAATACGATACGATACGATGAAGGCTCAAAATGGCGCACGGCAAGCCCGGGCGGCGCCTGTCGTAGTAAGTTCATTAGTGAGGACATATTGAATGAACCGCACAGAGCACGAACGAGTTAGACCTGCCGACTTATATATATTTTTTAATTCTGTTTTATTACTTGTGGCTTAACAATAACATGCCGCATGGGTCTTTTAAGCTTAGGTTAAGCAACACTTCCCGAGGTCGGTTCTTAGATGCTTGAACATCACCCCTTCGTGCCGCGGAAAGTAGTGTTAAGGCATTTGTCCCTGCTGTCATTTGAGGATGATTGACTAAGTAATTACTGGTAGTCTGACAACCCGCCACGAAGCCTGAAACTGACAACCCGTTTTGTCAAAGGGTATCGCGGTACCCATTCTGGGTTGAGAAGGAGGAGAAAGGCAGTTGCTCCATTTAAATAAAAGGCATTCAGGTGCATCCTGTCAGACTGGAAGTCTAGACAGATGATGATGTTGTTAGTTGGACTAGGTAGACAGGTACTTAAAAAAAATAAAAAATAAGTTAAGATTGGTTGTAGTAATCAAATATGGAATCCGTATAAGTAATGTTGCCTGGGTTCGTCTGGCGTATTAATTCTAAACTGTGAGAGCAGTACGATCACTTTTAAGTCTTCTTGTTGTTTTTCAAGTTGCTCGCGTTTTCCTTCACCTTTGGGTATTAAAAAACTTGTTTAGAAAAAACAAGAAACCTTACGTTTGATTCAACGAGCTTGTAATTCGTTAACCTGATTACAATTATATAATCGAATCCCGATATATGATCACTGACGAAATGTAGGGGTGTACCAGTGGCGAAGGTTCCATACAACTCGATTCCTACCGGATCCCCTTTGAAAAATGGCACAGTCAGTATTCTATCCTTTTGAAAAACGGCAAAGTCAGTATTCTATAGACAAATTATATAATCACATTAAATATATGTACTCCGGCTTACCTCTTACAAAAATTGACCCTTCGCTACTGGAGTGTACTATAGATCCACCCCTGCCTAGTCTTTTAGGCGTAGCTTTCAGGCGTTTTGTTATATAATTCATACAAACATTAGAGCTATAAAACATCCTTTAAATTTCAAACCCTAAGGCTCAATTCTCACCGCCGCGGAATGGAATGGAATGAAAGCATCAATTTTGCCTCATGACGGAATTCTCGATAATACGCGAGGATTGCCCGGAAAACGCGTGACCTTTTTTGGCACGTAAAGTTTGAATGTTATACAATTGACATAAAGTTCATAATGCTATGTGCAATTTTGTTGCAAAAAGTCGCTACCATTCCGCGGCCGTGTAATTTGAGCCTAAGCTCCGCAAATTATAAACAACAGGTGTTTCCCACATCTTTTATGCTGTGCATCAATCATAGTTAAATCTGTAGTCTGTACTGAGGTTACTGCAACTAAACTGTCATCGAATTTGACTGATAGACCATAGAGTGGAGACGTCATTGACCGGGCCAGTGTACTATGTAGGATGTAAACTACGTTCGCGATTAAGTCTCCCAACACGTAAACAAATACATGTTTTTGGATAAACAACTGTACAACCTACACATAAGGTTAATTTTGCGCTGCAAAAGCGTTCTATAGTTTCTACCTACACCTTTTTAGAAAAAGACGTGATTTTTACCCTACAACAACACACCTTTTTACGACTTTTTCAATTGTAAAACTCATTCTATTACCAACTTAATCGACACTAGTGTGAAGTTGATAATCGTTTGAGTGGACATGACATCGATTTGAATTCAGTTAGCATGATGGAAGCTGGACCGATCGCATCGCGTAATTGCACTAATTGTCGTCAACCTGTCCTGAGCAGTTAAATTGTGGTGCCTACAAAGCCCTATTCAGCCTAGGTTCTATTGTTGCCTATTCGGGTCATTGTAGGAACACCAGTAGATAGGCTATCTTAACTCGAATGCTCGGAAGTACTAGATAAACTGTTTTAGAAGTTGTGTTTTGTTGTTTCCTAGCTACATTATTTTCGACTTTATTTCTCGGGAACGGCTGTAAGAAACGCAGGTGTTAAAGAATCACTCTATAATAAATGATAAATCAACATAAATCATATTTGTTTCTCTTTGTTAAATGACTATTCATTTAATTATTGTAAAAAATTAGTTATTGTTATTATTTTTTAATAGTTTCAATTATTACTAAGTCTCTAATTCTTATTAATCTAATTTTTAAATTATTTTCTACACAATATATTTTGTTAAGAAAAAAAACTGATAATTGGTTTTACAAAACACTTTTACACGTCACATCATGTTATGTTTTAAAACTAGATGCGGTCGGTTTTTCGTCACTCACTGCCTCTCTTAAAGTCCAGATATTGGTCAAGTCATATGAGGACAGTAACAAGTGCCACATATGGGGGAAACCTTTACCCAATCACGACAACACGGGTAAATAATAAATAAATCATTTTTTTTTGATGAAAACAAGCTTTTATTAAAATCAAAAGAAAAAAACATAGGTTTGTCTATCAACATTGAACGCTATTAACCGTTGAGGAGTGCTCTCGTGAGGAGGCGGTTCTGACTGCAGGATCAGGTCATGTCTGTCATAAAAATCTATTGTCACTAGAACCGAAAAATTTCAGCTCAATGGGTTTTGGGAAACTGGTTTGAAATTCAGTTGCAAGATTTAATCAATACATACTAACTTAGTAACAAAGCAAAATAATTAGTCGTTAATTTTACTTTTCCACGAATAAAATATCCGTTGATAGTTACATATAGCGCGTTCATAATCCAAAATAATATAACACAGTTCCATTGAACCCAGCAGTTCAATTAATAGGATTAGTTTGACTAAACCAACAGCTGCCTCCTGGATTGTTGACTTGCTAAATTGTAATACCTAATTAAATATTCGATGTCCGATGTTTTAATTTGGGAATGCTGTTCCATCATCGGAATATAAATAAAATTGGAAAGTTTATAGTAGCACTTAATTTACTTTGCCTATGAATATAATGCCTTAACGGATAGTTATAATCTATATCTGGGTCTAGGCTTAGCATAGAAGTTCGATACTAAAATCGTGCATCATTATCTGCTTAGCCTTTTCCCAACTATCTATGTTGGGTTCGGCTTTCAGTGTAACCGGATGCAGCTGAATACCACTATTTTACATGGAGCGACTGCCTATCTGACCTCCACAACTCGGTTAGCACGGGTTAATATGATATCCCTTGGTAAGACTGGTTGTCAGACTTTCGGGCCACTGCCTACCTGTAAAGACTGCAAAGTATCTACAAATCACAGCCAGGACCAACGGCTTAACGTGCTTTCCGAGGCACGGAGGAAATTCGGTACACTAAAATCGTGCATCTCTCATAATACAACAGTTTTTCCGAACTGGTTCAATACTAATCGCTTATGGCATTTTAATAATTAATTACAGTAAACATAAATTTTCTCATGAAAACCATAGGAAAACTGTTCAGAGGAAATCTGTTAATAGGTAACTAATTTTCACGTATGCTTCTAAATATTTCCAATTAGTGTTTGTCCTTATTGTTTATTCTAACATAAAGGTAATTTGTTTTTTACCTACTAACGAATTCGAAATGAACAAAAGTTACATCTGTTTTCAATTACAGTTTATCTTACATATTGAATTGAAAAGATGCTTCTTTTAAAAATACAAATTTTATAAAGACAGCACGCGTCAACTTCTCTGGTTTCTTTTTGTTCCCTGACTTGTAGTTAAAAGCTCATGAACAAAAGGTGAAAACAGCATCAAGTTTCATAAAATTTTCCGGTTACTTGTTTGTGTTTACTACGTTATCCGATTATTATTATGACAGCAAAAGTCGAAAATAAACTAAACCAGAAATTATGATTGAAAGAAAATAAGTATTGTTTAGTCTATAGCCCGGGTTATGATTCAAAGAAAGTAAATATTGTTAATTAGAAATCAGATATTCAGAACCAAATAAACAGCATACACACTATTATTAGACTGACTAGGTACCATTTACACGTTCCAATTACTTACATAAGTGACTACTGTTCTCACGTACGTGATTATACCTGTATTACGGAAATTATATACATGTGAGAAAATCCAAATAATTTCCTATTTACTTTGACAACAACACCTTGTTGGCCTAGTGGCCGAAAGCGCGACTGCTGAGCATGAGTTCCTGGGTTCGATTTCCGGGTCGGGCAAACTGTTACTGAGTTTTTCTATCTCTTTCACCAGCGGCCACGGACTCTGGATTCGTGCTCGGTCATGCCGGCATTAGGCTCCCCCCCTTTTACATGAGACTGGCGAAATGTTAGTGTACTTTTAGGTACACCTCTGTGTAACCACATAGATTTCTAACCACATTAACCAATATCCAAGATTCGCGCATCACTCGATAAAAAGGCAAAATGTTAAAATATAGTTCGAATATAATTATTATCTATGTGTTAATTTTTATGTATAAAGCTAGATATTAGTTTAATTAATATAATATTTTAATTGAGAAAGTTCCTAATCTATGTGATATTAGATAATAGATACTCACACTCTGCTTGCTGCGCCATAACAGGGTCATGTACTCATTAGTTTTAAGCTTAACGTATAACTATATTGTGTACATTGTGCATTCAATAAATAAATAAAATTGCTACAGAATTTATTCCATTAGATTTACAAGTTTTAGTGCGCCAGTTTCCAACGAGTGAATACAAATTCTCTCTAATTGGGGCTGGAAGTTAAACGGTAAACAGCACGAATTATTTTGCGAATATTAGGTTCCTATGAATTGGGAGCAATGTTGGATATTCGATTGGAATGTGATTGGCTTGCGAATTTATTCGACGGGCAGAAATGGTGCTGCAAATATACCTGCATTATCCCGCTGATAAGTTCGATCCTGTGCCATTTTCACTTAAATAAAAAATACATTTATTGGCTGACCTTTCCTATAATCTCCTTAAGTTAAAGGCATTAGCGTATAAAGTTCTCCACTGCTGGACCACTGGCCTAGTCTATGTGAGAGGTAGTGGGCCGTAATCCACCATTCAGACCGAATGCTTGCTGGTGGAACATTCGAAAAGTGAAAATTTAGCGTATCAAAATAATAGTTTTAGAAAACTCTTTTAGTATTTTGACATGGGTATTTATTTGGGTATTTAAGTTGCATCTATGTTATATTTAACAAAACAATGTCAAGAAAATCAGCAAAACTATTAATAATCTAAAATAAAACACAAAACCTAAGTAAAACCAACCCTTTCATTCCCAACCAAGACTATCAACGTTCCAACCCTCCATACGCATTCTGAAAATAATTGCTGCTAGTACAGTATAAAAGTATAAACACATTAACATGAAGCTCTTCCAAAGGTTACAAACATGATGTTATAAAAGTCCATAATAGCCTGATCCCCTCTATCACGCCACTTGCACTAAGGGTAAGGGTAGGTCCTATTTATAAAAGGAAACATGAGGGCACGGCATTATAGTATGAATAAATAAGGGCCTTGTCTAACTAAGCCTTTTGCCGCCGTGATTAATCGGCGCGATTCTTTTTTGAAGTCTGCAATTATTTACAGAGGCATCAGCCTCACGCTGTCTTTTGTGTGTTCGGACGTTTTTCTATGATGTCAAACTATCTTACACAGACAACCTAGATGGGCAATTCATTCCATTGCTGGGCAAAGGCCTGTCCTTGAGCTTGGACTTTTGAATGCGTTCTTATCTCAGTCATAATCTATCAATAATACCACTTACATATACAATGCAGCTTGGTTTTTTAGTGCTTAAATGACATTATCAAGAAATTGTTCTGAAATAACGAAATAGCAGCATTGGTTCCGATTAAAAACGTAGTGGAACAATACAATTAGGTACCTTTTTTTCTCAATTCCACCAGGACACACGCCAGGCAGCACGCCAAAAGATTCATGCTAAACTACCTACGTTATTTGCTCCTTGTAATTATTTTCTTTCTGTTTGTTTACAGGTAATTAAATTATGATAACCACAGCTTCCTGATTCGCTGCTTCTCGATATGCCGTCGTCCACCTCAAAGTGTAAAAACGCTTAATACCTACATCACTAGTAAGTATTTAAATAATATTTAGGACAAGATTTACGTCCGTTGTCTATACATTGATTGTTGCTGAGATGACATTGCGACTAGATTTTTAACTGTTTATACAAGGTGCCAACGGACCCTTAACGAAGCCAGCAAGCAAGCATTCAGTACACCAAAAAATAAGTAACCCTACGCTAAAGTTTTTGCTGGGAAATGGCTTTTTTGGGGACAAAAATAACGTTTTACAGTAGAACTCAATGTTACACACTCAAAACACTGCTGATGGAAGCATTGAATAGTACGAGGATCGTGAAGGTATTTAAATTTTGGACCCCTAATATCTCCGTAACTAGAAGGTGGGACAGGTGGACATGGTCTAGAACAAAAAAATAATGCAAGTACGGGTAGAACAAGTGCCTTTCGTCTTCGTTAAGGGTATTTTTACACCCATTAGAAATTTGCCTTCGGATGCGTCTTCACATGGACAGCGAAACATGAACAAAACATTATTTACCGGCTTTAATGTTACTGCAAACATTTGCAAAAAAGAGAAAGTCGTTTTATCTCGCGAGCCAGGATGAAATGCCTAAAAAGAGAACGGGCGTTCTGAACGCTTCGTCAGATGGTAATAAAAAGACAGGGGGTGGTCAGTGAAGGGGTGATGTTAGCTTTATATACAATGCAGTGACTTTGTGTCTTGACTTTGAAGCTTATGTATGTATATACAACACAAGGTTACAGTGGCAGTGTGGTCAGTGTTGCGGCTTTTTAATTATAATAATGAAAGAAAAATGATCAAGACTTTTCTTTCATTACTTCTTTGTTTTCACTCACCGTACCGCGTATTTACACAAAATAAAAAAAAAACTGCGAAGTGCGAGTCGTACTCACATTTTGGACGCACATTCATATGTTGTATTGTATGTAAACAAATTTTCCTCCTCTTGCTTTAGAAATTAGAGGGCGGGGACACATTTTACCACTTTGGAAGTGTCTATCTTTCAAACGATTGAGTTTGAGAAAAAATGGTTTTAGGAACCTCAATGTCATTTTTAAAGATCTACGTATAGTTTCGGTTCCATGTACGGGGGCCCCCCTTAATCTTTTATTTTTTTATATTTTTGTATTAAAATCGTAAAGCGGTTCACAGAATACCAACCAAGTTTCAACTGGTGTAGTCCTAATAGTTTCGAAATAAGGTGGCTGTGACATACAGACGGACAGACAGACATGACGAATCTATAAGGGTTCCGTTTTTTGCCATTCGGCTACGGAGCCCTAAAAGTACCGTGTGCCAAAAATGTTTATTTTGCACCGTATGGCGTATTTGCACAAAATAAAAAAGACGACACCAAGTTAAAAAAAAACGGTGTGCCTCACCGCCGCGTTAAATAATTTTTGAAACATTAATGTTCGTCAGATAGTCAGATACTGTCTGACGCAAATTTTCAAATGAACCTGTACCTCTCACCTGGACTACAGCAAAGCCAAAATGCGTTTGATTTTAGCAATCTATGTATGTATGTTTGGAACAGTTTCATGTTCCACCGGAGCGCCTAATTGCAGTATTGGGAAACCTACGTAATTACCATAATGTGATGAATTGGCCCATCCAAAACGAGGTTTATGTAACTAACCCGAGATAAAGTGCCATAGCTAGCCATACCCACATTAAAAACAAAGGATTACATACAAAATGTGACAATTATTTCAACAATACATGGCTCAAAACTATCCATAATAGATCGTACAAAAATAGACTCGTATTAGCTCATTAGACAAGATGGCCGCTGGACTCATAATTAACCATAAAGTTCGGTACGTACCCCTTCGGGGGTCTGACACATAAACCTCCGCTGGCTTGGTAGATACCCCCGAAGGGGTCTGCGTTTCAGTCATCCGTCATCCTCATTATTTATGTAAATATTTAATATTCTGATTATCAAATACTATGAGTGTGCGTTAATTAAGAGAGTTGGATAAAAAGTTCATATGACATCGCCATTAAAACTTCAGTATTTAGCGCGCAAGTTTCTTAATTTATTCTTATAAAATCCAAGTGCGTAAATACGGTCATCGCCATTTTGACGGCAGTGCCGGCCGAGGCTAAAAATCATAAAAATTGTGGTTTTCGGACATCCAAGCTCCACTATGTTGAGAATGATTAACTCGTCATTAAATTATGTGACGAATTAATCCATAGTTCAATTTAAATAAGCAGTGGTAACGATGAATTTTGATATCTAAAGTCGAAGTTTCGCGCCAATCGTGCGTGTTTACATTTTTATTTTTCACATTACATCACACAGACGCGAACAGATTCGATAACAAATATGACAAATATCATTCCAAATATTATAAACAACATGAAAATGCCCAGATCTTAGCGTAATTTACTAATACGGGACCAATAACTCGTAATATTCATTACCACTCCTCAATTTGTAATCGAAATAGACGGCAATTTTTTTTTTTAATTTCTGCGTTTTGTGGATGCGATTATTTCAATCGATTAGTTTTTTGTAAATTTCGATCAAATCGAGAAATTAAATTAAGGAATTTAAGAAATCGATAGATGGAAATTAAAATAATTTTGTTTTTAGCTCAAATTGCAATAAATAAATACAATAATATTTTTTAAGCTTTGTAATGGTAATTTTAATAGTTTTTCGTACATTATAGGTAGGTACTAAAACCGAACGAACAAACAGCACAGATTGATCTATGGCTAAATTCGCGCCATTTTATTTTTCAAATAAAAATTTAAGTTATGAACGCATTCGCTGTTCAAATTACATTGTATTTTACTAGATAATTTATAGTTTTTTTTTATATTATATAAATATGCTTTTATTTAACTTCCCGTGTTAGTAAGTATTGGTCAAATCTTGCAACTGGATTCAAACGAGTTCCCCTATACTGATTGAGCTGAAATTTTGCACATGCCTTTGGTTCTGGTGACAATACATTTTTATGACAAACATTACTTAGTCTGGTAGACAGGATCGTCTCCTCGCGACAGAACTCCTCAACGGTTAATAGCGCGGACACGAAACATTGTATACGCTTTTAATTTTGATAGATATAGATGATTTCTTTCATGACTTCATCCTGCAACCAGGATCGTCTTCTCATGAGGGAACTCCTTAACAGTTAATAGCACGGATACGGAAATTTGTATGCGCGTTCATATTTGACGAATATTCATGATTTCTATAATGACCTCATCCTGCAGCCAAAATCGCCTTCTCACGAGGGAACTCCTCAATGGTTAATAGCCCAGACACGAAACTTTGTATAAAGGGTGTAAAAAGACCCTTAACGAAGCCGAAAGGTACTTGTTCTCCCCGTCATTGCGATCATTTTTTTGTTCTAGACCATACCTGGGAACCCTCTAGTTTCGAAGATATTGGGGCTCAAAGTTCCAACTTTTTCACAAGATTTTTTTTTAATACATGTTTCTAATGTAAGATTTTTGCTTTAAACACCTTCACCACCCTCGTACTATTCAATCTATCCATCAGCACAATGTTTTGAGTACGTTACATTGAGTTTTACCGTAAAACGTGACTTTTCACCCTAAAAAAAAAAGTCGTTTCCCAGCAATAATTTTTGCGTAAAGTTACTTAGTTTGATGTACAGATTTACAGAATGCCTGGTTGACGGCTTGGTGAAGGGTCTGTTTACACCCCGTAGATACGCGCTCAATTTTGATGAATAAACCTAATTTGTATCGTATTTGACCTACAGCTAGGATTGTCTTTTCATGAGGACACTCCTCAACGGTGAATAGCATAATATAGTGATGCGGTATCAGAAATGTACAGAATACGACAAAATTAAAAATTCCGAAATAAGTATTTTTTTTTTTAATGACTTCTTAATTTTATTTTTTATTGTTGTTGGTCGGTTGGATATAGAATGCCCAGGATCTTATATATCTTAGGCACAGTAAAAATTTATTTGGTTCCTAAGATGAATTTTATTTAGTCTACAAAATTGGGTTTAGTTTGGTTGAGTAATTGTGTTAGGTTGGATTGGTTATTGTGGGATTCACCGCTTACAAATACTTCTTTTATCATCCTGTTCTTTCTCAAAAGGGCAAAGGCCTCCCCATGGCATTCCAATTTACTTTATCTTTTGCCTTCTCCGACTAATACTTTTAATGGTGAATATTTTTTATACTTAATGAGCTTGCTTTAGTTGCAACCCAAAAAACTAGATATGAAATTATATTTCTAAGAAAACTACAAATGCGACTACAGAGGCTCTTGCCATGAGGTTTCTGTCGCATAGCTGTTCACGGCTTGACTCAAGTGACACGGCCCACGGCCTATGATAAATAACCTGAACTTTGCAGTTGTAAAAGACGTTTTTAGAGTGGATAGTGAACCGCTTTCAAATAATAAACTAACGTTTCTTTAGGATACGGCTTATGAATTGCCGATTGCGAAATAAAAGACAATAAGTTTGTCGGTCATCGTTACCGAGGCAGGCCCAAGAAACGCTGGCGTGTCGATTTGGACTCTCTTGGCTGATTGACCAGAGAAGGCAAATCACCGACAGAGTAGGACAGGAATGGAAGAGGCTTTTGCTCAACAGTGGTAAAGAATAGGCTAAACAAGAAAAAAAGTTTGTCCTAATCTAACACAATAACCCAACCGACAATACGCTGCCAACAATTTATATATCTTTTGCGGATCAAACAATTTTTTTTTTACCAAGATTCTATATCAAACCTTCGGATATTTCAAAACAAAATTCGCAATAAAATATGATAATAGTAAATTATTACACTTATAAAGTAAGAATAAATGTGAAATGCGAGCGCATTCCTAATTTAAATTTTGAAACAAAAAAAAACTCAACCGTGCGTATTTATGTACAATTGAAAATCAATCCATTTCCAGATTTTTTATTTGCTTGAACTGTTAGACTTTATTTCTTGCCAAATCCCACGCTACTAGTTCAACGGAAAGTTAGGAGACTATCTATAACTTTTTAAAAGAAAGATAATCATCAGAATGTTTATTTAGAAGCATTTTTTTTTGTGATTACACATTTCTGTGTTTCTTATCATTTATAATCTCCTTCTCTTGAAGTCAACCAAAAACATCGAATAATTACTAAATGAAATTATGTAAACAGATAGCTTGAAAAAGTTAACTTAAAATTTAAATAATTTTTTGAAATTATACCAAAGAGTTTTTATTCCGTTTCAAATCTTTTTTTCAAACTTGATTTCAATTCGAGTATCGATTAGGCTGAATCCAACTTTTTAATCGAATGATGAACCTTGGGTTTACGGTCAGCACTAAGACTTTTTAGTTATATTTGTCAAGACTTTGATCGACTTTTTTATGAAATTATGTATGAATAATGGTAAAAATAAGAACGCAGATAGTTTGTTACTGTCTTTATTTTGCCCTTTTGAGTTTTTTTAGCAAACGAGAACTTTTCTATGTACATTATTTCCAGCGCAACTAAGTTACCTATTTTTTGGAAGGGTGTAGCGGTACGTAATTTACACATATTTGGAAATAGACTGACGCCGTTTTACTGATATCAACACGTTATTGGAGATATTAACCATAAAGTTATAGTATGAAACAGCTTCCGCGACATATTTTTCATTAAAAAATCGAATGCTGAAAGTTCACGAAAATTCTTGAATTTCATGACAATTCACATCTCCCCGCCGATTCAGCTGGTGTGTCATGTGTCAAAATCTTGTCGAGCATAGTGGTTAACATCCACTTGTGGACGATATCTGTTCATTGGGATTTCGCCAGACAGCTAGCGTGAAGAGAGAATATATTTGTACCTATGTATTTATTCTGAGCAAATGTATGGAATATCAGTTACTTCAGTTATATCGTATTGACACGAACAACACCTACTTATCGACGGCGACGGTAGAAATATGTAGGTATTGTATGTGTAGGCACATTGCGGGCGATGTACGATTTTTTAATTTTTGAAAGATTAAATATTTTAGGACTGTCTCTTAATTTTTCTTAAAATACTAGTAATAGGCTCTATGAACTGTCCTGAGTTGCTCAGTATCCTTCCATGTGCCACGAAGTCTACCAAGAAGTTCAAATAAGAAACTGTTTTGCATGACAAAATGCAATACAAACTTAAGGCAACATAGCTCATTATATATAATGTATGCTGTATACAAAGGACACGATGAAGACTTATGTCATACATCTGTGCCTTCTCTCAGGAAAATGTTTAAATGTAATTTGAAAAATAATTAAGTTTAATTATGTTTGGCTTAACTTAATATTATTGATACTGCTGTTGTTTTAATTTTTTATTTGTATTTTTATTCTTTATTTTTTTTCAGTGTTTAATTAGCTATTTAGGCGCAAAACATAGTGCATGTAGTGCTCTTCTTTAAGTAAAGAGGCACTTAGACTTAAGTTTGAAATGTTGTACTATATTATATGTAATAGTGTACTCATTGTTGAAGAGCCAAATAAAATAAATAAATAAACCAAGTCGGCTTGCAATCTAATCTGACCAGCTCAACACTAGAGGGGTCAACTGCTATTTTTATTGATTTTGCATTATGCCAATACAACCATACCCAAACAACGCCATTACCAGTTTTTTTTTTAATAAAGTGACTGCTTATCTGACCTCCACAAGTAGCCGGGTAACGCGATACCCCTCGACAAGGGCAATCAGCCAGTTACACCGACTTTTTCTGTTATCCCTGGAATTTTTAATTTCAGAACGGTATGGATATCAAAGTGTGCAGTTTGAGAACGGTATTTTCACTTTGAGCTGAAGTAAAAAGTCCAAGAAAAAGAGCTTGGAATAAAGCGCAGCTAAACTTTTGCTTTGTTCAGCGACTCCTATTTTCTAACTGGAAATATTTTCCATTATGAAAAGTTTCGTATCAGATCGTATCAGAATTCAGAATACAATCTTCTTCTGATGAATGCAGCGTAAATTTTTTCAGTATGCTCTAGAATTTGTAGACGCCGAACAAGCAGAATTATTTGTTTTTTATTCATACAAGATTAAATGAAAGCATGGAATGTGGGCTTTGATATATTAGTTTCTTTGTGATATTAGTTGAATGCAATGGATTTTTACGGTACAAAATTGTTTTCTAGTGAATCTAAAAATGCACAGCTATTTTCGAAACTAATTTACTTTAAATTGACTAATTGAAATAAGAGTACTAGGTAGGAACTCTTATTTCAATTAGTCAATTTAAAAAAAAAAAACATTACGAATAACAGGCATATCTCATTATCCTGGAATAACGTTTTCACATTATTCTCTGATTTCTTAAGTTACCGGTTTTTGGCTTACGGGGGCACAAACGTATGTACCCGTAAAAGCAGCGGCTTCGTACCTAAAGTGGTAGGTAAGACTAAGATGTCAACCTCACACGCTCGTATATGCACTTAATCAAATTCAATTGGCAGGTCTCGTCGCCTTTTCACATCCAATTCGACTCAATTATGCTCCTATACATCATTCAATTGACGTAACTAACATTTGTTAAGGAACCAAAGTTTCGTTCGATGTCCTTTCAAAAAAGGCACAAGACACCTGTGTGTGTACACAGAACCCGGGCTAACTAAACAAGAGAGTTGTTTTCAGTTTACCCCGGTGTGCTCATTTTACTTGAGTACAGGTAAGGCAGAAAGCAAACCCCACCGTTGGACATCCAATTTTAAAGTCAATTTCGAACTTGAGCAAATAAACGACGTATTTCTCCGTTTTCAAGTCTTCTGGCAATACAGGGGGGATTTTCGCAGACTATTTGCTGTACTTAGCCTGTATGGATGTAGCGTGGATCGGGGGGACGAAGTTTATTAAAGTAAAGCAAGCTTGAGCTCAGGCATCCGGCTTGTTTTATTGGGATAATGGAATACGATTTAGATGTTTTGTCTTTTCGACTTCTTCTTTGTGTTTAGATGTTTTGCTTTCTGCGTCCACAAATATTTCTTTTAAAAAGTTTGTATCGTCATTTTATAGAACTTATTCTGAAAAGTATAAATGTATTGCTAATGCCAGGCGCGTGCATTGCAGGTAGCACTGCCTACTTGGCTACCTCATAAGATCCAATGAAACTCTTACTCACTTGAATAAGTATGATTGGTCATGACTGATATATTTTATTTATATAGTGATAGTTGAAGATAGTTTAATTGGATCATACAAGTAGGCAAGTATGCAATGCCAACCTGGCTAGTACATTAATATCAAAAATAAAATCTTGCTGATTGTTACTTTATTTTATAGGAACCGTGCGAAGCTGGGAATTTTTCAACGGAAGAGGACAAAAGCGCATTTATTTTTCTTCCAATAAGCCAAATTTTTATTCCATCGCGATCTGGGATAGCTACCCCATCCAATGAGAAAAGGCATCGAGACAAGCGACAGCAGGCTGAATCTCACGAAAGAAAAATGAAAAAGAGTTTTCCGAGTGCTCTACATGATTAGATTGAAGCAAGGTTCGAAGTGTCAATATCATTGATTTATTGATTATCTTAATAAACATAAAAGAATAGTTAATGAAACAATCGCTAACGTAATGAACGTGAATTGCCGCTGCCGTATCCAAACGCGATAAGTGTCAACTTAAAAAAAATCGGTTCCAAACATTCTGTTTGTATATCATTTAATAAAATGTTGTATGATATTTTTAATGCTAGTTTCAAAGAATAAAACAATTAGTAATTTTTAGAAATGAAATAAAGTCAAAATTTCAAGAGATTTATTTATGAATCAGCATGGATAATTATCAAAGAAAATTATAATTATCGTGATAATTTCGAACCCTGGTTAGAAGCGTTGAGCACTCGGGTACAATCGACAGACGAAAAAGAAATGAAGAAAGTCGTGTATTTATTAGGATAAACTCGACTTATATTATTTTTAATGGCATATGTAAATAAAAAAAAAACGATAATTACAAATTTTCAAACAAAGCTTTACAGAGAAAAAAAATGGATACAATTATCTGACCAGTACGTAAAATATGAATTTTACTGTAACAAAATACTTCGTGGGGACGGGCAGTCGATACTTGAAATCGTGGAAGACACATCCGCTTTCTGAATTTGAGAAATACCCGCTTGTGTGCTTGCCGCCTGAAGGCAGAAGCCTACTATAAGCCCTGCTTAATCGATAAACATTAAGTACAGTTGAGTAGCCGCAATTTGCTTACATTAATATTTGCTCAATAGTCGCGTGCAGAGATGGTGCCGAGTCAATATTGAATCATTCCTAAGTACGCTGTTCGGAAAATATTTTTCAGTAACGTGTTTCGGGAAACGGAATTACCCGAAGCGGTTCAAAGTAAATAAAATGATGAAATTATTAATGGCAACATGTTGAAATTCGTAGATTTTTATTGAATGAACGTGTTTCCGATTTTTTTTGGGTTCTTATTTACACGGGAAAACACACCGCAAGCCGATATGTACTCACATCACAGTTTAAAAGATTTTTTTTTTTACATTTAAGCAGTAATTTTAATGACTTCTGACATTTTCAGCAAAAGCTATTTACATTTTCAGATATATAATGGATATTCTCAAAAGTCTTAATCGTCATTTCTACGTTAGGCTTACCGCCGAAAGTTCAAAATCGTACAACACGCTCTAAGTTCCTTACGACCAGTATGTTGTATTTTTTTGACCGAAAAAGCGGTCACCTCGTTTTCTTACTAATATTATAAAGAGGAAAGATTTGTATTTTTGTGTGTGTGTGTGTATGTTTGTAATGAATAAACTCAAAAACTACTGTGGCGATTTCAATTTTTTTTTCACCATTAGAAAGCTACGTTATCCCTGAGTAACATAGCCTATATTTTATCCCAAAATGTTTAAAAAATAAATGTCCACCCGTGCAAAGCCGGGACGGGCCGCGAGTTATTTTATAATTCGATACTGAAACCTATTTTAAATGACGTAAGAGTAAAAAATTGGTAGTTTTCAAATTGAAATCGAAATTGGATTTTCCGCCGTCGCGCTTCGAAATGGAATAATATCCATCATTTTCAAACCAACTAATTACGCGTTTAATTGGCGAATTTCAATAACGTTTATTGGAATAAATTCGGATCCCATAAATATTATGGCCTTTTTAACCAGGACAATTGTCTGCCAGTGACAGCTACAGGCTCGGCCATGTTGAAATATTAAATGTGAATATTGCAATATTTGCTTCCTCGTCGAATACTGCACTGAACTGAGACTGACCCCATAGTCAGTCTCAGTTTGATACCTTTCTGCCTACATAATTATGAAGTTGAAGGGAGGTGAGAGGAATTTTGGAAACAGTAACCTGATAGTCAGTGATTGCACCCGAGGCTCGAGACCAAGTGAAATTCTATCAGAGATAACGACGATGGTAGCTCAAGATGTATTGGGTTGACGTAAGCTAGAGCTACCAAAGGCTTACTATCCTGTGGAATGCCGCTACTGACGATGGCGCTCTATTAATATTCGCTCAAAACTTAAATACTCAAAGCTATCTTATGTTTAAATCCTTCTCTTTCACATTTCGTCTTCAAAAACTTCATTTACTCCACTTACATTATATTCAACGGATAAATTGAAGTATCTTTTTCAAAGCCCTTGTACAGTCACGACCACCAATATGTAAACACTTAACAACTTCTAAAAGTGGTTTTCTCCTACTATTCTGATTAAAATTTCATGTTGTTACGAACATAGTATTCTGGAACTCATATTTTTATGAAAAAGATCCTATCTCCAAGTGACAAACGTTATTTTTGCGAAAATTGCTTTTAAATTTAGGAAAGTGTATACATATTGGTGCTCGTGGCTGTACAAACCATGACCTCCCGCCACTCGGGTTAAAAAATAATATATCAATCGAAGTGAAACCAACACTGATTTTTTTTGAAAATAATAAAGCTAGACACATAATATCCCATTGCAATCTCGGCTAGCATTACCGCCGGTTGATTTCCTTGTGGAGCGCAATTTCATTCACTGAGCAATACTCGAGTAGAGCAGAACTTCGTTGTTTGGCTTACTTGCTCGCTCGCTCGTAAATTACTCTGAGCGCTTAGTGGAAATGGTGTGTGCTGGGAAAACGCAGTTTTACCCCTCTTTCACGACCTCGGTCATGCGATTTGCGACAAACGACGCGCGTGCATTACTTGCCAGCATCGCTTTGCGGCGATTGCTTTCATTTATGTATTTCCCGCTGCAATACGCATGTCGCTTGAGTCCCGCTCGTGGCCAAGCAGTAAGGGTTAATTTCTATTTTATTTTAAAGTTTGTTTAGTGCTGTTGACACGACAAGATTACTAGGGTGAAGCAAAAAAAACAAGTATCGTGGTTTTCAAAAGCCTGGGGAGCAATTCTGAAGTGATAGAAGTTTACTGGAATATTTTTGTATTATTAACGAACCTAACTGAACTTAAAAAGATCCTTTATTTCTTCTCCCTTTAGCCCTAACTATTTTTTGAATTGCTAATATTTTGTGATACATAAATATTCTGCGGCCATTGAATGTTCTGCATCACTGACATCACTGCAAGTAAACTGGACACTAACAAAATCTATGCACATCTATGCCCTAATCTGTCTGCTACAGTATTATCTCGAGCTTCATTTTTGTAACAGTGGCGTATACATCTGATTCACCCACAAAAAAATACTGCATGTATTGACCTATGATGAGATGATTGCCTTGTGTGGGATTTCCTCTATATAAAATGTATTAATCAAGAGGTACTTAATAAATAATCTTAATCAAATAATACCTACATATCGTGGACCAAAAAACGTTTTATACTATTACGCTATCTAAATAAAATGAAGGACGGTGTGTAGTGTCTTGGTGTGGAGCCGAAGCGAGAAACCAAACAATTGTCATGATGTGTGCATATACACCAATTGTTCAGCAATAGTTTTGTATACTTTGTATGTCCACAGCATCATTGTTAACTAAAATATAGCAAAAATAAACTCTTGAGGTGACGTGGCATCTTTGAATCCGCGCTCGCAATGGGTAGATGGGAACCAAATTGCTCTAAATCGCGAATTTCATGTTCTGTGCGTATTTGTACCTATTGTTTCGGGTACCAGAGGCCTCTTGCGAACATATCAGGTATATTTGTTAGCGTAGGAAAGAAAAGGCACAGAAAAAGCTAGCTGAACACTGGTTTTATGATGGTAGTAAGTAAGTGTATACCCACAATCTGATGATATATTTTTATGGGTCAGTAAGGTTTGTATGGTCTCTCGATAAAAAATTAAGCTAAAGACGATACGTCGCATGGATCAGGTATAGCGAAGTTGTTTTTTTTAAACATATTTTTGTAGTGTAGTAAATGTTTATTTTTTTATATTTTGCGTGACTATATCTTATTACCTCTGGGACATATATTCTTAGTGCCATATTAAAAGTTACTAATAAGTAACAATAATATCTATTCACTGATGTCGGTCACTGTTCTATATAACACATGTTTTTTAAGACCAGATTACTATGGAAGAGTTGCATTATCCTTTATTATTATAACATAACAAATGATTATATACTTGTTGTAAAACGATATGGTTCATAGGTATTACTCGAAAATAAATACTCAAAACAATAGCTCAAAGATTATTCAACAGACCGATTTATATTCAATCGCCAAAAATACAGGTTTTCTTATTATCCTCGATTACATTGGTACATAACATCAAAGTACATAAGTACTATAAAATAATAGTTGTACTTACTTTTTCCAAGAAGACATATTTTTTATTACCATAAGGGCATTTGAGCACTACAAGGAATTTTACTGTCTGGCAGTTCGATGTTTTACGGTCTAGAAAGACGCAAAATAGATCAGCAATCTTTTGAGGACGTTTGATGAATAACTTTAAAGCGAAATATTGCAAAAAACTGGACAAGTAATTAAAACCTGGAAATTGTTAAAAATCTATTTTTAAGCACACCTGTTGACTTTGCGTCAAAGTAATTTCATAGAAACTCCTTTGCTTCAGCAGAAATATCACTATTTGTGCACTTAAAATGAAATGCAAATGTTCTTTCCCACTGACTAGGTCCTTAGTCCTCGTGACATGGGAGTTTCTCTGTTTGGGGTCTTAACTAAAGTAATGAGGAACCTCAAAGATGTCCCTCTCTCAAAGAAACATATTTTTCTATAAAAATTGTACGTATTCGTTTGTCGTTGACGTTGCTTCATAAAACAAACGGAAACATTTCTAAAAGCCGCGCAAAAATGCATAAAATACCCTCAAAGCCAAAGCTGCGCTGCATTGCTCTCTAAAGTCACCGCTTTTATCTGAATAAATAAAAAACCGCAATACTGCTCAATTTGCACTAAAAGCCGAGTGTAATTAGCAGCTAATCAACAAGCACTTTACAAAAGGACGGGTTTTAATATAACTTGAAAGCATTGCGATGGAATGGTTGAATGTTAGAATAGGTGAGCGTTTGCACCATAACCTTTAATAAATCATTTTGGCGTAGATTGTTTCAGTTTTTGGAAGGTTAAGGGAATCCTAGAATGCTTTCAGTCCAATATTTCAGTAACTCGTTGTACTTTGTCAAGACTTAAAGGAGCCTTTAAAATTAAG
Organism: Noctua pronuba; assembly: GCA_905220335.1. Classification (NCBI taxonomy): domain Eukaryota; kingdom Metazoa; phylum Arthropoda; class Insecta; order Lepidoptera; family Noctuidae; genus Noctua; species Noctua pronuba. The sequence continues at coordinate 1,402,585 of LR999891.1, read as the reverse complement.
AACACAAAAAAACTTGTGTTTTTGTAAAATAAAACACTGAATTTTACTTCAATGCGGCGTTATTCTTGTCAGCTTTTATCCAACATCTCCAAGTAATTTCACCACAAAACCATCTAAAAACAGAAGCGCTAAAAGCAACATAATTTGTAGCCCGACAACGTTTAAATTAAAATGTAGACGGAACCAACGGCGGCCATATTGAATAGATAATACTCTAAACCGAGGCTTCAGAGTCCCCGGCACTTCTCGGCGACAACGCAATTAACTCGGTCCTCACTTCCAATAATTAATCGTGAAACTATCACCGTTTATCGGAGAGTCCAGTAATTATACTGAATCCTATTTAATTAACTTTCAATAACCCTATCTGTAGGTAGTAGCATGCACTTGTACACTACCCACATATTATATTGTGAAGCTGCACTGGAGTGTAACTGTGATCCGCCTTTGCTCTGGCAAAGGCGGATCCAGAGAAGGTATGAACATTAATCACTACGCTTATACAGTCGCCAGCGCATCAAGTTACCATTAACTGTCAACTTTTCTCATTCGATTTTGAACTTAACCGACATTTGATGTTTTAAAATCATTTGGAGAAATTTGACAGTTTGTGGTAACTTGATGTGCTGGCGACTGTACCATATTAAAAAGTGCAGTGGACATAGACAAAGAGACAGTGATAACGATTAAGGAAATATTGGTAAATAAAAAAAAGACCCATTACCCAAGAGCCATTGCCCCTTATTAACCATCAAGTTTACTAACGTAGTAATGTCTAAAATCAACTTGAAAAATACACAAGTTTGAAAAATTTACATTAGGAACCATTTTGAAATCGCAACATCCTCTTTAAGAGGCAGAGTCCGCCACTATCTGCTGCAGGTGTATTCCCTAACCTTGCTCCATTATATCGATAATGTAATCTTGTGCCGTCGACCCCGGCGTACACCTGAGGTAGTGCGAACTTGCGAAGCGACGGACGTCGGGCAACACAAAGGCCAATCATCAAGATACGTGATGAAGCCGTTTCAGCCTGCCAACGTCCAAATGGCACTCCTGATTGAGTCGCCCATTGTTTCTGCAGGTTTGGATGATGAGACTGACATGTTAATTACTGATAGTAGATTGAGCAGCACGATATCCCAAGCTCGATTATCTACAAGGGGATGCCTCCCGTTGCACACTAGATCCTCACAATATTTAAGAATCGTTTTTAGCATCGCATCTCTCGTTCCATGTCACATGTACGAGCTTCTCTTTTCAGTGTGAAAGACTGACTTTTTCGGTCTAACTATTTAAGAGTTCCAATAGCATACAAATCGAGTGTTCACTGTCTCATAGTTCATGCAAAAAAAGATTTATTGTTATTTTCTAACTCGGTGACTCTATTGACGAATGAGAAAGGGTTTTTATTTAAGAATTATTACTACCATTGCTGACATAAAATACTATGAGACAAGATGCTCGTTGTACTCGTCGTTAGGACCCAGATTTTTACCCAGATTTTTCTTTGCACTGTTCTATCCTGATTGGAGTCCGTGAAGAATTTAGTGCTAAGATGCCTTAATGTTTTCTTTATTCTCGGATCTTGGATTTCTTTCTTTGTGCATTCCTTGTTACAAAAGAGACAAACAAGAACCAACATTTAGCTCTTTGTATATTTTAATGTGCATTAATTAATCCTTTGGCAGAAACACGAATCACTGGAGCATTATGGCGGCTTGGTGGCCAGCGGCATGCCAACTTCATTCCATTAATGGATCGATAATTTTCGCTTCCAACTTGTTTATCTGGTAAAACTTTACCATAGTGTTGTCCCATTCAACTCAGGCGTCAAGAATTTGTTACTGGTCCGTTTTAAATATTTTATAGTAGTTTCGATTTTTCTGAGTACATCGTGGTCACACATAATTTTAAAATTCATGTACCTATACAAAATATTGTAAAACATGACGTAACGATGGAGTTTCTTGCCCATTCTTCTCCGTACAAAACCACCCTTTGCGAATGGGTGTAGAATTAATTTATTTATTTTAAAGTTTGACGTTCACAAGTGCCTTTTACTAACCTAATTGAAAAAAATGCTTGGACATTGATTTTGAAAGGGACAGTAAAGGCGACTGTTCCGTGACTTCAGTCATTAGATATTAATAAAGTTATGAATTTCGCCAAGTGCTCCTGACATTGATTGGCTCTGGATTGATCGACTTGACAATTGAGGTCGGGTCAATCGATGCGTGACCTTCTCCCTGCTAGACCAGAATTTAGGCTGGTTAGTACATGCGAGTATTTATTAGAGATAATAATATTTTATGCTATCTACCTATCAATTAATTAACCTAGTCGTCCAACCACTTGCACCATAGTCAAAGGGATTTAATTAAATCCCGGCTTGTGCATATAATAGTCAACTAATTATTTTGGACGTTAGTAAAGCGGACATTGACTAATTGGATTTACCGGAGCAATTTCGGAAATTCCATCCGGACAGGTCGCCACTAATTATAAGTAAACTAACAGTGCTATATTACAGTATAAAAATATTATTACCGTGGTTATTGGTAGACTCTAGAGGGACATATTGATTGCTTGCTTGATTGATTGCTAGAAAATCGACCACCCAACTGTTAGAACCTATATGTCGTGAACATGTCTGTTTGCTCGGTGACCACAGGCTTAATTTGGACGGGAAGCGCTGTTCTATGTTAGGGTGAGGCCAAATGGGCGTAATTTTTTGAGCTGTGAGTCGCGTATTTTGAGTACCACAATTTAAGTTCAACTGAAATCCGCTTAGGCTGCCAGATGGACGGACGTAACTGCACTCGACTCTCGCGCATTCTGTGAAGCTAATTGACGCCCTGGACTCCCTCACCCCGAGCGCGGTTAAAATAATGCGCGTGAGTCAGCAGACAACTCATTTTGCGTTGCCGTGTGGTACAAACAGGACTTTAGTATGAAACCGAATGCAACGTAAATTCCGCGACTCATTTTACGCGACTCACAGGTAAAAAAATAACGCTCGTTTGGCCTCACCCTTAGTGTGACTTTTCAGGTTTATTTTTATTTGATTACTCTCCCTTTCTGTATATATCCTACGTCCGTTTCCTTATTTCTTTTAAGTTCGCTATTATTCCGTGGACAATAGTGTGGGGTTTGCGTTTTTTATTCAACTTTTATACCTAAAGTAAATATTAATATTGTAACATATTATATAACTGTTTTTTGTCCCAAATAAATAAAATAAAATGTACCTACATATAATATAAGTGTTAAAAGTTGGCAGGTCAATTTTCTAGAAACACGTGCACGTATTTTCCAAAATTCAGACAAAACTCCACGGAAAATATTTTTGCAGTCAATCGCACCTCGAAAAAAACCTGTCATAAAATGTAACGTTGTCATGGTTGACAAAAAGTCTGCCACGCCGTCAAAAATTTAAAAAAGTTGGGTTACTCAGTTAGTAACGAATTTTACACCTTGCAATTTGGATTTTTCTATATTTTTCCCAATCCGCACTAGATTTTCCAAGCGTTAATCCAACATCTATTTTTACTTATTATTCTGAGCTAAACATAATCTGATAAAATCCATTAACTTTAGGTTCCTAGACCATCTGGTAACTACGTTACGACGCCGTAAGTGAGTTATAGTCAAAGAGCAGCCGTTTCTACCGTTTAGTGGGTTGGGAGCATAATTGAGAGGAAACTGGCGGCTCGTGTAGTTGAAGTAGTTAGCTAAAAGCCCTTTGATGTGATTTTCTAGTTAACATGGAGATAGGGTTATATACTTTTGAAGGTCTTATTTATTTTGCCTAGGAGAAGCAAAGGTTTCATATTTAGACTGTTTCTCAAACAATCTGCTTTAAAAACATTGTCAAACTGAATTAAAATATTACGGACAGGTAAAGAGATTTAGGTTCTATAGAGAGGCTATTAGAAGTAACTTTATAGAAAAATAGGGATCCTATGTCTGAGTGACACTTTAAATCAAAATTACATAACTGTCGAGCCCGACACGTGACTCTTGTACCAACAGCACTTAATCTTGGAAGTATTATAGATTTGGTCGTTTTTGTGATTGGCATATCTTACTAGGGTCCATATCTAAGCAGTCTTATAACATCAGTTTGTGTAGCACTCGATTCAGCAGATATATCGCTGTAAACGGTGCAGCGCTTATTTTCAGCAGAGCGTCGTTTAGGTGATTGACATATCCTTCTAGGGTCCATATTATAACAGCGACGACGGTACGTTGAACTTTTTGACTTTGTTATGTCCGTCATAATATTCTTGCAAAATAACATGACCTGTAAGGACTTAAAGGACCATCAGATGCGATTATATTTTGAATAGCAATACTTGAGCTGCCTATAAAATAAAACTACGAAATTTACAGATCATGTTTCTCTTTAAACATATTGAAGTTGACTCATGAGCTAGAACAGTAATAAACTTGAAAGTAAAATATCTCTATATAAATGAACTTACGTTATTCAAATGAAATTGAAATGAATTGTTCCATTCGCCAGTATTTTTTGTTGAACAACAAAGCCGATGCGGAGCAATCACAATTCGGCTTTCATACAACTCCTGTCGATCAAAAATCTCCACTTCATCATGTTCGGGTTGGCTCGGAACAATTTCAGCTCAGCCAAGAACAGCTATCTACATACATATTAGATTTTGTCGCCCTGCTGTACCGTATGCTGCCGCGCCGATCACGTGTGTAGCATCTTTTACATGACATGCTAATAATGTAATATACCTGTTCCTTGAGAATTAAATATGTGGGAACATAAAGGGTGTAAAAAGACCCTAAACGAAGCCGAAAGGCACTTGTTCTCCTCGTCATTGCGATCATTTTTTTGATCTGGACCATACCTGGGAACCCTCCTAGTTACGGAGATATTGGAGGTCAAAGTTCCAATTTTTTCACAAGAGTTTTTTTTTTAATAAGTAACACTTTTAAATGTTTTACTTTACTTAAATTAACTCCATGACCCGTTTACGATACAAAGCATCCATCAGCACTAAGTTTTGAGTGCGTTACATTGAGTTTTACCGTAAAACGTGATTTTTCACCCCAAAAAAAAGTCGTAAACAGAAGGGTCTGTTTACACCTTGTATTTCTGCGAATAGCCTATCCTAGAAGATATTCTACTTTTTGACTAATATGGAGAATATTTCTCCGTGAAACTTCAGAAAGGTGATATTATGCGTATGCTTGAAATTATTCAGAAACTTGTTGTTTCGAAGACGGATTGTTGGGGTCTGGGGTAATAGGTGAATAAGGTGTATTCGAAGTTTTGCGTGTTTCTCCAACACATTCTGAGTTATTCGAGTTTTCTTAGTGATAGATGAGGTTTGTTTGAGATATCTGGGATACTATTTGGTTATGGGGTATTGAAAACTGAACGGAACTCGCCCAAGAATACTACTAAGTTTAAAAATTCAAACTTTAAAAATAATAATTTGTTGTCTAAAAAGTTGCTTATTCTTGAGGAGGTTAAGATAAGTCCTTCTCAGTGATTGTAATAGAACGAGCACCTTATTTTTAAAATTATATTGATACAGAGATATTTTCCAAACAAACTTATTTAGTCTTACTGAAGAAAATGAAAGATATTCGCTATCATTTATAATCGGGCCGCATAATAGAATCTACAGTTACTAATAAAGATCTAAATGACATAATACCATTATATTTTTACGAGACGTAACATTTACCGATAACAGTCAGTAAGATACAGGACCTGCATCTTAGTCACCGCACATATCACAACAGTGCGGTGCACACGGATGTCAAATGTCGGCATCACTACCTATTAAAGTAATCAGTTATAGAGTCAGGCTAATCTTGGGAGCAAAGATCATTGGTACATTAGTACATATTAGTGAGTAATGCAAGGATCATTAGAAATTGAGTAGAATGTACAATGCATGATTATGTGGAGGTGACGAAGTCAGGGCCCAGACAAAGTGACATTTTATCAACGACTAGCTGTTGCCCACGACCTTCGTCCGCGTGATTTATTATAAAAAACATTTTTCCCCGTTTTTGCAACATTTTTCATTGATGCTCCGCTCCTTTTGGTCGTAGCGTGATGTTATATAGCCTATCGCCTTCCTCGATAAATACGCTATCCAACACTAAAAGATTTTTTCAATTCGATCCAGTAGTTCGTGTGATTAGCGCGTTCAACCAAAGAAACTCTTCAGCTTTATAATATTAGTATAGATAATGATGATGAAAAATGTCTAAATGTTCTGAATGGAAATGAGACGAAAAACTTCTTAACTGTAATGGTTTCCACAAACTTGACGCTTTGACCCAAACAACACAGCAACAATATAAATAATCTGGAAGATCTAATTTAATCAAAATTCATCACTTGGCAGGTTTCTGTTTATACAGAAACCGCAGTGTCTCTGTGCGGTCAAGTTCGTGTTTTATGTCCTGTTAATCCTGTTGGGAGTCGTTGTAGGAATTTAATTAGAAGAATATAAAAATTGTTTTTCATTAACATAGTTAGTATGTAAATCAACATTTAGTTTTGCTGTTGAATGTAATACAATGCAACATATGAATGAACCTTCAATTTTTTTTTATTATGTTATTTGGTGCTACGGAACCCTGTGTGCGTGTGAGTACGACACGCACTTGGCCGGTTTTGTTTTCATAACACGGACTGCCTGTCCAGTGCAAATGATGTATACACAGCGGCTACTGTGCCAACACCTGGCACTCGGTGTACAGACAAGGGAAAAATCGGGATGGATAGACCGTTCATAAATAATCGGTGCGACTAAGAAAGATAAGCTTAATCGTTTTATATTACAGGTTTTTCATAATAAGTACTGCATTTGATGATATAATTCCAATAAGAATTTATTTGTAGTTTTTATTTTGATCCATCAAATGGTAGTACCAATGCGTGGAGCTAACTAACACAACGTAAAGCCTAATTTTAAAACCGAAAAGGCTCATTTCACACGAAATACTGCTGTTAGTTTCATTTTAAATTTATTTACTGTAAGATTTACTCAGTTTTGTCTTTAATGTAATGCTAATTGTGCGTTTCGTAAAAAAATAAACCAAAATTCAATTGGATTTCAAGTGTAGTTTGATTCAACTATCGCGGCATCGTTTGAATTTACGTTACGTTTATCGCGCGTAATATGGGCTGCTATGCGTACCGATATTCCAAGTTATTCACGTTGTTTAATTAATATTTTAGTTCACTAGTTAACCATATTTCTTATTTCCATACAGTAACATTGCCAAATTAATCATAACAGCGAAATATTTGAAAGCTACTTTCTGTACAAACGCTCTCAAAGCACAGTTTTTATTAACAACGCAGTGATTATGAAATCAAACTTTGAGGTTATTTGATCGCCTATTCGCATTATTCACAGGATTTCGCTCCTGTCTGTTTTAATTTTGCTGGTAATGATTATTTTGAAAGCCACAATAAATAGATAATTATATGCTAATGAGTGTGCGTTGTTTCGCTGAAATTAGGACGTGATCGCTAATGAATTTGGATGGTTTCAATTTTGTTTAGCTATTGTGGTGTCGGTTAGGGCGGAATTGGCTTGCGTGTTCACCGTTTGTTTGGTTAATTAATCTATGTCATATAAACCTACAAATTGCACGGCGGCGTAATCAATACAGACAAGTTAACTAAGAGTAATTTATGCAATAGGCAATTTATTTAAAGTGACATAATTGCCGTTCATTATCAAAATCAAAGTACCCAAGTACGTAATTACTATCTCAGGAAATAGATACGCCTCTGTCTAACGTATTACATTTACGAGCGAGAGAACCTTTCTTTGAACTAAAATTAGTACATTTTCTCTCTCTGCGACCGTCAAACACTTTACGTTCGCCCCTACTCCAGGAGCTCAGCTTCAAAATAATAACATGATGATTGACCTCAAGATTTGCTCTCAATTTCGTGGGGGACCAATTAACGGGCTCGGAGCTAGTTAGCGAGCATGTTGACGGGTCGCGACCTCTCGAGTGACTCACAGATACCGCACACCGACCGGGGAGGAAAGTTCTTGAATAATAAGTGACTCTGTTCGTGCATTAAATCTTTGAACGACGCGAGATAAGACTGTTATTAAATAATACGAATGTTGGTTGTGTATGAGTTTGGTAGGTACGGGAATGAAAACAAAATAATGAAAAGTATGTAAATGAGTTTGATGTGTGTGACCTGTAATAATATCGCAGTGGCAGCCCAGGTTGCGGATTTGTGCCGGTCGATGGGAACTTGACTGGCGCAATGGGAGTCTGTGGTTGTTCACAGCTGTACTTATACAGCTTTGTCTTTAGTTTCGGGGATTACTAGTTAGTTATAGTCCCTATCAGTGGCGGAGGTTTCATACGACTCGATTCCTACCGGCTTGCCTTTGGAAACTGGCACAATCAGTATTCCGTAGACAAATAATAAAATCACATTAAAGATATGTTATGATTGTCGCTACTGGTCCCTATCTGGTAAAAATATCGACCTACCTACCCAAATTATATTGATCAACAAATCTGCACCTAATTCTATATACGCTCGAGTTTACCAACAAATTCAACACACCTGTGTACTTCCCACACTTGCCACATCTAATCATAACCGAGCCTGCGCGTCCGCAGCGCCAACCCAATCAGCTGCGCAAGCGGTCAAGTGTAAAAGGTCACAAGCTCTGATAATACAGACTCTGCTGTTACATAAAAATACACTTATCTTTAACCTGTGGGTGAAATTACAAAGTTGGGTGTGTTTTGTTGAACTTGAACAAGATACAGTCCGGGTGTATGTGCCTGGTTCAAGCATTGCAGGTAACTCGATCAATATTTTCATTGATACCTATGTATCCAAGATTACCTACTAAACATATAGAATAATCTAATCAGCCTATAACGTGCTCATTGATGGGGCATATGCTTCCTCACTGTGCCATCTTCCATCATCATCTTTCATCGTTTTAAATGCGCCTACTCATACCGTAAAATTTTATTATCTCGTTCACTATAATCGTTTTCTAATTGTTGTAATCTAAAATGTATTTCTACGTCATTCATTTAAACTCCCTCGTTGGTCTAGCGATCGCAAGCGCGATTGGTTTTTCCTCAGGAATTTCTTCGTAGCAGCCACGAAGTCTGGATTTGTGGCCGGTTGTTGGCAATAGGTTCGCCCCGTATTACTTTATACTTACACATAACTGGCGAAATGTGGGTGTACTTGTTAAACCTCCGGTGATGTTATTGAGCCATTTCAACTATTGTCATTTTTCTCGATGCTTCTAAAACAACGCAATATTGTGATTGTACTATCGTAGTACTATATCTGGTTAGATAATGACAAATTGTTTAGATAGTGTGATAGTAAACAAATAAGATATCGGAGGCATGAATCAAAGCAAATACAATGATCTATGTACTAGGCAAACAATATTGTAAGGTACCATTCATAATGAGCAGGCCTCACCGCCAGCAAGCGCGCGAGCGTGCGAGCGGGTCGAGGCTCTTTTCATACTTCGTTTCGGCTCTTTCGGTAGTTCGCGGTGTGAACCAAAGATTGTTAAGAATGAAAAGAGGTGAAACGATGCGTCGCCCGGCTTGCTCGCTCGCTAGCTGTCGGTGTGGCCTGCGCTTTAAACGAGCGTCACAATACTTGGAAAAAAATAGTCTAGCTCCTACATAAAGTATATGTAGAATGAGCCTGTATATTAGTTAATGGACTATAGACTATAGAGTACACACGGCCGGCACATCATACAGAGATCAGCTTAATTTGGGTTTGCATAGCTTGATTGGCCGCCGTGCGTACGTACGTAGAATATCTAGGAAACAAAATATTTAGATTAACCGAAATAGGTAATAGTTGGTAACGCAAACTGTTCACATTTAGATTTCCAATTTTCGTTATGATATCAAGATTGTGGTCACTTTATAATAGGATCTACCTATACTCGTGTTTTGTCGGAAGTATTAAAACTCCTTTAAACCTCTCAAAGACATATCTCTGTCATCTGACTTGAAGCCTTGATGCCTCTACCCAAGAAGACCGCTATAAGTACAGGTTATGTAAACAAAATTAGACAAATTAACGAATTAATTAAACTTGACAATTTCGAAGTTCAAGTCATGGACCAACTTCGACACCCTCATTCAATTAAAGCTAGCACTCACCGAAAGGAACTTGTCCGTTGTGGAATGCCCGGTGGTCGATGAGAATGCTGATGATGATGATGACGAAGGTATCAGCAATAATGAGGAAAATGACAGGAACACAAACAAAGGACTCTTCGACTAACGACGCTTCTGGCGCCTGTAGTCAGCGTACATTTCCATAATTTCGCGGAGGCAGTGGTTCTGGTTTTTTTCTATGAGCGGGTCTCTCTCCGGATCGTGTCGTTGAAAACGACGCCATACATCCCGGATTGAGTTCAGGAACCGACGGAAGCCGTGCCCTTCGGCAGAAGAGTCTGACATTTGGGTTGTTGGACTTACAAGACGTTCAGTTTTCTTGTTCCAAGTCTGTGGACAAGAGAAGTTGTGGTTAATGATTTGGTAAATAAATACGAAGATGTGCTTAGTGGCTGTGGGTTGTAGAGGACAGGTAGTGCTGCAAGTTAAATAACGTTTATTGGAATACCATTGCAAAGCATTTTTCAATTTTATAAATTCATGTATAAAAATACGTCTACAAACAGACAGAGTTACTTTCTCATTATTTTGAAATATTAGTATGAAATACATTTATGTATATTTCTTTCTGAATCAGCGAAGCGTGGAATTCAATATGTTCAAAAGCGAGAGCCTTTTGGCGTAGTTACTAATGTAAAATATTTAAACCCTTTTTGAATATTTAAATGTGACGCTAAATATTCGAAGCAGCGAGCCAAGCACCCGAAGCCGTCCTACATTTTGGATAAACCCCATAAAATTGTAAATGGACACAAAAGTGCCATAGAAATAGTTTTTTAGTGGTACTAAAAACAACATGTGACGCTTTGGTACTCGAATTGAGACGTCAAAAGTGCCAATAAAATCGAATTAGCGATGAAACGTCGTATTGTACATTCCGACCGTGTATTTAAGTGTTTTTATAGGCATGTTTTGGGGTTCATTAAATACCCCTTCTTTTTGGTAGGAAAAGTGTTAAAATCCAAAAATATTGGGACTAGATGGCATCAACTGCCTTATTGCTTGCTCTTTAAACCTTGACACAAAATAGAAAATCAAATAACAAAAAGGAGTTCGTTCCAACACAATACAATAGATAGGTATGGAAATATTTTTCGGTAAACAACAAGTATACAGTAACACCCAATAATATTTGAATGGATAAGATTCACCCAACCGTGACAAAAAAATACACGTTTTTGTTTCTTGGACAATGAACCTTGAATAGGACTGTCAAATTTCATGCGGAATGATTCATCTGAGTGTTAATACATTTTCGTGCGACCAAGTACTGTGAGGGCTCATCAAAATCTTTGGAAATAGCGCAATATTAGTTACAAAACAGAGGTTTCTAAGCAAATCTTCTCCCATACTACTGTCGAGGCTTATGTCCAATAATCCTGACGCGATCTATGAACACATCTGCGTCCGTCATGGAAATTAATGGCATTGCTGGCTATAGCCTCTGGATTATTAATGGTCACATAAGATAGGTTAATAGCTCACACGTAGCTATCATATACGGAATGTAGGCTTAAACTGAGTACATATATTGTGAGCGAAATGAATATGTAGATTTTAGAATATATTTTATCCCTGCATAATATGAGCCTAAAATGTTCCCACTGGAAAGCGGGCCTTCGTTTGCACCCCGAAGAAGTCTGTTTCTGGGCAATCCCTTCTCATTTCTTTTGTTTTCTTTTATTATATGGGGTGGAAGGGACACCGACGCGAAAACGGTTACCACGAATTCAGTTCATCATTCTGAGCCCAGTATATTCCATTTTCAACTTCCAAAAGTTTTATTAATCAAAACGCTCAATTCATACTTTAGGAACCAATAATGCATTCCTTAAAAACCAGGCAACTGAAACCTTTTCTACTTCAAAATGGTGTCCACAAAAGTTTGGACATACATTCATAAGGTTCTGACTGTGAGAGGACATAGTGGGGTCCATGGATCCGGCGACTTTTACATTTCCTGATGCGTTGGCGCGGTGGTTGGTGCTTGCATAGCAAAATTATTTAAGCCAATGTTGCGTAAAATTGATTGTAGATTTATCAGACAACGTTGAGCAAGAGCAGTGAATAAAAAAAAGGGTAAGGCATGTGACTTGAACCAAACTGCACTGGGCCAGATTATTGCCTAGAGGAGTTTAGTTACCCCTCCCCCTCCCCTGTGTGACCCCGGCAGTCATAAGCTGATTTCGGACGGTATTTCTTTTTCTGTATTTCTATTTGAATTAATAAAAAGGAACCAGTTCATTTACAAAGACATTCAAATATTGACGGGACTACACTTAGAAATTGTAATCCAATACTTGTTACTACTTAGTAACAAAACGGTCTGTCTACTAGTTTCATACGCCCGCTTGTGAGGTAGCATTCGTGTGTCAAAATCGAAACTGTTGCGGATCCTTTTGTAAGAAAATTTTCTTTTTAAATCTCATCTACCATTAGACAATACTTACAAAGCCAGCTGCGTACAAGTTTCACCTCACTAATTTGCAAGTCTCCCATTTGTTGTGTTCATCCCCTAATTGAGCAGTATGACTTGTTATTTCAACCTTATTTCGATGCCAACAGGTACATGATAAAGGTCATAACATGTCACCATGAGAGCATTACACATAACGAGTATTATACATACGTTTTCACATGTTTTGTTTGCTGGAAAATAGGTGGAGGTACAATAAAGGAAATGGCGCTCAATAATATTCTGACATCATCAGTTATCGTCAGTGGTTTACTAAACTAAAATCCTACATAAAAGGCACACATGCTGTTTTTTGGGGGTATTCCTCAAAGCGCAACTATTTTTAAGCGCAACCAACTAAGCGCAACTATATTATTCCTCGAAGCGCAAAAATGATGAAAAATCGAGATGGGTATGATGGATTCATTAACTATTCAGGAATAATTTAGTTGCGCTTAGTTGGTTGCGCTTAAAAATAGTTGCACTTTGAGGAATACCCCGTTTTTTGTTATAATATCCCGACAATTTACCCCAATTTATTTCTAATGATAAAAAACATGGGGAAGCTAGGTTACAAACAAAGTATTGTTATAGAAACAATCTAATTATATCGTTCAAATGAGGATAAATCTGTAATGAACGTTGTTAGCGGATGACGACAAACACCTAATTATGTTGGACATGGAACATACGTAATATTATATTCCTTGTATTGTATATCCTCCCGGGAACCGTAAATCCGGTTGATGTGGACCGTGTATCCTTATATCAGCACGTAAAAGTAGAACAATCATAAAAATATTATAAGGCTCGTAACTAGGTATGTCAAAGGAATTTTCTTGAAAGAGAGACGGAGAGAGTATTGATTAGCTCGCTTCCTCTCTCTGGTTTTGCAATTTCGAAGTCTGGAATTGATGAAGCGGTCGCTAAACTTAGAATGGTCTGAATTTCAGATCACTAGGTCCTCACGGCGACACATTAAGCTATACTCCCCCTGTATAACCTGGCCCCGCTTTGTATGAGCTTCCTGTACAATGAGAGATCAGCGTATACTGGTATTGACAGCTTGGTTGGTCGTCGTGTGTACAAGTTTGGTGACCGTTAAATGCAGCTTCAGGTCCAGCCGCCGTATTCACAAATGCTTCGATTCGATTTCGATTCGAGAAGCCGTAAGTATGTCTATCTTTTTCTGGCATAACGATAGCGAGCGAAATAGACATACGACTTTTAGATACAGGGTGTAAACGGACCATTCACGAATCTATCAACCAAGCATTCTGTACATCAAAACATTGTGCTGATGGATCAATTGAATAATAGTACGGGGGTCGAGGAGGTGTTTAAGAAAAATCTTACATTAGAAACAAGCATTTAAAAAAAAAAACTTATGACATAGTTGGAACTTTGATCAGTATCAATATTTCCGTAATTAGAAGGTTCCCAGGTATGGTCTGAAACAAAAAAAATATCACATTAACGGAGAGAACAAGCGCCTTTCGGCTTAGTTAAGGGCCTTATTATACCCTTTATTTAGTCATTCATCTGTTGTGTAGATATAATTTCGTTGTTGGAATTTTAACTCCGTCGTTAAACCGGGTGTTGAAAATTCCAAAGGACGCTTTTAGTTAAGCATTCATCTAGGTGTCGCATAGTGAAAGTGAAGAATTTAAGATTCTTCTTATGCACTTTTGAGTTCTTCTTTGTCATGAAGGAATGTTCATCAAAATCATTTAGTTGGGAGGTTTCATCTACCAAAGCTTGGGGTCCTGCTGATCCCCTGAAAATGAAAATGATTAGAATACCCTACGGCCCTGGTAGTAATCTACAAAGGTTGCGCTTGTGATACGACGAGGTATTTGGTTTGTGCCTACCTACGTACTTAGGTAAGGTAGGTCTGCCAGTACGTTCACTACACTGCTACACAGACAAGGTAGGTTGACTGTGCTACAAATATGTACACTGTAAAAGAAACGCCAAATCTTTGGTTTGGCAAAGATTTGGTTTTACCCGTTCGGAATAGATTTAATACATTTCAGCGCATTTTAGGTAATATTTACATACTAGCTGCTCCCGCGGTGTCTTTGGTTTGGCAAAGATTTGGTTTTACCCGTTCGGAATAGATTTAATACATTTCAGCGCATTTTAGGTAATATTTACATACTAGCTGCTCCCGCGGTGTCACCCGCGATGAAAAAGTTAGCACACGTACACTGAAAGTCGGGAAAAAGAATGACCTCAAATTTTCAAGTACAGGTACCATACTAATAAGCAAAACCAACCTATAACGTTTTTCTGCTGAGACAAAACCCTTCCCGCGCGCGCACAGGCCCTGCGTGGTGGATTATGACTATAAAACAGGAACCAAACCTGGAAATTAATTAATATAATGTCCTACAAATACTGAACGCAAGCCCACAATACTCAAAGGGCGTTCTTGAGTCCAACATAGGTCAGCATATTTGAGTCGGCTAGGAATTTTGCTCAACTATTGCACGACAGCGCGCCACAGCATACTTTGGTACAGTCTTTGAATCGCTTTAATTGTGGGGTAGTAACTGGTGTCAGCTACGCTACTGGCTGCAGGGAATGCTTCTAAATTTGAATACAGCTTTTGTGATACTGTGTGGGAACAAAAGGATTGTGTGTCAGAGGACGTTGTTGATTATTGAGGATATCTAGGTAGATTGGCTTTCTACAGAACTCTTGATCGATGTCAAACTTGAATGAAAACAATGCGGTTGATCAAGCTTTTCTCGCATTTTTTAGAACGGTGACATTCTGTACGCTGTCTCAAACTGTACTGTCAAAGAAAACCATTAATTTACCTTTTTTGACAAGTTTTGATATTGATAAATATGCCATACATAATATATTTTCACGAAGTCTGCTTTCAAGATTTTTTGTTGTGGATAAAATTTTAAGTGAAATTCAGTTGGAACGCTTAATATTTTGAGAGATAAAACCGCTGTTTATAAACCACTTACATGGACCTTATTTATTCAGTATTTACATGAAAAAATAACAAAGTAGTATTTAGTATTATGTTAGGTAGTATATCTAAACTAGGTCAAATAAATGACAGATTGCGTATGACCCAGCTTTTACTATTCACATACAGGGTGCCATATAATCGGCGCGGTAGACCAATACCGCGCTATTTACAACGCTCATTGACACCACAGATCGATAATATGCAAACGTCATGTGTTGCAATATCACTACATAGTATAAAGCAAAGTCGCTTCCCGCTGTCTGTCTGTCTGTCCCTATGTATGCTTAGATATTTAAAACTACGCAACGGATTTTGATGCGTTTTTTTTTAATAGATAGAGTGATTCAAGAGGAAGGTTTATATGTATATTGAAGCCGTGCGAAGCCGGGGCGGGACGCTAGTTTTGTATATGGCTGACTTTTTACTCAATTTTGTAGAATTTTGATTTATGTACGAACATAACTTTTTTTTGGATTTTGTTGGTTAGAAATAGTAAGTATAGTAGTTTTTAGTGTTAGTATTTTTTTTGATCTCTTCTTTAGTTTAAGTCAAAGATGTCTTGTTTTCTATTTTATGTTACTTGCTACTAATTGGTACCTACATAAGAACTCTAACCTGTATACTTTTATTGTTTAATGAAAAATGTATGTTCTATTGGCGTACCTATTTTAAATAAATAAATAAAAAGTATACAGGATGTATTTTGGTTCTCTCTTAAATATATTTATTCTCTTAGTATATTTACCTGAAGTCAGAACCAAGCACAAAGCCTATTTATTCGCCAAAAAACTTTACCTTTTAAGAAAAGAATATTTCTTACCCATTAAAAAGAAAAGGGTTCGCTATTTCGTCTCACAAAAATAACTCCAAAATAACTCAGAAACACTCTCCTCTCATTCAATATTCCGTCCGCGATTGTTTACACGAATAAAACAAACAACACGAACACACAGTCATAACTGTTATACAATTGATAAGGCTCTCTTATCAGAGATAACGGTGTCGGTCTGACGTCACGTTCGGAATGCCACTCGGCAGTTAATTGAGAGACTAGCCCCGCCCGCGGGCCCGCTTGGGTGAAAAGAAAAGTTATAATGAAAGTGACAAGAACTTTGATAATTCTTCTTTCCTCTTCTCTCGGATGGAATTTAATTATATTTAGCATAAAACATCACTTATGGTACTCGGTATTTACGTATCTATCTATTAGTGAAAGAATTACCATTTTAAACACCCTGTAGTTACAATTAGCTCATCATTGACGAAATCGTTGGTAATAGGGCCTGGACACAGGACCACGGCGCGGCCACCGTGTGACGGCACGACGTCGTAGCGCGGTACGGCGCTGTGACGCGTAGTGCGACTTACTTCATTCCCATGAAAACACTGAAATTGTTATGTTTCAAAACTTATGTTGTCACTTACGGGATATCTTCCGTGATTGGTCATTATTTTGAGCTCCCGATTTTATATTTTGCAAGCGCCATAAGCAAAAAATAAGCATCGGGAGCTCAAAATAATGATCAATCACGGAAGATATCCCGTAAGAAGTGACTGTATAAGTTTAGTTGTAAACCGTGAAAGCTTAACACAGTGTTAGTTAGGTTTCGTTTATGCACTCGATCAATGCACATGAATAAAACGTTAGAAAGAGGACTAGATAGTAGGTAGAATGTAAAGATCTTTCTGTGGTTCTATCGTCTTAATCCACATTCTCTCGCCCTTGTCCCAGTTCATTTATGGTCGGCGCAACATGTCTTCCATCCCTTAATCTTTTATTTTTGTATAAAAATCGTAAAGCGGTTCACAGATTACAACCTACCAAGTTTCAACTGTGTAGTCCTAATAGTTTCGGAATAAAGTGGCTGTGACATACGGACGGACAGACAGACATGACGAATCTAAAGGGTTCCGTTTTTTGCCATTAGGCTACGGAACCCTAAAAAGGACAATCCTAAACAAAAGGATAACGAAAGTAGCTAGAACGCGTCGTACCAAGAGCGGAGATTGACTGCGTGTGCATCCAATGTGAACCGTCTGCTGGTCTTCCGGTAAAAGTTACTTATCCCCAGCACGGGCGCGGCGCGCGGCAGGACGGAGTTCGGATATAAGTACCGACATAGGTTGGCGGGAGAGTAAAAAGAGTAGATTATGTTTAATTGACACATGACAAACGCCCAAACTACCAACGTAAGTACACCAAAACAAAAACTTAAGCTGCTCTAACAACAACGCTCTCTTTAAAATAGAACGGAGTTTAGTTTGGATTATTAGATTAAATTAGATAGAAGTTTCCTAGTCCTTCAATTCCATTAAATAGGAATCTACGTTTTGAAACGAGCAATCAATACTTTGACAATTCAACAGGCTTAGTCATCGAATTAAAATGAATGCGTTGAATTTTTGAATACTCTTATCACATTTTAAAATTTTTCATTTGGTTGTTCTCCATGCGAATTCTAAACTAAGACCACAAAAAACAACATTAACATTCTTGGGGGCCGAAAACAAAGTGGCATTCTATCATGGATACCAAATTCAAAATTCAAAAGGTTGATGAAACTGTGGAAATCATCATTTCAATTTCAATTTTTTTGAGGTGGGCGCACCATGTCTTCTTCTTCCATACTTCTCTATTACTCTGAAAATATTTTGTAGTATAAAATGGTGGAGTGCCACCTGCTGTCGCCTACATTACATAGGCCCCCGATACGGCTAGTTGAGGTTCAACGCTATTGCCGGGCCAATGGGTAGGAAATAGTCGGGAGAGCCGAGAGCACCGGATTCGTGCCGCATCCGTGTGTGAAATTATTATTCTTACTGCTAGTCCATATTGTCCCACTGCTGGGCAAAGGCGTGAGTGGACTGTGAACACAATATTAGTTCCTATTCGCCTGCTTGCGAATACAATCCATATTCCATTTTAGAATAGAACATCGAGGTCCATTGGGATAGAGTCAAATGTTTACTATGTCTAAATTTTGTTTACTACCTACTGCATACTTCATATTAATGATCATCATCTTGATCTCAATGATCTTCATCTTGAATATGAAGTGTGCAGTATCCTTTGTAAATCTGTACTTGTATGTTCTGAAAACTGTAACTGTCGAGTTTCTTGCTTCATATGTACGATCAATTTGGAAGTGCCTACCTTGCTTATTATGTCTCAAATTACAAATGACAGTATTCATAGTCACCGACCGAAGATTCGGTTTCGGCCAGTTTCGGCCAAAAAATCTAGTTTCGGTTTCGGCCCAGCGGTATTCGTGAATTGTCGTGCGTCGTTTGCCAGTTGTTTCGGCTGAAAATACTGTTTCGGTCGGACACTGTGTAATGAATGACTGGTGTGAAGTTTCTGTTTTGAGTATTTAATTATAGAGTCACTCGTCATAAGTAAATATATCATGTATTACATGTATATAGGTGCAACTCCGGTTATAATAAAACCGAGGGAAAATACATCAATGTGCTGTTTGTACAGTTTTAGTTGCGTTGGCTTTTAGTTTAAAACCTAATTTTTAATTCTAATATCGTTTTGTCGTAGTTGGCTTTTAGTTTACAACTTAATTTTTAATTCTAATATTTTATTTTTTATATTGTACTATAAAGGGTGAATCCGAAAGGCACTTGTTTTGACCGTCATTGTAATATTTTTTTAGTTCCGGACCATACCGTAAATAGTAGGTTCCCAACTTAGATAAGTCACAATGTGTTAAGTGCGTTAGATTGAGTTTTACCGTAAAACGTGATTTTTAACCCCAAAAAAGTCGATTCTCAGCAAATTTTGTTTGTAGTGTTACTTGATACAGAATGCTTGGTTGACCGCTTCGCGAAAGGTTCGTTTATACCTTTTATTAATGAACACAGGAAGTTACCCTCTTTCATTTGACATCCTACTCTGCAGGTTAGCAAAATATAATTTTCAGCGACCCCCCCCCCCCCACATTTTCACACATCCGCCATGTTGATTTTGTGACACCTCATTCATCAATTGTCGCGTGTACCGCGATCCCGTTGCATGATAAGGGCTCCATTTTCCCGAAACGAGAGCGAAAACCTGAAATATAATAGCTTTATCGATTTCAAAATCGTTATCGAGTCTTAGAACCGGGATCGTGAAAAAAGCGGAGCCATGCCTTTAAGTCACGTGGTTGAAATTATATTAATTTAGAAAGAAATTGTAATAACATCCTCACTGACGTTTTCTTTTTATTTGTTTCAGGTAAACTGAGCTTCAAAATAATTATATTTTGAGGTAGTTGAAGAGGTGAGGTGACAGTGAAAGTGGTTTTCCTTCTAGAATCATGGCTGAGAAGAAAGACGAGTATAAGTCTAAACTTCGAGGAAGATCACAATTTCGAGAATGTTATCAATCGCCAGATAAACAACCTTCCAGTCGGGGAGGATCGGAAATACAAAGTCATTCGCGAACTCGTGGAAGATCGCTACGTCGGTTATGCACACCACCTCGTGGAACATCCCAATGTCGGGGAGCTACACTGCCTCGAAGTAGTTCGCAACGTCGAAGAAGATCCCAACGTCGGGCAATATCTCAACGTCGGGCAAAATCCCAAGGTCGGGGAACATCCCAACGCCGGATAAAATCCCAACGTCGTGAAACATGAAGGCGTCGAAGCAGTTTGCAACGTCGGGGAAGATCCCAACGTCGGGAAACATCACAGGCTTGAAGCAGTTTCCAACGTCGGGGAAGATCCCAGCGTCGAGAAAAAATCCAAAAGTCGGGCAAAATCCTAACGTCGTAGAAGCTCCCAACCTCGGTCAAAATCCCAACGTCGGGCAAAATCCCAACGTCGGGGAACATCAAGGCGTCGAAGCAGTTTGCAACGTCGGGGAAGATCCCAACGTCGGGAAACATCACAGCCTCGAAGCGGTTCCCCACGTCGGGGAAGATTCCAGCGTCGGGCAAAATCCCAACGTCGGGCAAAATCCCAACGTCGGGGAACATCACCGCCTCGTAGAAGTTCTCAATATCGTCAAAGATCGACACCTCGACAAAGATTAAGACAACGGGCTATATCGCAACATCGAGCTCAATTGGAACACTTTAACGAAGCGAAAAAAATAAAAGAAAAGAAACTCAAGGAGATATTCGATCGCCAACGTCGCTATGAAAAGCGATCGGAAATGAAAGAACGAGTTGCAAATAACACCCCTCTTCTTTGGCCGGAGGTTCTTGAAGCTCCACGATCAGATGTTGCGATATCTCGAAGGGGGTGTGCAAATATCAGAACGCCAACGTCGATGGGAAAATCGATCGGAGATGAAGCGTCGCGTCGGGTGGAACAAGAAGAAGAAGAAGAGTCGCAACGTTGCGAAACTTCACAACTCCGTGAAAGATCCCAACGTCGGGGAAACTCTCAACCTCGTCGAAGATCCCAAGGTCGGAAAATCCGAACCGCGCGGAAGAGCCCAACGTCAGGAAAATTCAGAATCTCGTGAAAGACCCCAACGTCGGGGAAAATCTCAACCTCGTCAAAAATGTCAAGGTCGGGGAAAATCAGAACCCCGCGGTAAAACCCAACGTCGGGAAAAATCACAAGCTCGTGGTAGATCCCAACCTCGGGAAAAGTCCAGAAATCCGGAACATGACAGGTCACAACAACATCTGAAGAAGTCAGAAAGATCTATAAATCACTATTTGTCGGAACTCCGAGGCACACCAGCACGCGAATCCCGTAAGCGATCGTTGTCGGAAATTCGAGGTGGACCAGAGTTGTGGAATTATACTGACGATAGACCTTTATCGCAATTTAAAAAAAAAACTAAAAAAAGATAATCAACCTTTTTCGGAATTACGAGAGAGATCAGAGAGGCCCCGTCAAACATCAGAGGATCCGGTTAGGGCTATTCAAAAAACGGTAAGTTGATTTGCGATAATGTTAACTATGTAAATGTATGAAGTCTAATCGTTACTTTTGTGGAAGTTTTTTGCAAATCAGATATGACATTGTACCTATTATTTAGCTTTATTTTAGCAGAAAAAATAAAGGGGTTTGAATTTTTTCTTTGGAAGCTGGTGTGCTCCCATCGCTATAAGTACTGTTTTTTTTTTTAATTTGCGGCGCACTATGAAGCTATCATTTTAAATAATTTCTAAATAAATGGAACTCTAAAGTGACGCGAGTAACTCACCAACCTGTCTACCAAACATAACCAAAATTAAAATGGCAATGGGGTTACTATGTCAGTTTGGTGTAAATATGACCAACATACCGAGTTGAAAAGAAAGAAAGAAAGAAAAAAATATTTATTTGTCGCAGGGACATGACGTGCATCATACAAAATGACAAAAAATACAATAAACATACAACGCTTAACTTTAACAGGACGGGCCAAAAAAAGAAAAAAAAATACGTTAACATCTTGCACGTCGTGACTGCGACAAGCAGGTTACCAGACCACTCAGCATGATTCTGCCAGAGCACAGCACTGGTTTTCAGTGGAAACCCGTGAAAAAAAAAAACGTTGCAACATGACCATCAAACTAGTCGACAAGAGCTGAAAACGGCTGTCTATATGTTTCCCCGATAAATTAGCCATAAGCACCGCTCAGCACAGCTCACAAGCTCTGACTGATGTACTGACTCGACTGCTCGCCTCACATTTATACTTACCTACTCTCATTTCTCAATAACCATTGACAGGAAACTTTAACTTTTACTACGGATATAAATTGAATTGAAACGGTTTTCAGCCATATAATATGAATAGTAACCATGTTTTACAGAAGGACAATTGTCGTGTTTCTTACGTTTTCGCTATGTGAGTTCTTGTTGTTAATTTCTTAAGTGTTTCTTCTAACAAACTTATAGGTATTTGAATTTGGGTAACATTTAACACGGAGTAAAAAACCCAGACACTGTATAAATATCTGCGTAACCGAAGTGTTGTTTGCGCCCCAAAAAAAAAAAGAAAGACGCGGTCGATTTATGTCCGGTGATATTTAGTCCGGAAATAATGAAGTCTTCTTATGAAAGAAATAATTAAATTCGATGAATTACTTATTTCATCGTTCATTAACGAAAAACTCTAGAAAAGCAAGTTCGATAAGATAGTTACGTACTAGGAAAGCAAATCAAAGGCTTTAAAGGAATTTTCTGTGTACGGTTTGCTTCAGTCAAAAAACAAGTAGTAACTTTAGGTTGTTCGTGCAGAATTCACTTGGCAGCCACTGCAAATTCAGAATTAGATTAACTTAACATATTGTGCCATTTAATAAATTGACTTAAAACAAGTGTGGATTTATAAAGCACAAATAAAAGTTCACATTGTTATGACTTTGCAATGGCCACT
Organism: Noctua pronuba; assembly: GCA_905220335.1. NCBI lineage: Eukaryota > Metazoa > Arthropoda > Insecta > Lepidoptera > Noctuidae > Noctua > Noctua pronuba. The sequence goes on along the minus strand of LR999891.1, from coordinate 1,379,603 downwards.
CCAATAAATTCCATATCGCACTCTAAACTATAATTTTCGATCCAGATACATTTTGCGGCACTTCGAGAACTCGAACGGCAGACTCTGTCTACTTCCAAATCCTACCTCACCAAATACAAGATTCACGTTATAAAGCAGATGCTTTGAACTACGCAGAACCTGAAGATACCGCAGTTTCGAGCAACGACTCTGTTCTGTTTGACACATTCGTCAGTGTTCTTATAGAAGTGTCCACTGAACAACTAAAGAATGTCAAGATCAACGTCTTGAATAATTATGAACTAAGTCCTGTAGATATTGCGGACGTCAAAAAAGCATTCAACAATATCGAAGAAAAATACACGGATATAATAAATGCTAAACTGAAAGTTATGCTGTCAGGAAAACCAATCAATATTACAGACCATTTTATGTTAGATTTTATGGATGTCTCAAATGATTTACTGGAGAAAGTGTTGATGTATCACATAAAAAACGTAAAGGGGAAAATGACGATGCAGGCGAAATGGTACAAAGAAAAAATTTTGAGACAACAGTCGAAAATTTCTACTAACTTTGTAGAAAACAACATTTGCGACACTCTGCAGATTTGCAGAGACAGATATTACTACAGCGACTACTTGATAGACTGGTTGCGGACCTTACTGAACGTAGCGCCGGGAGATTTGAAACGATTATTTGCGCCGGTTACGGAAATTTTGGAAAACCACAAGTTTTTTATTAAGTCTACAATACGGTTTCGACAAACTATTAAATATATTATCAATGCTGACGCCATGGATAAGAGGGATACTCTGGACTTCCTAGACGAGGTTTTGTCAAATCCCGACAAGGTTTTGAAACTAGCTCCAGACCATTTAAAACCAAGTGTGGTCCTTCTGCGCGAATTCTTCAATATCATTGATGGAGTGTACGATGTCAATAACCAAAACATAGAACATTTAGAAAACATAACTGAAATGTTGAGAGATTGGGCCGGAGGCAAAAATTTCGATGTTCATAAAGTATTAAATGCAATAGTAGAAAACATGAAGCTTAATTTAAAAATATGGCCTTTAGACATTCAAAATAAAATTTTCCACGTGTGGTCTGAAATCATAATGTTGTAGTAGGTTTTTTATATGAGTTATATATTTTTTTTATAATAAACATGGTACGATAGTTTCATAAGAAACGCTGACATTTTATACCTAACCATCATTAAACGAATCATTTTTAGTCTTGGGTCAACAGCTGGTACTGGTACTGTGTCATATCTTCACCCTTGCTCTTTACAAAATAAATATGTGGGCAGGCCTAAAATACATTACAAATAAAGAAATCGTATAGGCTGAATTAGTTTCAAATATACGTGAAGGTAGTAGTGTGTGAGCTGCACTTCAGTGTTAATAAAACTAGTATCCGCTGGCGTCTTAATCTATTGCATATTTTTCGTTTATTTTTCGTTGCTTACACTTCATAGTTTTAAGACTAAAGAAGAAGAGGCATTACAAACTCCGAGCTACAACGTCTCTGTCTGTTTACTTTTAAAGAATCTCGCATCCAGGAACTACCTATATTTTGAATAAAACGCCTTTAGGTAACTATTCTCTACAAGTTTAACAGAAGCATTTTCCCATAATATTATGGAAAACAATAGGGATCTCACCACAGTTTGTGTTATACAACGTTTCTTAGGAGTAACTATACTAAACATCGGGGTTACGTGCAAGTAAAACATCGGATGTTGTTTCACATGCTTACGTAAGTTACGCTTCTTCTATAATAAGGTAAGCACGATCAGGTGTGCCTGGAGTTGATGGAGCATGTATTTTGTAAACATGATAATAGGGAAGGCGGGCTCGTGGCTGAACGACGCCGATCCGATTTTAGGTGCCTGTTCATTCAATTCAACATAAAATAATTGATCGACTCTTCACGTGACCAGAGGGCGGGCCTATTTTTTGGCCAAAGAATCAGCATTGCCATCCAACATGGCAATGCTGCCAGCCTTCTGGGCACTTTTCCTGTTGATAGAGATGTGGACGAATTTTTTGACGCCCTCTAACCGTTTTCATACTTGTACATTTTAATTTTTTCTTACTATTATAGATTTGTAGTTTGTATATAATGTAAATATTCACTTGTTAGCAATAAATACACAAAATAACACATCTTAAACTAAAAGTACTTACCTAACACTAAATATATCGATTGCTCAGCAAATGAACCACACAGCAATGGTTGAGGTACTGGCAATCATCCCTGCGCGAATACCCTTAATGCAGTGACGAACTTATTATGTATACTAACATTAGGTTCTCTGTTCTCATGTTAGTGAGTTTGTGTCTTTTATAAGACTAAATATCTTTAAACCTATAACAAGATGGGATAAACTTGGGGAGAGAGGGTAACAGTTAAAACAAATAAGATCAAAGTTAGATACGAGTATCTCGTTGGTAGTAAGTTTGTCTAAAAACTATGTTTACATTTTTTGTAGCTTGCCTATTATTTTCGTCACGATTCTGAAACGATATACTTTTTCTAGAAATGACGCATGCTGGCTTCGAGTCAATGATCGCATAATGTATTTTATGATCCCATAAGGGTAAAAGCCACCTTAATATCCTTCCTACACCTCATATCTGCGGTTGCATCGCCTTCTTGCAATCGAAACTATTTCCCTCCGCTTCAATATGTAAACTCCCGCGCACTTGCCTTCCTGACGTACCAATAAACTTCGTCATTGAAAACTAAAATAGACACTATTCAAACAAAATTATAGCTAGCTCTTGGACTGCCCAAAGAATTCCAACTTAACACTCATCATTTTACAGTTCAAATTCATTTGTTACGTCATCGTCAGTCGAATCACGTTCGGAGCATACAGTATAGCTACCATTTGTAGGTACCTGTATGGAATGTGTTTCATACATCCATTGTATGATATTATGATTCAGGCTTAGGGTTATCAATCTCTCAAATCTGCACACCACCCAAGTAGCACAAAACTGCATTATAAGATGTCACAAGAGGTAACATCGGTAACTTTAGCACTTATGAAGAGTTATTACAGTACACTCGACCTGCAATAAGTGAAAAGTGAGCTTTCACCTGAATAAGAACGTTATTATGCGTCACGGAGACCACACTGTAACGCGTGCAGCGTTAATATAGGTAACAAGTTCAGTATTATACAGCTTTAAGCAATTTAAAGGATTTTTGTGGACTTTAACTAAGCTATATTCTGAATTGAAGACCACAACTGTACCCTTAGACCACTTGCATTTTAAGAAAGATCACGTGAGCTACTATAATGTAATCAGTTATTCTGTGGCTTCAAATAACAAAGATATAATGCCTTTTGCTGCACACAGTGGAAATTGTGTAATGTTAATCAGCTTGTTACACGCAATCGTATAATAGCTCTTATAAAGCCTACATGATTACTATGGGTGAACATTATATGATGCTAAGTTAAAGCAAACTGCTCTATATTAGCTCACATGTTATCCATAATCTCAGTGAGAGCTGAATACTTGTACTATCGTTGACAATTAATCTACTAATGCCGTTAAATAAGACCTTGAAGACTTCTTTATTCAGCGCTTCGTAGGTAAGTAGCTAATTGCGTCGTTTAAGATATTGTGATATGTGGAAATATAGAAAAAAGGACTGGCGGAATACGCCGAAAAATTCATGCAGAATATTTGAGGATTCTGAACAGAAATACAGATGATACAGTGAACATTGAACAGGCTACACGTTTTGTAAATAATGGTCCAAGTGTGAATGAAATTTTAGAATGGGAGGGTTCCGTATTCGAAAATGTTGGTGTAAAAGCATGACTTGAAGAGTTTTGACACTTGAAGAGTTTCAACACAAAACAAAACTCTTCAAGTATACAGCAAATGGTAAAAGATAGTGGTAACGTATTGTGCAGTAATGACAATGAATATAGATGGGCAGATAGATCTAACTTTTCTGCAAGTTCAGACCGTGACAGTAGTGTATGTAGTAATTATGATAAAAAAGAAAAATTTCGAGAAAATATAAGATAATGGGCCATTGAAAAGTCTAATCCGCGATACACACCCGACTGCGGTCCGTCGCACGTCAACTGATAGAATAGCGAGGCGAGGTGTGTCAAAGGCGAGGAGGGGAGGTGCTCCCGCGCCTCACCTCACAGGCGAACATTACACGGTCATGCAAGCGTCAATCATTTCCATCAATCATGAATGATGGTTGAATGACGGAATTTTATCGCCTACAATTTTCGTCAATCATTGCATTAGACGGTAGGTTTTTCGTCAATCAAAATTTTGTCTGTGGCAAAACTTATCGTGTAATGTTCGCCATAGACTCATACTCTGACTGCACTTAGATCGCGCGCATACTGTAGGTACTTAGGTACCTTACCTAAGTTTTTCATTTCACAATGACCACACTGTTTAAAAGCCTGAGCTTTTAAAAAGTTTTACCTAATTATGTCTACTTTGGTCGAGAAAACTTTGATACTTACTAGGTATATCATTAACATACACTAATCCAAAAAATATAGGATGATGATGATGAGCCTTAATCCGCGGATCCCTAAAATTCCTGCAGAGTTTATCGCTTCACTGATGATTACCTACAGTTATTTGCGAACATGTTACCCACTATCAAGCTTTACATGAATCTGTAGCTGACTTGTGTAACACAAGAACCACTCGTAACAGCTCGTTACTGATTCATGTACCACGAGTGGACACTTGAACAGCTCATGCCGTTTGATTGTGGTTAATACGGTACACATTGCTTGTCTGCCATTTTTAGATTCTAACCTATGTATACAATATAATAACAATTTGTTTTTGTTTAGTCAACGAAAATAACAACAGAATTTGAATAGAAAATGTAATGATTTTATACGTAAACAGCTTATTGTCAAATTACAAACGAAAAATAAAAAGACTTAATTTTTTATAATAATATCATCAACCTATTTTATACTATAATTTTCAAGTAAACAGTGATATTTTGAGAGCGCGTTAAAATATTCGTCTATAATTATATAGTATTCGACAATAAACTCTCTTTCCCATTCGAATTTCATGCGCATGGAGGAAAAACAAAGTTTTACTTATCGATAAACATTTGCCTATTTCCCACAAACACTTTACAAAATGGTTCACACAAATCATATCAAAATAATATTAAGTAGTAGGGTGAAAAAAAATCTCAATTTTGCCACTTGTGAATTGTCAGCTCCATAAAAGAGTTACTAATATCATGGAGTGTATTTTGTGCTGAAAAATAGGTAACAAGTACTCTATTATTCAGCCCTTGTGGTGTATAAAAGGTAACACATATCCTGATAATCAGTCATTATTCAGCTCTTGGGGCGACTGTTACCTTTAATAATGCTCAAATAACGCTGATATAGTGCAACCAGCTACATTATTCAGCTAACAGCTGATTAATTTGTGCCCAAATCAGAGTTATATCAGCTGAGTAGGCGCCTCTAACGCTCTTATTCAGCAGGTTTATTCAGCTGAAGATTTCATTGTGAACAGTGATTCAGCTACTATTCAGCGCTTCTGTGCTACTTGGGCAGGACATCAAGCCTGGAAACCCTGGATTTGGAGCTTGAAATACTTGAAACGTATGCAAATGTATGTATATAATATACAAAATCGTAGTAATATAGGAAATCACATAAATATCTTGTTTGTGTTGATGCCAGCTATTGGTGTTATGCGTGGCACTCGGAAAATTTTACGACCCGTACGGCTAAGGACAGTTAGTGTGACTGTGGAATCACTGTCAGCGACCGATGACGAAGAACCAACGCCATGGATCTATGAAGGGGAATCACCGCTAGCGTCGGATGACGAGGAACCACCGCCAACGTCAGTTGACGAGGAAACACCGCCGGCGAACAATGCTGGATCTAGCGGTTGCAAAATTTCACGACCCGGGCTACAAACGCCATCTAATGTGATTGACGAGGAAACACCGCCGGCGAACAATGCTGGATCTAGCGGTTGCAAAATTTCACGACCCGGGCTACAAACGCCATCTAGTGTGATTGACGAGGAAACACCGCCGGCGAACAATGCTGGATCTAGCGGTTGCAAAATTTCACGACCCGGGCTACAAACGCCATCTAATGTGATTGACGATGATCCACCACCAGCGACCGGTACTGGACCTAGTGGTCCGAAAATTTCACGACCCGTGCTACAAACGACATCTAGTGTGATTGACGACTATCCACCACCAGCGACCAATGCTGGACCTACTGCTCGTAAAATTTCACGACCCGGGCCGCAAACGACATCCGCAATTATTGCGATTGACGACGATCCACCACCAGCGTCCGATGACGATTAACCACCGCCAGCGACCGATGCTGGTCTTAGAGCTTGAAAAATTTAGCGATCAGGGCTGTCAAAGAAACCCGGCCAGAAGGTACCCAGACGCCCTCCAAACTGGGACTAAACCAGGGCAATCCGGGCGGACAACGCTATCTGGATACTGGTAAGTAATATTGCTATGATAGCTATGATTATGATCGCTGGAATGATCTCTTTGGTTAAAATTATGATGGTAACCATAAGGACGGTTTAAGCCATCCTGTCTGTAGGGCACGAGCCATGTGTTTGTAGGGGGTAGTCTACAAATCTAGCAGGTACGGTACTGACGTGGCTCAATTTTTTGGGAGCAATATTTGGGAGGGCACGGGGGACACACGGTGTAACATGTACTGCTTCATATAAAATGTTTGGTGTCTCTTTCGTGACACGGACAGCGCCGGGTGCCGCATTAATCATCCCCTACTTGAAAAGTATCAAATTATTGGTCAGTTAATGCATTACCTAATCTTTATAACTGGTTATCTGAATAACAACAGCTAAAAAAGCAAGAGTTTGACTAGACTATGCAAGTGGATTACGTCCCTTCATACTGTTGTGATCGATATTGCCATTAACCGTAAGTGTTACAGGAGTCGTTTTTCTCTCCAAAACTCATAGCAAGCCGTTATTGAAGTAGAAAGTTCTACAAAAAATCTCCTCTCCTGACTGGAGTCGTGTGAACGACACTTTAGACCGATTATGTTGTTAGCATCAACTGGGAGAACTGTTCTATATTAAGGAATGAACTGCGATGTTCTTTTAATGTAATAATGGTTATATCAACGACCCGAAATGATGGGATTGGTTATTAAGAGTTCACATTGAGCTACACATAACCACCATATAAAGATGTTACGTACCATACCATACAGATGTTAGCTGCTATTTACACATACATACCAAGAATAAAACAGCACATAACTTTTAGCCACTCGTGTTTTAATTAAAATACATAGTAATTTGTGTAGGAATTGCTAGTAAGTTTTGTTTACACTTAAAATAGGTAATCAAATAAAATATAACATAAGGTACACACGGCGGCACATTGAGCTGTACAGTTCCAGTATAACTTGGCCTCGCTTTGTATAGATTTTTTAATACGATGAGAGATCCGCGTAAACTGGTTTTTTATAGCTTGATATGCAGTCGTGCGTACTCATTCATATTTTTTCTTAAAATAACGAACTAGAATAACTTAAAATAAAAAAAGCAGCCAACTTAAAAAATAAAACCTATAGAAAACTTGTCCCAAAACAAAGCACTATGGTTATTGAACAATATACCTAAACGATATTATGATAATGCTGTTTTTGCATCAAACTTGCTTCGCGACATTCCTATATGCCGCGATTACGTCAGCGGTCCCATACCGGTAAGGCAGCGTACACACAAGCGGTTTAATGCAATTTGGCACAAAATGGGCAATCGTTAAGGCGATTATCGGAAATACGAAATAGCATCGGAAATTGCAGGGGATGGTGTGGTTTGCCAACGTTTAAATTGTTTAACATCGGATATTGGCATTGTCGTTTTCCACATATATGTTTACGTTTTATTTTATTAATTAAATCTTTTATCAAATAAAAAACATGTGAATGGACAATTTAAATAGTTTTGTTTTATTGAAAGTGAATTTGTGATGTTTTATTATTTTTCTCCAAAACAAACCGAATACTAAGCTTATTGACAAAAAACTGCTCAGTAAACAAAGTAATAGTCCAACATGTTTATTAAAAGAAAAATTATAAGTGAACTACTGTCTGCGCAACTTGTACGTCAGACTTTTAGTTATCATAATATATGTATAATGGCGTATAATTAAATCAACGAAACATAAAGGGTGTAAAAAGACCCTTAACGAAGCCGAAATGTACTTGTTCGTCATTGCGATCATTTTTTTGTTCTAGACCATACCTGGGAACCTTCTAGTTTCGGAGATATTGGGGGTCAAATTTCCAAGTATTTCACAAGTTTTTTTTAAAATACAAGGTTTTAATGTTGTAACTTTACTTAAAACACCTTCACGACCCTCGTACTATTCAATCCATCCATCAGCACAATGTTTTGAGTACGTTACATTGAGTTTTACCGTAAAACGTGATTTTTCACCCTAAAAAAAAAGTTTCCCAGCAATAATTTTTTTTGCGTAAAGTTACTTAGTTTGATGTACAGAATTCCTGGTTGACGGCTTGGTGAAGGGTCTGTTTACACCCCGTATTATTATTACAATTATAAAACATTGGTTGCTTTAATTAATTATATTAAAAGTCTCACTAACGTCAGCTCATGGTTAATCGATATTGTGGCAACCGCCTTATTTTCGCACCATAAAATATTACTATTCTAATACCTACTCGTTTTCAACAACGCCTTGGTTCCTTGTCTAATATATTGCAGCAATTATTTAGTTATAAGGCTGAATTCCTGAAATTCCATGTTGCTCTTAATACAGTATAATATTTTCATAGTTTCTAACAGGAATTTCAGCATTCAAACAGAAGAGCCAAGACAAAAACAATATAGGAAGGGATTTTTGTCTTTGCAGTAGCAATCACAGCAACCCAAAAATACAAGGTATAAACGTACCCTTCACGAAGCCGTAAACCAAGCATTCTGTACATCAAACTAAGTAACTCGACGCAAAAATGATTACTGGAAAACGACATTCTTTGAGGTGAAAAATCACCGTTTACGGTGGGACTCAATTTGACACACTCAAAACATTGTGCTGTTGGATACATTGCCAGGGGTCATGGGGGTGTTTAAAGTAAAGTTATAATATTAAAAACTGTTCTTTTCACCCTGTATATGTACACATCTACATAGTATTTATATACATCATACATCTACATAGTAGGTACGTATATACAAAGTATAGCAGACTTATATTTAGATATAAAATACATAGTTACAATAATATTAAACTGGCTCTCTGGCCTTGAGCGAACCCTGCGCTTGGCAAAGATTGTTCACCATTATGACTAAGAGAATATTTAAATGCTAATGGTTTCCTATCTAAATACTTGTAAGGAAAAAATAATACCTAAATGTGTACCTATCTATGTTGTTATAGGTGCTCTTTGGGATCGAAACATCGGTTTGAATCCTTTACCTAGCGTATACAGGGTGGGAGCGACACCGACGCGACGCACAAACTGTTACCACGTACCGTTTGTGCGTCGTTTTCCCTTCCACCCTCTATAATACGGCAAAATCATAGTTAATCTATCCAAATAATAAAAAATACATTTGTTAGGGAAATAATCACACTATTACGCCGAATTACCGTGATAAAATACATTTCAAACAATTTTAAACAATGACAAAACAAATGAGTTTTTGTAGCACAATGAAAGTGACGTCAAAATTCAAAAGAGTCACAAATGGCCAAGTAACGACTGTCCGTTTCACACGAGATAGTACGAAACTATGCTCGATGGGCAGGCATCTCTACTAACACGAGAAGCGTGACGGCACGAGATTGGTACAAGATTTCAATAACTGTCCAAAACTACAAGAGAAATGTACAGTGAGTCACACGTAAATGCTATGACTTTGATAGCGTCTTCACTTCTATGGCAGTAAGACCGTTTTTACAGTTCAAGAGTGACTTCTGACGTAAGTTGACTGTACATCTGTGCGCGCCATATGCAAATCTGCGTGATGGCTCAAAGTAGGTTATAAGCCCACGGCCGTTGCAATTTTGTATTTTTTTCACATTCCTCCTTATTTTTTTAATATGGCAACTGTTGAGCCAAATGTCACCTTTTTATATGGTAATGCTTGTGAAAATGTCACTTGAACCACGTCTTTGTGTTTGTTTATGTTTCAGTTGTATGACGTCGAAAGTAGGTTTACTTAGAGAATGGTATTTAACTCCGAATTAAATAATGAGATTGATAAAACTGAACTTAAAATGTGGAACCTAATCTGTTTTCAGTCTTAATTACATTTAATTAAAAACGTTATTTCTCTACTTTTGGTTAAAATTTCACGTACTCGTACAAAAATAATCCTCTGCAATGTCCGATGCACTAGCGTCCCCGTTTCCATTCAATAAAGTTTAAATTCCGAAGTAGCTACATAAAAACTATGTATCAGCACGCTAAAAGTGCCCTTTGAAAACCTCACCAGGTCACCCTGTTAAGGATAGATATTGGAGCTAGCTGACTGCAAGCTTCAAATTCTCAACTAATTGCAGTTTTAAACAGGATAAGATATAACTTTGTTACGTCATTTCGACGTATTTCTGTTTTAGTTACTTCGAGATTAAATCCACCTCCATTGGACACACTTATATGGAGTTTGAAACAGTTTCTGCTGCTCTGTCCCAACAGTATAGTTTGCAACTGTTCTGCTCACACTGACGGACGTGCGTTCATAGTTTGATAGACATGTGCCAGGCTGGTTAATTGGGCTGCAGACCAACTCGGTATATTTCCAACGCCACATGCTACGATCCATAGATACTCCTTTCATCTCATCCACGTTCACACATCTGGTCATACATGCACGCCGGTTGCGAGTACTACGCGCCTGATCTTTATGAAGAACCTCGGCCATAAGGTCAAGTCTAAATTTAATTTTTTTTTTAGGATTAAAGTCTAAGTCCGCTTGCGCTAAAATTTTACAAATCGTTTAGCACTAAATGCATTTAATGTCAGCATTAAATGCGTCTAGTGCTAAACGTATTTGTACAATTTAACATTTCAGCCCGCTGGCCCAGGCAAGCCGGCTGAAATGTTTCTTGGTTATTTATTATTGTGATAAAATAAAACTAAAACTATAATTTTCATTAGTTCGTAGAATCACAGTCCGTCTCAGTAAAAATCTGCTTCACTGGGTTTATTTAAAGTGAAAAGTTACGTTATAACTTAAATATTCTCATGACTGTCTCGGCGGTGCAGGGGATTCGATTTCCGGGTCGGGCAAAGTGATACCAGGAATTTCTCAGTAGCAGCCGCGGAGTCTGGTTCTGTTCCGGGTTGATGGTATTAGGCTCGCCGTCTTTTACGTGGGACTAACATAACTGGCGAAATGTGGGTGTACTATTAGGTACACTTCTGCCTAACCCTTCGGGGATTACAGGCGTAATGTGATGTTATGATGTTATTCTCATGAAAAATAACTAATTCGTACAACAAATCTATTATGAGGTCATAGTCGTAAGTGGATTTAATTTATTTTATTTTTATTGTAAGACATAAGTACTGGATGCTTTTGTTTTATTGTTCATTTCTGCGTATTCTAAGATTTATTTTTTATTTTTCATCAATATAGATCATGCTGAAACTAAAGCTGGTTATAATAATGTTATACATTTTATCGCGAATCTGAAAGTAACGGTTAAAATACTAATTTCCATTAGTTTCGTTGTAGTGAATCATAAACTTTTATATAAATGAAACTCTTTGTTCGTATATACTTATTATTAATTCATTTATTTCAGACATAGTCCATACACACGTTAAGTAATCTATCAGGGTTTTTAAATTACAACCGAAAATGACATTTCAAAAATGTATTGGATTCAATTTAAATAAGCTACCGATAAGTACTCATAAATCGTTGAAGAAATAGTTGATAGAAAATTCCATTTGGCCAGGCCCTCTGATGTACAGGACACCCAAACAATAACCCAATGAACGAATAATTCACCGTATAAATAATTCACAGTTCCCAGTCGGGCGTCAAACTGCTCGGTATGTCATGCCTCCGTCCTCCATACGTGACACGACCGCTTATGAATGACATTCCTCGCGATGTTGTATTAAACAATTGACAATAATTATCCATTGGATTTTGACGCGTTTATTTAAGTTATTCGAAGGTAGGGTCATCGTAGAATTTTTTGTGTTTTTTGCTGACGTCTTTGGGTACTTTTAATGAGTTAATCATAGTTTGGGTTCAGTGTACATTATTTACAAACTAGAATTTATATTTAAAGAATTACAGGTGACAAAAAAATCGTCCACATCGCTAGCACGTTGGATGGCAATGCTGCTAGCAGTGTGGGTATAGTAGCTTTTGTCCACGACTTCATCCGCGTCAATGAAACTTATCCTTAACAAGCAGCACAAGTGCAGCTTTACATTTATGCAAGAATTTTTTCAATCGGATCAGGAGTTTTTGTAGCAAAATACTACCAACATCGAAACATAAGAACTATATATCTCAGTGTAGACGAAGGTCTCAAATGTTATTATTTTACTTTAAATAGGTCTGTATTTAAAGTTCTATTCAATGCATCCATCAGCACAGTGCTTTGAAAACGTTACATTGAGTCCTACCGAAAAACTTGATACTACCCCAAAAAAAAAAATTCGTTTCCTAGCAATAATTTTTGCGAAGAGTTAGTTAGTTTGATGTACAGAACGCCTGATTGACGGCTTCGTGAAGGGTCCGTTTACACCTTGTAGGTCTAGACTATTCTGTTATCTAAAACAACCCACGTTCTCAAGGAATGCAGTTAACATGTCCAATTGTTCATTTATAAATCCAATCCTAGTTCACCAATCATGTCCGCTATTTCTCCCCCTCCTCCTAACCCGGCATTGCCGGCATTGATGTTGCTCGCCGGTGAATGAACAACAACAACATTGCTTTTCAAATGCCTTTCCTGGAACTTCGGCGGCTGTTGACCGATAATCGTAGGATGAAGTTAGTGTTTATGTTATGTATTGAAAGGAAACTGGAGCACTTTATTGTAACTACGAGCTGATTATAAAAGGGAGTATCCATTGGCAAAGCGCAAACTAGCCACTTTTCATTCCAAAAAAACTTCTTCAATGCTCATCTTTACTTTATAATGTCTAAAATAACAGGCTCTTAGATCCAGTGGACTTGACTATGAGTTGTCTATAAATCAATAAGAGAATTAATAATTAACAAACAAATATAGCGGCGCGGATCACATGACGTTCAACCAATCAGCGCTTAACAAACAAATATAGCGGGGCGGATCACATGACGTTCAACCAATCAGCGCGCGAGGTGCGATCCGTCGCATGTCATTTCACAATTTGACGGTTTCACTTCGATAGATTATAATCTACCGAAAAAGAATGCTTTAAATTATAAGCAGTGTGCTACGGTTCTTTCGGCAGTTTACAATCTCGCGAGAGAGCTAGATTATAATCTAACGGTTTTTATAATTTTACGGTGACGTATACACTACTATAACACTTTTTACGAATAATATTTTTTGTTTTTTTTTAGAGGAATTCTGATTTTCTAAAACAGTTATCCCGTATGCGACAAAACTTCAGCGAGAAGTGTCAGAGTGCCGTCTGATAACAAGTTGCAAGTGTAAGCTGCGAAGGTTCTTCTTGCAAGTTTCTATTGGAACTTCTGACAGGCATTTGTCGTAGAAGTTTTCTTGAATGTGGGATTGCGCTTTTAGACTACAGGTGCTGCTGTCTGCTATGTGATAACTGTAAGACATACCTGGGTACATGCATACCGATTATAACCTTTGTAGGTATCTTGAAAAGGTTTCTACAGATAGAAAATAAAATACAAAAACATGCAAATATTTACGATTACACTGGGTGATATGTTGCACGTGGACAATTCTTGAGGCGTGTAGTACTCATGAAAATTAACAACTTTTACTGTGGGACCGACAATGAAACCGCGAAAAAAAATCTGCTGCTCCATACAATATTGATTGGCTAACTCGAAAAAGTGTAGGTAACAGCAGATTTTTTTTATCACATTTCATAGTTAGCTCCATAGTAAAAGTTGCTCATATGTATGAGTACTTAACGCCTTTAAAGTAATGCTAACGTTCAGCCAATCACCCTGTATACACTTTTCTGCATATTAACTGGAAATGTATGTCATGTATTTAATTGTATGTGTAAATAAGAATTGTTCTGTGGTTTTTAAAGTGATACATAAGCAGTGGAAACCCTATGGTACCCTATGGCCGCGTTGTATGTGTCGTTATCTAACCCAAGCAGGCTCTTCACTGTGTGTACTTTACTTCATTAATTGTCACTAAATTGGCTTCCGTTGCAAGATTTATTTGGATGAAGTTATATTCTCACGTTTTTAACTTGTGATTTTTACGCGATCAGCTGTAATGTCTATAAATATCTACTAACTACTGCACGGAACAACACACGCGTGTTTAAAATTATCCTGAAAAGATATTAATATTGTATTCGATTTTCCTCAATAATAAAATACTTAATCATCCTGGTTTTACAGAGCTCTTTACAGGGATAACAATTGATTTTAATTGGCATTTCAGGACCACACGACAGGCTTGTTAAGGATAAAATCTGAAACAGATTTTAAATTAAAATCTGAAGCATATTTTAATTTAAAATCTGCGTTCTTATTGCGGCAAATGTGTGAAAAAATAAGAATTGAGATAAAAATAATTGTTGGAAGTGCTGACGAAAAGTATCGTTTATTTCTTCATTTGTATACAATTAGTATAGAGACCCGGAAGACGTTGGGTTGGAAGGCCTCCCTCTAAGTGGACCGATGACCTGGTGAAGATTGTGAGGATCCGCTGGATACGAGACGCACGGAACCGGTCTATGTGGCGATTTGAGGGAGGGGGTTTATGTCCAGCAGTGGACGTCTTTCGGCTGAAATGATGGTGATACAATTAGTACTCTAAATAGCTTTTTTGTTTAACTTTACAAAGGATTACAGTCTGACCTACAATCGAGATTGACTTTGAAAAGGAATCCTAACATTCCTGCTGGAAAACGTACGAAAAAAATACAGAATTAAAATCATTTTGCGATTCAATACCATTTTTTCAACAAGTTACCACTTTGATTTGAACGTCTGCCAAATGACGTTGATCTCGGAAGATCATTAATAAAAATCATTTTCTAGTAGTTTTTCTGTTGATGTGTTTGTAAATAGGAGTGAACTAAGAGGCCGCCGTAAGGAAATCTGGAGTTGAACAGTCTGAAATCGCGAACACGTTACGAGCTAGCGTCGCGCGTCGGTCGTGGTTAATGCCCCTTCGCCATGTAAATTAATTTTAGCATAACCAGGTTATAGTGTTCCTATCGCTGGGTTGTAGGAAGTTCCTCCTTTCTGAGAGAGAATGCCATAACGAGAAACGAGAGGGCGTTTTATCACCATGTGTTTCTTCACCGTTTTTAGAGTAGTGGTGATGATATCTTCTTCTTCTTAGTCGAAACACTCTTGTCAGAATGGTCGTGGTTGCGCAGATGAGGTACACGGAGAGATGTTCGGTGGGTCGTCGTGTGGACTTCCCCGAGGACTGCTTTGTCAGCGATGTGCTTCCATTTCTGCCGGTTGGAGACGTTGCGAGTGCACTGCACGATGGTGATGATAAAATTAACTAGTTAAACTACCACTACTTGTAGGTAGCGGCCGTTTCCAATGAGACCCATTGCTCTCTTCACTGTATACATCGATGATATTATAATAACACAAATTTATCATGTTTGACATATCTTTAACTGATGTCATTAAAGTTTCAAATCGCACAGCTTCTAAAATCTGAACCTCAGTTTACACGTTCGTGATTTATTATGATGAATGATTCCCTCGACACTCATGCATTCCTGGTACTTTGCTCCAACCGCGAAGTATTTAGCACGAATTAATTACTCTTCTAATCAAACCATACCGATGAACGACAGTTTAATAATTAGCTATGCGAATCTATTGTATGTTAGTCAGATTCTATTCAATTAAGTCAACGTATCACGCCTGTTATACCCGAGGTTCAGAGGAGTGGTTCGCCCACATTTCGCCAGTCATGTAACTTGATCAAGACTCCAGGCTGCCACTGAGAAATACCTCATGGGAAAACTCAATAACACTTTGCTCGACCTGAGAATCAAACCCAGTACCTCATTCTCTGCAGTAGCAGTTGCAACCACAAGAACAACGAGGCCAACAGTTTTAATCATGAGTTTTTTTTTCCAAAAAATGTCATTCTATTTTAAGAAACGTTACCAATGTTAACGAATTGTATACATATGTTCGAAATTGATATAAAAGTCCCCTTCGGGCAGTTCCTGCACTGACCAAGCCCCACCATTAATCCGGAAACAAAAGAACTATGGGCAGCCGAACAAATGCAAAACGTAAAAATTGAACCTCGGATTCGTTAGCAGAGGCAAACGCTATCCAATTTATGAAAAAAGTTTTTAATACCTATGACTGTGTAACCTGATTCAAACTAGGGCAATTGCATAACGGAATTATCAGTATATTTTATACCAATAAAATGTTGTTAGTGGGTATGAGTTTACAGTTTACACAGGAATTAGCACTACTTTAGTAAAAATATTCAGGTACTGTGAAAAGCACAATTTTTTTGTTATTCAATTTTCCTAAAAAAATCTATAGGTGTTTAAAAAAACCCGAACAAGACAAGTAAATGGCTCAAACATGTAAAACATAACTCCATATATCACGACTCCAATTCATTATTCAAACCCCTGACACCCTACGTTCCGAAACTCCGCTCAAAAGAGTGTACAGGTTCCCCATTAATAGCCCATTACCCTAAGCATAACATTGACCTATTTTCCGCTCCCCTGAATTTAAAACCCCTGGCAATGGCGTCCACAAAGCGATCGATAACACACGACTAAAGTATACTGGAAACAGTATGACAACGTTTTATTTCTTTTATGAATTTTAATGAGTTGGGAAATTAGTTAATTTGTACAATTGGACCTATTGTTTTAGTTCCTCAGAATCATTTATTTGTTAAACATACATAAGTATCAACATTAAGGATCTTATAAGTAATAAAGGTTCTTGCTATGTTCTGTCGTTACTGACATACAAACTAGAATATAAAAAGCCTATTAAAATTACAATGAAATAAAAGTCAATGGAAATAAAAAATCACAAATAAGTAAAGTCAATAAAAATTTACAAATAAAATTCCAATAAAATTAAAAATCCTCGTCGGTAAAGTAGTCGCAAGCGCTACCTATTGCTTGGTAAGAGGATGGTTCGATTTCCAGGTCGTGCAGTTTTATGGGGTTTTTCGCCCGTTTTCATCAGCAACCCGTCTGAATTCGTACCCGGTCGATAGCAATAGACTCGCTCCCTATGACATATGACTGAAACAACAAGCGAAATACCATTTAAATCATCGAAATAACTAATTAATTATTTATTGCAATACACATTTCTAAAACGCATACAAAATCCATTGTGCGGTTTCAATTGAGCCCGTTTAAATATTTACCCACAGATATACGATGTTATAATATTACTTAATGCCCCATGGAATAAGAGCAAGCGGTGATATTTCCATCGCTGGCGTTCTATCAGTCTGTAAATTGCTTACTGATTGCTGTTATACTGTGGCTGTTTCAATGGGACATTTTATGTCCTTTATTTTATGCATTTGGAAAAAGAGACAGGTGGTGTTCCATCCTGAAACCGCAAAATTAAAAAAAAAAAAAAACGAATGTGTCTGCCAAACATTGCTAAGGAGTGAGGAATCAACAGGCAAACTCATTTTCACATAATATAATACTTAGGATTGTAAAAGGACATTATGGCGCCACATGCTTTCGTTAATTACCCAGAAAGATAATGTTTCTGTGTAATTATGTCCCTGAGTTTATCCGACGCATTTGTTTATCAAAATTGGTTTAGTAATTAAAAGTTTAGGAATTTTAACAATTTGTCTATGGATTATCAGTACCTAATGATACCAGGACCAATGTTCTTAGTTAAAACATGGTTATTCAGATCGTGGATAACATCGATACGGTCATATTATATTAAATCTTAACATTAATTAATCACCACAACTTTTCGCAGGATTTTTTTTTTTTTTTTACCAGTGGTGTAGCATGGGTGGCACCCGGTGCGGATATCGTAGGTATCTCCCCAAAAATCAACCAAAAGTGTTAAAATAAAAACTAAAAGTAAAGTAAAGTAATGAACAATTTATGTTTTATTCAAATGTGTATTACAAAAAAAAATTATACATCATTTATACTCCTTTATTCATTTTTCTACACATATTTAACATTTTTAAATAATTCTAAAAAAAAAAAAAAAAAATAGTGGTCCACCGGTGTCAGGAGCAGGGTCTTAGCTACCGGTGGCTAGGCCTAGAGACAGGAAGCACATACATACATAATTTTATTATTAATATGTGCAACAAATTTAGTTCGTAAAAAAATTAAATTTCTTCCTTCTAGCTTTATCACTTGCAAACTCCGAAATCCGTCGTTGGAATTTATATTTTGTGTTGCTTTATGTTCTAACGTTAAAATGCCAAGATTGTTTAATCTGGTTTCAGTCATTGTAGCCCGCAAGTAATTTGTGATTAATTTTAATTTGCTGAAACTCCTCACATGCAGCAACTGATACGCATATTGTTATAAATAACTTTAGTGCGGATTCGGAAGAGATTCTGTAAAATTCCATTCCACAATAAATTTCAAATAGTCCAGAGTCACCCAATTAGAAAAAGTAACACTGACCGCTTTTAAATGTCTTCTTGTCTATGGAAGCAGAACAAACGAGTATTGCCTCTACTGCTCCGAAAAATGTAACACAAGTCACATTTTGTGGGAACGAATGTTGGCCACATATTTTTTTTTTTTTTAAACATTGCCCCACACTAGGAATTTCTCATGTATCGTGGGTGCGTTTACAAACATTTAAACTCACGTACACAAACAGCCAGACCCGGAACAACTACCTGTAGGCCATACAAATATTTGTTCCGTGCGGGAATCGAACCCGCGACACGCAGGGCAGCAGTCAATCGCTCAGCCACTGCGCCAACCGTGCCGTCTTGAATTGAATGATCTATACAAAATTGCTTTATTGTTTTTTCTTTTAATAGCTTGCACTCCCCCGTATATTCCACTCATAACTGCAGCATTATCATAACCTTGAGAACGTCACATCATAATGTCTAAACCATGGTTTCTTTCTGAAGTATTTCAGCGCTTAAATCAGCTGCTTTTTTCCATGTAAAGATTGTAAATCAAGGTAACGTTCAAGATTGAAAAGGAACAGTACATCTAATGTTTTACTTTTCCGTCATCGTTCCCGCTGTCAGTATGTCACTTGGTCCACGTTTCTTTTTTTCATTTATCGGGTCTTTGGTTTTCTTTACGGAACTTTGTGGTACTTTTAGTCCTGTTTTGAGTACTTTAGGCATAAGAACCAAACGCACAAGACGTTGTATGAATCAAAATCGATGAATGTAACAATTGTGTGTGCAGCGAATGTGAAGATGAGATTTTGGAGTCGGGCCAACTCAATGTCGACCGGGCAAATGTTATGGGGTGCGAGTATATGTAACTATCTTTGTAGCTATCTAAACGTATGTAACAGGAAACTATGCACCTTTACTGTGTAACTCTTTCATGTTCACATATTTACATATAAAAATACATGATAAACTCACGCCTTTTTCCAATGTGAGTAGACAGAACACCACCTGCTACGATCCTGTTAAAAATTCCGTTGATCAAGTTGAGCTGATGAACTTAAATTCTACTATCTCAATTTTAAACAAGTTCTAATCTTATACAGACGATTAAAGAAAGAAAATAGCACAAATTAATAACGACTGTTTTTCAACTGAGTTAATGGTCTTAATATAAAATTTTCAACTTAGACTCAGTTATAATAACAGTTTTAGTATCTTACTTTAATATTGTAATAGAATTATTGGGTTTTTCCATGACGAATTTCTCAGTAGCAGCCACGTAGTCTGGCTTTGTCGACATAAGCTCGCCCCTTTTACATGGGACTTAAACATAACTGGGGAAAAGGAAATGTGTTATGTTTTGTAGAGTTATACTGTAATTGATTGAGGTGCAAAACCGGTAACTAATGTGCGATGTTTTCAAGGAAACTCATTTCCAGTGTTGGCGCTCCCAACATTAGTTTGAGAGGAAAATGGAAGCTGATGGGGTGATAATAAGCTTCCGCTGCTTTAAGACTAAGGCAGGAGACAAATAGTTTTAATCATTTAATTTTCGTCTTACAAAGCTACTAATAATCACCAAGAAAAGGTTCTTCTATTGAATAAAAATCTTAAATTCATTTATTCGTTACACTGACAACGTTGTGTTTGTGAGTTTTCATATTCTTATTGAGAAGGGTCAAACTTGTTCTGAACAGTAATACAATTATTTGTAAAATTTGTGTATTCTTTGTACTACATTGTAACGTAATAGTTACTTATTGGATAACCTTTGTATCTTGCCTAAATTGTATTATACCTACTTGTGAATAAAATTGTAACATCTACTACACTGTAACATGCTGACTTGAATTACTGTTTATAACAACCTAAAACTGCTTGGTTCAGGATCACAATAACAAATAACATAACACATGTAATACTCGACGGTTTTTAGGCAGATATGTACCTTATTAGTACACCCACATTTCGGCGATTTATGTTAGGGCGAGCCTAATGCCATCAATCGGGCACAAATCCAAACACAATCACCCGCTTAAGCTCCTTGTAATAGGGGATTATTTTACTAGTCATAATGTAAGCCATCAACACCATTTCATCGTACATTAAAAAAGGCCCTAGTTTCGTTATCCAAAACCGTGTAATGGGCCAAAAGAGGCGATCCGCACCACGTACCATCAGCACCGTAACCAAAATACCATTGTGACCCACCAGAGCGGGGATGACGCAGTCCCCTTTGAAACCTCCTATTGTTTGAGCGCATACCTGGCGCTCATTACCGTAATATCACCACAATTATCACCGGTACTGAGGGACGGAGGTACTGAGGGCCTTTGTGAGGAGTAGGGCTATCAAGTGTAATTGAGCTTGCATGGTGCGAGGATACCTCCTCAAATCGTTCACAAGGCATCCATAAGAGTATCCGCTCTGAAAATGTGAGGTTTTTTTTGCTGTTGTCACAGGAATTTACCGTTTTTCTCGAGTTAGAAATATTGAAAGCCTTGTGTGAGGCTTCTCTATAACTTAAATAGGTGGGTCTAGAAGCGTGAAATTATTGCAAAAGAGTTCCTTTTGTAACGAAAGCGAGCATTGAAATGATTATTGAATATGCATCCCCTTAAGTTGTTAAATAGGAGATTAAAGTTCGTTGGGTATTTTTCCAATATAATTCCCTTCGGGCGCTTGCCACAGGTTCATTTCACGCATAAATATTTGAACCGATCGATATGACCGACAAATAGGTAGTCTGGACAAAGACATACAATTACTTTTAATCCTGGAAAATTCGTACCAAAAATTAAGCACGCCATAAGAAGTCGTGGGCAGCAGTTATCATAACAGCTACAAAAATATTACGAAAGAACTTGCAACTTACATAAATCTATTTCTAGATTAATGAGATAATAAACCACAATCAAAAAGGAGATAACCCATAATTAAGATTCAGGTCATCTATTTATAGTTGAAGCTATTGTTTTAACCCAGAGCGCCAGCCCTTAGCACACACATAAGGCTTAGTACACTCACACGAGCCTACAGTGTATTGTATGTAAGTATACGTTTAGTAGCCGATGAGTAACGCGTGAGTCATAGATAGGTAGTG
The DNA here is from genome assembly GCA_905220335.1 of Noctua pronuba. Taxonomy (NCBI): domain Eukaryota; kingdom Metazoa; phylum Arthropoda; class Insecta; order Lepidoptera; family Noctuidae; genus Noctua; species Noctua pronuba. The sequence continues at coordinate 1,357,690 of LR999891.1, read as the reverse complement.
TAAACAAAGTAATGATTTGTTTTGTTTGTTTATGCCTAATGCGCGCGGCCTCTGTGAGGGCGACGGCGACGTGTTCGTGTGTACTATGTTTTTAAGGGAGTTACGACTAATAACTGTCTTGTTGGATTCTGAATACTTCAAATATTATTGGAGTGTTTACATGTTAAGTCGTATAAATCGGTTGTAAAAAAAGAAGGGTAAACTGAGAAAAACTTTTTTCTGGACAGGAAATTTACCCTTAAATGGGTTTAAGAGAGGAAGTAAAGTTTGCATGAAAATAGGTCATTGTATCCGATGAAAAATCCTCTAGAGACGCGGTCGGTTAAAAATAAAATCCAATCACGCAAAAACTCATCAACCTCTCTTGGTAAACAATTAATATTTCTCATATGCCTCGAAATTTCGGGGTAAAAATGCAAAACCTCCCTCCCCCTCGCTTTCCTTTGAATCGCATGAATGCAGTTCATCATCTTGCTAGTTTGAACGAAATATTTGCATGACTTTGATATGCAGACGACAGGCACTACAGTTTCGGAATGCCAATGGATGTAATTGGGTTATATTTTGGTTGATAAACTTAAATTAAAATCTCCAAACACCATCGATCGATTCGAAAATAAGAATAGATAGAGCGTGCATGAGTTGCACATATTATCTTGCAATGATTATTGTTTTTTTCCCCATTTTTAATGATTAACACTCAATTATTATTTTTGTTACAGGTAAACGATTCACCAACCATCTTTGATCACGACGTTGGTGAGTAAATAGGAAGAGCTGAGCTCAGCTCTCCCTGTTCCTAGAGAGTAAGCAGCTATGCAGCATGGCATTGCCCAGCGATATTTTGGACAAACCCAATGGTTAGTTTTTAACCTATGGTGATATGTGTGCATTTTTATTTATTGCTGTTCTTTAAACACTTGTTTATTTAAGTTTAAGTTACCTTTACAAAATATATTTCTTTGATAAAAATAAATAGTATGATGAACTCTGAATACTGGGGAAGCAACGTAACAATTAAAAAAAGGAAACTCAGAATTTGTTTTTGAACGCGAGACACCGCGCCCTCCCCGCGGTTGTCTGCGCGTATGTGCAATAATTCAGGCATTATTTTAGGTGTCACCTAACAACGCGCATATTGTTGTTGACACTGCATTGCGTCAGAAAACTGTTGTGACCGATATCAATCAATTGTTATCAAGATGATAAACGTAATTTTGTAAATAGGTATCGAATTTTATCTCATGTACTAACAAAACTCTCATAAACTAAGAGTGACTACCGTGTTTCAGTTGAAATGCCCAATATAGGCGACATTAGACTCACTGTGTAACTACAATTCGTGTCTATGTAAACAGAATCATATCCCATTCTGGATTATTCAGCCGAGCTATTATTCTAGTATTACAATCATGTAGCACACCATTGAATGATGATTCTGCTATTAAGAAGCAGAATGTGTAAATAAGTATAGTATTGTGTTTCTGAGTCATTCATAACATCATTACATTAGTTATACTTATCTTCTTGAACTTATAAGTGGACTACCTAAACTAACTTACATCACCGTGTCATTATTTCGTGTGCCTTTCATCCAAATCCCTTCGATCAATTGCACCTTCTTCCATCGTTTTGTTTTCTAACGAACATGCGATCATACAAACTTTCACATCTATAATATTAGTAGGACAGTTGCTGAGGCTAGCTAGCCAGTCCATGTGGTACAGGACCGAGGATAGCGTAGTCATGGTAACTATTTATAACTATCGATCTTCAATTGTTTCTAGAACGTGTATGTCTGGGCAGCAACATACAGTATATCGCATCATTTTTATTTAAATGTTACACGCGTTTGTATACAAATTATCTATGATACGTGCAAATACTTACAGCTCACACGAATCCAAGAAATACTAACACACTAAGGATTGAATGGAGTATTATAATTCATAGAAACCCTTTGAAGTTTCAACAAGAAACTGCGCAATTGCATAAATAGCGGATTGAAATAAAAAATAAAATTAGAGGAGGATTTAAAATGAAGGGTCTCTCTGTAAGTCTCAAGGCGAAGTTGAGGTTCTAGTTTTTCAATTGAACTAGGTTTTATATAAATATAATAAATATGATAACTTATAATAATAATAAGCTCTCCTTAGGCGGTTGGATTAAGAGGGCCTGATTCAGAAGGCAGTACTCCTCGATACGGCTCGGATTGTGAGGAGGTTCCTGCCTCTGGAGCCCTTACCACCGGTAGCTTGGACACTTTCATATTTTTAATGTTTTTATATGTTTTTTTTTAAGAAATATTTAAAAAAATTAAAAATATGTATGTAATGTGAATAAAGGAGATGATAATAAAAATGATCAAGGTAGAATAGTCTTGTTAGTCATTAAATATTTATGTGAGATACATTTGTATTTAAATGTCTGCGTCAGATGTTTCAAACAATATTTCACCCGGGAACTCGCGTAGAACATCTATTGTCTTGTCAAAAGCCTCTCTCAAGTCGCGCCAGATATATAACCCAGCAAACAATTTCAGAAGGAAATCATTTTTCCTTTGTCCTTCACATAACCTTCCATATATCTACGCTATCTATAACGGCACTATTTCTCGTAAACCGATGCGATATACAATGAATCATCGCGGCGATTTCATTGAGCACAATAATATCTGAGAAACTGTGAGTCACAGCGTCAGCTGATTGGAGGAAGTATGAAATAATCATCATTTATATTTATTATGGAATCTATTTATGTAGCAAGATAAGCAGTTATGAGAGAATTATTGTATTGCCTAGTAACTCGGTTGTGGAGGTCAGATAGGTAGTCGCTTCATGTAAACTACTGGAGTTAAGCTGTTAGACTGAAAAACGAGCATCACTATATAGTTAGGAAAACGTTATGTAGGTTATCATTATGGTAAAAATATTAGCAGGTAAAAAAGATAATAGTGGGATTGCCCAGGGTGAACACGTACATTTAAAATAGGTAACGCCACTCGCAAACATTTAAACAATATTATAAGTACTTTTTAATAATAGATCCCGAAGCTATGATTACTACTTACCACGTGTTTGAAAATCAATTAAAAGTGCCAACACCATCTAGAAAACTGTCCTTTTCCGTTCGTAGAATATAACAATTGCTTTATTTTTACCTCCGTGAAAAGGGAAATAAATGCCGAAAGTGTGCGCCTGGCGTAGCTACGATACAACACAAAATCAATTAACCACTCGTATGCCGAGTATCCAGAAACAATTAAAAAGTCATTGTGTCTCGTGTAGATCTACGTTCCGGCACACGAAAGGTTAATAGCACGACTTTTCACAACAACACAGACTGAAGGATTCGATTACTGTGCCGGCCATACATTTTAAACTCAATTTTTAAATGTAAATGAAAAAATTGTCCATCCTACCGCTTTTCAAAAAAAAGGATTGGCTTTTAAAAGCTAAGTCGGGAGAGCTTTGTTTGCAGGAGCCAACTGGGCGCCAACGGGTTGCCATCTGCTGGCACCCAGTGGGACCCTGGTACAGCCAAGCTTGTCAATAACATTTAGCTTTTATACGGCATCAAACTTTTTCATTGATATTTTTCTGGTGGCCTCTCTTATACTGCCTTAAATCTCACATTTTAAAACATCGAAAATATTTTCGAAAAACTTCACTTTTTTAAACTATTTCATCATATTTCTTTTATAAATCAACTAGCTTTTGCCCGCGGCTTCACTCGCGTTAATTTAGAATTTGACAATCAATTGGGGTTGTAGTCTGCTTGAATAATATAATTCAATCATGATTCGACAGATGTAGGGCCATCAATTATCGTAAGAACGTTATTATTGTTATGTTCGTTTCTGTACATCTGACAAAGTATGTACAAAATTTCAGGATGATCGCTTCAGTGGTTTAGGCGTGAAAAGCTAACAAACAAACAAAATTTCGCATTTATAATATTAGTTAGGATGGTTGAACAGCAAAGAATGCCTCGTGTATAATAGAGGTTTAAATAAATAATTGGCTTTCAGAAACCGGAAATTATACAAATTGACGAAAAACTTTCAAAAATGAAACAAAACCCTTTCAGAAACGAGGGCGGAAATGAGTACCGTACCTATTAAAAACGAGAGAAGAATACATGCTGTGGCATTCAGGCTTCTATTACTGAGGTTTTCAATTGTTTTTATTTTAAAGAAATGCAGCTCCCGACCTATCTTGCTTTGTTCTGTAGTAAAGAGACCCTCTGATACGGAAACCGATACATGTGCTCGTAATTTCAAGCATGATGCGAAGGCAAGAGGAGCTTTTCATGAATGTTCTACAGCTGGCTAATTAGCAGCTAGCAGGGAATAATGCGCTGGATTTTATTTCCGAAACTTTAAAGTTGGATAATGGAGGTCGCTCTCGGTAACAGAAACTTGCACTGGGATGTAACATTGGGATAAAAGTAGCTGATTATAGGTTGTGGATACACGCATGAGAGATTAAACATATTCGTTTCATCAAGACATTCACAAGGATAGTGTTAAACCAAAATATCTTTGAATGCCTAGGTAAATTTAGTACTTTTTCCAAGAAGATGAAATTTCCATTTTGTTTTGTTGTTCACTGTTTTGTAAACGAAATATCGATTTACATAGAACCATGAATCACATAGAAACGTTCCCTTGTCCCTAGAGGGGTTAGCAGATACATAGGCATACATATAAACTTTCAAACGTTGTATCTAATCTCAAGGAAAATAGGATTACAAAAACTTGGGTTGTTTGGTTGAGGATTTAAGACTATTAACGAGGAATTTTAGGCCTTGCAACTTTTACTTTGTACGTACGTACGTTCGTACGATACAAAAAGAGCAGCTGTGATCTTGTACAACACAAACAACATGAATCGGCGCAATGCTACGCCGGCCTACAGACCGGACTAATGAACCCCTGCACCGAACATTCAGTAATGACTTATGTTTAAATACCAACACTGTTTTAACGACTAGTACACACATGGGAAACAAAAGAATTCTTTGTACTGCGATATGTGGAGTGCCGAACTTATTAACGGTGTGTAGTTAGTTGTACAGAACTTTATGTAACTGCTAAATGTGTTGGGCAAGAGATGGGATGGGGTATGGATGCGATAATGTACTTGGTTTTTCAATACTTTGACACGTCACATCATGTTATGTTTTAAAACTAGATGGGGCCGGTGTTTCGTACCGGACTACTCTGAGAAGAAACAGCCGAAACAAGCTCAGAGGTCATAGTCACTATTATTAAAGTCCAGATATTGCTCAAGTTATATAAGGGCCATGCAGGTTAGTGTCTGAGATGATCTTATGAAGAAAGCGTCACACAGATTTGAGTGGACCTGTCCAGTCAGTGTAAGCATTTGTGAGTGATCTAAATTAAATATTTATTTAATAAACTATTATATCTAAATATAACTTATATAGTGGAGTTTTACTAATTACGCTATTATAATTATAATAGCGTAATTTGTAAAACTCCACGGACAGAAACGACCTCTTAAACAAAACTCTTAATTAAAATAATTGAAAGCTTTAGAACCCTTTTCATATTGTTTTCCCTAAGTATATTTCATTGTTAGCATAAAATAAATTTTCCAGAAATAATTTTTTCTACTACAGTCACACCCAAGATTTCGCCTTGTAGCGCTCCGCTTTACCTAAAACTAATATCTATTTAAAAAAAAAATGCCATAACTTTCCAATTTCTAGCACAAACATGTTTTGCATCGAGTTAGGCAAAATTATTATCAAGAGATTTTCCGTCGTACAAATATAATGGCTAGGCCACGAGGTACACAGTGAAGCGACGCGCGTCTTTTAGTTAAAAAGGAGTTGATAGAGCATTCCACGATTCACTGCATCGTGACTTGCGGAGCAGCGCGTGCAGGACCTAAACAGGCCAGGACGCGCGTGTCCCTAATCGCATAGCCCGAGGTCGTGGACGGGGTCTGAGGCAAAATGGCCGACATGCGATACAGACGGCCGCCTCATCATCTTGTTTGTGAAACTAGGCTGCTGCTCGCTCAAATGCGGGCTCGTCAAAGATACTCGTTGTTATTATGGCAAGTTGGCCTTTAAAGTAATGAGATATTTATTTTATGAGAGCATATATCGACCATCGATTTTCTTGTTACGTAAATTGTGCAAATGTGCATGTGCATTTGTGACATTTTTATGTGAAGGTAGAGGATTTCTTGTCGTGGAACTTTAACAAAATGAAAACATCGTCAACGGTTATACTGTAAATACTTTGTGGTTAATTTTACATTTGGGGAGGTTTAGAATAGCCACTTACAGGATTTCATTTTTCACCGCGTTTCACGCAATCCGAATTGTACCTCAGCTCATCCAGAGTCAGGATGTTACCTGAACATAACTGCCTTTGCCTTCAGGCATTACAGACGTGATATGTTGTTAGTTCACGCTGGTACAAGAAGTATTATCATTCTTAAAATTCTTGTAGTACAGCACTAAAATTAGTTACTCAGCACATGAAACAAACTGGCACTAATCCCAATGATTCCACCGCAGCTAGATGAATTTGTCCTTACGTCAATACGGTGTAATTGCACACATTTGTACGTCAATCCACAAAGTCAGGCTTGTACTGTCGCGGGCACTAATGTGTGAACACTCAGCTCAATTCAAGAGCACGGTATTTTCCAAGTCGATAGTCGAAATCTCGATTCATGACTGTTGATTGACACCACCGTCGGAGTCACCAATATACTCGTATCACCGTTTTGTGACCCTAGTGTGATTCTAGACTGGATAAAAATAATTAACCGTATAGGTCCCAACCGTGACACAAAATATTATTTAACATTCCCAAAACCACAAAATAATAATTTTGAGATAACGCCTGTTTCAGAATCCAAAATTCGAATATGTTCGTAACAACTTAAAATAACAATAAACAGTAGGAGAAAGTCACTTTTTTTTAAATGACTACCGTATTCGTGCTCCTGATTGTACTTCTTGCTAGGCGATGAGCTGGCTGGATGAATAGTCGTTCCTTTCATACGGAATTAATAGTTTTGAAAATGGAATCTTTATGGCGCACGTGACTTTGGTCGTTAATGTACACCGGTTTTGATATCATTAGGTAGAATTTGTAATTGTCATTTGACAGCATAATGTGCAACGACTTTTCGGTTGCTTATGTCAACCCATTCAAAGTTAATTTTTCTATCGTCGTTAGCTCTGATGAATGTAACGTTGCCTGTGTCCCAGGTCCAATGTTGGCTAAATCCATTTGCAGCAGAAGCGTATGATCAAACTGCGACACCAGTTATTCGTTCCTAACAAATATAATTCTGACAACAGTGTTTAGTTACGTGGTGGGTATGGTACTGGGACGAAAGATACGGAATAATGGTAAGTAATTTTGGTAAAAAATTACTCGTCTAGCAAAAATAAACTAGTGGGTAGACAAGGCGTTTGCCTTACCCTTCGGGAATAATAGTCATGATGTTATTTGAAACATTATTCATGGAATTCAACAAGTAGATAATCTTATACTGAACGAGACTATTGGCACTTGTTTAACGTGATCAGATTTCTAGACGAGTATCTCTGCAAATTAAATCAAAACAAATATGTGAGTACAAAACCTCATATCAATATTACAATGCGAAATAGTTTATCAAGCCATTGTTCTCCAAAAGCATCGGTTTTCCTCAACTCTCCATCTCGCTCAATCTCTTGTTAATATATTTCTATCCTTGTCTCTCCAACTGGATACTTTAATTGATGTTCAGGGTTCATTAATTCAAACTAGTGTTTCCCTCTTCTGTGCTTGTGCGATTCCGGTAAGTTTGTGGCAAATCTTGTAACCATCAAGATTACAAGGACTTTTTAATGCTAGCTCTTAATAAAGAGTTCATAATATCAGTATCTTTGAGAAATTAAAAAAAAAGCCAACATATAGAAAAAAAAATGTTAGTTAATAACATTTTTTTTTCTATATGTTGGCTAAGATATTGGCTTAAAATTCTATCTACCCTTTTACGGAAACTCGGCGTTACATAAAAAAAAAGTAGTTGGGTAGAGAGCAAAGCCGTAAAACAAAGTAATTTTTCATGTAATCGACGCTTTTTATTACGTTCATAATGTAAAACGCTTTCGGAATCCGTCGACAAAGTTCGGCAAACTTCGTAATAATTAATAACCAACATCAAAAGAAAGAAAAACAAAAGAGTATTATTTTTCTTTTATTTGTTTGTTCAAAACTTTTCTGCGGCTATACAATAACTGTGAGTGTGTAGGTTTCATCGTACAAAGTAGTAAAGTAGTAATAACAAAATATGTGGCTAACCGTTCGGCTAGAAGTTTCGGAAGAAATCACGAAGTTTCCCTATGTATATTGTATGATAACAAAAAGTTCTAAAGAAATAAGACAACGGAATGGAATCATCATCTTCCTACCCTACCCTTGTCCCAAGTATTCTGAAAATCTTAAGCTCTTAGGTAACAAAATCCTTTGCTACATCGCGGACAGAATACATCTTTTTAATTCTCAATGGCAGCAAAATAGAGTTCATGAAATATGATTTTTTTTAGACAGTGCAGGAAAGAATAGAACAGACCAGTAGAAATGCACTGACAAGACAATATTGGAAACTTCTAAAAAAATGTTAAATAGTGCTCTATTTACGCCGCATAATGCTCAAATAATATTCTTTATTTACTGTTTGACCTTCCGGCAAGTCCATTATGAAATTCGCAAAACACACTAGATATGATCTAAAAAAAACAGCACTGTATTCAGTTTTGATTTGATTGATTCAAAGGAAATTCCGCGCCAAACTGGAAAACAGTTGTGCCAATTTAACAACAAAAAAAAACAAAAAGTTTAATTTGAAACCATAAACAAATCATGCATTCCCGATACTTTTTTGACTGAATGTACCTTTCACACAACTTGTAAATACCATTTATTTACACGTTGTAAACTCAATATTTCACAGTAATTCAATTATTATACCTGTGAAAAAACACATAGAATTTTCGTTCGTTTTTCCGATGGAAGTATGGCCGCATGCTGATTCGTATTGTTTGATTTTCACATTTATTGTGTTATTCGTGAAAAACACCCGCTTTATTTAATACATTATTCCTTTCGGCAGGAATCGCGAAAATGTAAATCAAGAAAAAAAACGTGCAAGAGTACAACTATCTTATCCATTAAACAGAATTTGCATGCCCAGTGTGGCATCGATCCGTCCATGCCCGAGAAGTAGATGTAGCTCTTAACGAAACATGCCGAATAATCACTGGCTGCCTCAAACCAACACCATTAGCTGCTCTATATCCGCTTGCAGGAGTGGCCCCCCCAGAGGTGAGAAGAGAAGTTGCCTGCTCTTCCGAAAAGCATAAGCAGCAGTCGGACAGACGCCACCCTCTGTACAATATGGAGACGTCAAGAGGCAGGCTGAGGAGTCGGAAGAGCTTCCTTAGGTCGACTAATTCATTAGTCGACAACAACAGGGCTAGTGAAGCAAAAAAACAGCTGTGGCTCCTACGACATCCCCCTCCGACACACTATATTGAAGTTGCGGAAAGACTCCCACCGGGACACCTGCTGCCATGGCCCACCTGGAAGACCCTAAACCGATTGCGAAGCCAGGTGGGGCGCTGCAGATATAACCTGGTCCGGTGGGGGTATTCCGATGAAGCCATGTGTGACTGCGGTACCCCAGAGCAAACTATGGCTCACCTCCTATCATGCACTATGTGTGGTTCCACGTGCACTTTGAGGGACCTGTCCGAGGCCACCACCAACGCCGTCGAGGTGACAGAGTTTTGGATAAAACAAATTTAATTGAAGGGAAAATCATCGACACGACGAAGAAGATTAAACAGAAGAAAAACCTTTTACTCCGGTTTACACTTACATTGTGGTATTTTCCCGGCATTACAAACAGCGGAGGATAAACCAATCCCGGATTCCCGGGTGGGAATGCAGATAGGGATTCAATAGAGGTCCTGATTACGCAATTGTTTGCCTCCTAGAGTTGGGAGGATCGAATTCTCGTTAAGCATTTAACGGGAATCTTTCCAATTGTTTGCAATGCAAGACTAATTGTGTTTTCTCGATTCGCTTGTTTTATTTTCCAAATACTGGTGGAGTTTGTACTACACCTCGTCCACCCGATCATTAAGGCTGAGTAAATGAAAATATTTCCCACTTCTTCAATAGTGTCGGTTCGTTGACACCTTTACAAAGGAATAATTTGCAGAGTGGGTAGATATTGTGCTTTCATTAATGCTACCCACTTATTCGTAAATACTCTTTTGTCGATACAAAACTACAATTTCAGTTTACCGTCGGTTTCGTTACCTCCTCAGCCATAAGAATGAGGAAGCTACTTAAAATTTATTTTTGTCCCTTTTGAATTTCGATACGAAAAATAAAGTATTTGGAAGGACCGTGGAAACATCCATCCATCATTATAATAGTTTCTCCATGTGAGGCCAAATCGGTCAATGCAAGTCCAAATATTATTACAACACACATTTAGATATCCATCGATTTGAAACACGCGACACAATGGCCTACATCCGCGATATTGCAAGCTGTCAAATATTCCACATTGTGCCATTTACCCTAAAATGCCCGGAATAGTCCTCACGTGCTGTCTGGCTGCTGCCCACGAATGAGGCCGGGACCAACCGCGACCGACTCGCCATATCGATAGGTCAATCTACTTGTTGAGAGATATTTGCGGAGTAGCTAGACATGTCTCAGGTATTTCTGATGTAGACCGTGTTTTGTTGTTCGCTCTCTTCTGACAGTGATGATTACATTGTTATCGTCATTAGCAGTGGTTCCCATACTAACAATTAACGATAACAAAAGCTGTTCAGCTGGATTACCACCTACATACTGGTTAATCTTTTCAAAACATAAGAGGGTCTAGATCCTTTTGTCTACACAAGTGGCGATAGCCGTCAAATCGTTTCGTATGCCTCAACGACTTTTAACAAGAATGACAAAAGCTATCTATCATTGATTTCGCAGATGGAATAACATTTTCCACGCTACCGCTATAGTTTGGAGCGTTACAAATACATCACGTTACCTCTAATCAAAGCTAAATAATTTGCTAATAAATTGTAAACACGAAACCGCTCATAATGTAGTTGCGAAACGGTTGAGGCATGATTGACGTAACGGAGCGAAACGGAACGGGATGATATTGATACGATCAAGAAACGAAAGGAAGCGAGGAATTTAAAATTGCGGAGAAGCTGTACGAAGGACTTGTGGCCGTGGATCATACTTACCCACCTTATTGGGTAATTCGTGGCCAGAACATGTAGGTAGATTGATAGACACGTGTTTCGATTGAGTGGCCAATGCCAATATGCGGAACGTTTGTTTGGATAAATAATATATAAATCCTGTTTCTTGGCTAGAAGCGCGTCTGAATGGCCTTTTCTGAACTACGTTGGGGTCGGCTTTTATTATTACTGGATGCAGTTGAATACCAGTACATGGGAGACTGCGTATCTGACCTCCACAACCCTACCTTGTTAGTGGTTGACATAGTATCGTGATACTTGGTTAAAAAGAAGTCTTTTCCTTTCCATATTACACCTCTCAAAAGGCAGACTAAATCAAACACCAGACACCAGGAGCCTCGCGGATTCAACCAACTTTTCGAGCCAATGGAGAACAAAAAATTCGATCAACAATATCAGAATTTCGTCTGCAACAGAGAAATATTCTTCCGCAGTTAAAAATACGAGCGGAGTTACACATGGTCGGGCCGTCGGGCTGGATCGCTCGCGTACGTTTGGCCCCGTTCCGTCCGCATTCGTGCAATAAACTCTTAACTCAGTCAGTACCGCCGTATTTTTGGATCTGACTGTGCCCGTAAGCAGAGGTGTACGGAATTACGGGTTGGATGCGGCAATTGGGAAATAATATGCCTAACGATGTCAAACGATGGGACACTCAATGTTGTGTCCTGCCTGTCCTGTTGGCTTCACGTTACATGCAATCGTGTCAAAATTTTGTTTGCTACTGACATGAAAGAATGTTGCGCCATTTATTTTATTGATAGAAGACAGGTGCAGGACGTTGAGTCTTGATTGAAAACCTTGTTTTGTCTTTGAGCTATTTGATTATTAAAAAAGAGAAAAATAAGATTCTACAGCGTAATCCACTTTATTTCGCTATGAAGAGTGTTAGGTAATATCAAGCAAGAAATTAAACGAAAAAACAATCTCATCATTTTAGTTAAGAGTTGCAAAAATTCAATGCCATCTAAAACTGCTAACGTAATTTGAACTTAATTCACCGTTTCGGACGTAGAAACTGTAAACAATAGAACTTTTTGCGCACAGTCTGTCGCAGAGGAAAAACTTTACTTTATAATTAACACAACCTTAACCTTCAGAGGTCAATTGAAGAACGTAAAAGTTACAATGTCATGTCCTTGATTTCCAGCTAGACATTTGCAAAATCAACAAACACGCTTAGGGAACCGCGTCCCTTTGATACACCAATTTATAATCTGATTGCAAACATAATTGTACCATCTTAAACAGCTTTACTTAATATACATGAGAGCATAGACGAAATGATATTTTAGAAGCGATTAAAATTATTTGAGATATAAAAAAGAAAAGTAAACAAAAACAATTATTGATGTGTCCCTGTCCAGCCTGTTGAAAGTCGTAGAAAAATACAAATCACTTGATTTTGCCCTCTGGGCAGCCATCCTTTATACCTTGATCCTTGGAATTTTTTTACCTCAGCACAGATTCTTATCTCATAATAAAGCTCATCAGAAAAAAACATCCTATACTTGGCTTACATAAATGCCTTCTCCAAATGAATGCTCTTATTGAATCTATGTTCTATAATTTTTTACCCGACTAACCCAGAAGGAGGGTAATGTTTTTTCCGCGTTCCACTTTAGTTTTGGGTACTAATGTGGTTTTCATTCACGTTCAGTTTCCTTCACTTCAATCATTTTCCATGGCTGTTAATAATACCTACTAGACATTTTGAAATCATCTTAATTAACTCATGGATAAAGTTGATATTCGTTAATATCATGGAAACATAGAGTCCAATAAAAGAAATTATATTTCCTTTGTACTATCTATGTGAGATTTCAGTGATTTTTATTGATATTTATGCATTCTGAATAAATTGCTTCAGATGAAAATAAAAGAAACATAAATATGTATTGTGCGCTACATATTATTTTATTATTCGGATAAAGATGTATTGAACAAAATATGGAAAACCATTACTGAGAAGCTTATGTCAATCACTGTGAAAGTCATTGCAGTAATATGAAAGGCTTCGAAAGCGATTGCCACTTGCCTACTAAAAAAAAATACTGAAGATATTTTTTCAAAAACCCATTTAACCCAAACTCATTTTAAAACAAGCCATAGTTCACATGGTTCGGTCAAAATCAAAGCTAAAGTACCACAACAAACAAACTCGTAGATTATTTAAACGTCCACAGTTGCAGTTTACTTATCGTGAGTAAGAACGCCATTAACCTATTTCTCGCGACTCTTGCACTAGCTACGATTACAGAGTGATGTTTGTATAGTATAGGAGCCGCTCTGTGTGAAGGGGTTATTGTAAGAAAAGTATTTATTTAATGTTGCCATAATGGAAGCAAATTGATTAAATTTTTTCTTGCTTAGACTCAAAATAATTTGTTTACCCTGTACAGTAAATATTTTATATCGTGCAAATGTAACTTCAGATGGAAATATTACTGATATGAATTTAGAAGCTTGTTAGTTTTTGTAATGTCTTTAACTATTTGTGGAACTTATTAGTCCGTTAAAAAGCTTAGGAATTAAAGGTTTTTTTTAGACTTCGACAAAAATTGTAATCAAATTCACCAGCCCGTCAGAACCAGGTATTATTTTTTAAAAACGCTGTCTAATGTCAGCTTTTAAAAACACTAAGACCTTTTAAATAGACTTCGCAATTACCCCCACCAAGACTAATCGGAAAACTTCACAGTTTTTAATATCAAAACTTTCAAACTAATTTTTTATCGTTACCGACAGTGACTTCAGGAACAAAGTCTTGGGAGCTAAGCTTTGGTTGTACTACAAAGTATGATTAATTAAGAACTTGGACAAGAAAAGGGAACTCAGACCATCTAGCTGGGACAATCCTTTTTTCTTTGTAAACAAAAATAAGCTGAAGAGAAAATTACTTACATTAATTTTATTCAAGCACATTAATGAATACTGTTAGTGACTTGAATTTAATTACATTAAATATAGGTACATAGTTTTCATGATAAAAATTTAAAATATTAGCTGCGATTGTGAGTGGTACTCAATTATAGCCCTACTTGAGTAGGTCATGCGTAATCGCAAGGCTGTTTTCAACAATTTTCTTTGCGATTACATAGACTTTGCCAAGCAGACGAGTTTTTCCAATTGATTACGAGTTTCCTTCGAAATCCTTTGGATTGCGATAGGAGGTGGAAACGTCAAAATGAATTGATATAAGCAACTGAAAACCGTACGCAGTATGAGTGCTGTATGTAATAAAAACACAAAACTTTATGAATCAGACTGAAGACATCTGTCTAGAAACACGGTTTTATTTTTTTTTACATCAATTCCCTACCTATCACAGAGAAGTTTAAAAAAACAGAAACAGCTCATTTCGTTAGTTGCTCGCAAAAAATACAGTCGATCTACTAAGGTTTTGCAGCCCATAGGTCATTTTGGTAATTGATTGTAAAAATGCAGTTATTCTACGTAATTTTTACAGCCGTCACCGAATCTCTGAGCACTTCGTATCAACTGTTTTAGCAGTCGCGTCTCAGTAAGCTGTAACCAGCTGTCCGTGGCACGTTCCGCTCAAATCTAGCCGTGACCAGAATCGTTGGAAAGGTTTCAAAGGTTTATAAACTCTTAAAATCGCTATTTAGTATGAAGACCAGTGTTTCCACCAAAACGGTGGACTTAAAACGTTACGTTAGAGGACGTAGGCAATTTAATACTAACATTCCTCGGCATAAAGTCAAAATTCCAACAGTGCAATATCATTAGGCATTAAGTTAGGGGTTGCTTAGTGTTAGTGAAAACGTACACGAGTTTTCCAGAATAATTAAATAATAAAGCGTCTCCGATTACAGCTTCCATGCTTATCTTCCCACACAAGCCCCTGAAATAGTACATTTGTAACAAAACAGTAATTAACACGGCTAGCACTAATTATATTAATTAGTAACTCGATCGCTCGAGTGTCGCCTACGTGCAAGTGTCATGGCAACCGCTCCCCCCTCCCCCACCCCGTATGAGGACGATGAGACAATAGACGCATCATTTTGCGATGCTTGGTAATTATCAAGAAGTATATTATGCTCAAGTGTCGGGCAGAGAGTTCACTGCCTGAGGTAATAGGGGACCTTCTGGGCATTAAATGACGGGGATGAATTGTAGTAATGATCTGATTTTTTTGGCACGCAACTACTATATATACGAAAAAAGGGTCATCAGTATTTCGGATCCCTTATTAACTTCGTTGGACAATATGTAACTGTTTATGAGTATTTTATTTATCACTATGACTCGATCAATCAAAATCTTTGCTCGTTTTTAGTGACATTTGACTTTTCTGCCTTCGATATCGATGATAAAGTGAGTTTCAAATGCGAAAATACCTTGTAGAAACGAATCTGAGACTAAAACTGGTCCAGCACTAACTGTAACTGGATTTTGCAATATTATATCAGCCTAGCTAACCAATTCCGAGTACATTCCGCCAGGATTTCAGCGTAAACCCGACCGAATATCAATTTTCTGATATTCGACGAGGATCTGACCTGAACCACCAATTCCTAGGCAATATCGAATGATATTCTGTAACTAAACGTAGCCCTATAAACCTACTATGTTACCAGCTTTATGTTATAGTGATTGAAAAGGTAAGATTTAACACGTCCTGACGTGTTAGTTTTCATTTTCATCAGTTTATCGCCAATAATTTCAATGTATTATACAGTATTTTGTAAGAAAATCCCCCACTTATGGGTCGCGCGTCGAGGGTTCGAACTCAAAACAAGAACTTTATACCGTCGAATTTAATTCATCACAATTGCTCATAAAATGGTGACGGAAAACTTCCCGAGAAAACAATATCTGAAATTCGAACACATACAGTGGACCCGCGTGGTGTATTATGGCGCATTCCCTCTAACATAAAATATATTATCAATACATTTTATTCATTACTCCATAGATCTATTTCATTTGTTCAACTAGCACTCAGGTTCACTCTGGGAATCCGTGATTCAATTTAATCTTTTTTCACAACATTTTTCGCTGAAACAATTTTTTAAGCACCGTGGATACCGTTGCAGGTTTTAGTTTTAATCCAGTTTCACACGTGTGAAAGCTGCTTTTAACTAAATTGAATTTCACAAAAGTTACAAACACGAAACACACTGAGTAAAGCTTTTGAAACGAGACCGTTGAATCATACCGTCCATGCTTTTATCAAATCTAATCAAATCAATTTTTTTGCAGAACATGAGTGTATCGTTTAAATACAGGTGAAGTTTTTGAAGTAAAAGCAGTATAGGCGAATTAGCAAATTATGGTCTAAGGAGTTAGTGCAATAGTATATTAGGTAATAAGTCAAGTGAATCTTTGTGACTTTTCGTTACTGCAGTCCTATACTAAAAGAAATGATGCAAATCAAAATGTTTATATACTTATTTTCAGAAATGAAAATACCGTTTTACTCTTTGGCTGAGTAGGTGCATACCTAATGGATGTAGGTACGTATTCTAGGCGTCAAAACTAGGGCAAAATATTGGCCGAGACGTGACCAATCATTTCCTTGATATTATTATCGCCCTACATCTCAACACTCGGGTAAATGTACGTTTTCTACGTCGTACGTTATAAAATACAGTAATAGGTAGAAATTTTTATCAGAAAATTATTATTTTGTACCTAGAAACCAATTTAAGGTTCGGTTAAACCTGTACGGACAGTTTGCGGACTCGGCTTCGGATACCGGACACTGACAGAGACTCTTCTGAAATATCTGTATGTGTCCGCCATCTACCCGTACTATAATAAGTTAAAAAAAGAACAAAATAACAATATCATGCGGTGTAGTGTAGGGCAAAAAAATGCGTTTAGTTTTAAGAAAAGACGTCATAAATCTAAACTTACTAATCAACCTCAACATTTTAAAACAGCTATTTAGTAAATGCTCTCAACTAAAACATCCTTTTTTTGTCGAGAAATGCATTGTTGGCCTTGACGCGGTCCTAAGTGGGTGACGAGTAGTGGTTAGGGTGTCAACAGACTGGCCCACTAAGCGCAGCGACACGCGATCACGTTGAAATGTTTACTCGGTCGGCTGCTCAAGTGGCTAATATGAAGTGGGTGTTAAGAGGAATATCTCATGCATAGATATAAGGTAATTAGATAACTAGTCAGCTACTTTAGTCTCACAAGAATCCCACTCAAAACTCTCTGGAATTAAAATAATATCTGCTTGTTCTTAAAAAAAATGATTTTTTATTTTCTCAATGGTTAAGGTGATAACTTCATGACAAAACATAGATTTACATAGGCAAAAATATGGTTCCAGCTTTCCGCAAGCCTGCTTGACCTTATCATGTACATAAATTAGACCGCCAGCAAAAAACGACGAGTCGCTGCGACAGATGTTGCCCAGACGTTTTTTCTGTCGTCGAGTGCAGCGTCGACCTTGTCACGCTAAGTGGGTGGCGATGAATTTAGGAAGACGACAGATTGGGTTTAAGTGGTTCCGACAGTTGGTAAACATTCTCGCTAGTTTGAAATGTTAATGACAGATTTTTGTTTGTCTATTTTCTTATGTATGAATGAAATGTTTGGATGGTGAGATAATTTGGTTAGACGATTAGCTTTTGCATGTAACTTCCCGCGTGGAGAGCGGAAATTATACTAGGGGAACGTACTATTGCGATAAAAGGTATGCCAGGTGGACAATACGACAATCAATGAAAACACTGGCAATACTAATTCATAGGAATATGTTTAAACTATCAAATAAACCCAAAATTCGCAAAAAAAAAAAAACTTACAGCAAAATAGCTTAGTATAAAACTGTTAACGAAATAGCCATATACCATTTATAAAATATTGGTGTAATTGGTACTAATTCGCATCAGGAATTTTGGCGAAGATTTTTGAAAAGTAGCGAGCTGGCAACGATTCATTAACCTGTCGGTACTAGCCTATTAATAAACAGAAACATCTTGTTGAAAAAATTAAAAATAATTTCGTGTCACTAAACGACTCGATTTCGATTGAATTTTTATATGCATACTCGAAACGTCGTCAACATGAGGAATACGAAGTTTAATGTATTGCCGTCCACCTAGTACAAGTCCCATTCCAGGTCATGTTCTATCTGTGTGTGTGGCGCCGTGAAGGTGTGAAAAATAATCACAAATCCCAAAGTACCTCCATCTCATCTTTATAGTATTAGTATAGAAGTGGCTTGATGATAATTAAACACAAATGCTAAGTATTCATCACCAATCGTATATTGTGCTGACATAATTTAATTCGAACCTCATCGCTTTAAATTTTCGTTGGTAATTTGAACCCGCTTTCGACAAAACAGATGCTGGTGGTGTTGTATATATTTGTATTTGTAGCGATGATGATAGATTTATATCGGCTTCTTGTTTACTCTCGCTCGAAACGTTATCATAATAATTATGAAAACTCTTTCCTTTGAGAGGGATTGTTTAACACTGCTCTCACAAATACACGATGTATTCTTCGATCAAGGGTATACAGCAAGTATCAAGGACGTTGACAATCTAGATCTACCTCTAAGTTTGTTTCGGCTGTTTCTTCTCAGAGTACTCGTAGTCAGGTACGAAACACCGGCCCAATCTAGGTTTAGTGTTTGTAAAAACCTATTTGAAAAATAAACATCATTTATCTAAATACAAATATTAACATAAAATTAAGTTCAAATGATTTTTTTTGTCCGCTTTGGGTAATTTAGGAACAGTCACAAATGTTGTATATTGCACTTTTGTATGAAACAGGTGTTTTTTAATAATTATGTTGTTAAATAGACGTTACTCGTTAGTGTTATTTGTTAGAAAATGTTATATAGGATAAACTTAGTGTTATTATCATAACCTTTATACAGTTGCTTTCATCATTCATCTTCTCTTAACTTTTCGTATATGTAGATCGCAGCCTTATTTAGACTCAGTGCGTACACGCTGGCAGCGCGTGTGAATGGTGCAAATATTTTCGTCCTGTCTCTCCGAGTGGCGAGTGAGAGTGTGACCTATGATTAGTAAGGGCTGTCATAAAAGAGTTAAAAAATCAGTTATAATAATATTTAAGCTGCATTAAAAGTAACTGGAATTGAGGGGGCAGCACGAGGGTAGCGCTCGAAATTAAATTATCTTAATATTTTTGCAATTAGCAGGTTATTGTCAGGTTGTATGTTTATTAAAATGTGATTTGCGGTAGTAAGAATATAGCTTCACAGAGTTATAATCATTAAAATCATCAACAAAACACTATTTCATGAAAGAGTCATTCAAATGGGTTAAAACTAAGAGGGTTGTATTGATGATTATAATGATTGTAATTCTGTAAATGCATGCGTATTACGGCCGAAAATCATATTTTAATGCACATACAACCTGTACACTGACCTTCAAATTGGAAAAAAACATAGGAAAATTTGAATTTCGCTGCCACCGTCTATACTTCACGTGACATCGACTGCTGGCAGCTCTTGAACTGAGTTTAAATGCTGTTGACCGCGTTCTGTTTTATCGGTGAAATTGGCCCAACGTATCGTATCGTATTGTATGCCTACCTTGCCATTTATTTATAACATAACAGTTAACTAAGATTGACAATGAAAATAATTCACACGGTTGGCCGGGAAGATAGACATAGCAAAATATATCTGCTACCTACGAATGTTGCTAAAATTATCTTGTGAATTGAATTATTCAAAGAATGTTGAATACATAAAATGCTTGTTCTTCATTCAGAGATATGTAAATCAGCAACTTATCGTACTCAAATTAATTTACATAGGCACTTGAGTACGATATTACAATAATTTGTTAGATATACATATTTACAGAATTTCATTATGTTGTAGTATTCTGACCGTTAGAATACTTTGCATTCAACATACGTTGAAGGTCTATTCATTACATAATGAAAAAAAAAAAAAGTTAAAAAAAATGCAAATAGTTTTTTTTTAAAATGAAATTTAGATTAGGTCTGTGTGTCCTCTCCGACTGTATGAAAACTCACCGAAAGTACCTTATAATGTTTGGCAATGGCAACCCTACCGGGTTCACGGCGCCATATTGCATGAGTCACCGACAGAAATACACGATAACAACGCGTCCTTATGATTGCGTTTAGTTTTGTTTCTCTGTTTATTTGATACACTGAGAATGTTAAGTATCTCCTCTTTCTTCTCAACCTCCAATTTTTTAAAGGAAACTTCTAATGTAAGTATTGTTTTTTAATACGTTTGAAAAAGTCGTATTTTCGACAGCGTAGGCAAGTTAAAAACATGTTACGCAATTACCCAAATGTTCTAAAAACTTGACACACCGAAATACGGAGCTCATATTTTCAACTATAGAGTCGGAGCAAAATGAGAATTTCGTAATAAAATATTGTAAAACCGCGCATGAGGCAGCATAAAATCTGCTGCGAACAGAAACCGCAGTAGCTCGGTAGATAAATTAATTATCCCGGCCTACTGGCATGGGCAGCTTTCATAATTAAAACACAAGTAATACGACCACAAACAGATACTCTTTGAAATAATTTCTAAAGCCTTACAAAAAATGATGTATCGTTCGAGAACCTTCTAACAAACAGTGTTAATTAATTATACTGACTTATTTATTATTTTCTACTGGCAAAAAATAATAAACACTTTGGTCCACCTGGGAAACGAACCCAAGAGCTCATGCTCTACAGTACACTTTTCGACCGCTAGACCAACAAGGTCACACACAACTAACCTCAGGTTAGGTTAGTTGTGTCTGTGTTAGATTATAAATGTAAAAGTGAGTTTGTCACGCATTCACGATGTTTTACTTAGGACAAAGGATACTTTTTATTCCAGCAGAGTTAGAAGCTAGGCTAGAGATAAAATCCTTCAAGCGAGACAACTCGTGGACAAAAGGCCGTCTACAAATAAATACTTATTCGTTCATAGATAACCTAAACCCATAAAAAGAGATGATCTATCATTGGAGAGCCTTCTTATAAACTGTGTTAATTAATCACACCGACCTATTAATTACTAAGTAAACAAACCGAGTGTATGGTTTATACTTATCTATGGCACGAGCTATTTATATACTCGCATGTACTGAGTCCGTGACTCATCACCGCTCGTCAGCCAGATAGTATCTTCAATAGTGTAGCTACTGACGTCATGGCTTTGAACAACACGTACTCCAATTTTTCTACTTTAAAAAGGTTACAGAATATTTTATCAATAGGATGTTATAAATGAAAAAGCCCGTCAAGCCGAGGTTTTCCGAGCACCACTCAGCTAGCACAGAGCGTTTAAAGTGCTTCTCTGTGTTTCTCGATAACCATTCTCTTTGTCAATTTACTCGGAATAGATGCTTTGTTAGTTACAGTGAACGGTATATCAGTGGTATCACTTGCACAAAGAAAATAGCCGCTACTGCTGCTATCAATGTCAAATTGTTACCTTTACTAATAATGTGCGGTTGACTGAAACTCCTTCTATTCAGGGTCTAAAAACCAACCGCGAGTGTGTGGTCTTATACGATACCCATAAGTGTAATATCGCAAATTAGAAACTCGAAAAATTTTACGCAAGTCAACAACATATCAAAGATTTTTTAATGGAAAATACATTAAGGTTTAAATTCTTTCGGTAATCACAATAGATCTAAATCTAATAGCTAAAAACATATTATAATTATAAAAAATGAGTAAGTATTTCAATTTTCAACCTGCTTGCAATCGAGTTCAGTTCGACTAATTGTAGACAGAACCCCGAGTTACCCAACTTCATATTAATTTGTTACAAATTCCATTCTAAAAGTTTTAACTCGGAATGACATTTAGTAGTTTCACAGTGGAACTTCGTTGTCCTAACTCTACACTAACCGTCGTTAAAACTTAGTGTTACTACTCCACGCATATGGGACCTACTCTGCTTTATTGCCAATTTCACCAATAAATCTGAGGGCTTAAAATGGCCGATTTTGAGAATGATAATAGGATAATAATATAAATCATGTTAAAATTCTTAAAAATTCTGAATTGTAACGTAATTCATATTATATTCAAAAGCTACAGGGTTATCATTGCTCTGATGGTGACAGCTTTTGAAAGCAGTTTTGATGTGCTGATCGAGTTCAGATTCGTTGGTGAAATTCACCATGAATCCTCGCGTCCCTGGGGTAAGGGGATTAGCCAGCCAGCTTATTAAGCTAATTGGCTACATGGCTATTATGTAATGGCTTTAACTCAAACGCAGTTATACACAGAACTCAGTTAGCCTGATTGTAAATTGGCTGAAGTGCCGATTCCATAATTCGTTGGGGTTTCCGGTATGAGCTCACTTTAATGGATTTGCGTGGATATATCGTGTAACGATCACAATATTCATTGCGTTATTTATATTATCGAGCAGAACACGGATGGATGGGTTAGAAGTTTCCCTGAAAACCCTTCAGAAGGAAATTGAGAAGCCAGTTAAAAAAAATATGTAAAATTTTAGTAAAAAGAAAAAAATGACAAAATTTCTTTAAAATATTTCTACAAATAAAATATTTATGGGCCTTTTAAAGTTGCGCTTGCAATGAGGTCACGTGACGTCACTTGACTTCATTACGGTAGTTATTCTTGATGTGTGGCTAACGAAGCAAACCCAAGAAAAGGCAGTTAGGTAGGTACTCACTTAACAAGTTAAACTCCTTTTTATTTCAGCATCAACATATCAAAGATATAGGATAGATTGACGGGACGGATGATGATATGATTGGACGGATTTGAAGAAAAAACCGACTCTCCAATACTGTGTCAAATATGTTCATTTTTTAATCTTTACGAGTTCTATTTCAATCGTCTATTTCTCAGTAATTTATGTATGTGGCGTATTTAAAAAAAAATACGTGTTTACTAGTTTTCACCTATATTTTAATAACGAGTATATCTCGTTAAATATAGAGTTATCAACATCATGATCATAAAACTTCCCCATTGAAAGGCGACTTCCCAATCCATCCTTATAATAAAAATGTATTAATTTTCACTTTGAAACTAAACGTAACGTTTCATAATATTATGGAAATCGTTTTTATTTCATCAAAAAACTTTATTATAACTATCTTTATGCTAATATAGAAATTCTGTTAATTATTGCCTACTGGGTCAAGTAACGCGGACCCTAATGATTGAAAATGCTACCGGTTTAAGTACCGAGGGACTTAATGTAAGACACCTATTGTTCTTTCCACTCACAACTCAGAACAAGCGTAAAGCCAGTTATAACCTCAACCATCACGATCCGTACTAATCACTGCTTACCAACAACCAACAGTAAAATTATCGCCAATTACCGAACCACTACGAAATGGCTTGTAAACTCATGACCTCTTTTCACAAAATCGGTTAAACGCCAGTGAAATCGATTTTCAGTGAATTGTAAAAAAAAGTACCAGTTTTTGTCCACTAAGTATTGTAGCAGACACAATGGGGTCTATTGTCCGAATGATGCGCACAGTGCTCCGAATTTGTATAGTTGTGGAAAAATAATTAGAGCATTTTTTGTTTTTGTATGTAAAACATGGTTAATTAATTATTTATTTTTGGCTACCATTATTTTGGTTATGGTTAGGTGAACAAAATGTTTGTGATCAACATTGGATTTTAATGACAAAAAAATACCAATAAAATAAATGAGTACTGTAAATTATTCGAACGAAAACAGAATGATGGAAATAAATAAACGTCGCTAGCCGAGTTAAAACGAATTCAGCACAAACATTTCTACATAACACTAAGTATTGGTAGGTAATTATTGGAATATCCTTTGTTGATTCCGTCAATTTACCTCAATCGTTGTGTTTGAACAAAGTCAACGTCACTCTTTATTTGATATGCATCAAACTAGACTAGATCAGCCAATGACTTTTATCGGCATCTGTTCGTATCTTATTTATTGATACAATTCTCATTTCTATTGCGTAGAAGGTAAAATTTAACTAGTCTTTGTTTAAGACGGTTTTTTATCATCCATCTTTACTTTTTGTCAAAACTCACACAATTACTAAACTTATACTGTCACTTACGGGATATCTTCCGTGATTGTTAATTATTTTGAGCTCCCGACATTTCGATGCTGTTGCAAGCGCCATGATCGCGAGTTGACTGGAGAATGCTGGTGGATGGAAAATAAACTGTTAAGAGCAGACAAATCTGTCTACCCTCTTTCTTTGTCTTTTGCTACGCGCACTTCTACTAAGTCATGGCAAAACTCACTCACAGTATCAGTATCATGGCGCTTGCAACAGCGTCGAAATATCTGGAGCTCAAAATAATGAACAATCATTTATGTTATAATAGAATGTTTCTATTAGAATGTTTTTCCAGCCTTCAGCTAAGGTTTACTGTCCTCAAAGAAACTGATCGTAATGGTTAACAAGCGGGTTTTCTTTCATTTATGATTGATGAGTTCCTAACGGGGTCCTATTCTTAATAAAACTTGCAACGTGTAACAGAAGAAATGCGAGCCGACAAATAGTTTTTTTTTACTGAATAGATCTGGCAAAAATAATCTCATTTTTTAACTGCTGACATTATTGTTAGATAAGGAACAACTCAACAACGAAAATGCAGACCTTCTATAATAAAATGAATAGGTTTTTTTTCAACTTTTTCGACATATTCTAGAACCAAAGAATTAGAAGCCACAAATCCTCACTGGCGCCCGTTAAATATTACGATGCAAGTTGGCTACATAGCAAGACCACGACAATTAATTAACAATATACCTACCTGTCTTAGCTTGACAGTTGCCTAGAGCATAATCAGGTTATAAGCTCATTAATTACAACCTAATATAAGCGTATCTGATTATTAAATTATCTCATTAAGGCAACAAATTGAAGCAGGCAGTAATGTGATCCTGAATTCAATCAGGACTAGCGTTGTGTCTGGCGAAAGTTGTTTTTATTTATTCATTTATTACACGGTGGATAGTATGCATAGTATCACGTAGATTACGAACCTTAAATTTCATAAATTAAACTTACATCTACCTTTTACGTTTATTTTTATGTTATAAGTTACACATACAATATGAAGAGTGTAAATACATCCTTATCGAAGCCGAAATACACTTAGTCTTGTTCTCCCCATCATTGGGATCATTTTTTTCTTCTGGACCATACCTGGGAACCTTCTAATTACGGAGATATTGGTGGTCAAAACCAACTTTTTCACAAGTTTTTTTTGAAATACTAGTTTTTAAGGTTATAAATTTACTTTAAATACTTCCATGACCCTGGTGCTATTAAATGCATCCATCAGCCAATGTTTTGAGTGTGTTATAATGAGTTTTATAGTAAAACGTGATTTTTCACCACAAAAAAAAAGTGGTTTCCCAGCAATAATTTTTGCGTAGGGTTACTTAGTTTTATGTACATAATGCTTGGTTGACGGCTTCGTGAAGGGTCCGTTTACACCCTGTATATTTGAGCTCTACTTTAACTTATTATCTTCCATAAATTCTTGAAGTAACATTTTACTAATCTTTTTATTACTTAATCATTTTATTTTTTCCTTCATAAAGTGGGGTTTGCAGCTATCGCTAGGTTTTATTTTAAATGCTATTCTTAAACATTTCTTTTGAGCAATAAATAAATCTTTGGCTCTACACTGTGTCCCCACATGATGATACCGTAGGCATACGCGTGGTATGCAGAGTGACCACAGTGAGTTTTGTATTTGATTTTAACACACTAAGCCATATGGGAATTGTGACAGTTTTATTTTAGTTTTGACAAAATGTTTTTTCAATTTCGTTTTTATATTCACACAGTACTGTGTATCCGAGGCTACCCCGAGGGCATATTTGCCTAACAAACAACAGCAATGCTTTTTATTCAACATTAATTGCGTTTTTACATTGTTGCATATGCTGTTATTTACGTTGTTGAGCAGATGATTTATCAATCTTGTGGAGAAATGGAAAAGAAATTTCTTGTTTAAATTATAATAAACTAGCTTTTGCCCGCGGCTTCGTTCGCATTAATTTAGAATTTGACTATCAATTCGGGTTGTACTCTGCTTGTAATATCCTCATCCCGGCCTAGAGGATACTCAGGCCTAGAGGATAATTCAATTACGATTCGAAAGATACGTGGAGCCATCTATTATCATAAAAACGTTATTGTTGTTTTCCTCGGAAACAGTACTTTTTTCGGTATGAAAGGTACTCTCTGTCCGTTTCTGAACAACTGACAACGTATATGCAACATTTTAGCATGACCGGTTCGGTGGTTTAGGCGTGAAAAGGTAACAAACAAACAAACAAACTTACTTTCGCATTTCTAATAGGTATTAGTAAGGATTGAAAGAGTGACCGTTAAACACGATCGTTACAATATTTGATATGGTAAAGGAGATGGTCTCTTTTTCTGCCAAAATAATTTGTCTTACGACTCGCGACTGCTAGTTGCAGAGATGCTTTTTACCAATCGAGCCCATTTTGTAGAAAAGTTTTACCCACACTTGATAGAATATCTAGCCCAGAAGGCTGCCCCATATTCCTCAAAGGCATACGATGATAGTTCACAGCAAGTTCTAAAATGAAATATAATATTCTTTTGTAACATTTTCCTTTCTTCCCGCTTCGTCTATAATTGCATTGGACTCGCTCAAAGCCAGCAAGTCAAGAGGTTCAACAATGCAAAAATGGCGGTGAAGCTGTCGTCTGCGAAACGCACCAGACTGAGCTACAGCGTACAATATAATATCGGAGACTTTTCAAGCAAAATGATTTTATATTGAAGTTGGAAATACGGCTTCTTGGATTCGTATTGTAGTTGTTTATTAAATTTAACTTCGGTTTATCAGTTACAGCTTTCGCCCGCGGCTTCGCTCGCGTTAATTTATAATTTGACAATCAATTCGGGTTGTACTTTGTTTGTGACAACATAATTCAATCACGATTCGAAATACACGTGGCGCCGTCTATTATCATAAGAATGTTATTATTGTTTTCCTCGGGAATAGTTCAATAGTACATAGAATAGTACATACCCTCTGTCCGTTTCTGCACACTAGACAACGTATAATATGCAAAATTTCAGGATGAAATGAAACAGGTTTATTCGTGAAAAGGTAACAAACAAACAAACAAACTTACTTTCGCATTTATAATATTAGTATGGATTTCCCTTAACACTAGTTTAACCGCACTTGGAGTGATACCTTAACAGCATTTTAACACAGCTCATTTACAAAACCATAATATTCAGGGTACAAAGGCGGTGTTATCGCTATAAGCGATATCTAGCAGACAACCTTTGGATAAAGAGAGAGGCAACGGGTATTATAACGAGTTAGTCTAAGCTGAGGTGTACTTAATTAGTACTTGGAAATTACTTTTTGTTCTATGTTGCTGTAGTAGTTTTTGTAGTGCCGCTACAAAACTATTTGTTAACTGCCAATTTAAACAACACTGCCACTGATTGATTAACTCAACTTCAGTTTCTCTAGTCGACCTCTAAAATAACTGAACCAAATTATGCCTTACTTTGGAAATTACTTTTCCGAAGAAATTCTTCACTTTTAAGTAATTTCGTCCACAATTACAACGGACGTGGCTCACTGGGCAACGCTTCGCAATTTGCATAGATATTAGTGCACGTTTTTTTGCGCTAATCGGGGAATGAACTGGCTACCTTAAGACTAATTGCCTCGTTAGTCGAACCAGGTCAGCTAGACACTGCCCAGTCTCAGACAAAAACTATAACAGAAACGGGGAGAGTTCATGCCTAGTTATGTTCTAAATAATAATAAAGAAATTCATTGTCGTTTAAGGTCTCAAATATTTTCATGCAAAATATTTGTAAGTAAAACGAAAATTTATTTTTTGTTTAGTCTATCAATACCTGGAGAATATTGCTTGTAGTGTTTTTTATTTCCAACAATCAAATCAGTGGCTCCAATTTTTCCACAAAAATGCTTACAACTTACTATATTTTAATGTCAATTGTTTTTTTTTTTGACGCTATCTTTTATTTTGTAGTTAGTTTAGGTTATTTTTTAATTTCATTTGAAATGTATCTCGTTAGGTAGTTATTATAATAGATAAGTTTATATTAAGGTTTTATCGACAATTGTGCCAATTTCGACCCCAACTGTAACACGGTGCATAACATTAGCACACTGATACAATTCACATAACATTTAAGACCGATAACATTTCTCTGGAGCGTGGAAACACTAGAAACTGAGAAAGGCGGTTGTGAAAGCCACTCGTGCGCAGCGGAAAGACGCCGCGCGGTATGTAGTGTGGCCAGGCGCTAGGCTAGCTGGAAACTTGTTTAGAAATTATTGTGACTAGATTTTTTGCTACGTGTGTGAAATTGTGGTCGATGCATTTTTGCATATTTTTTTTTGAAAATTGAAATTTGCTCGCCTTCTATTACATGGGACTTAAAAATAACTGGCGATATAGGGTGGGCAATTAGGTACACCCCTGCGTAACCCTTCGGAGCGTGATATTATGTTACGTGAAGAAAGAAATTGTAATTGTTAGTAAACAGTAAAACTAAAAGCGAGCAGTGAATCTAAACCATTCTAGAGCCGTCAGTGTCAATATTTAAAAGCAATGATGACATTGACAACTCTTGAACGCTTGTTTTAACGTGCTAATCGCGTTCAGTCCCAATGGTGGAGTCAGCCCCAAGTCTTAGTTGTCTCAATAGTGAGGTTTAACTGGAACATGTTCTTTTTCTTAGAGTATTAAGATGATGTTTGTACGTAAATGTATCACATTTCTATTATTAAATTACTGCAAGCGAGGTCGGAAGAAGTCGGCTAATGAGATGGTGTTACTAACGACTAGTGATATTTTCTTGTAAGTATCTGACAGTGAGGAAGCATCAATCTTTGTAGTAGTATGAGAAGAAAAAAAGTGAGAGAATTATAAAATTCTATGGATTCGTATTCTAAAAAATCTCAACCATTTATGCAAAGGTGGGTCAGCTAATTGCTATAACTCACTGTATCGACTATCGGTAAAATTTGTTGTTGATTTTTCGCAAGTTATCTAAGTCGAAAGTTATCTTTTTAGATTCAGTCAAACGGACACCTCCATACAATACTTGCTGAAGTACTCTTTCGGTATAAGCAGCCAGTAGGCAATTAGTCCATACCACTTTGACTGATGCTTAACTACTGAAACAAAATTGAGACATGACAGTTGTTTTAATGTAAAATAAAATCGTTGAAATCGGACTGCTTTGTAAAAAGTTATGCGTGGTCATTTACATAAAAACAAAAGAAGAACAAGAGTGGCATAGAGAACCTCCTCCTTTTTTTTCGTTGGTTGAAAAATGACAAAAATCTAAGTCGTACACAGCATACTTTTGTCTACTTTATATAGGTCGAGGTTATATCGAATTATCCCTAAACACGTAAAACAGCCAACACGTTCACAAACTTGACAATATTTTCCAATTTTCTATTGGTAGCAGAAATGGATCAAACACTTCGTTGTTTTCAGTTTGACTGACAGTTTACTGGGCATAGTTTGAACTTTACTAACTTTGGTCAGTAACGTATGATTGACGGTAGTTGGTTTGTGTATTTGACACACTTCACACGTCAATGTACGGAGGTTTGGTTCCGTTTCGTTCTAGGGATTTCTGGGTTAAAAAATATACGCCACGCTTTTTTTGCCGAAAATTGTTACCTTTTTTTGTTATAATTAACTGCACTAACTGTGTGTATGACACAATTATTTTTGAGATCGTTTATTAGATTTATAAGTTAGCGATCTGCTATTTTCGATACAAATGTAATTAATTAATTATTGCTGCCCATGATTTACTTTTTTGAGGATAGAACTTATATTCAGGCTATAGAAAAAGTGATCAATCTGTAATTTAAGATACATATTTACATTAATATTGATGATTCATTGAGACACCACTCCAACACCCTAATCATTAGGGTATTCTATTCTGCAATACCCTAACCATTAGGATATTCTAATCTGCAATACCCTTATTGCAGATTAGTCACACATACAGAAAATATTGTTGCGATAAAATAATATTCTGCAATCGCGAAAATTATTGTAAATACAGCATTGCGATGAACTTTCAAAGGCTCTTTTTGATAAATAACTAATTGATGCGAATTTAATTGACGGGTTAACAGTTTTTGAATGCCATGCGATTTTGTGAAAACACGTTTAATTTTATTGGCTTTTGGTTGGTCAAAGGATAAACTGTGCTTGTGTAATTATTTGCAATGTTTCTTTTGTGTGAATTTAATTTTGTGTGTTAATTTATTATAAATGTATTTTTTTTTTGTTGTTGTTTGTATTTCAGCATGTGTTAAATTTTTGCTTATGATGGTTTTAAAAGTAGGGACAGACCAATGAAAAGATGGATAGATTGAATGGAAGATGATGAGATGACGAGTACCTCTAAATAGCTTGAGACAAGGGCAGGATATTTACGTTGTACATTGTTACAGTACAATATCTTTGTGCTGTATCTACAATCTACATCGCAATCTTATGTTCGCCTTGCACGGTGATTGTGCCATGTTTCTTGCTGCGTATTCGTTCGTCGGGGTCACCAATTTGCCAAACTTCTTGGCAGTATATGATTAGGTATAAATGAGACAAAAGATGTAGTATAGTCTGGTTATAATTATCCAAAGGTGCATCTTATATACTAACGACTTCGTGACGATAACAGACAGTAGAAACATTTAATAGATATTGAACGTGCGATAAAGAACATAAGATTGCGATGTAGATTGTAGATACAGCACAAAGATATTGTACTGTAACATACATAATTATTTTGTACTTCGACCTTTTTCTTGGTGACGATTATTAACTAACATTATTCATAATGGTTACCAACACATTGTCACCACAAACCACATTTGTATGACAGTGCCGCCTCCACATTTTCCGTCAACTGGCGACGCATTAAATATGCGTACTGATGAGCGCACAATGGACGCACGAACGTTTGAGATTCATGATAAATTGTTATTAAGCATAGCTCCTGTCTAGAAGCCATAAGTTTTATTAAACACAAGGACTACGCGAAATCAATTGGCCGCATTGATTAGGTTACGTTTTTAAAGTAGATAAGCGTTATCCTTTTGTACTAAAGTGTGGAGGTCAGATAGGCAGTTGCTCCATGTAAAATACTGGTGTTCAGCTGCATACGGTTAGACGGGACGTTTTGGCAATAATATTTCAAGCATATCTGAAGGCCTAGGTAACGCGACATTCTATAAGCGAAACTGATTTAAAAATGTATTGGATTGATATAAGCTACAAAAGGTCCGAAAAACGAAATACCAAAGGCTTTGAAAGCGATTGTCACTTGTTTAGTCGACAAATCAATATATCACGTACAGGCGAGTTCCATATCGCCACCATTTTGTACTTTTTTACAAAACAATTTCATAAAAATGTTTACCATCAGTGCCTTCTTGGCACTGTAATTCAATCTCCAAAACAACTGTATAGCAATATAAGCTGCATATATACATATTCCTGTTAACATACAACAACTCCGAACACGGAATCAGTTCCCGTCAATTATTGCAACGGTTTGGTCGGACGCCTTAACAGTTGACACAGTGCAATGTACCGTAGTCCGCAGGCACCTACTACGTACTAGCGCGCCTGGAGAATGGTAGTACGCTTGAATTGGTGTATCTAGCTGCTCATAGTAGATAGGTATAGGTGCTATAGAGTGTGGTAACCGCACCATAGGCAAACAATAATACATGGTGTAAACGGACCATTCACGAAGCCGTCAACCAAGCATTCAGTACATCAAACTAAGTAACCCCACGCAAAAATTATTGCTGGGAAACGACTTTTTTTTTTTGGGGTGAAAAATAACCTTTTACGGTAAAACTCAATGTTACGCATTCAAAACATTGTGCTTATGGATGCATTGAACAGTAAACGGGTCATGGAGGTATTTAAAGTAAAGTAACCTTAAAAATTAGTATTTTTAAAAAAACTTATGAAAAAGTTGAAACTTTGACCTTTGAAGGTATGGTTCAGAACAAAAAAAATCGCAATAGCGGGGAGAACAAGTGCGTTTCGGCTTCGTTAATGGTCTATTTACACCCTTTATAGTTAGTATAAAATTCCACGATAATTGCTTGAACACACGTGAGGGCGCCGGTATCCAGTAGTGGGAACATTGTAGGCTCTGTGAGATGGGCATCATCACGCAATCCCAGTGAATGACATACGACATATTTTTTAAAGTTTGGTTCTAGGACATGCTGGTTTCTTCACCATGTTTTCCTTTTTTTAATGTTAATGATATGAATAACACCAAGATGTAAAGTCTGTTTGGGTTCGAACATGCGACCTAAATAAAAGTTCCAAGTCAGAGTCATAAATGTACATAACCCAACATTCCAAATCATTTGTCTATCCTAATGGTAGCAGAATTAACCTGTACAGGTTACCTACCGAAAAGTGTTTATTCGAAAAGCTTTGAAAATAATTACCAGTAGCCTACGCCAGTGCTTCAGAAATTCGATGTCCTATATTGAATTTCTACAAAGCATGCTATAAAATACTCTAGGCAGTGGATAAGCATGATAAGCCCGCTCAACTGATAAAAGTGGCAAGTCTGCAGCGATTTGCCGACACGGCTCCAAGGTAAGAGAGGATATTTCTTATGAAATAAAACATCTTAGGTTTAGAGACTCTGTCGGCATGAATCGGGACCTTAATTCAAGTGATACAAATAGAGGATCACCTTATTTCCAGTCTCCTCTATAAGTAGTCTACCTGAACTCTTTGAGTTGTTTAGTTTCAATAATATTAATAGAGCGACAAAACATCCTTTTTCCCATTGGGGTAGGCAGAACCCTCAGAACGCCATCTGCTACGATCCTTACATTCTCCTTGCGTCGTCCACGTTCATACACCTGGTCATACACGCACGTCGGTTGCGAGTACTACGCACATGGCATCGTAAATACTACCTGACTAAACTAATGAAGATGAAAATCACATTTGGACACTTGTTTTAAGAATCAATCAAACTGATACGGACCGGCTGCGGACTGCCCAGTGTCCGAGACACGGACGGTGTTTGTCTGGTGTCCGGAGCCGCGTTCACAATTTGTCCACACCTTGAGAGAGACTACAGACTAGTTCTTTTCAAAATAATTTATTTAAATAATTACTGTCGAAACATCATTTACATGAACAGTCATATACATAATTATGTACATTGCAATTATTACTTAGATTCCTCACAGTGCATGCGTTATCATCTCTCGAATGAATCACGTATAATTGACGTATCTCCGACGGCTATAAATTACTTGTACATAATATATGCCACACATATTCCTTTCACGATACATGCAGAACTTCTAATATATTTGCCTGACATGAATAATATTTTTAAATGGTGAACAAGTGTTTTACATGTGCTTAGTTCTTAAGTTCATATAAAGCAAGGACTCAAGATTTGATTATTAAAAAAAAAAAAGATAATGTGATACATGACTGAATGAACAAAAAAAACATTGAAAGAACACCCATTAAAATAAATACACTAAGAAATGAATTTTCAATTCCTACTTTAAAACACGTCTGGAATTTAATTAATTACTAAAAGCATGGGTTTAAAGATTTATATGTTGTTCTCAAGTTAGAATATATAGACAGAGAGAGAGACATCCTATTACATAGGACTTAAACATAACTGGCGAAATGAAGGTGTACTAAATACACCTCGGCTTAACATTCTAGGAATTATAAACGTGATGTTATAAAGAGCCGTACCTTTTCATAATAATTATGTAAAAATGAAAACGTCTTATGTATATAGCTGGTGTGAAAAAGAAAATTGACAACATCGATTTTCTTTTTCACACTTTCCTTCAAGAAAAACGATATTCAAACAAATGTCGTGTGTTTACAATTCCCATAAGAACGAGAGTTTTCTCACGATTGTGTCGCTCATGTAAGGTCTAATGTACCGACAACTATCTCGAAAGAAGCAGTTTTACTAAGACTTTCACGACACTAGAGAAATTAATTAATGTCTGTTTCGCTGGTGTAGTTATTATACGCGGTACTGATGAGCATGAGGCTTCTTAGTTCGATTTGGCGAAAGTATTATTGAGTTTTCTATGGGTAAGTTTGATTAGTAGCATACCTAAGGCTGGATCTGTGCTCGGTTGTTGACTATAACTTCCGTCCAATTATGTGGGAATTAATTGTGTTGGTAAGGGTGGTTACACGTGGGTTTTAGGCAGTAAGAGTCTGACACTCCCTCCCACTCCACCCAGAGCGGGAGAAGTCATTTGATGATTTCCCATCCGTAAAAAAAAAAAAAAGGGTGGTTACATCTGCCCAACTTAAGGGGAATTGCAGGCGTGATGTTATGTCAAACGAATTACTTAATCGTCGTTCGTTTATCATTAACTTTACGCCTAATCAATCACTAACAAGTAATTAATTAGGCGTTAAGCTTATTACTAGACACATTAGCTATAAATCTATCTATATTTTTAAAGTAAGAAACTGACTGGCTGACTGATTCACTGACTGATCGATCAACGCTCAGCTGAAACCGCTTGGTCTAGAAGCATGACATTTTGCACAAACGTTCCTTAAATGACGTAAGTGTGCACTAAGAAGGGATTTTTGAAAATTCATCCCTAAAGGGTTAAAACGGGGGTTGAAAGTTTGTATGGGCAATTTTGCGAACGAATTCGTGGGCAACAGGCTAATTAATTAGTTTAATTCATTACCCGCAATGTACAAGTCGTACAACTAAAGGTGTAGAAAAGGGATTGATCAGAGCTAAAGATGAGGCCTCTTTAAAACTTAAAAAAGGGCCAAACCCGATTTATTTCTCGTAAAAAGTGCCATTCCACAAAGAAGTTTTCAATCTAAAACAATAGCCAATCAAAGACCAACCATAAAAAAAACCAAACAATGAATGATTCAATCCTTCGAATCGCATTTTTTACACAATATAACTATTATGGGCTAATCCTACCATCTTCTTTTACACCTGTTTCCGCATTGCCAGGCGATCATCAACCTTGCAGCCCAAGGTTAAGGTTTGCGATCATAATGTCATAGGCAAATGTAACTTGGTGTCTAAGTTAACCGTTAGTTTAGTCGAGACTAGTACTTCTAACCTTGAGGGGGGTCGATGAACCCGTGGTTATGCTAGGATAGCACCGTAGGATCGCATTCTAAAGGGCCGTATGCACTAGTCGATAATTAGATTTAATGTGGTGTGGGGGTTTTATAGGATTACTGTATTTTGATACCGCGAAGGTTTAGTGGATCTAGAATTCTAGTCGACTCACGGGCCAGCCCAAGTGTTGCCAACATTTTGCACTATCGAACGATTGTCAACACTCGGTTAAACGCTAAGAGTTGACATTTTCAAACTGAGCATGAGGTCCTGGGTTGGTTTCCCAGGTCACGCAAAGTGTTAGAAGGTTTTCCATCAGGAATTTCTCAGTAGCAGCCACGGAGTCTGGATGTGTGCTCGATTGATGGCATTAGGCTCTCTCCCTATTACATGGGACTTAAACATATCTGGCGAAATGTGGGTAGGAATTACAGAAGTGCTGTTATGTATGTATGTATTTTAGGAATGTTATGTAAACACGAGGCCCAAATGTTCTGAAAATTTGCTATTACGCAGAAAATGTTTTCATATTATTAGTTAGTTAATCATTTCAGTTTCACTGAACGAAAGTTTTCATTTGACCACCATGATTTTTGGAATATTTGAGGCATTCGATCATAATTATTACTGTTATCGGAAATCTGCACTAATTTAAGCGTTAAAATAAACAAAATAACATTCACAAAGCCACTTTGATGAAGAATAAAACGAGGACTTAATCGTCCACGTAGTCTACGTTATATACTTATAAGCCAGGAAATAAAGGATGGTCATAAAAACGGGATCATCTTTAAATTGATAGTCACAATAGAGTATCTTAGCTTGCACTATGTTTACCGTTATGTCCTACAGAAGCCAGCCCATATGTTTCAGTCAAGTTTACTGCAGCCGGTACTTCTAAAATAATGGTGTTATTAAATTACTGTCCGCTATTTAAATCCTAGAGTATATTCTAATGGAGAAAATAATGTAGAAGTTACATCCCTAATACTATAAACGCGAAATTAAATCTGTCTGTCTAAAAGAGTGTCCATGGAGTTTCTTGCCCATTCTTCTCCATGGAGATCTACGCTTTGAAATGGGCACACACGTTATTATTATGCCTTGTGACTGGGACTGTAGCCTCATTCTTTTGTTTTTGACCTTCAAAAGTGCCTGTTATGGTCTAATTGAAATAAATGCTTTGAGTTCGAGTGAGTTTGTCTATCTTTTTGTCTGTTACATCTGGACGCTTTAACAGGTAATCGGATTTAGTTGAAATTGCGTATGCGTACCTGGTACTTGTCGCAGTACCTAGTACTTGAGTCCCATCCCAACGAAATCTGTTTATTAGTTATTTGTGTCCACCACCGAGGTTTAGACATCTGGTACTGTTATGCAGGCAGCCAGTGGCGTGCCTAGGGGCCAACAATACGGCAAGCCCACAAGGCAAGCAGGCAGTTCAGTAACCCGAACATCATATAGAGTAGTAGGTTATAAGTGTAAGCCAGGCTTGTAGGCTTGTACGAAAGTGCCGCCACCCCTGATGTAATATATCCGACAAATAAAGGACGCCACGTGGCACGTTTTGTACATACATAGTTCCCTTTGCTTCGTCTACATTAACACACGCGTGTGTCTGTCGCGAGTACTGCGCACCGCAGCGCACCTGACTCTTGTACGATACCCTATTGTTGCCAATGGGATCGGTGGACGTCCATCCAGGGATCCGTCGCGTTGTTTTCTTTTGTCAATCATCTTTCATTCATTTCTTTACCGTAAATTAAAATATTTATTTGTCTTTAATTCAGGTAAATAGCCCATTATTCCTTGACCTATGTTAGTATAATTGACTATCACTAAAACACTCAATAAATAACAACGCTAAACTTTAACTTTATTATACTCGGAGACGTCAAATTACTTTCTTATTTACTTTCCAGAGTCAATAATCGTGAGGTTTCATTTATCAGTCTTG
This sequence comes from Noctua pronuba, assembly GCA_905220335.1. Taxonomy (NCBI): domain Eukaryota; kingdom Metazoa; phylum Arthropoda; class Insecta; order Lepidoptera; family Noctuidae; genus Noctua; species Noctua pronuba. The sequence continues at coordinate 1,320,220 of LR999891.1, read as the reverse complement.
GAAAACCATTTCAATCTCGTTCCTGGTACTCGTCTCAGTGATGTGTATGACCTAAATTAAATATATAATAAATATATTTAATATGCAAAGTTAAACAAACACAGTAAAATAACATGACTTATTTTTAAATGCACATCCAAAAATGTATCACCCGTCAATTTATTTACATCAATTAAATATTTTTTACATCAAAAATACTGATTGCACTTGCACATGAAATTTACTAGAGCGTACAAACGTAATACTTGTGAGTATTAATTAGATACAGCAAAATATTTATGCAACATGTTTTCATCGTAAAAAAGGCATTGCGGCAAGGACAACATATGGCATCCAGACTCGGACAGGTTAGGTTCGAAGGGGACGGCGTGGTCTAGTGAGCGAACAAAGACCCCGTTATCCACTTCGAGTTAGGTTACTTTAAATCCCGCAGACAGAAAAAGGAGCCCCGCGTAGCCGGGCTACGTCGACTCGGTTTCACTTAAATAAATTGTCATATGCGTTAAAAAATTTAAACTTTGTTATACTTAACAAAAATGAATTACAAAGTTTATTATGCGCTAGTTATTATTAGATATCCGTTCATAAAAGAGCTCAGCTTTTCAATTATGCGTCACGAACTCAAATTGTTGCTAAAATAATAATATTTTGCTGTGCAATCAGTAACTATTTTGCTGTGCAATCAGTATTTTTTATTAAGATTGGGATTTTTTTTATATAACAAAGGAAATTTAAAAATTTAAATTCGCAGTTAAATACTAGTCAAATACAATAATGTGTGGAATAAGACCACGGGTTTCTCTTCGTAAAGTTTGCGGAATGAAATCCTATTTTTCCAACAGTTCTGTGAAACTGTAATTATGTACTTATTTATGTGCGCTTTTGTTTTGTGGTGTGAAATTTACAGTACTGAGTTCTGATTTAATTTAACTAAGGGAAATTTTAACATCAGTTTCTGATGTTTTGTAATTATACCTCTGGTTAATTAGTGTTTCAAAATTAATTTCGAATATTTATGTATGAAATTAAGTACTCACTCCACATAATTATGTTAAAGTATTGCTCAATTTCGACATAACGCAGTACATCACGCTTCAAAAGGGTTCGGTAGAGGTGTGAGGAGCTATAGTACATACAAATATCGTCATTTATTTTTGAGGCCTCTGTAATACAGGACAAGTATGAATACACAATCCGGGCTGTAATGACACGCTTACCTTGGAATCGAACCAAAAACCAATGCACTTCAAACACTCTAAGAAATGAATACATTTTCAAAACCACTCCATAGTTCAGGCCAAGATGTCTTGCTCATTAATGTCAGTTGGGTCTTAAGACTGCATGCAGTCCTTTGAGTACTTAGTAGACCTTTGTGTACTTTAAGTTTCAGCTTTAAGAAAGAGACTTCTCTTTGAAGAATTATAATAGCCAACGCTTGAAGAAACTTGTTCAAAAACACTTTGAGAATTGGTTCTGGACAAGAGTTCTCAGATTCACAACCGTCTCAAGGAAATACCTAATACTTATACAAAAACAGACCTACTATAATGAATCATTTGGGGGTTACCCGCCTTGTCCGGGTGAGCACATTCGATTCGGCACTATGTGTTGGACAGCAAAGTCGCCCGAAGCAATTAGGTACTAACATTTTGGACTGTCGTTCAGCTCCTGAAGATCGGTAAACCCCGTTGGACATCGCAGAATCATGTTCAGTTTGGCTCCGCATAATTCGGCCTAAGCCGTTCGGGTCGTTTTCCGAACGCTTTTACGTATTACGAATTTGTCTCTTGGCTATAACTCGTCATGAAATGGTGTGTAGCATACCTTAGAAATGCATGTTATCGTTTCGAAACCGTATGTGATTAAATACAACACGCGCACCGGACCCCGGGCGTAATCTTTTGCTTTGTTGAAACCTCTACGGTTTTATACCTTTAGCAATACCTTACGTTATGGGTTTAAATATAAATTTGATTACAATCTGTCACAGAGATAAACTGTGCTGTCAACTAAAAAGTCTGAAAATTATTTCATCACTGCTGTCAAAATGGAGAAAGAAATCATCGTGAGGAATTCAGTTAAGTCTAAAACTATAATATCGAAGACATAAGATGTCCAGCAACCCGCATGGGGCTCTCGTGGTGAATTACGGACCACTTCTCTTCACAGAGAGGAATTATTCGTGGCAGTAGACTGGTATCCTAGTTATCGTTATCTTCGCGCTCTTGTCCCATATTCCTTTGGGTCGGTACAACACGTTTTTAGTCAGCTATTATTAACCGACTTCAAAAAAGGAGGAGAGGTTCTCAATTCGTCGGAATCTTATCACTTCACACAATCCTTCCATCTTTTCATTGGCATTCCTTTTTCTCTACAACATTTATATTTATTACTCTAAGTCACATACTTAATTATGTTTCATCACTTGTCTTAGTCAACAAGGCATCCTTAAGGATAACTCAACAAGTCGAAAAATAACAGACCACCATCTAACCAGCATTTCTCTTCCAGACATGTTACGAGATGGAGAGGTATCTTCGGGAGGAGCCACGCAAACGCCGCGAGTCCTCCCAAGAAGAGGAGTGGGCGCGGTCGTCCCCCAACACCGTGACCCCATCACCCCCCGCCTCGCCGCCGTCACCCCCGGCCACGACCACCACCTTCGCCTTCATCACCACGGTGAAGTGCGAGCCGCCCAGCGATTCAGAATATGAAATCAGCCCTGGTATGTCAATCCGTAGGTGACTTGTGCCTCTAGAGGGTCAGGAACTTATAAGAGTTCAATTTCTAGTTACAAGTAACACCCACATTTCGCCAGTTATTTTTAAGTCCCATGAATTATAATGTAGTATAGTATTATAGATCATCAAACGCAAAATGATCAGTGCTTAGATTAAAGTACACTAAAACCATTACAAAGCTCTTTTTCAACATAGTTAAATGTATGAGTGCAATTGGCAATCCCCGACAGAGATATCTTCCAGATAATGTTTGGTTGGACTGAATCGTTTTAAGTAAACAATAATTAGAAGTCCGTGGTGTTGTCTTAGTCAGTGTTTCCATTGCCAAAAAAACCTTATTACTTAACGCTTGTTCTTTTAATCTGCCCCCACTTGAGCGATTCTATCTCACACTTCCACTAACACTATTCCAGAGGAACCACCGTCTACTCCAAGCCCGGTACCGATGCCGATGCAGCACCTGATCCCGCGCAAGCCGGTGCCCATGACTCGCCACCACCCGCACCCACACTCCGCGGACCCTCGCCGGCGCGTGCACCGCTGCGAGTTCCCGGCCTGCGACAAGGTCTACACCAAGAGCTCGCACCTCAAAGCTCACAAGAGGACGCATACTGGTCAGTATCTTGGATTCTTACGTGGTGAAAGATGCGCAACATTGTTACTGACTGCATCAGCACAAAATCTGGTAACAGTGTAAAACCAGGTTGCTATGATTTGCAGATTCCAGATTTAGTGCTGATATGAGCTGCCAAAGACATGTCGTGTATCATGTCGTACACAAACTACATCCAATGTTATCACTCATCAATTCTTGCTTACCTCTATTGTCAGCATCAGCTCTTGTTGTTGTTACAACGCTGCGCATTTTTATTTTTATTCTTAAGTATTTTATTGGTGTCTAATTTTACTGCCTAGCCATTTTTATAAGTTCGTGTTTGATTACTTGTAGTATGTAGTGTATTATAAGGTAGGTGCTTTTTTATGTTTTAAATCCGATAATCTACTTTTAACATACTATATGCTATCCGTTTTATTTTACCTACCACCGACCTCATCAAGTTTCTAAAATATGTATCTTTCTGTAAATGTGTTGATAAAAACCAATTTGAAGAAAAAAAAACCATTTCACCGAAATCTTACTTAAAACATAAGCTCTGCTGGCCTTCGTTAACAAACCTGACCTCATTCAGGCCACGGTCCGCCTCGGTCCGCCTCGGTTCGCATGCTACACCGATGCGATGGTAGCCGAGTAACCGACAATCCTTTAATCCTATCCGCGGTTCCCGGATCGATATTATACCTCAATCGTGTGAAGTACTTGTGGATTCGGTCCACCGACGTTACAGTACAAGTAATGTGAAATCACGATGATTACAAAAATAATATATGAAATCGTGTGCAGATAGATAAATAAAAAAACCTTATGAGTACCTATTTTGAGTCATTTAAAACTAAGATAATAAAATATGTTCGGAAGTTAGCAGTCTAGATAGGTACGTATCTACAAAACATTCCCACAGTCTGACGGAATAACTCGAAATACATTGACAACACATTTCACGATCATTAAACGTCTTTGAAAGCATCAGATGACTCATAACCGAGTCATCTGAGCGAACGATTTCCCATAATCGTAAGACTCCATTCTAGCGTTTCATCTCTTCAACAATGCTTTATTTTAACACTGTCCGGGAAATAAAACTAACTAGGACACGCGATGTTATTGTAATTTCACAGAGCAATGTACTAACAAGCAATTTACGACATCTGTCGGTGCTGGCTGAAACAAAGTTGTGCTGCCTGCACACGATTGAGAATAACACCATCTAGCGGATAATACGGAAAACCGGCGTAGAGTTCAGTCTGTTCAACCCTTACTTCAAATTTCCGCGCTGTGATTGTTGTTAGATAGCGTAATAATAATTATCTGAAGTTTCATTTAAAAAAAATCAACGGAATCCGCTGTTTTAAGTTTGTGACGTATTGTAAGGAAAATTCCAAGTAAAATGCAGTAGGACGTGTTTCAAATTTGTCATTACGGCCATCTGTCGTTACCGGATGGAACAAGGTTGTGTTGCAAAAGCAAGATTAAGAATAGCGTCATCAAGCGGAGGTTTTGGGATACGGGGGAACAGCCCACTCTGCTCGACTGTGCACTAAACATTTCGCACTGCAGTTGATACTAGATAGCGTTAAAATACAACTTTCTACCTGCGATTAAAGTTTTACTAAATACCTACAGAGGGCGCTGTTTTATGTTTGTACCTTTCTACAAACGCACAAGGGTAACCTACCCCTTGTTCGCATCACCAAGTGAATGTAGACCGAACTACTGTGTACCGAGTCTTTGCGTTTTGCATCTATTTACCTCAGATTGAATCTAGATGGCGCAGTTATCAATTTATGTTTAGGTAGCAAATACAAACAAAAGTAATTACATCTTTTTAAAAACATAATTGTTGACAAAATTCATCGTAAATTGTCATCGTTTAATCACACCTATTTTTGTACACACAGCTACACAAAATATGCATATAAAAGGCGAAAAGATACGTAATTCTACTAACGCTTGCGCACTACTAGATCATACAATATTGATATTGCTGAGCACTTTTAATAAATAGGTTCCAGATCGATCAGATCAGAGGAGTATTACACCACTTTTGACAGGTAATAATGTTAGTATTGAAACATTGTAAAGAGTTGTAGAGAGAGATTGTAGAGAGACTATACATACCTATCGATACTTCAGTTTTTTAGTAGGTAGCTTAACACTTTCGCTGCCCAACACCCCGCGTAATATGGACTTTGGACTCATATGCTGGGTGCTGGGCAGCGAAAGTGTTAAATAGGACAAGTGATGGTTTTTTTTTACCACAAAGATAATTCGTGATTTCTCTAATTACTAAGTTATTATGTACTGCAATATTATGTTCCTAAGAGCCTTATTATACACCTGTTTGATATCATTACCGTAAGTAGAGCAGGATCGGTAAAATCTTTTCGAGATAGGTATACAATGTGTAATGGAATCCACTGACTACGTGCAAATGGGTCATTGAACAGTCAACCGCACATAAGACATCAGTGGTAACTTTTGTGCTACTAAAATCCACCCTTACTGCTACGACATAAAGACTATGTCTACGTCATAATTTGACGTAGAGAGTGCCTTTATTCCGTAGCAGTAAGAGCGATTTTCGTAGCGCGAGGGATGTGAAATGTTCTCTCAAATATGAATAAAATTTGCTATGAGCTGCTCTAAATATTTTACTCGCGTAACTCGACACAAAATAGGGAACAGAGGTACTAGCACGACTGCGCGATGTTTATATAAGCGATATTAAAATTAAAAATAACTATTTTCCTGTAAAATATTTCCTGCAATTTAAGAATTTATCCCTACCGTTGCTCGAGCCACCCCGCGATTCTGAACCAGTAGTTTTAAATCAGCCCCTAAATAATGATCTCACTCAGATCCAGCCTGTCCTTTTGCTGCCCTCCCTAGCGACGCCCTAAGCCGAGGCTCGTACCCCACAGGGGGTGCCCTTAGCGCGCTGTCGCTTAGTCTATAATATATTTGCCCCTGGTTGGAGGCCTGTCACTCAACGCATCCACAGGATAGACGGGTTAAACGGAAGCCAGCCTCATAGGTTGACTTGCGAGACTCCTATAACTATTATATAATAAACAGTTTCTCATTAGCGGCCACGGAGTCCGAATTCGTGCCCGGTTGATGTCGTAAGGCTCGACTTTTACATGGGACCTAAACATAAATGGCGAAATGGACGTGTATCTACTATTGTTGCACATCTGAGTTTCCCTTCAGGAATAACAAGCGTGAGCTATACAAACGAGTATTGTATGAATCAAAATCTTCGAAAGCTTCACGTTTCCGAGATGTAATCCATCAAAATTAGAATCTATTCACTCATGGCGGGGCCATCAGTACAACTATAATATTGATTTAATGTAATCTTTAATAATAAATCTAGGTTATACGAGTGACTTGCTATTTTGATAGGACACTCAGGCAGTCCAGTAGTAGTAAAGTAGTCCTGCACCAAAATTAAATTCCATGTGGTACCTATTGTTCCAATTAACTACACCTACCGTAAAAATAGACCACACTGGCACATACTGAACACAATAAAACAATACATAATGGATAGCAGAATATGAAAGTGTAATTATTTATTTTGTGATCATCATAAATAATATTATTTTGCCATGGCATTTTAATCTTTAACATGTAAATGCCTTGCATTAAACCGAAAAAGCTATGCACTTCGCTTTTTTTAAACATATGTGCATTAGCACATAATAATATGTTTCTGAATTAGCACGAACTTCCCGTCACAAAAGCTGCTTGGTTTTGTACTCTGCAGATCAGATCTACCAGGAAAAGTATGCGCTTTAGCATGATTGCCAAAGCGCATACTTTTCCTGGTATATCAGACAATGAATTGTCTATCTTCGCATATACGGATGTGCGGGCGGACGTGAGGCTTTGCGTTTTGTTTTGCTATATTAATTATTTGCGCGTTATTGAGGCAAAAATGCATGAATACCGAACTATTTTAGAATAAGGTAACTGTATCAAATGTGTTACGAAAACATAACTTTTTCCATGTCCAATGTATCTTTCTAATTCCAGGCGAGAAGCCGTACAAGTGTTCGTGGGAAGGCTGCGAGTGGCGGTTCGCGCGCTCGGATGAGCTCACGCGCCACTACCGCAAGCACACGGGCGCTAAGCCATTCCGCTGCCGCCACTGCGAGCGCTGCTTCTCGCGCTCCGACCACCTCGCGCTGCACGCCAAGCGGCACGCGTAGCCCGCGGCCCCCCTCGCGGCTCCAGCCGCGCGCGCGCCGCAACGCAAACGCAAATAAAAGGCGCGCGCTCCGTTTATTTACACGTATATTTAGTAATTCCGTTTATAGGTTGTCGTGAGTTGTGAACGCGGAATTGATTGTGATGAGGAGCCAGCGTCAAGCCAAAGAATGCCGCTACGTCGTAGCCGAGTCAACACTCATTGCACCTAATGCTTTAAAGTTTGTTTTTAAGTTTAAACGAGTTTTTTATTCGGGAAAAATCTCTTGATGTTTCGGCAATTATCGTTACGGTTCTTTGTTGCTAAGAGTTCGATTTATCGCCGTTGTGTATTATGTAATTTTGTGAGCTTCGTGTATTTTGGCGCCGTCGCCGAGCGATGGTGCGTGTGTGCCATGAGTGGGGGGCCAATGTCCCCCACATGCATTTCAATCGCGGTCATATTATTTATTGGGGAGTTCGGCTAATCATCCCACCGACGCCGAGCACGACCTTTATTATTTTAGGCTTAGTGCGTCGCGTTACCTGATGTTCTGTCGGAGCCGCGGGTCAGTCGCAGCGCCAGCGTACTGTGACTACCACCGCTGTCTTCACTGATGGACGCCAAGCACAGTGAGGGTGCCGGCGACTGGACCGCGGCCTCGGCGCAGATTCGTGTTTATTTTGTATAATTGTATTTGATTCAGTAGTTTAAGCTTTCTCTTTACTCTTTCATTCCGATATTTTGCGGTTAACTGGCCTTTATTTCGTTAGGATTAAGGAATATTATTGTCTGCACTATTTAATTTATGGCATGCTTTTACACACATAGCGTGAAAATGTTTAGCCTACAGGGAGGGTAACATCTATAGTACATATTTTTTTTGTATTTTTGTATTGTGAGTTGCGCTAAGTGTGTAGAGGCGTCGATCGTAGGGCCGGTGACGACGGCCATCGACGGCGATGTTGCGTGTTCAGTCTTGATCTCAGTAATATACAAGAACAGCACTATTTCTAACTCGCTGTCGATTGCTCCCGGCGTCGCCTGCCCAGACACAGCCGCTATTATTTGTCGAGGGCCAAACCGGTAGTTAGTGTAACCGGCCTGCATCCCGATTGCATAACACACTCATAATTGCAACGCTCTTATATTAGGAACTGAATAGAGTAACCATTACTCCAAATAACTTGAAAATACGCCTTGGTAACTTGTCAAAATGATGTGTGTTACGCAGTTAGGATCGACGTAACGCCATTAACTTTCGTATCGCTAACCTATGTGTTTGAACAATTATTCTTTGTTACGGTTAGGGAAAACAATTAATATTATTATGTCATGAAAAACATCACAATTAAAATAAGTTACCATAAGCATTTACTGCCATTAACGACACAACCCTGCGTTCTGTATCTCTGCAGGATCATAATTAAGAACAACTCTGCAGATTGATATACGAACAACTCTGTAAAATTACCTACGCAAGTTGTGGCGGTTACAGGTTGGCTTTAGAACAGTTAAAATAATCTAGTTAACTTTGTGACTAGGTAATAAGAATGAGCATTGACTGTAAACAACAATTAACTGCCCTTTAGACAGTGCACAGTGTCGTTGAGTCGTTATTATCTGTGCATTTTGACTCACAAACCTCCCGGGGCCAATAATTTAGTCTTCCCCTTTGGTTAGTCCTACATGAAACAGTAAGATGTGCTGTTGTACCCTTGCAGAGTTCTCACACGCACTTTAAACGATGTTTAAAGCTAAATACAATAATTAGTCGTATAAGACACTACAAATTTTAATAAGCCAAATAGTTATACCTCCGAATACATGAGATTTGACTGAATTTGGGAAGTTATTTTAAAAACATTGACTGAGGAAAAATGTAATGATGGATCTGCTTTTTTATGTTTTGATTGATCAATGATATATTGTTATTCATCACGGTTATAGCTGCGAACAACAAATAGTCTACGTTTGAATGGATTAGGAGAATGACGATAAACAGATGAGTGTGTGTGGCATCTCTGCAGTTTAGTATACAGGCACTAGAGGCAAATCTGCATTTGCACTTACGCTCGGTAAGTTTTTTATATTACGTCGTCCCATGTACCTAGATTTTATTGCATTAAAATGTTATTAAACTAACACGTTAAAGATATATTTGCCCGTTTTTGGCGTATTTCGACAGTTTATTTCTAAAATCTCAGTTTTAAACACATCTCATGATTTTCGCATTGTTTGTCGACTGTCAAAATGGTTTTTATTAAAATATATTAATGTTTTGTTTTGACAGTAGACAATAACCAAATTACGTGTTCAATAGCGATAATATCGAAAGGAATAACAGATTAATGTCAATTCAAATCAATATTTAAATAATATTTAATCGTATTAATTGTTTGACGCCCGCAAAGTACCAGACAATATATTTTTTTAAACTAAGAAACTATAAATCCAACTGCCAATCACAGAGCGCCTTATTCCATAAGTAAATTATACTGGCATTTACTTTACACTTTTTCAGGAGTTGTGCTTGCTTGCTGATAAATCACATTTTGGAATAAACAACACTAATAAATCTCGATGTACAACTGTTTGTATTACTTGTTGACTATTAATAGTAGTTACAAATTATTGTAAAACAAAGATATTTGTACTTTGCGGCAGACAATTTAATTAATTATGTGACATATTTACTCAATGAATTTATGTATGATTGTCATTGCAATTACAATGTGTTTCCACACAGAAATGAAAATGTGATGTGAAAATTCAACTTTGAAAATGTTCGGTCAAACCAAATCGATTTTCTAAGAAAGTTAATTCCATGGACATTCGGAACGTCAATTGCTTTTATGAATTGCTATTGAGTACACGTAATTAAACTGCACGGGCATATACAGGGGCGTTTTATATGCGTGTATATCTCACGCTTATTTCTCAGTGGTGTAAACATATACAGGTTGATAACAAAAAGTAAGTTGCTTTCAAGCAACGTTGTGGGAGCGTGAGTGGAGTTTGGACCTGTATAAGCCCTTAGCTAGCTTGCACAACCAGCTAGGAAGACTGTGTTTTTAAACACTTTAAGGGTTAGGCTATATACGTAAAATCAAGTGTTAGCTGTACGAATTTAGCTTTTAAAATCATACATAACCACTAATATAATTAAATCATTCTGCATTTCTTTTCTAGATCGATGTATAAGTGTGACAACCGTGAAATCATAGAAGTAAGAAACAAAAAATAAAAAAAAATAATGTGATTCATAAATTTATTATACTTTATATAAAATGATAACATGATAGAAATTAAATGTTATATGTATGGTATGAATACCGCTTTATGAATGGTCTATGTGTATTAGGGTTAATATGCACGACGGCTGGTAAATGCATATGTAGTTTTGTAGAATACCAACATTATTGATAATACTTGTAATTTAATACCCGCTGTGACTAAAAAGTCACTAATTCTATTTCTCTACTAAATATTGGTACGGGAGTTAAATTTTTGGATCAATCTTCGAAGCCGTTGAACATTTATACGAAAACTAGCCTATACCAGCTAGGGAATAGGCCTGCTAATATTTCTATAGAGAAACTGATATGTATATGAGAGCCTTATAAAGGTTACACACAAAAGATTCAAAAATTCAGCTCCAAATCACTTTCGGTGGGTAAGAAAATAAACGATATGAATATTCCATATGAATGTCAAACTACGTCATAATTATTGTATTAGAAAACGTAATATATAAACGAAATATACATTTATCTTATAATAATATATATACTTACAATATACTACTATAAAAATAGATAAATTTTCGTCATTCAAGATACGCGGCTGTGTTAAAATCAACTCTTTGTATAAATTTTCGACTCCACCGTTTCGGGAACGAAAACATAATAATAAAAATAGTATTTAAGATTCATTAGCTGAAATTAATAATTTAAGGCCGATTTTTAATGATTTGGCAGTTTAATTACAGTGAATATAGAAAAAATTAACGTTAAGGATATAAATGCCAGAAATTATGATTAAACATTCGGCAAAAATCTATTGAAAATCACTTTAGAATGTATTTAAGTACTTCATTATATCATCCAAAAAATGTCTCCATTTTGTCACATAGGGCGGGTTGTTTCAGTTCCACTTAACAGTCACATATTCGTCAAAAATGGCGTAAACTATTGACAAACCGAAAAAACGTTTAAATTAACAAACAATCGTTAACGTAGTTTTATTTTCAAACATCGTAAGATTTTTGAAAAATATATTTCGTTCGGAAAACAAATGGGCGAAGGTCAGTTTTAGGCGGGAACTTAGAATATTGTTAATAGTCACTTGTCAAGTAAAATTTGATGTTAACGGTGAAATGTTGTCATAATATAAAATTCTCTAAGGCATTTTATTGAGAAAATGTGTTAGTTTCTACTGGCAGCCCGAATAACATTGAAAATTCGTTTAAAGAAGGCTTCTTTATGAATGAACTTGTAGTATCTCACGTACCTAACTGTTATTATTTGAGGTACGTTATGTTACGTTAAGTTTGACACAACTCGCCCTTAGATAATTACCGCCATAATTATGATCAAGAACATAAATAACTTACAAAACAATGAACAAATGGACTTTATAAAAACAAACGCACAATTTTATACTATGTAAAACGACGAGTCATTTATGTAAAGATAATTTGTTAGCGTTTTCTGTTTATTCCACTAATTTTATACGCGGATATTATCAAACTATGAGCTTTCGAAATCTACAAGTACTTATAAGTATAATCATGCCACTATAGAAACGATAAAACTCAACTCTTCTCGGAAGGTATGGCTTATTAGCCAGTAAAAGTAAGTAGTAAGTACATTCATAGTTGTACTATTTTTTTACAATACCTATCCAATACGGCAGTATCGGCGCAGCGGCTTTGAAGCATCTGCACATGTTCGGATTTTATTCAACTCCTGCCTATCGGCTAACTCCATTTGCCATATTACATATACCGTCGCTGAAGAATCATAAAATGTGAGAGAGAGGTGTCACATTTCAGTCTCTTCACTCGGAGTGTTAGGCAGAGATCCAACTCTCTGCGGGGAGGGGAGCATGCATCAACTAAATATTTTGCTGTTGAAGTACCTATAAGTCTATAAAATCAATACTGAAATCCGGGCGACCCGCTAGGTTTTAATAACGAGTAAAAATTCAAACTGCCGTGAACATAGCGAATAACGTCCTGCACAGTAGCGCCAACTGGCGATGCTTTTCCGAACTAATGTCATGGATCAATATTAACATGTTTTGACAAGTCAAAAATCTTTCTTTAAACAAAACAGTAATAGCTAGAAAACTGTTAGTACAAACGTATTTTATTGGAATGACTTATAATTTATGAATTATTACAGTATATTTCTTATTAATTTCAAGATAATTTCGGCGTGAATTTGTAAGATAATTATTTAATTTGCTAACAGGTGCCTAACTTCGATAATTATCATTATTTTATGCAACTACACTTAAGTTTAACTTTACTGCGTGTGAACATTCCAATAGGTTCCCGATTCGGATGGATATTTTGAATATCATATTGTAAGGATGTTTTTTGTGACTTGTAACCGACTGTTGGATGAAATAATATTATTTGTATGATCACATAATAACATTATGTAGGGTACCTAAATCATAAGGGATAATGTGAATTTTCTAAGAAATAGTACTTTTTGATATAAGTGGGGAAACTTCGGGTGTTATGGAGCTGAGAACTGCAGTAACAAATCCCCACGCGTATCAAACGACGTTTTTCAATATACTTTCGAAGAAAAAAAATATTAGAACGGAAAGTTTTTGCTGTCAGGAATTATTAGGAAACTATGATTTAATTTGCTTTTTTTCCGCACTTTGAAGAAGAAGCGAAGGTATGATGCCGCTAAACAGCCTAATATGAAAAATAGAAAATTCAAATACTTTTGAATTTAGAACACGAATAAATGTTAATTTGTTCATAAAAATAAATATTTGTTTTAAATAATCATGTTTATCCATGATATTCTATTTATAAACACAATTTAAGAACTCAAAAAAGATTTATGCCGTAAAGACGCATCTATTTGCCGAGATTTAAAAAAAAACAATCACCGCCGACTATAGTTATTGAACCCACTACAGTTATTAGGATAAATATTAAAAATCCATGCGTGTGAAATACATTGCATATTGAACCTAATCGTAATGCGATAAGAACCAGTTTTCGAGAAAGTGTATTGAAAAATTAATTTTGACACATCTAAGCTTAGTTATGAAGTGAAATATGTTAGATTTAATTTCCTTGATTACATTCGATCCTATTTAATATGTCATTGTTAATCGCATTAGTTCTACATCTAAAACAAAGTTTTCTCATAAGTTTTTCTACCACAAAATGAAACATCTACAATTATTAGGTAATAATAGCTTTTTTAACATTTAAAGTAACTATACCATATTAAATAAGTAATTAATACTATTTTTAAACTCCACAATGGTTGTCTGTATTTCAATAATATAAAAAACTGAATAGTTAGGTTATTCAAAGGTTGTACTAGAGAATGAAATTCAAAATTAGGCTAAATACCTAACTATAAACAACGATTTAGGAAACATTTTTTAACTGGGTTGTAAAAGCTTATGAAAGAACTCAACTATAAATATCACAAACTAGAAGAACCTTTAAAAAAATCATGCATTAGTCCACAGTCGGTTATAAGCCTTTGTAAAGACTTTCGTCATATATCATTGAAGTGACCGCACTGTAACAACGTCATCCATTTGCCAAATTAAGTCACTGATCTGATGTTCTGACTTAGAGTCTGCAAAGCTGCGCCTTTTTTGTATGACTTTCTGACTATCCAGAAATTAATATTTGTGATATTGGGTTATCCCGGTCAGAGTTATGATTGTGGGCTCAAACTACATTATAATTATGAATAAATAATTATCTGGATTGTTAATTAAATATATCACATATTGTTACCTTTATAGCTTATAAATTTTAGCTTTTAAAGAGAAATTTAGAACAAATGTTTGTTCTTTGGCTGTATATTGCAAGAAATATGTTGAGTGAGTGCTGGGCTGGCAGCACAGGAACGAGGGTACGGCTAGATAAGCTAGACTTAGTTGAGACTAGTCCTGTGCTGTCACTCCTAATGCTCTTGTCTCTATTGTGTCTGTCTGTGAGAATCTTTAGTATTATTCAAAATAAAAATAGATAAATGAAGTTGTTTGCATATAATGAATTGTTTTGCAAGCTGGGGAGAGTGCGATTAAATTATGTATATTATTGTATGTTTTTTTTAAATGTAAGTTGTTGTTATTACATGTAAATTACAGATTCTAAACTATGATTGTTATATTAATCTGAATGAAATTGCTTATATTGTGAACTGGATAGTCACTTATGATTTTGAAAGGATGAATCATGATGTTAAAAAGGGCGAAGCTTTCATGAACTATATGTTATCTACTAGTTTATTACTGTAAAGGCGTTTATATTTCCAATGAGCCGTTACATGTATATAAACATTTAATATAGTTACTAATCGTAAATATTTACAAATAATAAGAATTATAATTAATATAATGATTAATGTAATTAATATAATAATTATGATTGTTATTTATTTTCGTTTCGTGTCTGATGTATGTATGGTAGGTCCCTATTGCATTGGGACAGGTGTAGCATACATGTTTTGTATTATTAAATTTTTCTTATATGTGGACTTAACTGTGTTTTATTTACTGTAAGTACCACAACTCCGCGTCTGTTTTGTCGCACAATATGTATACCAGACGCTGAGAGAGTTCATCAAAACAATCTTCAATTCACTTGTGTTTGTAACACTTTTGCATCACACTGTCTCTACAATTGTATTGACTTCAGCCACTGCACATGTCAACAACATTTCAGTCACAACATTCACTAACAGCCCACACTCGCCAGGAAATGGCACAAATTCACCAAAAAAATCGAGATCACAAAATCCCAGCGAAAAATCTATTTTTAGACATACAATATCGATTTTGAAAATTCACTTCTACGGAATACTATATTTTACCAAATACATAATAATATTTAGAATCAACAAACCTGTTGACTTGGCGCTCCCTTCCAGAGGTCACTGTCACCAAAACCCGCCAATATGTAATAACAAAGCAGTTCTTCGCAACGATGTCAGAAGCCCGGTCTGACAAACACAACAGAGAGACTACTTGTTACATGCCGTGAAGTACACAGCTAATTTGCCTGTTGAAGTGACTTTAGTATCCTCTGTGGGTGGAGACTAGTTGAGCGCCTCGGCGGCGGCGGCGTATCGACGTCGATGAATCACAGCGGTTCAAAGGGAAGCTATCACGTGAACGTACTGTTGTCGTTTTTTAAGGTGTCTACAGTACCTTGTCGAGCGTTACTTTTTCGTCTTGTCATGTTTAATATGGACTATAAAAGAGGCTGTGATCAAACTAGGAGATCACAGCCCCTTCTTCCTCTATGAGATCTAGTTACGAAAAATAATCTAGTTGTCTTAAATATAATTTATTCTGACGAGTAAACGTGTTTGTAAAAACCAGTTTATTTGTATCAGATTCGGAGTTATAAAAATCCTTTTATTGGCAAACTTCGAGGCCCCATAGAGTGTTAGTGCTTCAAATTAATAAAACACTATTTCAATAAAACAATTAGGCGCACACGTAAAATTATTATAAACCTTTTAAAAAAAAGAAACACCACACTCATGGGAAGACTCCACAAGCCCCAAAGCCCCATGTATACATAACCATTGTGGGCTCTTCCACCCTTTTAGCAAATACCCTCATAATGCTGATGCTGCTTCCTCTCACACCCGGCCGAGTTACCAGTAGTAGTACCAATTATTAGTAGGTTATCACTGTAAAAAGCACTACCTGGAGTACGTATAATAGTAACTTGATCAAAGATATACATTTTGCACAGGAACGAGACCACGTCAGTGAAAAATATTTTTTGTAGCGCTAAGCCGTTTCAGGAACGCGTTCATTTTTTTTTTACGATTCATTTTTCTGCTCATTTCTTCAGCGAAACCCTTATAAACGTGACTTTCTATTAAGCCGCAGATCGAACTGCATTGTTAATTGCAACTTTCTGTTGGCGGGGAATTATGAGAAAATTAAGAGTAAGTATTCAAAATGGATTAAGCATGGAAACCTTTTCCGTATAAGAGCCAAGGATGTCAGATATTGCTGGTCTTCTTCGTATCACTGGCACGTCATTTATCTTAAATGGTACAAAACTTCGACACCTCCATGGGCTCGTTGTGGCAGTGAACGTGCACGGAATGGGGAAGTGTGAGAGAAGAAAGAGGAAGTCTTTATGCAGCGGGGAGTGATTCATGAAGAGATGATGACAAATGAAAGATATTCATTACCTAGGTTTTTTCACGGGCAGGCAGGTCATCGTCTAAATAGCTGGGTCCAAAACTTGAAATAATAGATCTAAAAACTAAGTGATAAATTCGTAAAACACGTAATAGAAAAGTAGTAGAAATAATACTAACGAATACCACCAAACTCAGGCCAACATCGTGTAGGCCAAACATTACTATAAACCGAACCTACATAGAATAAACAGGTTACCGACCTGCCTCACCCCACAACAGTATTGTTTGCAAACAGAACCCCGACTGAAATTCCATTCTCAAAGTAAAGTAGGACAAAGCAGTTAATCATTCTGAATACGCAATAAACTCCCCTGTCGCGTACGAGCGAGTACATCGTCACAGCTACCCCTTAACGGCACACTCCATTCACAACTATTTTGTCAATGGTGGTATAATATGACAGTGATCTTTATCGTCTCAGCAATAAGGTTGTTTATACAAATACTACATTGTTTGTTATGAATCGACGTGAATACACCGCCGGTAGAGGCGCCACTGTAGCTTCGCGCCAAATGCTGTAACTACTCGATTACACTATGGTTACTATATCGACAATTTCAATAATTTGTATTTTTTTAAAAGATAAGTCGAAATTAAATGCTAGTATTTTACTTCATATTATGTGGGTTACTAACACTGAAATAAAAAATTACTATTGATATAAATTTAGTCGAGTTAGGGTTACGACAAGGGTTCAAAAGCTTTTAAAGGTCGATAGAAAACATCCCTAGCCGAGCGTTCCGCCACAGTGGCTCGCACTGCATCGCAATTTAGCAGGAGTTTTTACTGAATTTAAGTTATCAAGTCAGATCTTGTGAAAATAAGTAAAAGTGAGGAGTATATAAATCTCAACTACTTATAAGTGAAGAAACTTCATGTAAGTTCACGTTTTTTCAAATATTTCATGTATTACAATAGGTTTGTTATCGTCAGAAAAAGTGCAGTGAATCTTAACTTGGTCTTTGTTTACAAACATGAAATTCTTCGAAAATACTTAGAAATATTGGCTGAAAATGTAATGTATACTTTACCCCAGAAAGCGGTAGGGCAGTGATTAAGCGCTAATATGATGATTTGGCAAGTATTAATCTTATGCACTATGCCGCATCTCATGCGTTTCGAGCCACGCCCTAATCAGCAGTTAGTATTTAGTCTGCGACATCTCTTCAAACTAGCTTATCAATCATTGTAATATAATAATACTTTTGTATCAGAATTAGTTGTACGTAATATAAAATAATGTTCAAAAAGCTTTTCGTAGGCGAGGCGTAGCTGATTCGTTTGCTACGCCGTAGCACCCGTAGCGCTGCTACGGCGTAGGCTTTCCATCCGTAGTGCATAGTGCGTTCAGAGAGCCCTGCTATTTAGAAAAGCGCTTAAAATCTAATCTAGTTCTAATCTGCGATCGCGATTAGAACTAGATTAGATTTTAATTTATTTTTAGAAATTAAGGTAAAGGAAATAATGTTTTAGATAAAAATAAATAGGTATTTATTTACCTTACTGTAACTAGTGAAAAACTAGTTTTTGTGACAATATGGTTCATCACAATTTCAATTACAAGTTGGCAACATTTTCTTTTATTTCATAAAAATGCAATAATGGAATTTAAGGCTTTAAAATTAGTATTTACTACAAAACAAAGTGCAAAAAAAACTATGAAAATAGTTGGTCATTGTTTGGGCAACATGTGGAGTAATGAGGAGGAAAATGTATGAAGGATATTCAGGGTAGCCATTCACATTGATACAGTCAATGGCCACAAGGGTAGGAGAAGGCCAAAGAAACGACGGGCTGCGTGAAAGATGGTATGGCTAGATAGAGGGTGACTACTGAGATGACAAGTAATAGGGTAGGAAGTAGTTATGGAAATAGAAGATAGGCTGCGCCAAACCCAAATAAATTTGAATTATGTGAAATAAGCAAATGTTGATTATTTAAACTTTTACTGTCACGTACGAGATATCCAGTCAACCCGTGATCATAGCGGTTGCAATAGCGCCGAAATATCGGGAGCTCAAAATAATGAACAATCACGGAAGATAACTCGAAAGTTTAAAACAATGGTTGATTATTTACTTATTATTTACTACCGGATATGGCCATCTCAGGCGAGTACAACATTAAATTTTGATTTTTTGATTACAAACGAATATACTAGATATTTTCCCATAATTAAGTAAATATATTATAATAAATATTTAGTCGCGCACAAATGGGATTTTGAATAAAATTAATCATGATAGTGATAATTTTATGAATATAATGAACTCTTGAGATAATGTTCATGCTTATCTAGGCCTAAAGGTATATAGGATGTGTGTTTACAGTGAATTGAATAGTGAATGACTAGGCTTGGAATAGTTTGTATGGTAATTAAGATCTGGCAAATCTGCATCTACTTGTTTCTTAAAAATGCATTCGTTTTGTATCCGAAAACCTTATTGGTAACCTTATTATATCCCTTTATTAGTTTTATTGTTGAACATCAACAAAAACACATCCTTTTAACCAAGCTGAAAAAAATCAGGAAAGAAATCAAAATGGTTGTCAATACCAATTATTACCATTTTTGTAAAAAATCAAAAAAATGTTTCATTGGCAGAAAGCTACATTTTTTTTAAACGTTGCCCCGCACTAGGAATTTCTCCTGTATCGTAACAAACATTTAAACTCACATACACAAGTACCATCATAACATTAAACATACCCAATTTACGGATCGCATAAAAAATGCCGATTCATTCAAACATCAGACAGATTGATTAGGCCATTTAGTATTGGTTACTATCCGCGCGTTTCTCGAAAGAAAACCATCGAGTACCTTATTAGGTAATTCTTGGTTCAACGAACGAACGAATGTTTTATAAAATAATCTTCCATCGGTATTTAATTTATTTAGCTGACCGCCCTTTCAAAATTCATTCACTTCGTTCTATAAAATCACGTAATCTCAAGCCTCATATGTTTTTTGTTTCTTTAGCACTCGATGGCACAGACGACGGTACATCTCGAGACTATTAACGAGTTGTCTAAGATGTAAGTATCACTCTACTAGTTATTGATATAATAACTTTAATACGATAATTAATTAACGGACCTGTAACGAAGTTACTGGCAGACAATAATGTTATATTATTTTTTTCAGGGCTGCGGTAATTACTCCCTTTAAAATTATTAAGAGCAACCATCTCATTGCCATACAAACCTTGAAAAGAAAAACCAGAAGAATAATGTAATGCTTGCGGCAAATATCAACTCAAAACTGCTTATTGTTGAATTACACAAAATTCTGCTGAAAATAAGCTTTGTATTACTTATCTCCGGTTTCATCTTTGTTATGTATCGTCCGTAATCGAATCGACTAAAACTCGAAAAAATAACATCCTGTACTTTTATGACATCAATCGATAGGGTCAATCATATGGATTAAATCTCTCTAAGAAACTAGATAAATTAAATAAAAGAAAAATCATGATTTTTTTCGAATTTTAGCCGGTTTGATTCTCGAGTGTGGGAAGCGAATTCTCGAAAATCTTTTATTTCATATTTGTTTCTTTTTGTAAATAAAGGAATGTTTCCTGTGAGTAAAATTTGCTATCTCCAGTATTTACAGTACTTTCCCTCCAGGGGAGGTTGAAAAAATCCTCCCTGTATAAGAGGAGGTCTGTAAGTAACCACAGTTCCTGAAAAGTGGTGTGTTAATCGGTTATCATACCGTGAGGAAAGTTTTGAATATGATAGAATGTGAATGGCCAAAAGAGTAAGGGAAGACCAAAGACACGATACAATGAACTGTGCGAAAGATGTTATGGTTCGAGAGGGGGTGGCTCATGGAATGGCGGCTAATAAGCGAAGTATGGATGAAATTGGGATAAGGGCAGGGGAACGATGATTTCACTACCCGGGAGCTCAGATATTGTACGTGTTTGGGCTAGACCATAGCCGCTAGCTAATCGCTTTCTCATCAGCGGTGGAGCAGGATCCTAGTTGGATTTAACTAACGTAAAATAGCTTACAATTATTTTAAACTATAACTAATCAGAATGTCTAAATTATAATATTTATAATTTACAGAAATTAGCAACAGAGATAATAGATTATTTAGTGGATCCATTTGCTTACATTAACTCTAACCAGATGGATGGTGAGTACATTCAAACGTGCGTCCTTTCTTTTTATTTTCAAGCGTAATTTATGTTATATTTTATTTTTATAATATTTTCTTTAATTTACAAGCCTTTTTTAAACTTTAATTAACTGTCCTATAGACGTAGAAGTAGTGGACGAATTGCAGGATTCGAGTGAGTTTACTGTTTCTACGAATAGATTTATTTCTTTACCTACGTAGAAGTTATTGTCTGCCTCGTTGATCTAGTTGGCGTTCGGTTCCCGTGTCTGCCAAAGCGTTACTGGGTTTTCGAACAGGAATTTCTAAGTAGCAGCCAAGGAGTCTGGATTTGTACCTGGTTAATGCCGTTTAAACAATATTGGCGAAATGTGGGTGTAAAATAATTACATCCCTACCTATCCCTTAGGGATTTACAGGCGTGATGTCATATTAATATAAGTTAGTAAAGATGCCTTTTTATCCTAAGGGTACCACCAGGCCCCTGTTACTAAAGCTGTAGGTTTCTCTTTGTATAAGATGTACAGTCACGAGACATGTTTACATATACACTTCGCAAAATTCAAAAGCCATTTCCACCTACAGTATTGTTTAACGTTTTACGTTTTCACGAAGCTAGTATCTTGAAAGCCATACTATTACAAAATAGGTCTTATTTCAAGTTGAAACCGTACATTGTTAATTTTCTTTTCAGCCAGTCGTGATGTTTGCAGCGAAAAACTTTATGAGGAGACACCTCCGGCTGGAAGCCGCTGCCGGAAGGTGAACAACGTGCTGAAAAAAAGACTGTATTGTTCTTTTAAAAGACAAGTGCTCAAAGCTAATTTCAACGCGTTAAAAGCAGCAACCATAACACTTAAATTGGAAAGTGCAATAATCGAAAAGCCAAATATGCGTCTCAGTAAAGAATTGACGTATAAACAAATCAGCACGTTGGACTTACAAATACAGAAACTACTGCAGCTACTTAAAAAGCAAAGACGGCATTTAGCTGATTTAAAACTTTTTTTCTGAATTCTGAAGCTAAAGTTATTTTTCACTTTTTTGTGTTTTTGAAGTCGGTTTTATTTTTTGAAATTTTTAATTTTTCAATTTTTAGTTGTAATCATATATTTTGAATTGTTAACAAAACAAACAACTTTCTTAACATTGTTACTTAATGGCAATAGGCTTATCCCCAATAAAATGGAACTTAACTAACTGTCGAAATGTGGGTGTACAGTACACATCTGCGTCTGCATCAGAGCATACAGGCGTGACAATGTTACGCACTCAAAACATTTTGCTCATGAATGGCTTGAATAGTACAGCGGTCATAGAGGTATTTAAAGTAAAGTTATAACATTTATTGTATTAAAAAATATAACATGTAAGTTAAAGGTTCTCACGTATTTCCACAACAAAAAAAATCGCAATGACGGGACGAACATGTGCATTTCAGCATCGTTAACGGCCTTTTAACACCCATTATAATTATAATAAAAATAGAATTAAGTCGTTATAGCTACCTGATAAAAACACCCCATAATAATTTTAAGGTAGTGACCCGGCAGGCAACGCTATTATTGTCGACATCCTCAACTGAGGCAGGGCAACGTCTGTTGGCTCAGCTAGTGTACATAACACATGTACATACGTTATTATGCTAGTTTGTTTACTATTTTTTATGTTCAGAATGCTTTGTCTTAGAATATACAGGGTGTTTGGTAGATGGGTGCAAAGCCTGAAGGGGGTGATAACTTAGACCATTTAGAACTTATTAAGCTAAACTTGTCTTAGACGAAGTCTGCTCCTTGTATTTTTTTTTTGAAACGCTAAGGTTTTTAACAATAATACCCATTTTTTCTCAATTAATTGTTAATAGTGTCCAGTAAAAGCTGTTATGTTATTATTTTTTATTTATGTAATGTGTGATTACTCAAACAAAATAATTCCCAAGCATCTGTGTCATCAGAGACACATTCTACGGCATATTCAAGTTTGAGAAACTTTAAAAAATCAAGACAATGTTTTGTTTACGGCACAATAAAAAAATTAAAAAAATAGCCTCAGTTGTTCAAACCTTTTTAAAAACATGCTTGGTTATTGCCCTTTCTTTTGAGGTACTATTTACGCAGATGTCTCATCAACTCTTGGAATTAGGATGTACAAAGCAAATTGAGGTCGAATATTTAATTTTTAAACAGACCAAAATAATGCAACATTTTTGTTAAAACAATTTATTGTTCATGTTCAAAATGTCGACCGCGGTTTCTTACACAAGCGCGTGCCCGTCTTCTCACTTCTGTAGTCGTGATTTTTAATTTCATCTCCTGCTTCATGACTTGAAAAGCCGTTTGGATTCTTTCTATTAATTCTTCTCTAGTTGAATTTCAACGTGCGTGTAGACGAGCTCCTTGGCCGGTCCCCAAACGAAAAAATCCACAGGAGTTAAATCGGGTGATCGAGGTGGCCAAGGGATGGGCCCGTCTCTGCTAATCCAGCTCTCTGGGAAACAATAATTAAAATGTTGTCTCACGTTTAGGGTCCAGTGTGCTGGATAACCATCTTGTTGAAAAATCATTGGTCTTCTCATTGCCAATATTGGTATTATGTGGTGTGTGTTATGTGGTGTGTGTTATGTGGTGGATTTAACTCCTGTGGAATTTTTCGTTTGGGGACGGGCCAAGGAGCTCGTCGACACGCACGTTGAAATTTCAACTAGAGAAGAATTAATAGAAAGAATCCAAACGGCTTTTCAAGTCATGAAGCAGGAGATGAATGGGCCACGTGGTGGCTCCCGGCCACCGTAGGCGCGGGCCTGTGGACGGTGAGTAATGGGTTAGCTCACCGTCCGTCCGTCTTATGACGACAGGCCGTGTCGACGGCGCGTTCGTGTTCCACGCGCGCCTCAAAGAGATGTCAGCAACCAAGAAGGGGCCCGCAAGGGCCGATGCCTGCCGGGGCTGCGGGACTGTTCGAAAGAGATACCGTGGCCCTGGAACAAAAAGGGCAATGAAGGAACATGGATGGGTTTTAGTCAGTAAGAGTCTGACACTCCCTCCCACTCCACCCAGAGCGGGAGAAGTCATTTGATGATTTCCCATCCGTAAAAAAAAAAAAAAAAAAAAAAAAAAAAAAAAAAAAAAAAAAAAAAAAAAAAAAAGCAGGAGATGAAATTAAAAATCACGACTACAGAAGTGAGAAGACGGGCACGCGCTTGTGTAAGAAACCGCGGTCAACATTTTGAACATGAACAATAAATTATTTTAACAAAAATGTTGCATTATTTTGGTCTGTTTAAAAATTAAATATTCGACCTCAATTTGCTTTGTACATCCTAATTCCAAGAGTTGATGAGACATCTGCGTAAATAGTACCTCAAAAGAAAGGGCGATAACCAAGCATGTTTTTAAAAAGGTTTGAACAACTGAGGCTATTTTTTTAATTTTTTTATTGTGCCGTAAACAAAACATTGTCTTGATTTTTAAAAGTTTCTCAAACTTGAATATGCCGTAGAATGTGTCTCTGATGACACAGATGCTTGGGAATTATTTTGTTTGAGTAATCACACATTACATAAATAAAAAATAATAATATAACAGCTTTTACTGGACACTATTAACAATTAATTGAAAAAAAATGGGTATTATTGTTAAAAACCTTAGAGTTAAAAAAAAAAATACAAGGAGCAGACTTCGTCTAAGACAAGTTTAGCTTAATAAGTTCTAAATGGTCTAAGTTATCACCCCCTTCAGGCTTTGCACCCATCTACCAAACACCCTGTATAAGTAGGTATATTGCCATACAATCACTTCATGTAATCATCATTAATAATAAAGAGTTCTACGATTGATTCAAGTTATATTCTTTACACCTATTAGTTGTTTTGAAAAAGAGATAGGCTACTGATACATTCTGCTTCCTTGGTACTTACTGGTTGAAGTGGGTTATCAGCAAGGCAGTGACGGTACCGTGGTGCTGTTCCTCAATCATGGAAAATATGATATCCTTCACACAGTGCACACTACAGGAATTGATTGTCATGGGTGTCTACCCATCAAGACTCAGCCTTTACCCAGTAGTGGTGCGTAGATGGCTAATCTATACTATTAATTATTAATTATTAATTATAATATTATAAAGCTGCAGTGTTTGTTTGTTTGTTTGTTTGTTTGAACGCGCTAATCTCTGGAACTACTGGTCCGATTTGAATGATTCTTTCAGTGTTGGGTAGTTCATTTATCGAGGAAGGCTATAGGCTATATATCATCGCGCTACGACCAATAGGAGCGTAGCAGCAATGAAAAATGTTGCAAAAACGGGGAAAATTGTATTTTTAATAACTTGACGCGGACGAAGGTCCCGGGGAACAGCTAGTAATAATAGTAAAGCTGTAGATTAGTGCTCTTAGATGTTGTCTGCTGCTGAAATTTTGAAAATTCTGGAGTCAGAAAAGTATATAGCTGACAACTCATGATCCATAGCACCTGATTTAGAAATTCTATACCAATCTCTGAACTGCTGATCTCTGTATTGCTGCAGGAATGAAGTAGGAGTTGACCACTTACCACGAATGCACCGGTAGAGGTAGGCCACAACGGTCACTCATTGGACAATGAAGGTGACTATCTGATCTTGTTTGCTGGCCAAACATGGCCAGATATTGCATAGGATAGAGAGATTTGGAATGAAAAAAAGGATGCCTTTGTCCAGCTGTGGGACACAAGATAGTCTAATCAAAACACAGTTTATCCTAATCATTTATCTTTTCCATACATACATTTACTCACGTCTTTTTCCCACGGGGTAGGCAGGAACTACAAACAGAAGTTATATCACTATATCTTTTTTCACCATCTGCATAGCCATTTTCCAAATACCCCAACATAGTTAGCTTCCAGTCTAACCGGATACAGCTTAATACTAATATTTTACATGGATCGACCGCTTGCCTGAGCTGAGCCTGGGTCAGAGCCAATAAGTTTAATATTTAATTATTAAAAAAAAAAATACCATTAGGCACTCAGTCATTCTTAATTTTTAAAATAATTTGCCGATAATCTTTGTTCGAGAAATCGGCCGGAGAATAACTTGAAACGTGTTTTGGAAGGGATTTAGTAGAAATAATTAATAAAACAGCCTAGTGGGTTTCAATAGACTCCAGAAATCATAAGTTGTCGCTGCTTGCTTTATGTGAACATATAGCGAGGGTTCGGTGGTCAATACGAGTTTCGCCTTTGATTTGGCGTCTTCTGACTTTTCCTTCGCACTAGCCGTCACTGGTAGCGGTTCTTCAATGGCGGACGCCATGCCTTCCAATACCAACACATTTTGGGATGCGAAACACCAATCGTAATTTTCACGGCCGCGCAACTTTAGAACGTTAGCTATATAGTTTGCCGTCATTATTATCACAAAACCACACAATACTGAACGCTGACTCTATTAAACATTGATTTTTATAGTGCCTGGACCCATAACCTAATAAAACAGGCTAGTGTTTTTCAATAGACTAATTTATTGTCACTATTGTATTTACATTGGTACATAGATGGCGGTAGCAGGTGTACTGTTTTGTTACTTACTAACAATAATTACGTATAGCGAGACATTGTTGTGATAATAATATGGTTGACTGAGGTGGCTCTCGTTAGGCAGCTGGATCATGGGCTTGATTCAGAAAGCGGTACTTCTAGACATGATTCGTATTGTTGGGAAGTTCCTCTCTCTAGAGCTCTATCCTGTAGCTTTGACTAGACTGTAGCTTGGATCTTGTATATGGTTCCTTTTTATATTCCAATATTTTAAATAGGTATGTAAAACACTGAATAAAGAACAAGATCCCAGTTCATCATCTAAAACAATACCATGCTGGACATAGATCTCTTCAATCGCACGCTACTTAACTCGATTGTCGGCAACTCTCATCCAGTTGCTACCAGCCACCCTGCGAAGTAATAATAGTTACTGTTCAATAAAAGCTTGTTAAAAATTATATTGAATATAAATAGTATGTATACATCATAGGCAAAGAACATACAATACATGGTATTCAATTTTAGAATATTTTATTCTAAAATTGAATATAATTGAAGAAAAACCTGAAGAAACTGTCAGTTACCCTTCAGGTTCTATTCTACAGAAGCTAGTTACTGCATTAACTGTCTGATAGGATAGGTTACACCAGATAGATACAGATACCTGATCTCATCGAACAGGACCCGAAGCTTCAAGTCAACAGCTTACACAACATAAGAAAAACTGCAAAAAGGAAGAAAAAGTCTACTACCTAGTTTTATTAAATACTATCTTGTCAGGAAAAATTACGTACTGTAATACCAATTTAGAAAATTAATGAGACAAGGAAGTCTATTCGGTAATAAGTCATGTGCGATACATTTATTTGGAGTAAACTATCTCTAATAATAAAAGACGATTTAGGAAAATCTTCCTAACATTAACTTAACAGCGCTTTATTTCTAGATGAATGGGTACTTTTTTAATTTATATGTTATCAAAGGATTTAATCATTTAGGAGCTTACCGTGAAGTATCAGTTAAACTTCCCGAACGACGTAGTGTTTAAAAAGCCCAGTTTGGACCCCGGAGTATCGAGTTTTCAGGGTTGAAAATTGTTGTATATTACCTCTTACTATCACCTATTTGCATCCAATCTAATGACCCTGTATACTTCATAATTTCCTACCAATTGTTACTTTCAAAAGAAGGTAAAACTGCATTTTGCAGGTTATTGAAATTTTATTAACCATAAATTAGAAAAGAAAAATAAAGAACATTCTGAGTGATATTTATTTTCAACAAGTTATTTTTTTTTAAATCATTTATGTACATACAAGAGATAAATACGGAAACATTATACTTAGAGTATCATTTTCAACATCAGCATCAGCATCCGCATTGATCGATGCTGATTATTAATGCTGAAGTTCGGGTCGTGACATGACCGCAGAAGGGATTATATCACGTGTAGTTTTTGCCTGCGACTTTGACCAATTAAAAGGTCGACCGCGGGAATTGTGATTGCAAACAAACACAAACTTGTCTCATTACGTTGATTTGTCATTACGCGTGACAGTTTTTGATTTTTTTCCCTAAACTGTTGAGTGTTAACGGTTAACCGTTGAAAAGTGGAATATGGACGTTTTTTAAATTAAGGAGACAAAAAACTGCAAACTGGAACATATATAACAAGTATTATTCACGCGAAGGGCGTACTAATACTGACTGATTTTACTTTTCCCTGTTTTTTTAAGAACATAATTAAAATCAGCATCAGCATCAGCATCCGCTGATGTGAAAAAAATATGCATCAGCAACAACCCTGGTATAAAGGCACAGCTTATATTAAGTATATATTTTATTTATTAAGTCTAGTCTGAAATAAACGATAATTAGTTTATCTTATCCATGTTACTTACTTCAGTTTATTTTCGTTACAATTTAATTTCAAATGACTTTACAGGACAATTTTTTTTCCTGATTTCATAATCACAACCAATGCAATGCTACACTTCAATAAATCAAAGTTCCTATTAAAAATAAACCCTAATTAACTAAGTAACACCGTCTCGCTCTGTCGCCCCACAATGTCTCCCTCTGTGTCCCGCCGTGGAAATGAGTACAGTCAGCTTGAAAACTATCTGAGCGTAGTTCTGCCAAAACGTACCAACACACATCAACATTTCTCCCATTTTCCGAGATAATTGTAACGATTTTCGATAGTTAACACTTATTTATGTTATACTATTCTAAGCATACGTTTTAGATCTACAACATTATTATCTATGGAACTGATACTAATGGATAGTAATAAACCACATTAATTTGAATGTTGGATTTTATTGATTAAATTAATAAGAGATTAACTAGGGCTCACGAGATTTGCCCGCGGCTGCGCTGGCGTTAATTTAGAATTTGACAATCAATTCGGGTTGTACTCTGCTTGTAATAATATAAATCAATCATGATTGATACACGTGGCGCCGTACTTTGGAAACAGTACTTTTCTTAGGGATTAAAAGTTATGTCCGTATCTGTACACCTGACAAGGTATATGCAAAATTTCAGGATTTCAATATGATCGGTTTAGTGTTTCAGGCAAGAAAGGATAACAAACAAACTTACATTCGCATTTATAATACTACCACTACTACTATTACTACTACTACTATTTATAGTTAGCATTATGGCAGACTGAGATGATGATGTATACTTACAAATATTGAGCGAGTGGGACTCGCGCACTGAGGGTTCCGTATGAACTTGTAGGTATTTTGTTATTAAACTACATATTTAGGGTTTTGTGTTAGACATCTGTAAGGCTTCCTGTTTGCTTCTTGTCCAATTTCATGATTCTAGGTCAACGGGAAGTACCCTACAGGTTTTGTTCCCCTTATGAAATCGTAAAATATGCGACATAAACGGTCAGATCTTTTGATCACGTTGTTTACAAGTTTAGATTTTTTCACTGCTTCAAGGAATAGCGACTTGAATATTTGACATAAATTTCAGCTTAATACCTCCACGCATTCCTGAGAAAAAGGGTCTTGACAGACGGACGGGTTTTTCAACCTTCAGTTACATGTATAAAAACCCTTCCCTATTGTTTTTGTTCGTAATTTCACGTCATCTTTGTGTAGCGGTTCATAAAAGACAAAAAGTTCAACAGTGTAGTACCAAGTCTCGGAGTAAACTGGTTGTGACATAAAAACGGACAAACAGAGACAGACAGGCGGACAGGATGATCTATAAGGGTTTCATTTTTGCCATTTGGCAACGGAACTCTAAAAGGGGTAATAGGTATTGATAAATTAACTGAACTTTCAATTAAACTAACGACGCAGCGCTTTCACATCATCAAACTTGATGCATTCTGCAATGAAGTGATAATGAGTATCTCTCGCTCTGAAATGAAGAGTGAACTGAAATTTATGATAGTGACTGTACATTAGTATCGATCAGCGCAGTCGCGGCGCCATGCTCGCCGCCCGGCAGTCGATCTGAGTGGCTGCTAGGAGCCAGTACCCCAGACATACAGTTCATTTTACCCAAACCGGTGACAGAGTATACATCGCAAGATGTCGGGCCAGGAGTCCGGAGGGCTGACCCCCCAACAAAGGGAATTGTTGAAGAACGAGATTAAGAAAGTGAGGCAGGATGCCAAGTGTCAGGAGGATCTCGAGAAGATGCCACTTGAGCGCTTAGTGGGTGAGTTTAGCGTTTAGTTTCTTAGAAAACATATGCTTAGCTTGTATTTTTGTTTTTGTTATTGTTTGTTATTGTTTTTTTTGCGTCATCCTTATGTAGACTGGTAGAAAATGCATTGCGCACTGTGTCTGCCTTTGTTTAGTTTACTTTTCCACTTGTGCTGATTAATTTAAATGAATGTTTATTCTTTTTGTGTTTATTTATTTTTTGTTTTGCGTCATATTTAGCGCAAATAAATGTATTTTTCATTTTTACCTAAGTAGTTCTGCCGCAATTGACCCGGCCACGACCCATCGTGTAGTGTATCAAATATTCACAATAGTAGTATCGATCCAGATCGTTGCATTCTCAATTTATAATTCATAGCGTTCGACTTTGTGTAGTATGCAGACGACCTAGATAACTAACAATGTCTTTTAAATCGTTTTGTATTTCTACAATGACTTTTTAACGGATTGACATTGGATTGGCTTTTTGGTAGCTTATTATTGTTTAGAATATGAGCTGGTGGGAAGAGAGTGTACCTGTGTTTGCGTACAGATTGGCTGATGATCTACTACAATATTTCCTTCGTCTATGGTTGATTAGTCTCTTCTGAGGTTGCCGCCAGTTATCACCAGGACCTTCTTCATGCGATTTAATAAAAATTGTTTGGATTTCCGAGTTTACTTTGTCACCAAATGGTGGGTATGTCTCCCCACGTCGTCCCACTGCTGATTACCACCTTTCCTTGTTGTGGTAGGCTTCCCTGATCTGCGCGTCTCTTTCTCTTTTAACGAGGTCTTGTTCTGGATCCTCTGCAAGCTGTCCACCATCTGGCAGTCTGGCTTTTCTTAGGCAGTCGTTGTTTCACTGCTGACGCTTCTCCCTTTTTGTAACTCATTACATACACAATACATGTAATTTTGTCTAAGCCTTCTGGTCCATAGTCCTCTGAGTGTTGTGTCTCTCTTCAAAAATTTAATGAGTTCTCTGGTTTCTACTTATTCAGATTCTTATTTCAGATCTGCTATTCGTATTCCAAAATCTAGGGTCTTAGCTCTATTATAGCTAGACTCGGTTCTTTGTGATAGACCTTACATGGGCTAGTCTCTCTCATCCACTCTCTCTCTCACAAGGAAAAACCGCTATTAGTTTTGAGAATTGTCCGTACTTACTGAATAGTTCTAGCGACACAATCATGCCCTGGATGGAAAAAATATTCGAACGTATTTTTATTAGCCTACTACCGCCATTCAAAGACTTGAGGAAAGCGCGCTTTTTATTCAAAACTGGCGACCAACCCCGGCTTCGTACCAGGGTGAGATACTAATGAAGAATTTAAAAATATCAAAATTAAACCTTGTCCTGACAATCACGAACACAACAAAAAGAAAGCCGGTCGAGCTGTCCTCAAATGATGCTCCGTCAGACATGTGGCAATTTATTTTTATTAGTCAAATTGATGCATCTGTGATACGATATCCGAAAGTTCAACGATAATTAGGTTGGCAATTGGTATGCACTTTTCCAATTTATTTTGCCAAAGACTGGAGGTCTGTTTTCTACGATTTTGTCTTTATGTTTTTCTGGTCTGGTTGATGTATACCTAATAAAAAAAGGAACATAATAAAAAGGTAAATAAAAAAATTGCAACGAGACAACAACCCCAGTAGCAATTAGACCTGTTAAGGTTTGTTCTACTCAGTTTTTTACTAGCAAAATCATAACAACATAAATATGATTTTACTGATACAGAAAATTTTGTTATATTTGATGTGAGTGGAACATTTTTAGGATATAATGAATTTTGTTTTTTCATTCTCAGATCTTTGGAAGGCCTTATTTTCTTTGGATAGCTATCCGCAATCAATTAGATTAAAAAAATGTCGATACATTGCACTCTACCCTTCTATTACCTTTTATACTTCTGCATGGTTTCTTAAGGCGTGGCCAAAATACTCAAAACACCGTTTTTTTTAAATGCAATTGCCAGCCATTTCAAAAATGTTCACGAAGTACGCCCTCCTTTATATGTCGTTCCAGTGTCAAAGGAAGCTCGCAGCACTATATGCACCCAATGCTGAGTGTAAGTCGTCCCCATTACATGCCACTTTATTTTCAGAAAATTACATCGAAATGAGTGTGGAGATCATTAAGGAGATGGAACAGCGCAGCGATCCTGTCTTTGTGGAGGTGCTCCAGTATGCGCAGTCGCATCTGACTCGCGAAGGTATCTTACGTTCATTGTCAGTGCACTAGGTAGAGCTGCTAAAGCTCATAGGTACACTTGGGGCAACATTCCGAGACTTGGGACTAAAATGAGGCTCTTTAAATTATTTTATATGTTGTGATGGCCCAGAGGTTAAGGCCTCGCCTCTCATGCATGAGGTTGTGGGTTCAAATCCGGGCAAGTACCAATGTGACTTTTTCAATTCATATGTACTTTCTAAGTTTATCTTCTCTTTCTTGTGGACATCACAGACATCGGTGAAGGAAAAACATCGTGAGGAAACCTGGACTTATAATTAATATAAGTCTGAAATCGCCAACCCGTCTTGAGCAAGCGTGGTGATCAATGCTCGTGCCTTCTCTATATGAGAAGAGGCCTTTGCCCAGCAGTGGGACAGTAACAGGCTGGTATTATTATTATAAGGGACAACCACAGCACTGGCAACTACAGTCCATTCCCAGTTATTGTGCCTGTGTAACTTATTTTTGACTATGCATATATGCTTTGAGTTGAGTTTGAGCATTCTTCATTTATTAAAGAGTATGTACCAAACTAGTATTACAAAATACTTTGTGGAAATTGAAATGAAACAGTTCATTCTCAAAATGATGGGAAGTTTACAATAATGTGACTAGCTAAACTTGTAAACAGTTTACAATTTTAAGTTGAAAAGAAAATACCGACAGATTTCAAAAGCCGAAACTACGAGACTTGTAATGGTAGAACAATGTAAAAGATAAATTATGTTTAAACCCATTTTGAGAATGGATTTTATTTGTATCAAAATTCAGATTCGTATGGTTAAAAAAACTTGTTCAGCTACAAATAGATTTTTTTTTAACTCGTAGATTTGCTATTGAAATCTAACGGTATTTTTTCAGTTGAGAAAAACAAACCCCACCTCACACTTGCGCAGACGTTTTCTCGGCATATCTTTTCAGAATTTCTGGCCATCCAAATCGAAATCTATGCGGCGTGTAACAAGATCGCCATGCAGCAATGCACTCGTGAGTATTCATTACTTTATTATACACTAGCGGCCCGTCCCGGCTTCGCAAGGGTGGTAATTTTTTTTTTTAAATATAGCCTTTGTTACTCAGGGTAAATGTAGTTTTCTAAAGATGAAAAAAATATTGAAATCGGCACAGTAGTTTTTGAGTTTATTCATTAAAAACATACACACACACAAAAAAATACAAATCTTTCCTCTTTATAATATAAGTGTAGATAAATCTTTTTCTTCTTCAAATTTTGGCCACCCAGTACTGAGTGTAGGTCTCCTGATTTATATCGGTTTTATGTATTACATCCAGTTTTATCCGCCTATTTTAATAACCTAAAATATACTAATACCCATCATCATCTTCCTACCTATGCATCATCATGTTTTTTTCGTCCTGTCAGCCATCCCTCCATCACTCACTCCTTTTCCTTTCATAGCATCCATCCATCTTTTAAATGGTCAAGACCATTTCACCTCTCCATGAAGCAACACACACATCCATATTTTTAATAATCTAAACAACACAATTTTCTAACAGTTTTCAATGTATTTCAGCAGTGGACAACATCGCACACCTGGCGGTCTTCACGGATCCACAAGTGTAAAAAGAGCTTCGTGGTCTTTCAATCTTCAGGTACGTTTACCTTGGTAAAAATCATCAGTACATTATACCGTACTTGATCGCTTTGACGTGGAGTTGCGGAAACCAGCCCGTTATACAATACAATACAACATCAATAAGCAAATAAAAAAACACTTATAGCGAAACGGATATGTAAGCAAATCCTAACAACTTAAGTTGGTTTAATTCAAACAGAAATCGAAGCCGTAGAACCAGTGTCCGCTTGGGTAGACCAGTTCTAAAGTGGAGTCCTGCCTCACAAAACGTAGGATATCCTCAGGCTCGGTGGATTCTTACATTGTTTAAATTCTTATCTATTACGTAAAAATGTTTGCATAAGGAATTACTTAAACTTGATAATAGATATTGACTTGATACGTGTGTAACACTCTGTCCAGTAGTGGACAGACATAGGCTGATGATGAGAATCACGCTGAATAAGTGATAACGCCGTGATGAGTTTCGTGTCATTCTGATAATAACTTAGGGCATTTATGTCATTTACGTGAAATGAGCCCAAGATAAAAACACATAATTTATCTACTTTTCAGTGAGCAGAGTTTACCGCAAAACATCCTCCAGCGCCGAGCGTCCGGCTCAAGTTCAAGGTGGCGTTGCTTTTCAAGAGCATCGAAATGTCAAACTTGGTACATTTATTTTAGTTCTGGGATTTCCCACCTACACGGATTTAAGTTGGTTGAAGTGTAAAATTCAATACCGCCACCATTTTTGTTAGTCTCGGATGTCAAGAACACGACAAACTTTTATAGGATTCTTCTTCATACTCAAACGACACAGAGTTATATCCTGCTGTTGGGCGGAAATCTCTGTGCGTTGCAGATTTTCCATGTTCAGTAGTAGTTGTGTGTCCTGTGCAATTAAGTCAAAGTCTTTGCGTTATAATTATGTTAACACTTTATCACTCTCAGTGTATAGATCTACTCAAGTCATGTCTGTATACCCAAACCAGGGAGCTGCTTGAGTAACACACTTACCCTTGCAAAGCCTATTATTTTAACAACATTGATAGCGTTATTCACTTTGTTGAGCTGACCAATCCTTCAACCTATGGAGCAGGGGACCAGATCTTTTCTTCATATTGTGAATTATCCAGTTAAATATTCCGTATATATAAAATAAAGAATTCTCAATTCAATTATTTAAAGAATGTGACTTTCGCAAAAATGCAGTTGTGTTTTTGTTCTTTGTTACCTTCGAAATTAGATTGTTTATCAATTATTTCTTTTGAAATGTATTCAAGTGTGAATTGTATTTTAAAAGTAAGGATGAACAAATGTAATGAATCTAAGGGAGAACGCAAGCGACCGTTACGAAGTCGGATAGAATACAATTTAACAATTTACAAAAAACATTGATCAGAAAACTTTATTCAACAGCACTATCTTCTTACTGCTTGGGGTCGGCGCAACACGATTTTTCTCCCCATTTAGGTAACATGTCGTCTGCGTTCTTGCTTGGAATTGAATTGGGGTAATGTTAAGATACAACGTAGCCTATTATTAATATACGTAGGAAACTTATCAATTAAACATTTGGGCTCGTCTTCGTTATAGAATGCGTTCCTGAAAATGCATTCTCAGTTAAGAAACCCGATTGAAATCCAGAGGGCATAGACAAGTGGCAGACGCTTCGTATTATACAAGTATTTTAGTCAACAGATATTATTGGTGTAAGTTTTTTGGTAGCTGTGTCTATCTTTTACATTTTTGACAATTCCATCAACGTCATCGCGGATAGAATGTCACTCTGTCTATCCCTCCTCACACTCTGGAAGACAACATCAAATGGGATTCTACAACTGAGGATCATTGAGATTACAGGCATTAGAGAGATAAAAATCATAAAAGATAAAAAAAACTTTTGTAAACTAATTAGGCACATAATATTAAGAAAAAGACTGTTTAGAAAAAACAGTTCAAAATTGGAAAACTATAATAATAGATTTCATAAAAAGAAGAATTCGAAAACGAATATGCATTGACCCCAGCCCTGATCATTGCTGATCAGATGGTATCGACTGTTCTAAACAGAATGATGGGTACCAACGAAACGAAACATTGCGAGGCATTGTTGTTTCGTGTCAAAAGCAGTGAAACTGTTGAACTGCATATGCTTACGTAGATCACTTAAAAATGACAGCACAAACGACTAGGCCCACTTGCACCAAAAAAGCTTTAAACGAACGAAGTTTTGAAGATAGCAGAAACTAATACGACCAGCGCTAAATGCATTTGATGTTGTGCAAATGGGCCTTAACAAAACAGAATTTGTTATGGAAATAATGTCAATTATTTGTATTTGTTATTTATTTTTTACGTAATTATTCTATTATTGTTTTTGGTTGATTATAATAATTTCATAATAATTTCTTAATATATTTTAAGAGTTTGTTAAGGTAATTATAAATTATTGGAATAATTTAATGGGGTTGTTTTATATTTCTGATGTCAGTAGTCTTTAAATCAAATATGTGTAATCAATATCAATAATATAATAATGTCAAACACGTTACTCACACCCAATAAATGTCAATGTGGAAAAATGGAACTGTTTTTATTTCGTGTCCTTTTGTGGTCGACATTGCTCACAGCATTAATTTCAAGCTGAAGCGGCAATGGACCGGCTGTATCAACCGTAGGATCGAAAACTGTTAGGGTATACCTGTTCTTGAGTGGAGGGAAGGTGGGACGCCCTCAGGCTAGGTGGAACGACGATCTCTGCAGTGTGGCTGATGTGAACTGGACAAGAGTTGCTGATAATCGTGCTGGAAGGTCATGTTGGAGAGTCTTATGTCCAGCAGGGGACTCTTATTAGCTGATGATTCTTTTAATTTGATTTAGAGAAGAGGGATCATGGATATTCCCAAGGGGTTGCGGCTACACAATTCAAGGGAACAAATCTCTTTTTAAGTCGAGACATTAAAAAAAACAAACAATTACAACAAGATGCAGGGGCTGGCCTTTTGAAGAAACTAGGTGCCAGAACACTGTTTGAGACAAACCTGTCTCAGCAGATGGCTTGCGTGCACCAGTCATCGCAAGCCCAAACCTTTGTAAGGAGCTCATCGTCCAGATTACCATTAGTGGGAGCATAAAAATTGTATTATCAACTGAATCAAAGTGGAGTGGTGTGTGCAAGCTCAATCGCCAACTGGAAAGACAAGATTTGATTACAGACAGACTTCGGGACAGGTGCACTAAATAAAAGCTTGTAAATAAAAAATATCCAAACTGCCGAATATTTGTAAACTAAGTATAATATCTGAATGTTTTTTAAATACTAACAATGCTATGAGGTTTTTAATTGTACTTGCTTTAAAAAACTTAACTGAAAAAATGATTTACAATTGAATTAAAATTCATGAATGAAATATATAAAAAAACATACATTGATGTTTAAAATCCATAAAATCAAAATTATATTTCTGTATTTTAAAATCTCAAGTTTCATTATCATCTAAATAATCAGATATTTTGTTAGAGTACCCTTTTTTACTGTCCACTTTTAAATCGTTTAATGGGTGACTTTCAAATATCGAGGCTTTTGAAAATTGTAAGTAGTGTAGTGTTACGATAAAAGTGTAAGTCTCTTTTGTGAGTGTCACTCCTTTAGGCATTCCGGACAAAAAATAGCAAGGATCAACAAATAAAACAACGATATTTACACACATAGGTACATTCAGATAGATTTATTCAGAAAAATGTAGGTATGTTTGAAATAGGTAAGTTTTATTAGACAGTAACATTAAGGTTTTAAATAACACTGATATCAGAAATACAGGTAGTATAGAAACAATTTTGATTCCACTACGATCACAGATCACAACGAGTTTTACAACAACAATTTTTAAAGTTAAAGATTTCACTGTAAATTACTAAAACATGTACTATTGCGAAGTAATTAATTAAATCACAAATGTAAAAGAAACGATAGGTCAAGTCATAGTTGATAGTTAATTTTAATTGAGTAAATTGAATTTTAAATAAGTAGTATGAAATAATCTTTCTTTTTTATAATAATGTACCTACATTCTAAACTAAAATTATCAGTGTAATAATGAACGCATTTTTCCTAAATAACAAAGACTTTTCATAGCCTTTTATTTTATGTTTGTTCCATTTTAACCAATAGACAGGGTGTAAACAGACCCTTCACGAGGCCGTCAAACAAGCATTATGTACATCAAACTAAGTAACTTTACGTAAAAATTATTGCTGGGAAACGACTTTTTTTTTTTGGGGTAAAAAATCACGTTTGACGGTAAGACTCATTGTAACGTACTCAAAACATTGTGCTGATGGATGGATTGAATAGCACGGGGGTCGTGGAGGTGTTTTAGGTAAAAATCTACCATTAAAATCATGTATTTAAAAAAAAACTTGTGAAAAAGTTGGAACTTTGACCCCCAATATCTCCGTAACTAGAAGGTTCCCAGGTATGCTCTAGAACAAAAAAATGATCGCAATGACGGGGAAAACAAGTGCCTTTCGTTTTCGTTAAGGGTCTTTTTACACCCTTTATTATAATTTTAACTTTAACTGTTTACATATTCTGTTCATTTCAGAGTAGCTTTAGAAAATTACATGAAATTAAAGAAGCACAAACTTAAGTTAATCTATATAATTTTATATTTAATGTGTTTTTAAAACCCGAATATTTTTTATTATTACTTTTTAAATCACATTTTAATTCCGTCAGGCTATAGGATAGTCTCAAGTCAAATACAGTTTTTGAATACTCTTTCAATATTTGAAATATTTGGTCCGTGTTCTAGAACGAATACGGACCTATATATAATTTATAAAACTTAATTTTATATACATATTTTAATTACGATACTTATAATTATTCGAAACGATAGAATTATGTTGTTAATTTATATATTGATTTAAACATTAAATATTAATGATAAAAATACATACTATACTAACTCAGTCATAATATGAAATAAACTTAGCTTAGGTTAGCTACTGGAAGTACAAGGAAAACATTTAATGTTTTATTTTAATGGTACTCGTAATGGAAGCCATGACAAGTTTTTAATTTTTTGTATGAATGTCAAAACATTTAAAAAGTAAAAATGCAGGATTGAATCACGGTGTGGGCAGAGCTCCGAAGAGAGGAATCACCTAACACTACGAGCTAGGACAATGGAGTAGGTATGCTTTCTAGATCGAGACATTGATCCAACCGCCTAATTAGAACTTCTTAAGGTACAGGTTGAGCCTCCTGGCTGTTAAAGATACAGTCAAACCATATGCGTTCATCATGCGGTCTGTTTTGTTATGAATATGTCGGTATCGGAGGTAAATTTAGTCAAAATGACGGCACCGGTTCGGCCGTACCTTTAAGATGGTCTTCCGAAAACGATCACAATCGCAAAACACGGCTGCTTGCGGCTGTAACAGCAATGGGAACGACAGCCCGGAGTGTCACGACTGTTTTGGTGCAACTCGGTGAATGGCAACAGGGTCTTCCTCAGAGTGGGTTCTCATAGCAACCAGTGCTTGCGGCTGCAGTCCCCTTTGGAAGTTGGCAAAGACTACTAGTAGATAGCCTACATGGTAAGACTATCGGCGCAATGATCGCTGAGACTACAATCCATATGTCGATGACTGCGCGAGGTCAGTCAGGTTTTACCAGATCTTCAGTCTGCAGGACTGTAGTACCAGCGGTCATTGTGCGATTTCTCCATGCATATTACAACATCAGAGATTTATTATTTAATTCAATTGAAATTAGGAATTATGATTGAGCTACTTTCATATCTTCAATGCAACTGATCCTGTCCAATAGCGTGCGTTGTCCTTTGGTCTGCTCACTGAAACATAAACAAGTTTGTTTCTATGATGGCTTCAGTAACCAAGGGATTTCGTATTATCCAGTAACTGGAAATTATATTAAACAAATATGGAACTTTCTTAACCACACAGTGAAGTCTGAATTCATGCCTCGGT
Source organism: Noctua pronuba (assembly GCA_905220335.1). Lineage (NCBI taxonomy): Eukaryota > Metazoa > Arthropoda > Insecta > Lepidoptera > Noctuidae > Noctua > Noctua pronuba. Next base: position 1,280,066 of record LR999891.1, on the reverse strand, counting down.
GATGGCATTCCACTCGCCCCCTATTGAAATGTGAGTGTAACTACATTATTTCGGGCCTGTGGACGGTGAGTAAAGCTCGCCATCCGTCCATCTTATGGCGACAGGCCGTGCGGCGCGGCAGCGCGTTCGTGGTCCACGCGCGCCTCTAAGAGATGTCAGCAAAATGGAAGGGGTCCGCGAGGACCGATGCCTGCGGGGCCTGCGGGAGTGTTCGAAAGAGATACCGCGGCCCTGGAACACAAAGGGCTAAGAAGGAACATGGGTGGGTCAGTACAAGTCTAACACTCCGTTTTGCTCCGCCCAGAGCGGGAGAGGTCATTTGATGATTTCCCAACCGAAAAAAAAGGAACTAAAAAAATGTATTTAATGATGTAAATGTAATTTACAGGTATCTCTGCCATACTCTCCACGGATTATTTGTGTGATGTTAGGTCACTTACCTGTGGGTTCAAAGATTTACGCGTTCCATATGCAAGTGTTGAGAGGCTGGACCATCAGCGCAAGGTCGGCAACGTGATGACTCGCTGAAATAAAAAAGTCTGTTATATTTTACTTTAATACACAAAGACCTGCCTCGTTGGTCTAATCGCTGCAAGTGCGACTGCTGAGCATGAGGTCCTGGGTTCGGTTTTCAGATTTTCAGTGTAATTAGGGTTTCTTCGATCAGAAATTCGTCAGTAGCAATCACGGAATCTGGATTTGTGCCCTGTAGGCTCGTCCCTATTGCATGGGACTTAGTGAAATGTGGTTGTTCTATCGGGTGTACCCAGGTGTTCCTCTGCCTAACCCTTCAGGGATTACAGACGTGATGTTATGTTTTTACTAGGATTGCATAATTTTAACGAAATGAAATTACCACGTGAGAGTCAGGCCAAAATTATTTTACTTTTGGCCAAAGTCCATTACTTTTTTCGTTTGAAAATATACAGCTTTGTGATGTACGCATACAGATAAAAAAACAAACACACACACAGCACTCAAAGTGAAATCGAAGTGTTAGTAATAGGTGTGGGTATTTTTCTTGACAGAAACTTCATAATGTAGCATATACTTACATAGGGCTTCACGACTCTCGATCAGTATACGCTCATCTGAAATAATACAATACCTTAAATGTCTTTATTTTGGAGCCTTCAACCACAGTGACATCTATAAGTGATTTCGGTGATGTCAAATATCGAAATAAGTATCAAGTCAGAAATAGTCGCTACAAGCTATTGAAAAGCTTCGCAGTCCAGTTGAATAGTGCTTTATTAACGATGGCCACTTCTCTGGGCCTAATAGAGTATGATAATTAAGACGCTGTAGTTAAATATCATAGAAAAAGTGTGATACTTTGTCTCAGGCCATATAGTCTGACATCATTGTCAAGTGTGAAACGTGCGACTTGTACCGACATGAACCAGTTAGATTTTGAAGTACAATTAGATTTTGTTTTCAAAGTTTTTCTGTTCAAATTCTTAATTGAGTTCTTTCAAACAAATCTTACTGTGACAGAGAGAGAGAAAAAATAGCAACACTAACAAGAAGTTTTCTTTTAACATGAAGAGCTCGCTGGTCTATAAATCTGTCTTTTGTTTAGCCATTAAAATACATACCTTCAGGAGTTAATGGAGTTTTCGGAGTTCCCAGACAGGCGAGAATGTTCTCGACATGATCCAGCACCTCAGCGCGGAGCACATCGTCCTTTTCTGAAAAATATAATTGAATAAAATAGCCAATATAATCACAGTTCCCACAAGAGGGACGCAGGCCTCCTCTCTGTGAAATCGAGCGAGTGTATTTTTTTTATCACTGTCGAAACGCAAACAAGATAAAATCTAGTTTTAATGCAATCATGTGGAGAAATACAAAAGGATTCTATTATTCGCAACTATCAACGAAACGGCTGAAGAGCAGGCATAATTATTTATAAACTGCGGGAAATCCGGCCGATGCCCGATACAAACAGCTGATATAATATTTTTCCCACCCACTACTACCACCAAGCGAGCATCCTTCTTCCGTCTAACCTTCCGCGTCCCACTTGAAAGTCCCTGAACCATCTCCCAAGTCCCGAACCTAGTGGGAAGATGCCCAGTTCTGGGCCAACACAGTTTGGTTTGATATTGATACGCTAAGAAGAAGGATGTAACTCCAAATTCGTAAGTTCCTCGACGTAATGGCAGTCGGATATGGATGTGACTCACAACTGTGCTGCAGCTCCACCTATGACTTCTGTGCCCCGAAGCATGCAGACAAACCGAACTTTGTGCTGTCACCGACGACGCCGGTTATACGGTCGAAAAAATCTTCTGCTCAAAAATGTAAATACATAATGCAATGAATATTGTTGGATTCTTCTTTCTTTATCGTGTGGTTAGTTCGTAACCTGGTGTCAGAGTTTTTAGGCCGCCCATGGGCCTCTGACTTGGCTTTACATGCCGTCAAGAAATATCTCTCAGGCATGCTGGTTTCCTCACGATGTTTTCCTTCACCGAAAAGCAAGTGATAATTATACTATACGCACATGAATCCGAAAAATCAGAGGTGCGTGCCTTGGGTTCGAACTCGAGACCTATGACTTGGCAGTCCGACGGACACACCACTAGGCTATCACTGCTTTTTTGATTGTTGAATTGTGAAAATGAATAGGATTGCTTTTGTAAGTTTGTTACTAAATTACCCCACTAGTAAACTACCCTGTCCCCGCCTGCCCACTCGGCGCCTACCAGCCGTCGCCACTGCAGAACCATCATCATCAGATTTACGTTTTCAGGCAATGAGTCATACCAACTACCATTTAACTATGGCAGTTAAATATTGCCAAAAGCTCGGAGGAGCTCGTGGCTAAATAATATCAGCCGCTCGGGTCGATCTTTAGGTTAAGCCGTGCTTGCCTAGGTTGGTCTGTGGATGGGTGACCACCCATTACATACCGAGTTTCCTCCGTGCCTCGGAAAGCACGTTAAGCCGTTGGTCCCGGGTGTCCCAAAAAGTCTGACAACCAGTCTTACCAAGAGTATCGTATTACCCAGTACTAACTGGGTTGTGGAGGTCCGACAGGCAGTCGCTCCATGTAAAATACTGGTATTCAGCTGCATCCGGTTAGACTGGAAGCCGACCCCAATATAGTTGGGAAAAGGCTAGGCAGAAAAAAAAGTTAAATATTGCCAAAACTACTAGTTTCAAATAAACAGTCCTACTCTGTAAGAACTAAACTATGCGTTGGGCAGTGACCCAACCAATTTTTATAATCCTCAGTCTACAACTGTCCACTGCTGGACCCATATCCAGCAGTGGCCCATGCCATCGTGGGGCACTTGGCTCATTCATAGTACTTGTGTCTTTTACTAACAACTCCCGGCTTTACCAGCATTTATAGCATTCGAGCTCGCGACAAATGGTAGGAGTGGGAAGCCTTCACCACGGATGGGACAAAGCTACCTAGTAGGATCTCCTGCATGGTGACTGGCACCGAGTTGCCATTGTGTTTAAAACTCGTTCAGAATTCATAATAAAAACGTGTTTCAACAAAGATTCGGTGCCTCTCAAACTGGTTAAGGAAAACTTCGAGAGGATGCCATCCCACACTGGGTCCCACTCACAGACATGCCTCCTGAGTCCCACTCACAGACACGCCTTTTTCTAGCGACCATTACTTATAGGCTGATTATCCTAATAAGCGTTAAGGAGAAAGTTCTTTCCTATGAAGACGAAACCCAGCAACACCATAATTATCTTGGTTTAACGTAAATAATTCGCTGCCAAAACTGAATGAAAGTAGTCAGCTGCGGTTACATTGGAAACCTACCTCAACTTAGGAAAATGATGTGTTGTTGGCAGATGTATGATCAAGAGATCAAGGTGTGGAGTTTCAAACTCCGGAAGTCGGTGGGTGACTGCCTATAGCAAGAAGATTAAGTATAAATGCCGTATTATAAAAAAAAAATATTTTCTTACCAACACAACTTTTTAAAAGTTTCCGGAAATGTGAATGTTCTACTATCTAGGAGCCTCTGCCTAGCCCTTCGGAGACTAAAAGCGTGATGTTAGGTCGTAGTTTTCATAATTTCCATGCAGCTTCATGTGGGGGTACCGAAATATCCAAAAAAATCATTATCATATGTTCCCCCCGCACAGATGTTACGCAACAGAGGTCGTTGCGCTTTCCCTATTATTTCATTGTATGGACCAAAACAAAGAACAATGTAAGTATCGTTTTTATTGGTGAAAAATGTTGAAGATCACGACAGACGTGGAAGCGGGATGTGGAAAAGCTTTATTTCCATTTTTGAAGTGAAAAATTTTGACCCACCTCGAATTGGGTCAATGACCGCTATGTATTGCATACGCTGTAATGTAACAACTCCATATGCATTTCTTCGGTAGTATATTTTCCCGATCAGACCTCGAAATCATTGATTCATTTAATGTTTAATTAAATCGGAGTAATTGTCGTATTTATTTTGTTTTCGATTTTATATATTTTTTGTCGAGAATGCCTTTTTATCTGTATCTCTGACGCGTTGCTCTGTGCTTTTAGTAAAAAAATATGTGTCATCTGAAAAACTAAGTAAAAAAAAACAAAACAAAGCATTTGACTTACCGATAGCTTTCTTAAGTGCTAGCCACTTGCCGCACTGGGTGGTGACATCCCGGGTGCGTTTTCCCTTCTTGTTGCACTTCCTGCGACTACTCTGGGGGTCGTTAGAGGGTCCGCCCGACATGACTTAGTAGTTCAAATTTAGTTACCAGTAGGATAGTAGCCTGGAGCGAGGAACTGGCCGCTAGCGCTCCTTTAGACGGACTGCCGTCCGGTGGGAGCGACTCGTCCCGATAATTACGTACAATCACGTTCATAATCAAAGTTATATTTTTTTCCCTTTCTAGCTTAACTGTGTAAAAGTGATTAAGTCATGTAATTTGCTTTTGAACCCTTGCTAATCAGCATCCTAATTGCGATATACACTTTTCTTTCACATCCGAAGGATTTTGAAGGAGCGTAAGACATTGTTAACAACAGCAACAACAACAACATCCATTTGTTGTCAGGCACTTTGGCCCATAGACATACACCTTACAGACTAACATACATATTATAAAATACGTCTTATTATATAAGTAAGTAGAACCTTAAAACTATATTAGTAACACTTCACTTGTGCACTATGTCACTGGGTGTGACACTTGCCCGTGGAAGCGGCGGGACACCACTCGCTGCGGCCAAAAGTTCTCTTCCAAGACGCGGTGCAGATAACACGTTGGTATTCTCACCACGAACGCCTTCAAATTTACGTTAGGCGCGACTCAAGCAACTGCACTCTCGCCATGTACTTAGTCTTGGTAGTCTTGGCCTTGGATGGTTTAAAAAATCGTCTGCTTGACTAACTTTTTTATCTAAATAAATATTTTGAAAGTTAGCTTCACTCATTTAATCCCTGCATGCCAGTATAGGCTCTATCATCATCATCTGCCTGGCCTTTTTCCAACTATGTTGGGGTTGGCTTCCAGCCTAATCGGATGCTGCTGAATACCAGTATTTTACATCGAGCGACTGCCTATCTGACTTCTACATCCCAGTTAGTACTGAATACGATATCCCTTGGTAAGACTGTTTGTCAGACTTTCGAGCCACTGGCTCTGACTGCCAAAAATCTAAAAATGTCAGCCGAAAACAACAGCTTAATGTGCTTTCCGAGGCACCGAGGAAACTTGGTGTGTAATAGGTGGTCACCCATCTACGGACCTACTTAGGCAAGCGCGGCCTAACTTGAAGTTCGATCTGACAACACTAGGGTGGTGGATTGCCTTTCGCTATTTCCGTAACTTGCTGGCACATTACCGTGTTTTAAAGTATTTTTATGACTATTTTATCACCAACTCGCCTTGAGCAAGCGTCAGACCTTGGAATCAGAAGACCTTTGTCCTGCAGTGGGACGAATAGGCTTATGATTATTTTTAAAGTTTGTTTCAGTTTTCCTATTGACTGTACTTCCAGCTGTTGGCGCTGACTGAGAGAGACGGCGCTAAAGGAGCATCCGTTACGAGGGGTTGGGCCTGGAATGAAGCATTGTTGACACCCCTTTTACAACATTACCTTCCTGACTTCTTTCAAGAGATGCACAAAGGATTCTGTGCCATGAAAGTTTTAATTGTGTAACTTATTAGCAGCTATTTGGAGATAAACTGGTTACCTGCTACTGTTACATTCCTATCAGAAAAAGACGGACAGATACCCAGAGTGTCGGCAAAAAGTTTGGTATTGCGTAAGGTCGGCGACCTCGAGTCCATTGCCCTGAAAAGAAAACCTTTACCACCAAACTTTCTGTTATGCAACCCTTAACTAAACTTCGACATCGTGAATTTTTTTTTTCGTAATGTAGCTTTTATTTGGGCAGGATAAATTATTTTATGTTTCATTCTTTTATTTTATGGGTAGTTCTTCGAGGTCCCTCAAAACGCGGTCACACGGTCTTTATTCCTAATCTATTAAATATTCAGTCTTAGGAACAATTACAGATTACTCTTCATTTAAATATGTGTATAATTTCAACATTAAATATCTCAAATTATTTATAATGTTTATAAAAAAAAATATCTTATGTCGAAAACGGGAGCAAAATCGGTGTTCTTCGCGCGTCACACTCTGTTCGCGCTCACGGCAAACTTTGATAACTTTTGTATTCAATTCATAAGCATATAATATAATACATCAAATTAATTGTTTTTAACTCTGCATCATAATTACCAAATAACATAAATTTTATCTCTTAAGTTACAATACTTAATAGGGATTATGTCTCTGTCACACGATTTTGCTAGTTTCGCGAGCGCGCAACAAAACTGCACCTATCTTCTAAGAGCACCAACTTGTCCTTAGATTTTTTAGCTGCAAGGGCGCTCTGTAGTATCCCGGCATCAGTGGGGGAGACACGTACGTTCGTCGCTTCTAAACAATAAAAATACGAGGCAAGTTATTGTTTGAATATTTTCAAGTAGCCTTGGTCAAGAAACTTTCATGCGTATATTTTGAAGGATAATGTTTATAATTTTCCAAATCACTTTGTATTAAGGAATAAGGTAGACCTTAGAGATTATTCCCAAGTAATTTGTTCGTTAATTTACCTATACATTTAATCGTAATTCTCAAAAATGTAAAATTTTCGTAACTTTCGCGACATATCTTTCGTGGTTATTTGTCCACGAAAGTCAGCTAACGCACAAAAACAGTTATATATCTCCATTAAATAATAACTATAGAATTTTTGTGAGCCGCAAATGCATTTACTCGATTGTCGCGAAGCACAAAAGAAACGTGTTATGTAGTTGTATAAATATTTATATACATGGTATGTGTTTCAATTATTTTCTTGTAACGACTCGTAGAATGTATTTCTGTTTGTACGTTGTCTCGTAGCTAATTTAAAAGTTTACCCCACCCCAAACTGGGCTGTTTTGCCAATTGTATCCCTCTTTGGCGGCGTCTTTCGTAACTTTCGTGGGCACCGAAATTTCAAAATAGAATATCTCTGTAGTTTATGCATCGATTTACGTATTATATAAATTGTACTAATTATTTTTATAGCGTCTTAAATGTGTGTCCATTTATTAAAATATTAATCTAAAAAAAAATTCGCCATGAAAGTTACGCGAAGAATACTTTTTGAAGAACTACCCTTATGATAGGTAAGGTGACGAGCCTTTTTAAAAAGCACTTACACAACTTGTGTCTAGTCTTGCACCTGTAGAATGTCACCATTTAGGTACTTTATCCGGCCGTGACCCTGCCGTGCGCGCTTTGCATTTGATGTCTCGCATTCAGCCTTCTTTCGACATACACAATAAACGACCTTGTTGCACTTCCTACATGGAGCAGTAGATTTGATGGCCTACTTTCATTCTTCGGCGAGGTATCACATGAAAGGAACACTATGCCACTAGTTCAATGTGCATGAAGCATGGCAGTGCACTATGAAGCATTGTATCTGTGAGACGAGACCGATTCGGTTCCTTGGTAAGCTTAACTCGGTCTTGGTAGTTAATACCAATCCAAGACCTTCTTCTTGACTGATATCGGAACTGGGTAATAATTTATCTCACCTTGCAGAAAACGTTGACTTCTTTAGAAGTTTGTGGTTAGCTGCAGGAGTGCTAAATTTAAAGGTAGTGTGACTTTTACAATCAGCTGGTAATAAGTGTCAATTTCATTTTTTTTAAACTTAGGTTGTTTTTAGCTTACAGCATTTGTTTCCATGCACAGTGACTGCTCCATACTGTTGGTACCTACTGCCTGAAGTCCTAAGATGCAATGATTGAGAAGAAGTAGGTTCCAAAACATTTCCACCAAAATGTTCTAGTCATATACTATATGTTACATCCTTGTCTCGCTAATCAGCCGGGCGCCATATTTGCGACATCCCACCTTGTTGTCTAGCTGACCTATCGTTACAACGTCCAATCGAAGGCTACCTGCGCTGATCAATAAACTGCACAAGGTGAATGTCCGTGGTCCGGGCTGGTCAGCGGACCTGATTAAATGGCTATATTGATTGAATATAACAGCTAGACTGATCGAAAATAGAACAGCTAGACTGATCTCCAGCCTGGTTGCCTCACGACTTTTTTGCCATTTCTGATTATTTCAGTACTCTGACCTGGGTTGGTCCATTAGAAGTTTTTGATCAGTATTAGAAAGCCAAAAGTAAGTAAGTAAGCAAGTAGTAGTAAGTAATAGTAGTGTGTAAGTTTTAAGTCTGAAATCGCCAACCCGTCTTGAGCAAGCGTGGTGATCAATGCTCGTGCCTTCTCTGTATGAGAAGAGGCCTTTGCCCAGCAGTGGGACAGTAACAGGCTGGTATTATTATTAGAAACAGGATCGATTGGCATCAATAAAAAAAAATCGTAAAATGGCCATTTTCTTGCTAACTGTATTTTTTTTGAAAATCTGTGAATGGGGATCCCGCAACGGTTAAGGCAGTTCTCCTTACTGCCTCGCTGAAAGTTTTCACCCTGGATAGACGTTTCCGAGGACGGTTACCGACACCACGTAGCGAAACAAGACGCCGACAACGTTACGTTAGGTTTTTAATTATATGTCACATGACTTATTAAAAACCAATTAGTTTATTATTGTTTAAGATTATTTGGTGTATTTTATCTATGGGCCTCATTTGCGTGATAATAAAATGAATTATTGTTACAAATCCAGACTCCGAGGCTGCTACTGAGTAATTCCTCAATAACAACTTGCCCGACCCGGGAATCGAACCTTATGCTCAAATTGCATAGAAAAGGTCATCATTACACAGTAGAACATTAAAGAAAAGTCATAATAGTTTGACACTTAACACTAGTTACGATCCAGTCCCGATCCCAGTTAGCTTTTCAAGTAGATCACGATTTTGTTCGCGTTTTCTCCTCTACCATACAAACGGTATATTTGAATGTCCTTGCTTGTCAGTGCTAGTGAAAAAGAGTAGTAATGAAACATGTTCTATGTAGAAAAAAACCAGTAGGCCAAGTCGGCTATTTTTTTCAATCATACTTATTTCATTATGACAACCAAACAAACACTTTTATCTATGGTCAAGTTAAACTAATTACTTGACTTTAAGTAATTACTGACGCAACCATTTTTATGCTCAAGACAAGAATTTGAACGAAAAAGGAAGCAAAGCTAAGAATTCTAACTTCAAACAATTATTAAACTCATCATCTGCCTGCCTTTTCCCAATTACGTTGGGGTAGGCTTCCACTCTAACCGGATGCAGCAGAATACCAGTATTTTGATGATCTGATTATCAGTACATGGAGCGAATGCCTATCTGACCTCCACAACCCAGTTAGTACTGGGTACGATACGGCTTGGTAAGACTTGGACCTGGTTGTCAGACTTTTGGCCACTGACTACCAGTGACGACTGTCAAAGATCTACCAATGACAGCCGGGACCAACGGTTTAACGTGTTTTCCGAGGCACGGAGGAAACTCGGTATGTAATAGGCGGTCACCCATCCACCGATCAACCCATGCAAGCGCGGCCTAACCTGAAGATCGAACCAAGCGGCTGTTATTATTTAGCCACGAGCTCCTCAATTCAAGCAATAGGGAATACGCAAGAAATACAAAACTTTTTTTATTTCTTAAAAATGCCTTGTACTCGTATTGGCCCGTAAACACATTGTGGTACACTTGTTTAGTTTTCTAATACAACACTTATTTTAAAATTTATTATTTTATGTAGCGTGTTTTAGGTGAAACGGAACGCAAACTCAAAACGCATCGTCCCTCGATAGCCCCGGTAGTGACGTCAAAGTATAAAGGGTGTAAAAAGACCCTTAACGAAGTCGAAAGACACTTGTTCTCCCCGTTATTGCGATCATTTTTTTGTTCTAGACCATACCTGGAAACCTTCTAGTTATGGAGATATTGGAGGTCAAAGTTCCAATTTTTTCATGAGTTTTTTTTTAAAATACTACTTTTTAAAGTTTTTACTTTACTTTAATTACCTCCATGACCCGTGACCACTAAGTTTTGAGTGCGTAACATTGAGTTTTACCGAAAAACGTGATTTTTCACCAAAAAAAAAAAGTCGTTTCCCACCAATAATTTTTAGTTTGATGTACAGAATGCTTGGTTGACGGCTTCGTGAAGGGTCCGTTTACACCCTGTATATAACCTATAGCCTTCCTCGATAAATGGGCTATCCAACTCTAAAATATTTTTTCAATTCGAACCAGCAGTTCCTGAAATTAGTGCGTTCAACCAACCAAACAAACAAACTTATTCAGCTTTATAATATTAGTATAGATTCAAGTAGGTAACAATTCAATTTCTCGGAAATATTTGCATTAATCACTAAAATGTTCTAAGTATGTTTTTCCAAATAAGGGCTTCCCTCGACAGCCTTACGTCTTCATCCTTAGACACTCACTGTCTGATAACAGTCATATTCCAGCTAGGTCGAAAGTTCTCATCAAGGTGCCGCAAATGAGCCGAGACACGATAAAGCTGCTGTAAACTCTTGCGGACCTCTTGCAACTGCCTTGCGCCTCTATGGTAAGACCGTCGATGACAGTCATACTTCAGCTAGGTAAAAATATACTAATAATTGTAATTTAGTTAATACCCACTTATTGTAAATGATCAGAAAACCACGGTTGTTCCTGACAAGGAGTATTTTAATAAAACTGGGCAGTACAGTTATTACGAACCTTGCTGTTACCACTATGTGATGTTAGCTGTTCGACTTAATGTATGAAAAAATCACTTCAAAGGATTTTGCTACTATACCCCTCAATTACTTTGTCAAAGACCGGCCGCTCTGGCATAATTCCATCAGCCTGGTTGAGGATCAGTGCATTACCCTGGTAACTAATGCTTCTGCCTTCGATATAGTATGAAAACTTAATAGGTATACAGGTTTAAAACTAATGAAAATCTTACACACTCAGATTTCTTTATTCAGAATAGTAGTATTACAGCCATTTAGGTGAAGAATACAATTAGATCCTTAAAACGACACACATTATATCCGAAACGCAGCATTAATACTGACGCAGCATTATTACTATAACTATTTATTATTTAAGTACTTCATGCCAAACCACCCTTGGGGTGTTGCAGACAAAAAGTGGTAGATGCAAGTTCGAAAATAAAGGGACAGATACCATATTAGTGATTATTTCATTTGTTCGACTTATTGATAAAATTTCATACTGTATTTTTCATTTCTGGTTCCACAAGTGGCTTCTCTAGTATATTTTATAACTAGCTTCTGCCCGCGACTTCGTACGCGGATCCTGTTGCTTATGCCAGCGACAACGGGGTCGTCAAAATCGAAGACCTGAAACGTCTGATGTCGAATTCTAAGAGCCCGGGGACGGGAAAACAACGGGATGCGCGAGACAATTCGAGACGTTCCATATCTTTCATTCTTTTAAGTCAGAAGTCGATGCGTAGATACGCTTGGAACTGAAGCGCAATTCTCTATCCGTGAACGTCTCCGATTCGCGAGACAATGCATGACTTGCACGATCAGCGGTCAGTCGCGCCTCACGTTCCCCACTTTTCTCTAGAGACCTAGAAGTCGATGCGTAGATACGCTTGGAACTCAAGCGTAATTCTCTATCCGTGAACATCTCCGATTCGCGAGACAATGCATGACGTTCACGATCAGCGGTCAGTCGCGCATCATATTCTTCACAGTTCTCTAGAGACCTGGATGTAGATGCGTAAATACCCTGAGAAAGCAGGCGTGCTTCGCAATCCGAAGAGGTTTCCACGGAGCGAGTTGCAGCCTGATGTTCTCGAACAGCATCAAGTCTTTCCTGACGTTCTTCGGTAGATTCTTGGGATCTTATGATCCTCAATCTTTTAGCTCCTTTGGAACATTGGGAAATATTTGACCTCTTTCTAGGCATGGTTATAGTTTTATTGTGAAGATACCTGATAAATTAAAATCTAAGTGAATGATCCCCTGCGTTACCGGGTAGGCTACCGTGTCACGAAGATAAGTTGAAAAGGAAATTAAACACTCAAATAACATAAGCCCGAAGGCATATTTATTCGATAAAATAAAAAAATTAATGGGAGTTTTGTCCAGTAGAGTCAAATTTTCAATGATATACCGTCGTCATCGAAAATCAGTCCTAAACTGCTTATGTTATTTTATAATTATACAGTGAAATTAGTGATAGCTTTGATTTCCACATCAGATGTTTCTGATCTTCGATTTTTATAAGTCAACAGGAAATGCTCATCAGATTGAAATTTTTTTGCTAAGACGTCATTTCTATATGTGTTATGGTGTAGCTGGGCTCTTGGAGTTCCACAACAGGGTTCCAGATCTACGATTTTTATAAATCAACAGAGAGTGCTCATCAGATTGAACAATGTTTGCTAAAAAATCATTCTTATATGTGTTATGGTGTAGTTGGGCTCTTGGAGTTCCACAACAGTGTTCCAGAACTTCAATTTTATAAGTCAACAGAGAGTGCTCATCAGATTGAACAATTTTTGCTAAGACGTCATTTCTATATGTGTTATGGTGTAGCTGGGCTCTTGGAGTTCCACAATAGGTGTTCCAGAACTTCGATTTTTATAAGTCAACAGAGAGTGCTCATCAGATTGAACAATTTTTGTTAAGACGTCATTCCTATATGTGTTATGGTGTAGCTGGGCTCTTGGAGTTCCACAACAGGGTTCCAAATCTTCGATTTTTATAAATCAACAGAGAGTGCTCATCAGATTGAACAATTTTTGCTAAGACGTCATTCCTATTTGTGTTATGGTGTAGCTGGGCTCTTGGAGTTCCACAATAGATGTTCCAGAACTTCGATTTTTATAAGTCAACAGAGAGTGCTCATCAAATTGAACAACTTTTGCTAAGACGTCATTCCTATATATGTTATAGTGTAGCTGGGCTCTTGGAGTTCCACATCAGGTGTTCCAGATCTTCAAATTTATTCACTCAGCAGAAAATGCTTATCACGTGGAACAATTTTTGCTATGGTACCATTTTTGTATCTCTTATAGTTTAGCTGGTCTGTTGCGGTTCTGCATCAGATGTTCAAGTTTCCAAGATAAATTATAGCCTATGTGTTGCCCAGACTTAATACCTATACAACAAAAAAAAAATCTTTCAAATCCGTCCAGTAGTTCCGAAGATTAGCGTGTACAAACAAACAGACAAACAGACAGATTTTTTTTTTGGATTCGTGCTCTATTACTGTTTCTAAACCCCCCTTAATTTTTTTTTTTTTAAATATATTCAATGTACAGACACAGTTTTTTTACTGTCTTATTATATGTATAGACTAGTGAAGAGTTTCTAGTTATTTTTTATCAAAAAGTTAAGAACGGTCTCCTAAATATGTTTTTTTTTGTTAGCCTTTTTTATTTATTTTTATCGGTTAAGGTGCTTACTGTCCCGTCTCAACATTCCATCCTATACTTTCTGCTTATCGACAGAAGTAACTGTAGATAATACATTTATAATGTTTCTAACAATCTTGTTTCAAAAGATGACTTATTCTAGCATCACGCAGTCAAATCCTCCCCTATTACTATATCACCAACTTTTGCCTAATTTAGGCCTAACTTTAAAACAAAAACATTATTTTTCTTTCAGAATTTTGCTAACAAACTACAACACCCCTCTAAGGATAAGTTTTGGAAATAGTGGCACATTTTAAATTCCAATTTTCTGTTCAGAATTAAGTACATACAAATAAATACATGTTTAATAAATTTTAAACACTACCTAGTCGTCTCACAATACCACTGCTTATCATGATTAGTAATGGCCCTAACACATACAGAATTAATACGTAACAAGTTTTCGTTCAACAAAATACACGTTTTTTTCAAGTTGGACATACATGTTACACTCATCTCAAAATATCACTCCATAGTAATACTGATTCTATTAAAAAACATCAACTCGAAAATAGGTGAGACTATATCAATACTAAATTACGTTTTATTACTGCATGGAATACTAGGTCCAGCAACACAGAGATATATCGAATAATATCAGGTAGCACATTTATCATATTAAAACATTTAGATGACAAAACATAGACAGGTAACAGTCATTTCCTAGAAAGATATAGCCCACTCCACCTTCTGACAGAGAGAGGGGCTGTGGCCCAGCAGTGGGAACGTTATAGTGTTAAAATGATATATATTATTATATTACTCTGATGACCACATCAGACCAAAACATTATGCCTACTATTTCTACGGAACATTCGGATAGTTGCAAAACACTTAACATCAAATAGAACAGTTCTTTGGCTTTCATGAAACCACATTCGATTAAATCGTAGCTTCTACATATAAATAATACTTAGAACTGATTAACGCAAAGAACTTAATGCTCCCAACTATTAATGAGAGCTTAACAAATTTTTGACTACTTATTAAAATAAAACACAGATATCATAAATATCATCGAGCTTGCATCACAAAACACAAATTCATATAGAAGAAAACTCAAGTGGCACTTTCCTATGCCTTAAGAAAATATTTTCATTACTTCATATCAAGGGAGTCCTAACTGTAAGCTCGTTTATAATTTTGTACAATTGACACAGTTCCTAAAGAGACCTAAATTAATAAAATCTTTTATTTTGTTCAAACGGAACTAACAGCTACAATGTAAAACACAGAAATAAAAAATACAAAAACAAACAAACACAAAGATACACAAAAAAGAATACGTTGAGGGTAAAATGCGTCATATTCACGCAAAACGCAAAATGCCGTTTCCGAAAAAATACCGGAAGGGTTTATGAACCATATTGTTAATCATAAGAAACTTTGTTGCCACAATAACACTGATTTCAAGAGAAAGAAAATCTGCCCTGTTCATAGACAGGGATTCCGTATATTGTCGTGCTGCCCAGTTGCTCAATGTATATCGCGGCTCTGCCATCGTCCAGAGCTACGCAACTCACGCATCGCGTTTGGGTGAAGCAAACATTAAAATAATATGACACGCAGAAAACTGGAACCTGAAAAAAAAACATTCTGAGGTTATTAGCAATTCTTTAATGATAGTACCAATGTGACTTTTTCAATTCATATGTACTTTCTAAGTTTATCTTGGAAATCACAGACATCGGTGAAGGAAAAACATCGTGAGGAAACCTGGACTTATAATTAATATAAGTCTGAAATCGCCAACCCGTCTTGAGCAAGCGTGGTGATCAATGCTCGTGCTTTCTCTGTATGAGAAGAGGCCTTTGCCCAGCAGTGGGATAGTAACAGGCTGGTATTATATTAATGATATGTGACAATTTATCAGTAATAACGATGATGGAAAAGTCAAAAATAATGATGATAGAAGAGTCAATTCTTTGAAAGTCCTCGGAAGAGTATGTTTCGAAAGCCATTGTCACTTGTCTAGGGCCTAAGGTCCAACTGTTCCAATTCATTCACTTGCTCCACACTCTTATCATTTATTGGAACATTATTGTTTAAGTCCCATGTAATAGGGGGTGAACCTATTGCCATCCAACGGGCACGAATGCATTCTCCGTGCTTGCTACTGAGAAATTCCTAATAGAAAAACCCAAGAACAATTTGCTCAATCCGGGAATCGAACCCAGGACCTCATGCTCAACAGTCGCGACCACTAGACCAACGAAGCAGTAATCGATATCATGAGAATTTTCGAGAATGCATTCTATGAAACAGGCTCTTGAAATTCATCTTCGTCTTATTTCTACATTGTTAACCACCGATGGTTTAAAAAGAAGTAATTGAAGTGTCTTACCTTGTCCCGAATGTTAAACTATTGAGAAGGGTTGTCCTTCTTGTCAGTCTGCTCATCCTGGTAAGTGCGCCAGACCCGCAGCGGTGCTTCTTCCATGTGTTTATACAATTCCAACAAAATCTTTACACGCAACTTCTGGCAGGTTTCTAAAAATAAAAGAATACCATCATAAAATATCGTAAACATACAAATATGGTAAAGTATGAAATTAAATTTAAAAAAACTAGGGACCTGAGCATGAAAAACGGAACCCGGAAACGGATTTTAATGATTACGGAAATGGAAAACATTGAAAGTGTCACAATGATTGTGGCGAGCAATATTCATCTCTTAGCTTTTGTATAGTTTTTGTATAGTTTTTACTCGTGCATAAAGTTTTATTAAATAAATATTCTTCCCTAAAACGGATCTTGCCCGTGTAACCATTGTGATAAATTCGATCGAAATCAGTAAAACCATTAAGTTGATAAGCGGTAACAGGCAGACAGAGTTACTTTTGTATTTATAATTTTAAGTATATGTAAAATGTCAATTGTTAATTAGTATTTTCCGATGTTAAAAAAACAGTTGCTTAAATGATAGGACAGGATCTAGTGAAACTGCTAGGCCGCTCGAGAAACAGAAATAATGGCAGCTAAGTCGTTAGCGTAGCTTGTCATTAAATAATTGCAAGAAGAATCGCTCAAGCGATTGAAACAAATGAGCACTAGCATGATTTATATGGTTGAAATACATAATTTCACATTAAAATATTGGCATGAGGGCAGGAGTATATCGATGACTTTCAGCTAAATACAAACATACGCCAAGCAAGTGGCTATGCATAAACGACACGATTATCTTAAACAGCATACCACTAACATGATACAGACGGGCGTTTTTTTTCGTCTTGCGCGTGTAGTTCAAATAATTACAGATTTCATTTTACAGACGTACTTCAAAAAATTGTTAGCAGGGAATTCTCATATTTTTTAATTTCCTTTCTTTGAGTGTAGGAATCGATTAGAATTAGAACGCATTTCTCCTTTCTTTAATAGTGATATTGCGGACTAGTTTAGACATTTGCAAAAGTTTTTTTTTGCAATGCGAATTCAATTTAAATCTGCTCAGCCCAAATATTAATTTATTCTCCTCACCTCACCTCTCATCATAAATTCTCCATAAGAAAGAACGAAAGAAAGAAAAAAAAATACGTTAACATCTTGCACATCGTGACTGCGACAAGCAGGAGTAGAAGAAGAGTAGTAGTGGAGTGGATAAGAGTATTTTTTTTTGTGTTCGTAGAATTTTAGGTTTTTCAGTACAATTGCAATGCAAATAAATTACTATTTATAATTTTCTGAATACTAGCACACATTTTAGCTTGATATAGGTATTTTGCTACAGCATATACAAGTATAGGTCATAATTTGATGAGGTATGCTCAGCTTAAGCAATATTTTTTTCGCAAATAGGTATTTATTTATTTACCTGTAAGTTCGATACGTCTTAAGGAACAAGACTGTGACATTCACTTTGAAATGTATAAAAAATTGTACAACAGGATTGAGGAAATAAGCAATAGTACGTATTGCTTAAATATGTACGAGTATCATCATCATCTGTCTAGCCTTTTCCCAACTATGTTGGGGTCAGCTTCCAGTCTAACCGGATGCAGCTAAATGCCAGTATTTTACATGGAGCGACTGCCTATATGACCTCCACAACCCAGTTGGTACTCAGTAATACGACACCCCTTGGTAAGACTGGTTGTCAGACTTTCGGGCCACTGTAACGACTGTTAATTAAATATGCACAAGTCCATCCAATCTCCACATCACTTTGTGGAATGGAATGGAGTTGAATGTTGAGTACGACTGATGAATGTAACTCTGTCTACCTTTAGCCAGCTGGGACGTACATTTAGTTGCGCTAGCACCTTATCGCACAGCTAATAAATACTAATAAGTGTATAATGGCATAGGCATTTCATTCGTTGAGCGACAAAAGAAAAGAAATCAAAGAAAAATAAGATCCCTACACAAAAAATATTTTCTAGAAGCGCGTCGATGCGTTTGTGACTTAACTTAAGTAGTATTTCATATAGTTACTTACTTTTAGTCTTAATATTTTTTTCTTATTATTTTAGTTCTATTTGTAGTTTGTATACAATGTACATACTGCTTACTTATTAAACGTTTAATCACAAAAAATAATAACAAGGCAAGATTAGGATTTCTACATTTCAAATTGCCGATAATAAATACAATATTATATTGTAATGTAAGAATTAATTATGTGCTTTGAACTCAAATTGTTTTAAGATCTATTTACTAACAATTAAGAATCGAGTGATCTGAATGAATAAATAATTGTTATTATTAAACATACAGCTATAACAAAGTAAGCTTACCTATTTCTCGCAAAAACTCCTGGTCTTCCAAGTTCTCATCTTCAGAAGAAGAGTCATCTTCTAGTTCAAAAACATGATTGAAGAAATTTGACATCCTTATGTTGTCTCTTCTGTCCGTTCGTTTAAGTAAATCCTTGAACTTGTTGATAGTTAAGACGTAGTCTGGTGCTGACTGCTCTTCTACGGATCTATTTCCCTGCGAAGGTCCTGGGACGCTTATTCCTTGCGAGGAGCCCGGGCCGCCACTTCCGTGCGAAGGACCTGGCCCACTACTTCCTTGCGAGGAACTTGGGCCGCTATTTCCCTGCGAAGGACCTGGGCCGTTGTGTACGGTTTTCCAGGCCGACATTTCCACAAAATAATCCAACTTTTCGCTCGCACTCGCTCGCGCTTACTGACGCTTATATAGACGCTACGATACTTCCTTCGTCAAAATCAGTTTAGGGTGGCAGAGAGTGACGGAGCTATACCTGTAGTACTGCGACAGAACGGGAAAAACGATGTCACATGAACCTTTGTTGGTGAGGGGCTTTTATTGATTGAAGAGTGAGAGGTCGCAGCTTTAGAAGAGCATAGGGAGATTTCAAGTTTCAAGTTCAGACACTCATAATTTATTCACGATTCTTAGTTAGTATTTGGACTTTTATTTTCATGATGAATATTTCACTCCTAATTAATTTACTTTTCTAAACTTTTAAAATGACCTTTGAAAACTTTTTAGCCTTATTAAAAAAACGAGGCCAAAGATTGGCATTAACTTAACCGGGTTATCCTGCGGTATAGTTTAAGAACCCTAATACTGTCTTACAGGGTTCCAAGTGATAATATTTAAGGCGCATGTCCCATTGGTCGACAAAAATGACTTTTATTTTGTCACAAGAACTTTTTTGGTTTTTTTTTTTCCTTTACGTGAAATAATTCAGAACATATAGTTTTTTGTGACAGCAACATTATATTTCACCAAAAATACAGAGACTGCACTTACAATTGAACTGGAAAATATTTTTTATTCAAACTATTTGTTGTGATTTTCTGGATTAACTTGAGGCTGCTCTTTTAAGTGTTCAACATAAATCTGCCAACATCTTTTGCCCTGGTGCCGTTTTTCAATGCTGGAAATGTCCTGATGGAACCTGTCTCTGTGTTCGCCGCCCACGGTTTCTTGTTCTTGGGAACCAGATCATTAGGGTAAGTTGCTGCGCTATTTGTTTGATTTGATACTGCAGATATTGATTAACCGGCACTATGAGGAAATGCTCGAGGCGTAGAAGGTACTGTTTGCCTATTTCATAGGTTGTTAGGATGACTGAAACACTTCTTTCGCATGTTGAGAAAAAAAATTGCAAAACTCACAATTTACCACTATTTTAAAGGAAAATTTGAAAACAATGTGTGTTTTGTAATGAGGGTAGGTAGTAAAGTAAGAATATAGAATCTGTGTGACAAGGTTTCTACCTTGGTGATCAGTGGTCTTACAAGAAAACTATTCCGACTTAACACAAACTAATTTGTCCATAGTAGACAAAACTTTTTGGGCTCTCGTCGACCTACTTAGCCTGTGCCCAAACCTTTGTCTAAAGACTGCTGTTGTTCAAACGCTGTCAACAATGGACTCGAATACAAAGGATAAAATTATGACAGGCTTTAGGATCTAGTGGAAATTGTTTTCTAAGGGTTATTTCTACAATGACTTTCAAAATACTTAACATAAGCTTTTCGGTAGCTTTTATTCAATATGAAACACGCGCGCCTAGGAAACCTTTAGATTTAACGTCTTCTTTAAATTAATTGCTGAACTAACTGCTTTAAGAAAAAGTGGTAATAATTATCACACGTTATTACGTGTGATACGTCTCATAACTCTCGTCCTGCCTCTTAGTCGAACTCAAGTCAAATCATTTTTCAAAAATCTCTTATGTAATTTATTTCTTTGGTGGTTCTGTAACCGGCTTTAAGTCCTTACCACTTCCGGTTGATTATGGACGCTCTGACGTCGGGCACACAGGAAGTGGCACCTTGGTGCATGCTGATGACTGACGCCATTGATCTTGGTGGTTAAGATGGATGGAGGCTGAGATCCAGTGCAGATTGGAGAAATGCTAACACAACCTGTAGAATGTTGGCTTAAAAATCAGCAGAAATTAAAACTGAATACATGTTCTGCGACTACGGGGGTCTCTTCAGTTCTGGCGCCATAGCGCTAGATGGCGCTCTCCTCCCTGTCCGCGCCAATTTTCAGTATCTCGGTTCAGTCAATGCTATGGAGAAATAAACAATTGATGAAATAGCGGCAGGTCACGGTACACTATGCGACTCGAAGATTTATAAAACCATGGCCAGACCTGCTGGCTAATATAGATCAAAATGTTGGGCCACAAAAGGGTTGAATGAAAGGCAGTTGCGTGTGGCTGAGATGAGAAAGCTAGGGAAATGGATAAAATAAAGACTGAAAAGTGGTGTGGTAATCGGTGATCGTGATATGAAAATGTGCTGCGGAGGAATGAGGAATGAGAACGTAGTGAGGAAAATTTTGTGTGTGAATGTAGATGGGTATAAGAATAGAGGAAGACCAAAGAAACGATGGGTAGACTGTGTGAAGGAAGATATGGCTAGAAAGGAGGTATCTGCTGAGATGATAATAGAGGAGTACAGAAGAAGACAAGCTGCGCGCACCCCAAGTAAATTGATATCAGGGCAGGAAAGTGATGATGAGACGGTCGTGGTTCTGTAGCCTCAGTAAGGTCTTAGTCACTAATTATATAGTAATTTTGGTTTTTTAGATTTTTTTGCTTTTTCCGATACTTTTTCACTATGGGAAAAGTTCGCAATTTGTTAGAATGGTTTAAATGTTTTTCTTCAAATAAAAAGCGGCTTATTTGAAACATGAACGCTAGATTTACATCTAGGGATATTTCAATTAGACATTATTTTGTTTTGTAAATTAAATTATAGTTATTGCTGACAGAATGCAACTATAATCTTTGATACCAACTGAATGGGAACGGCGGAGAACCAGGACGGTATTATGATGAAGGAGGTCCCTCTCGTCGTTGTAAAACTATGGGCCATGTTCACTAACAATAAATGACACGAAAATGCATGCCTAAATATTGTAACATAGTTGCCCAGTGCATACAAGTCATTGTTTTGACGATACGTGTCGTAGTCGTCCAGTGTTTATGAAATCGGGTATATTATGACAGCTAAACTGATTGTTTGAGGTATTCTAAAAAGATATGAATGAAAAGCATTTTTGTTTTTCCAGTTTTTTTTATTAGACATTGAAAAAGGTTACATGCAAGAGATTAAAATTGTATAATGTTAATTCTTATACTACTGACAACAGAAACATAAGAACCCTTAATTTATAATTAAAAGTCAATAAACTAACATATTAGAATAACAACAACAAGTTTAATAAAATAAAGTAACATAAATTATATAAAAATTATATTAATTTTAGTGACCATAAAGTAACATACTTAAAAATAGAAACTATAAGTTTGACTTTTTTTTAAAAGGATAAATTAAATTTTCCTGAATAGACCTAATAAAACTATGTTCGTTTTATTTTACTTCCTAACGAGTTTTATGCTGTCAGCTGGTAATAAGTAAAACAATTTGACAGCTCGATATGCAGCATAGTGCTTTGCACAGTTCCGTAAGATTCGTTTACAAAATTTTTGTTTAAAACACTTAAAAAATATTTTTTGTATAATTTTTATTTATTACACAATTACTTATAACTAATTTTGGTAACAAGTCCAACAAGTCTTTTAGCCTCTTTAAATTACATTTTAATTTTAATCTTAAAAAACACTGCCAAATGTATAACCAAACCTTCTTTTAATTCGATGTTTTTCCGAATACGAACTTTTAATATATATGTCTAAAGGTATTTATCTACTCAA